>JAUMJM010000017.1:16680000-17280000 GCA_033558235.1 Neomorphus geoffroyi
GTTCGCTCTCTGCACCCCCTCGCTTACCAAGCTGTGCATCCCCAGGGCAGGACCAGGGCTGCCCATGGCTCTCCAGCCCCTGGCTGGGCATGGAGGGGGTCAGGGATAGATCCTGCCCTCTGCAGGCACCCAGGCCATCCTCTCTCCCTCCCTGCTCACCTATTTTCTTCCTTGAACTGAGGTCCCTGTGTCCATTCTTCATGCCACGGGGCACCTCAGACGAGTGCAGAGCAGGATGACACAACACAGGGCTGAGGTGCCTTCAGTCCTCTGGGAGTAGCAACGGACGCTCAGAGAACAACTAGGACTTGTGCACTCCATTGCCTCTGTGCTTAACAAGAAAGACTGTGTCTCTGAACATCCCTAGGTTCATCAGGAGGTCAGCTCAGATGTGGACTCCTGACAAAACCCTGCCATTGCAGTGTGTGACTCCCAAGAACTTGGGAGCGACTGGAAAAGGCAGCAGGGACCCTGGGCATCTGCCATCCCACCGGAGGCGTTGCCTGGCAACGGGGTGACATCACAATGAGTCCTGTCCCCTGCATTGTGACATTGCCTGTGTGGCACTCAGCGACCAGACAACAACCCTGGGGGAACAGCCAGGCTTCCCTGGCTCCCACACCACCACCATGGGGACACAGCCACAGTCCCCTGGCTCCCAGGCCCCCATCCTGGGAGAGCAACCAGGGTCCTCTATCTCCCAGACCGCAACCCTGGGTGAACAGGCAGGGTTCCCTGGCTCCCGCACCCCCACCCTAGAGACACAGCCAGGGTCCCCTGGCCCCCAGACTGTCATGCTGGGAATGCAGTCGGGCGCCCCAGGGGTTGGTACACAGGTTCAGCCAAGCTGCTGTGTGGAGGTTCTCGCCCAGATCAGGCAGCTTCGTGACTTCTGTGCTGCCCTGAAGGAGCAGGTGGACCAGCTGACACTCACCGTGTCCGACCGCACCGAGACCAAAGAGATCGACTCGCTCTTCCTGGAGAGAGGTGGGAGTCCTGGGGGTTTGTGGGGGAGTCTTTGCTTTGAGGACACTCTGGGTCAGGGATTCGTCATCCTCGGAACCTGGCCCGGAGGGCGAGACCCTCTCACTGACAGCATGTCCTCTCAAACCGTGTCTCTATAGGCCAGGAGAAAACTGCCAGTGTCCTGGCCAACATCCAGAGGCACGTGTCCTCCCTCGAGGGCATGTTCAGCGACCTGCAGGCGGAGAAGGGGAAGGTGAGCCGGCGACAGGCCCTGAGGGGTCTGCGGGGATGCAGACTGGCGGGGTTCCCGGCCACGTTGCTGGCCTGGATGGGGCCATTGAGCCTCGAAGGCACCTGGGCTTGTTGGCTGCACCCATCCCATCTGAGAGCCCCTTCCTTCTCCCCTTCCTGCAGCTGGATGCGCTGACGGCCGAAGTAGAGACCCTGAGGCAGAAGCAGGCAGATGCGCAGGCAGAGGCGCTCCCAGCACACCTTATGTACAGCAGGGACGTCGGTGCAGAGGTGGACCAGCTTGTGCAGCGCTATGAGAAGCTCCAGAAGCAGGTGGACTCCTTGGAATCCCAAAAGGCAGCAGACAAGGTGGTGAAGAAGCAGCAGCAGCAGAAGAACCAGGTAGGGAGATGGTGGTGTCAGGGCCTCAGGAGGGGGACGATTACACACACACTCCCCTCTCCCCGGTGGTTGTGCTTCGCTGTAACATGGCGAAAACCCTCGCTGCCCCCCACATTGGCTTGTACAAGTCAGCAGCACGGAAAGAAGTTAAAACCTTGAGGCAGATGTCTTGCTGGCAAAGATAGCCCGTGGCTGCTGGCCAGTCCATCTGAATTGCAGCCAGCACCCCCTTGCTCAGCACCAGCGTCATCTTCCTCCCTGCAGCAGGATGAGAAGCTGCTGAAACACATGCTGGCCAAAATTACGCGGCTGGAAGGGGACTACGAGACGCTCAGCTCCACTGTGGGAAACCTCCAGGATGGCTCTCAGGAGAAGCAGAAAGATATCAAGGTAGGTGACTGAAAGCCCCATGGGGTCAGAGCATCCTCCAGGCTGCCCCCAGGCTGGGGACCACAAGGTATTTGTGCCCCTGCCAACCTGCTCACAGCTGTGCAGAGCTCCCAAACGCCTTTCCTGGAGGTCTGGGAGGAGTGGGGGTGCTCGGCGGGCTGGGAGGCAGCTCCAACCCTGCTGTGGCATCATGGGCTGCTTTCTGCATTGGAAGGCTCTGTTCCAGTCCCTGAAGAGGCTAGAGGAGGACAAGGCAGACAAGGAGGACCTAGGAGTCGATATGGTAACGTCCTGGAGGGGCCCCGGTTCCAGCCAATGGGATCTCGGGCAGGGTGACAAATGCCCCTTATCCCTTTGAAGCTCAATGGCAGAACCAGAGAGAGAGAGGGAAGGAGGGAGGGAGGATTTCCTGACCAATTGTGGGTCCCACACCATGCCCCGCTGTCTCCCTCCAGGTCCCTTCGCTTGGTGGGACCAAGCCCACAGGGCTGATGGGGCAAGCGGGGCCATGTAGCCACTTCTCCCTCTCCTGCCGACACCAGCCGGCCGTGCCCACCTCTCATCAATCCTTCCCCTCCTCTCTCCTGCTTGCTCCTTGCTAGAAAGCAACCAAGTGTGCGCTGGGCAGCAAAGTCAGTCACAGCCAGTTTGAGGCTAGGATGGAGCTGCTGCATCAGACACTTCAGAACATACAGAGCAAGGGGGTGGCCCAGGAGCAGGGCTTGCAGCACGTGCAAGAACAGCTCAGGGAAGTGATGGACTGCAAGGTGAGGCCTGGCTCGTCCCCACTGTGCAAAACTGGGACCTTTGGGGCTTGGCAGCCTAAGGCAGCTTCCTCCGAGGGTCCTCCCTCCCGGCTGACCTCCCTGGGGACTGGGACTGCCACGTCCCATCCCAGGGCGGCTGGCTGAGGGTGTGCACGTGTCCACAGCTGGATCGCCTGGAGCTGAAGCCTATGCAGCAGCAACTGCAGCACTGTACAAGCACCCTGAAGATGCTGGAGGACAAGCTGCCACCCACAGAAGCTTCTGCTGCAGCTGGGATTAAGTGAGTGCGGTGGGGACACTGGTGGATTTGGGGACAGCACTCGGCTGCCCCATTCCTGCTCTCTGGCTATCCTGGCCAGCGTGGTACCGTGCCCTGGCGCGGGAGCGATACAGCCAGTGACCTGTGGGGATGGTGAGGAAGCAGCTGTGCCTCTCCTCCCACCAGGAGCCCGCAGCACCTTCCACATGCTGGAGAAGGCACAAGGAGAGGGCACCTGCGGGACAGGGCCCTCCCAGACCAGAACTGGGGTGTGGGTACAAAGGTTTTCTGGGGCGAGGACAGGGAACGGCAGCTCACTACAGTGAAACACCTGGCCCCTGGCTGCTGCCTGCAAGCCCCGTCCCCCCAGCTGCTCACAGAGCCTTTCTCTCCCCTCTCCAGGTATCCACAGGACCACTGCCACTGCTTGTCCTGCGACCAGCCCACCACTCTGATGCTGCCTAGTGCGTGAGTAGCACTCGGCACTGCGGGTGGGATGGGAGGGTGTGGGTGCTGCCGATGCCCTGCTGTGTGGGACACGGGGGCTCCAGGGCCTCCTCCACCAGCATCAGCTCGAGGGATTCGCAAAACTACAAGGACAGGTAGGCAGATGGGGAACCGTCCAAAGCCCTGTGAGTGCAGGGTGACCCAGCTGCAGCCCCATCAAGGGAGAGATCTTCCCCTGCAGAGGCAGAGGGGCTGGGGGGCGTGGACAGGGAGGAAGAGACCCCAGGGAGGGTCAGCTATGCCTGCCGCGGCTCTGTGGGGTTGTACAGCCCCCTCCTATCTGCCCCATCCACCCTGGTCTCTCTCATGGGTGCTGAAGCTGCATGGGATGAGTTGTGTCTGGTCTCCCCCTGACCTGGGTCTTGGGAGCGCCATAAGGTGGGCAAAATGAAGCCTTGCAGCTGGGCAGCCCAGCTCCCGCCTCCTGGGGTCCCTCGTGTGAGGTGCCACGGCCTCAGCCAGCTCACAAGGAGTGGGGGGAAAGAGCAGATCCAGCAGCTTTGGGTGGGCGGGGAGGGACAGGTGGGCTAGGGAGGGCCGTATCCCAGCAGGGAGCACCCCTGGGCCTCCTGCCTGGCATAGGGAGGGAGGCACAGCGTGCCCGAGCACTGAGCACCCCCATGGTCCCTCCCACAGGACGTCTGAGTGCAGGCGCCCCCATGAGGTGCAGACCAGCCGCAGCTCACACACCACGACGCTCCCGCTGCAGCGCTCCCAGGTCTTCCAGCCCAGGCCACCCAGGACCCCACGGCCCAGCCAGGTAAGAATGGCAAAGGTACTGATACTGTGGGGAGCAGGGAGACTGGGAGGGTGATGCTGAGCACGCGGAGGAGTCCGTGCCTCAGCTTCCCAGAGACCTGGGAGTGGGAGAGAGTCCCGGGGACTCGGCTGGATTCGGCCCTGTGTTTCAGCCAGCCCATTCTCTCCTTCACAGAGCAAGAAGACAGGGCCATGGTGACCACATCTATTGAGCCCCGCAGAAGAGCCAGCAGTTCTGCACTCTTGGGCCGTGAAGGCACGGCCGGGGGAGGCTTGTGGGGGCTTGTCTAAAATGCAGAGCATAAAATACTAAGAAGGCAAAATAGGCAGTGTTGAGTGGTACATGCTGTAATGCAGCACTGGGATGTGGGGGTGAGGTTTGGGGAGGGATCTCGTGGGCAGAAAGGGGACAGCGGGGAGGGCAGGGTGCCTACAGTGTTGGGGGTCCTGGACAACAGCGTGCCCCCTTCAGGGTGGGGGCAGGACCCCAGTTCTGGGTGTCTGCTGTCTGCCCCATCCTGGGTGGGCAGAGCTGCCCCCAGGGACTGAAGGGCGGCTTCACCCTGCCCCTCACCCCGCCCCTCACCCCCAGGCTCCACCACCCTGACAGAGGACAGGTGAGTATCCTCCTACAGATCAGCATCCTCTGACGGACACCCAGCAGAGCCACCCTGCCCCTGTGGCGGTAATCCAGCATCCCAAGCGCTGAGCGGGATGGGCAGGGAGAGCAGCTGTTCATTAATGGATTTGTTTGGTTTGATGATGTAAAGCTCTTCTTTGCCAGATCAGGCAGCTCAGCTACCTCTATGCTGCCCTGAAGGAGCAGGTGGAGCAGAACAACCCCTCTGGGACAGGTCACGCTGGCTGTGTCTGGCACTTGGTGGTGGGCCCTGCACCAGGCAAGTTGGTGACTCCAAGCATTGAAGTTGTAGCACAGCTGGGGCCATTGGCCCCACCGAGAAAACGAGCCGGCAGTCACAACAATGATGCTAATTGGCTTTGCTTCACCTCAGGATGCACTTCACGCATCTTTTTGCGAACAAATTGGGGAATGTGGGGGGATTTTTTAGAAGGAAGTGGGGAAATGACGGGGGGGTGTGTTTCAGAAGGAATTGTGGAAACTGCCGCTTTTTTCATAATGCACTTTGGGAAGTGTTTCTTTTTTCAGAACAAAGTGAGAAAATCTTCTCCTTTCTTCAGAATAAACTGGGGAAAGCACGACCTTTTTAGCTATGAAACTGGGGAAAGCATCCCCGTTTTGGATAAAAAAATCAGGAAAGCATCTTCCTTTTTTCAAATCAAATTGAGGAAAGAGATACAAGAAGTGGTTGTATTTGCAGAGAATGGAATATTTGGACTTCAGTAGAGCTGTTTTTCTGTGGAATTCATTCTCTAATTAACTCCAGCTAAGTGATATCTGAGAAGCAGAATTTTTTAATCTTAGACAGAGAGACAGACACAGACTGTTCTTCTGGAAAGGGACGCTGCTTTCTAAAACTCCAAAACGAGTCTCGGAGAGTTTATCTGCCGGCATTTTTGGTATCAAAAGCGTCCTCTTTTTCAGAACAAATTCAGAAAGCGTCACCTGTTTTTTCAGCACCAATTGGAGGAAGCCTCTCTTTTTTTCACAACACATTCGGGAAATCGACTCCCTTTTCCACAATGAACTGGGGAAAGAGCCTCCTTTTCCAGAACAAACTGGGAAAGCTTCTCTTTTCCACAAAACAAATTGGAGAAAGCCTCTCCTTTTTGCATAACAAAGGTGGCAATCGAAGGACAAAAGAGACAATAAGTAACAACGTATGGGGGAAATGGACTCCGTTTTTTTCGGAAGGAAGACCGGAAAGAGCCTCCCTCCTTTTCCAGAACAAAGTGGGCAAAGCCTCTCCTTGGGTCGCAGCCTCAGCGCTCGCAGAAGCAGCTGCGTTCCCGCTCTCAGCCCCTTGCCACAGCCTTTTGCCTCTGCGGCCGATTTGCCATTCCAGCAAGTCCCTCTCTGATGCTTTCTCTCCCTGCCAACCCCGCTCTGGGACCCGCGCTTCCCGCCGATTCTTCATTCCTCTCAGCGTCGGAGAATAGAGCGTTAGCAAGTGTAAGGGACAGGGGCTCTGCACCCCCAGGCAGGTCGGAATATGCAGAGACAATGCAGTGCAAGGTCAGAAAATAGGACTTTATTACCTCGCAATCTGCCCAGGGCTCCCCACCAATGACGGGGGCAGAGGTTCGTAGCAAGCGGGAGATCTTCATGGCGTTGTCATAAAATGCGTTCCAATAATTGACAGGAACCAGCTCACTTAAAGCCAATCAAATTTATTTAGCAAGCAGGCAATAAAACAGCGCTGGGCGGCCAGGGAGTCTTCGCTCCGCCAATGACCGCACCCTCTTCTTTGTCTTCTGCCTTTTTATAGCGTTGTCTTCGGTCTGGTAGTCCACTGTCTCAATGCCACATTGCGTTGTGGGGTAAATTTCCATTGTTCAGCGGTTCGGGGTGCTCATCCGGCTAAGTATTTCCTCACTTTACACATTCTTTAGGCCCCAGGCTCTTCTTTACTTATGCTAAGCAAGTTAGTTGGGCCTGGGCTCCTTCTTGCTTCTGCTAAACGGTTTATGCTAAACGGTTTAATGAACAAACCTTTATCTTTCACAATCCCCCCTTTTTCTGTTTTTCTGCATTTTGTTCAGTAAACCGTTGCAGTTCCTGGTGACTTAATACAAAAGCATCACCCACTACCTCTTCCTCTCCTGCAATAGGTTCATACTTAGCGCGGATAAGCATTAAATGTGCAGCTTCTAATCGATTCTTTACAATGCTTATTAATTTGTTAAAAATACATGGCCCAAATGTAAGCCCAGCGATTAAAAGTAATATTGGCCCGGCTATAGTAGAGAGTAATGTAGCTAACTATGGGGAGTAATTGAACCATTTTTCATACCAATTCTGTTGTGCTTCTCTTTCTCTTTTCCTTTTCTCGAGTCCTTCCCTTACTTTTGCCGTAGCATCTCGCACTATGCCACTATGATCCATGTAGACACAGCATTCTTCTCCCAAGGCCACACACAGCCCTCCTTGTTTTAAAAGCAGCGTGTCTACCCCCTTCTATTTTGTAATACCACTTCCGACAATGACCTTACTGACTTTTCTAGCGCGGTTATTCCTTTTCAAATCGTGCCACATCCTCGTCCACAGCTGTTCTTAGGGCTTTAAATCCATCGTTCTGCCGTACTAGTGATGTTATCTCTGTCCCTGCTCCTGCCGCAGCCACTGTCATTAAAGTGGCTATAGTCAGTGCAGTGAGAGGTTCTCGGTTTTGGATATGATGGCTTTGAGTAGTTAAATAATCGTATACAAAATCCTCAGGGTGATATAATATTCGGGGAATTATTATCCCTTGGATGCAATATTCTGCACTTTCATGAAATACTTTTAGCGACAAACATGGTGTAATTCCTGTTTTTGAACAAACTCATTTGGTATTTCTTGCTGGTAATAACCAGTCAGCTGAAGGTTTCCCTTTTAGGGAGAGCTTTTCTGTACATAGATGGTTCTTACTTGGGGGAACAGTTCCTACACATTTACCTTTTCCAGTCACATATTGCATTATCGGACCCTGGTTTTGACTTTCCCATAAGCATTGTGCTGGATTTGACCCATTAATTTTTTCGACTTCAGAGGGACCCCTATTGCTTCATAAAATGGAGGCCTGGCATCAAAGCACAACCAACAATGCCGAGTCAAATTAGGGTTGGTGGTATTTAAAAATTGGTACGTGGTGTTTAATAATTTCCATATAGGATGTCCTGGTAAATTCATGGGTTCTGAATCAGATTCTGATAGGGTTTCAGTGATATTTCGAGAGAGGGTTTCGGTTGTGTTAGGGACAATCTCTCTTCTTAGAGTGTCATCTATATCACTGATCACCGGATTGGGGCCTATTGGTTCTGGGTCGTTCAGCACGCTCTCCTTTTTTATCAACAGGAGTCCTCCTCTGTCTGCTCCGGGCTCATAATATCTCATGCCCCAAGTTTTTCCCATTAACCAAGTGGGGTCCGCAGGGTTAATAATATTGATATATATAAATTTATAGCTTCCTTCTTGTGCAACACTTCCACTCCAATCTCTCTTGGGAGCTGTACAGCCGAAGGGGCCCCATTTTACTGATCTAAAGCGATCTTGTCCCCCTCCTGGGGTCCAATCAGATGCTACAGTTTCACAGCCCCAGTATGTACAATAATATGCATTAGGAGAATTACAATAACTTTTCCCTGGCTGTGCGCTGGGGCAAAACTAAAACCCTATAAGGTTTAAACAAGGTTCTATGGGCACAAGTTCACATAATGTTATGGAAAAACTCGGGTCTCCAGACATGACAACAGTTCTGACTACTCTCTGATCTTTCCATCTAATTACACTCCACTTGAATGGTTGGTGTTCGCTTCCCTCAACCTGATTATACCATATTTCTAAGATGTATAATATTATAGCCGGTTTAGAGTGACATGTGTTTTTCTCTGCTTGCCAGTCTCGAAGACCTGCTCTCAAATTGGGGTTCACGTCAGACAGTACACAGCCCTGCCTCCAGGGTTCTTTTCTCCACTGGTCCTTACTCCTCTGCCTCTGCTCGGCAACTCGAGTGCTGCGAGCCCCGGGGTTTGTCATCTTCTCGGCAGCAAGAGTACTCTTCAGGAGATTTCCATTAATTCGTTTTCCCATCCGGGTCTTACCAAGGCAATTTAAGGCAATTCGAAGCCTTTTTTCGAAGCAAAAAAAAATGCCACCTCTTTAACTGGCTCTTTGTTACTATTTCTTTTGTCCTTTGTACATAGAATTATTCTGGCCACCTCTTTCTTCCCTTTTGTCTAATTTCTAAGCAAAGCGTATTTTACAATTCTTTTTCGTCTCTTCCTAACCATCTGGCGGTATTGACCAGATAGTGGGAACTAAATTTTCCTAAGAACATTCTACTTTAAGTATCGGCCCCGTAACAAGCTAGGAGTTTCCCACGCTAGACACGCATGCCGCGGCTCATGTGTCTTTCGTAATAGTTCTAACAATTGTGCTGCTTGGCAAGCTGCTTCAGGTTTGCAATAGTCACGTCTATCCCACCTGTTTCGGTCCCTCCTCCACACCTGAGTTTCACACACTTTGCAGTACGTTAATACCCACGGTTTACAACTTTGACAAGGAGAACAATTGGCTTTCTCGTAAGGGTTGTTATTCATTCACTGGATGGGTTGCTCTGCGTATTGGTACTCTCAGTCCGCTCTGAAGTTGGAGTCCTTTTGATGGTCAGTTTCAAATCTCCTGGTGCGCTCGTGACCGTCCAGAGTGGGTCCGTCACGGGTCCTTTCACTCGGCTTGCGTGAGTCCACCCCCGCTCCGCTGTCCGGACAGCTGTTTCTGTGGTAAGCAAAACAAGATATGGCCCTTCCCAGCCGGGTGTTAAAGGTGTTTCTTTCCATGACTTTATTAAAACTTTACCTCCCGGTTTTATCATATGTATTTTCATATTTAAGGGAGGTCTTCGAACTAATCAACCCTTTTTTCTCTCAATTCCTCCCGCCTACTCATCAATTGGGTTAAGTATGGTGTCAAGTGGGAATTTTGTAGTTGAGGATGTTCATTAGGAGCCTCCATATCATAGGGCATCCCGTACAACATTTCAAAAGGGGAAAGCCCTGTGTCCGCCTGGGGCTGAGTTCTTATGTTTAACAGGGCTAGGGGAAGACATTTTATCCATGACATTTTTGTTTCATACATCAACTTAGTCAACTGTTCTTTTATCCTCCCATTCAAATGCAAAATAATCTCGACAATCTGCCCTAAGGGGGCAAGCCCAAAAGGCATCTTTTAAATCTATGACACTATACCACTGATCATCCGGTCCTAATTGGCTGAATAGTGTGTGTGGATTAGCCACTACAGGGAGTCTGGCCACCGTCCTCTTGTTAATTTCTCTCAAATCATGCACTAGACGATACTTCCCATCTGATTTCTTTACAGGTAGGATGGGTGTGTTATATGGGGACATACAGGGTTCTAACAATCCCTGCTTAATCAGCCTGTCGATCTCAGGTTTCAATCCCCGTCTTCCTTCTTCAGATAAGGGATATTGCTTTATCCGAACTGGTATTTCCGGATTTCGTATAGTGATTGCAAACGGGTCAACATCCAATTTCCCGACAGTTTCCGGAGTATACCATACTTTTGGGTTTATTTCACTCTCATCTACGGCCCTCAAGGGGCATAATTTATTATGTATCTGGTCCTTTGTTGTCTCTAAACTAATTCCCAATTCTATCATTACATCTCTTTCCAAGAGGTTATAATCTGCCTCTGGTACTAACAATAAAGATCCCACCTCCATTTTAGAGTCTGTTTCCAATAACACATTTTTAATTACGGGAACCTCAAAAGGTTCACCCTTAGCTCCAATCACTTGTACTTTATTTGAGGATGTTTTGCATCCTGGAGGTAACCTCTGGACGGTAGATCTTTCCGCCCCTGAGTCCACTAGGAACTCAACTACTTGTTGCTGGGGACCCACCTTTAATTTTATCAAGGGCTCTGTAAAGTTCTTGGTCCCCAGCAAATAGAGCCCCTGACCCCTCTAATCCTCCTTAAATATCCTTTCATCGTTCATTCGTTGCCGACATTCCTTTCTCATTTGTCCTGGCTTTCCGCAATAAAAACATGTCCATCCCCCTTTCCTTCCACCAATTTTTCTCGTCCCCTGTTCCCCATGTCCCAGCGGGAAAAGATGTTTCCCCTCCGGGGTGGGATTGCCTTCTGTCCTTCTCGCACCGCAGCTACCATCATTCTCACTTGCCTTTTAAGTGTTTCTTCCTCCCTTCTAACATATACCTTTTGGCCTTCCCTCAAAAGTTCATCTAGTCCACGATCTTGCCAATCTTCAATTTTTTTTCTAATTTCCTTCAGATGTCTTGCCATGATTTAGCCACAAACTGCGTTTTCAATAGAGCCTCTTCCCCAAGGGTATTGGGGTCTATTCCTGAATACAACTGCAAGCTCTTTCTCAACCTTTCTAACCATTCTGTAGGTGTTTCATCCTTTCTCTGCTGCTCATTAAGGGCCTTACTGATGTTCTGCCCTCTGGGGACTGATTCTCTAATTCCCTGGATTATAATATTTCTCAGATCTTGCATTTCAATCCGATGTACTGGATTTTGATTATCCCAATTAGGCCTTTGTAATGGCCATTTAACATCTGCTGGCGGTCCTTGTTGGTGCTGCTGATCCCATAATCTCATTCCGGCCCGCCTTATCATTCCTCTTTCTTCTACAGTAAACAATATTCCCATAATGGACTGGATCTCATCCCAGGTGTAAATGTTGGGGCCGAGGAACTGATCCAGCCTCTCAGCGACCCCTAGGGGATCGCCTAGCAGGCTCCCCATTTCCTTTTCAAATTCTCGCATGTCCCCTGAGTTAAGGGGGATGGCGACGTATCCTACCCCCGGCGCAGGACCTCCCATTGCCACCTCTCTTAGCGGATATAGTTGCGGAGGTTCCTGCACTGTTCTTGTTTGGCTCCTAGTAATTCTTTTTGACATTCTATATTTTCTGGGGGCTGATCAGATTCTGGAGGAAGTTCGGGGGCTGTGGCCTCCGGGACTGGATTCGGGGGAGGCCCGGGGGGGTTATTAGGTGCAGGCGGGACATAAGGGGGGGGTGATACAGGTATTTCTTCCTCTTTCTTTTTTTTCTGTTTTAATTCTCCTTTTTCCCTTAAGGGAAACAATCCGGCTCTAGTTTCGGCTATTATCCAAAGAGCCGCATACTCACTTTCTTCCAATTTAAACGGTTCTTTCGAGTTAACATATGTATTTAATGCCTGACAAATCCAATCCTCAAATGAGCCAAAAAATGGCCAATACAAATGTTCCCCTCTGATTTGTTTACCTCCCCAAACTTCCATACAATAGTGTATCATTTTTGCTTTACTCTTTCCTCTTCTTGAGGGGTAATCATCCCAATAGGTTATCATTAACCCTAAGGGGCTATCTGGAGGTATCTTGGGGAGACTCACTTTCTCCTCCCCACCCATCAGACCAAAGGGCTTGCTTTTCCTTTGTCCCATCTTCCGAGGTGCCTTCAATCACATGCACACACGCTTCCCCCCACTCGTGACCCAGTCCCTCGCGGGATTTGGGAACTGCACTACTAGGGGGTCCGCACTCGCTTCGCCCGCAATTGGACATCTCACACGGCACACCTCGGGATACCCAATCCCAACCGAACGGATAACCGGCCTGTACTCACGCGTCCCAAGCGTCTTCGTCCGGGGCTTGGTGCACAAAGATTACAGGATTCCCGGAGTTCTTTTGCTTATTGCCCAAATTTAGGTTTGTCAGGTCGAGGGCTGGATGGGTCCGTCCGAGTAAGAGCCGCTTTACAGCGGGGCGCCCCCCTTTACTCGGGATCCACTCCAGGTAGTCTCAATCCGAGTCACGGCACCAATTTGTCATAAAATGCGTTCCAATAATTGACAGGAACCAGCTCACTTAAAGCCAATCAAATTTATTTAGCAAGCAGGCAATAAAACAGCGCTGGGCGGCCAGGGAGTCTTCGCTCCGCCAATGACCGCGCCCTCTTCTTTGTCTTCTGCCTTTTTATAGCGTTGTCTTCGGTCTGGTAGTCCACTGTCTCAATGCCACATTGCGTTGTGGGGTAAATTTCCAGTGTTCAGCGGTTCGGGGTGCTCATCCGGCTAAGTATTTCCTCACTTTACACATTCTTTAGGCCCCAGGCTCTTCTTTACTTATGCTAAGCAAGTTAGTTGGGCCTGGGCTCCTTCTTGCTTATGCTAAATGGTTTATGCTAAACGGTTTAATGAACAAACCTTTATCTTTCACAGCGTCAACAAGCTTTGACCCATGGCGAAGGAGGACAGGATCTGGCACGTCTTAGCCTTTATGTATTGGATGGGTGCACAATCAGCACGTGCAAGCGCTGGGTTGGCCTAAGCACTATGTGTGTATTCATGGGATTGGTGAACACTGGAAGCCACGTGCATGCTATTGTTTACATTCTAGTTGCTGGCTAGGGCAAAAATAAAGTTATTTTTGCAGCATGTTTTGGTACAAGAGTGGGGGAAGCCTGAACAATGTCCATCGCCCAGTCTCCTCGTAATTCTTCCGCAATGGCCCATACAGCAAGCAAGTTCAAAACCAATGGGTTCGCTCTCTGCACCCCCTCGCTTACCAAGCTGTGCATCCCCAGGGCAGGACCAGGGCTGCCCATGGCTCTCCAGCCCCTGGCTGGGCATGGAGGGGGTCAGGGATAGATCCTGCCCTCTGCAGGCACCCAGGCCATCCTCTCTCCCTCCCTGCTCACCTATTTTCTTCCTTGAACTGAGGTCCCTGTGTCCATTCTTCATGCCACGGGGCACCTCAGACGAGTGCAGAGCAGGATGACACAACACAGGGCTGAGGTGCCTTCAGTCCTCTGGGAGTAGCAACGGACGCTCAGAGAACAACTAGGACTTGTGCACTCCATTGCCTCTGTGCGTAAAAAGAAAGACTGTGTCTCTGAACATCCCTAGGTTCATCAGGAGGTCAGCTCAGATGTGGACTCCTGACAAAACCCTGCCATTGCAGTGTGTGACTCCCAAGAACTTGGGAGCGACTGGAAAAGGCAGCAGGGACCCTGGGCATCTGCCATCCCACCGGAGGCGTTGCCTGGCAACGGGGTGACATCACAATGAGTCCTGTCCCCTGCATTGTGACATTGCCTGTGTGGCACTCAGCGACCAGACAACAACCCTGGGGGAACAGCCAGGCTTCCCTGGCTCCCACACCACCACCATGGGGACACAGCCACAGTCCCCTGGCTCCCAGGCCCCCATCCTGGGAGAGCAACCAGGGTCCTCTATCTCCCAGACCGCAACCCTGGGTGAACAGGCAGGGTTCCCTGGCTCCCGCACCCCCACCCTAGAGACACAGCCAGGGTCCCCTGGCCCCCAGACTGTCATGCTGGGAATGCAGTCGGGCGCCCCAGGGGTTGGTACACAGGTTCAGCCAAGCTGCTGTGTGGAGGTTCTCGCCCAGATCAGGCAGCTTCGTGACTTCTGTGCTGCCCTGAAGGAGCAGGTGGACCAGCTGACACTCACCGTGTCCGACCGCACCGAGACCAAAGAGATCGACTCGCTCTTCCTGGAGAGAGGTGGGAGTCCTGGGGGTTTGTGGGGGAGTCTTTGCTTTGAGGACACTCTGGGTCAGGGATTCGTCATCCTCGGAACCTGGCCCGGAGGGCGAGACCCTCTCACTGACAGCATGTCCTCTCAAACCGTGTCTCTATAGGCCAGGAGAAAACTGCCAGTGTCCTGGCCAACATCCAGAGGCAGGTGTCCTCCCTCGAGGGCATGTTCAGCGACCTGCAGGGGGAGAAGGGGAAGGTGAGCCGGCGACAGGCCCTGAGGGGTCTGCGGGGATGCAGACTGGCGGGGTTCCCGGCCACGTTGCTGGCCTGGATGGGGCCATTGAGCCTCGAAGGCACCTGGGCTTGTTGGCTGCACCCATCCCATCTGAGAGCCCCTTCCTTCTCCCCTTCCTGCAGCTGGATGCGCTGACGGCCGAAGTAGAGACCCTGAGGCAGAAGCAGGCAGATGCGCAGGCAGAGGCGCTCCCAGCACACCTTATGTACAGCAGGGACGTCGGTGCAGAGGTGGACCAGCTTGTGCAGCGCTATGAGAAGCTCCAGAAGCAGGTGGACTCCTTGGAATCCCAAAAGGCAGCAGACAAGGTGGTGAAGAAGCAGCAGCAGCAGAAGAACCAGGTAGGGAGATGGTGGTGTCAGGGCCTCAGGAGGGGGACGATTACACACACACTCCCCTCTCCCCGGTGGTTGTGCTTCGCTGTAACATGGCGAAAACCCTCGCTGCCCCCCACATTGGCTTGTACAAGTCAGCAGCACGGAAAGAAGTTAAAACCTTGAGGCAGATGTCTTGCTGGCAAAGATAGCCCGTGGCTGCTGGCCAATCCATCTGAATTGCAGCCAGCACCCCCTTGCTCAGCACCAGCGTCATCTTCCTCCCTGCAGCAGGATGAGAAGCTGCTGAAACACATGCTGGCCAAAATTACGCGGCTGGAAGGGGACTACGAGACGCTCAGCTCCACTGTGGGAAACCTCCAGGATGGCTCTCAGGAGAAGCAGAAAGATATCAAGGTAGGTGACTGAAAGCCCCATGGGGTCAGAGCATCCTCCAGGCTGCCCCCAGGCTGGGGACCACAAGGTATTTGTGCCCCTGCCAACCTGCTCACAGCTGTGCAGAGCTCCCAAACGCCTTTCCTGGAGGTCTGGGAGGAGTGGGGGGTGCTCGGCGGGCTGGGAGGCAGCTCCAACCCTGCTGTGGCATCATGGGCTGCTTTCTGCATTGGAAGGCTCTGTTCCAGTCCCTGAAGAGGCTAGAGGAGGACAAGGCAGACAAGGAGGACCTAGGAGTCGATATGGTAACGTCCTGGAGGGGCCCCGGTTCCAGCCAATGGGATCTCGGGCAGGGTGACAAATGCCCCTTATCCCTTTGAAGCTCAATGGCAGAACCAGAGAGAGAGAGGGAAGGAGGGAGGGAGGATTTCCTGACCAATTGTGGGTCCCACACCACGCCCCGCTGTCTCCCTCCAGGTCCCTTCGCTTGGTGGGACCAAGCCCACAGGGCTGATGGGGCAAGCGGGGCCATGTAGCCACTTCTCCCTCTCCTGCCGACACCAGCCGGCCGTGCCCACCTCTCATCAATCCTTCCCCTCCTCTCTCCTGCTTGCTCCTTGCTAGAAAGCAACCAAGTGTGCGCTGGGCAGCAAAGTCAGTCACAGCCAGTTTGAGGCTAGGATGCAGCGGCTGCATCAGACACTTCAGAACATACAGAGCAAGGGGGTGGCCCAGGAGCAGGGCTTGCAGCACGTGCAAGAACAGCTCAGGGAAGTGATGGACTGCAAGGTGAGGCCTGGCTCGTCCCCACTGTGCAAAACTGGGACCTTTGGGGCTTGGCAGCCTAAGGCAGCTTCCTCCGAGGGTCCTCCCTCCCGGCTGACCTCCCTGGGGACTGGGACTGCCACGTCCCATCCCAGGGCGGCTGGCTGAGGGTGTGCACGTGTCCACAGCTGGATCGCCTGGAGCTGAAGCCTATGCAGCAGCAACTGCAGCACTGTACGAGCACCCTGAAGATGCTGGAGGACAAGCTGCCACCCACAGAAGCTTCTGCTGCAGCTGGGATTAAGTGAGTGCGGTGGGGACACTGGTGGATTTGGGGACAGCACTCGGCTGCCCCATTCCTGCTCTCTGGCTATCCTGGCCAGCGTGGTACCGTGCCCTGGCGCGGGAGCGATACAGCCAGTGACCTGTGGGGATGGTGAGGAAGCAGCTGTGCCTCTCCTCCCACCAGGAGCCCGCAGCACCTTCCACATGCTGGAGAAGGCACAAGGAGAGGGCACCTGCGGGACAGGGCCCTCCCAGACCAGAACTGGGGTGTGGGTACAAAGGTTTTCTGGGGCGAGGACAGGGAACGGCAGCTCACTACAGTGAAACACCTGGCCCCTGGCTGCTGCCTGCAAGCCCCGTCCCCCCAGCTGCTCACAGAGCCTTTCTCTCCCCTCTCCAGGTATCCACAGGACCACTGCCACTGCTTGTCCTGCGACCAGCCCACCACTCTGATGCTGCCTAGTGCGTGAGTAGCACTCGGCACTGCGGGTGGGATGGGAGGGTGTGGGTGCTGCCGATGCCCTGCTGTGTGGGACACGGGGGCTCCAGGGCCTCCTCCACCAGCATCAGCTCGAGGGATTCGCAAAACTACAAGGACAGGTAGGCAGACGGGGAACCGTCCAAAGCCCTGTGAGTGCAGGGTGACCCAGCTGCAGCCCCATCAAGGGAGAGATCTTCCCCTGCAGAGGCAGAGGGGCTGGGGGGCGTGGACAGGGAGGAAGAGACCCCAGGGAGGGTCAGCTATGCCTGCCGCGGCTCTGTGGGGTTGTACAGCCCCCTCCTATCTGCCCCATCCACCCTGGTCTCTCTCATGGGTGCTGAAGCTGCATGGGATGAGTTGTGTCTGGTCTCCCCCTGACCTGGGTCTTGGGAGCGCCATAAGGTGGGCAAAATGAAGCCTTGCAGCTGGGCAGCCCAGCTCCCGCCTCCTGGGGTCCCTCGTGTGAGGTGCCACGGCCTCAGCCAGCTCACAAGGAGTGGGGGGAAAGAGCAGATCCAGCAGCTTTGGGTGGGCGGGGAGGGACAGGTGGGCTAGGGAGGGCCGTATCCCAGCAGGGAGCACCCCTGGGCCTCCTGCCTGGCATAGGGAGGGAGGCACAGCGTGCCCGAGCACTGAGCACCCCCATGGTCCCTCCCACAGGACGTCTGAGTGCAGGCGCCCCCATGAGGTGCAGACCAGCCGCAGCTCACACACCACGACGCTCCCGCTGCAGCGCTCCCAGGTCTTCCAGCCCAGGCCACCCAGGACCCCACGGCCCAGCCAGGTAAGAATGGCAAAGGTACTGATACTGTGGGGAGCAGGGAGACTGGGAGGGTGATGCTGAGCACGCGGAGGAGTCCGTGCCTCAGCTTCCCAGAGACCTGGGAGTGGGAGAGAGTCCCGGGGACTCGGCTGGATTCGGCCCTGTGTTTCAGCCAGCCCATTCTCTCCTTCACAGAGCAAGAAGACAGGGCCATGGTGACCGCATCTATTGAGCCCCGCAGAAGAGCCAGCAGTTCTGCACTCTTGGGCCGTGAAGGCACGGCCGGGGGAGGCTTGTGGGGGCTTGTCTAAAATGCAGAGCATAAAATACTAAGAAGGCAAAATAGGCAGTGTTGAGTGGTACATGCTGTAATGCAGCACTGGGATGTGGGGGTGAGGTTTGGGGAGGGATCTCGTGGGCAGAAAGGGGACAGCGGGGAGGGCAGGGTGCCTACAGTGTTGGGGGTCCTGGACAACAGCGTGCCCCCTTCGGGGTGGGGGCAGGACCCCAATTCTGGGTGTCTGCTGTCTGCCCCATCCTGGGTGGGCAGAGCTGCCCCCAGGGACTGAAGGGCGGCTTCACCCTGCCCCTCACCCCCAGGCTCCACCACCCTGACAGAGGACAGGTGAGTATCCTCCTACAGATCAGCATCCTCTGACGGACACCCAGCAGAGCCACCCTGCCCCTGTGGCGGTAATCCAGCATCCCAAGCGCTGAGCGGGATGGGCAGGGAGAGCAGCTGTTCATTAATGGATTTGTTTGGTTTGATGATGTAAAGCTCTTCTTTGCCAGATCAGGCAGCTCAGCTACCTCTATGCTGCCCTGAAGGAGCAGGTGGAGCAGAACAACCCCTCTGGGACAGGTCACGCTGGCTGTGTCTGGCACTTGGTGGTGGGCCCTGCACCAGGCAAGTTGGTGACTCCAAGCATTGAAGTTGTAGCACAGCTGGGGCCATTGGCCCCACCGAGAAAACGAGCCGGCAGTCACAACAATGATGCTAATTGGCTTTGCTTCACCTCAGGATGCACTTCACGCATCTTTTTGCGAACAAATTGGGGAATGTGGGGGGATTTTTTAGAAGGAAGTGGGGAAATGACGGGGGGGTGTGTTTCAGAAGGAATTGTGGAAACTGCCGCTTTTTTCATAATGCACTTTGGGAAGTGTTTCTTTTTTCAGAACAAAGTGAGAAAATCTTCTCCTTTCTTCAGAATAAACTGGGGAAAGCACGACCTTTTTAGCTATGAAACTGGGGAAAGCATCCCCGTTTTGGATAAAAAAATCAGGAAAGCATCTTCCTTTTTTCAAATCAAATTGAGGAAAGAGATACAAGAAGTGGTTGTATTTGCAGAGAATGGAATATTTGGACTTCAGTAGAGCTGTTTTTCTGTGGAATTCATTCTCTAATTAACTCCAGCTAAGTGATATCTGAGAAGCAGAATTTTTTAATCTTAGACAGAGAGACAGACACAGACTGTTCTTCTGGAAAGGGACGCTGCTTTCTAAAACTCCAAAACGAGTCTCGGAGAGTTTATCTGCCGGCATTTTTGGTATCAAAAGCGTCCTCTTTTTCAGAACAAATTCAGAAAGCGTCACCTGTTTTTTCAGCACCAATTGGAGGAAGCCTCTCTTTTTTTCACAACACATTCGGGAAATCGACTCCCTTTTCCACAATGAACTGGGGAAAGAGCCTCCTTTTCCAGAACAAACTGGGAAAGCTTCTCTTTTCCACAAAACAAATTGGAGAAAGCCTCTCCTTTTTGCATAACAAAGGTGGCAATCGAAGGACAAAAGAGACAATAAGTAACAACGTATGGGGGAAATGGACTCCGTTTTTTTCGGAAGGAAGACCGGAAAGAGCCTCCCTCCTTTTCCAGAACAAAGTGGGCAAAGCCTCTCCTTGGGTCGCAGCCTCAGCGCTCGCAGAAGCAGCTGCGTTCCCGCTCTCAGCCCCTTGCCACAGCCTTTTGCCTCTGCGGCCGATTTGCCATTCCAGCAAGTCCCTCTCTGATGCTTTCTCTCCCTGCCAACCCCGCTCTGGGACCCACGCTTCCCGCCGATTCTTCATTCCTCTCAGCGTTGGAGAATACAGCGTTAGCAAGTGTAAGGGACAGGGGCTCTGCACCCCCAGGCAGGTCGGAATATGCAGAGACAATGCAGTGCAAGGTCAGAAAATAGGACTTTATTACCTCGCAATCTGCCCAGGGCTCCCCACCAATGACGGGGGCAGAGGTTCGTAGCAAGCGGGAGATCTTCATGGCGTTGTCATAAAATGCGTTCCAATAATTGACAGGAACCAGCTCACTTAAAGCCAATCAAATTTATTTAGCAAGCAGGCAATAAAACAGCGCTGGGCGGCCAGGGAGTCTTCGCTCCGCCAATGACCGCGCCCTCTTCTTTGTCTTCTGCCTTTTTATAGCGTTGTCTTCGGTCTGGTAGTCCACTGTCTCAATGCCACATTGCGTTGTGGGGTAAATTTCCAGTGTTCAGCGGTTCGGGGTGCTCATCCGGCTAAGTATTTCCTCACTTTACACATTCTTTAGGCCCCAGGCTCTTCTTTACTTATGCTAAGCAAGTTAGTTGGGCCTGGGCTCCTTCTTGCTTCTGCTAAACGGTTTATGCTAAACGGTTTAATGAACAAACCTTTATCTTTCACAATCCCCCCTTTTTCTGTTTTTCTGCATTTTGTTCAGTAAACCGTTGCAGTTCCTGGTGACTTAATACAAAAGCATCACCCACTACCTCTTCCTCTCCTGCAATAGGTTCATACTTAGCGCGGATAAGCATTAAATGTGCAGCTTCTAATCGATTCTTTACAATGCTTATTAATTTGTTAAAAATACATGGCCCAAATGTAAGCCCAGCGATTAAAAGTAATATTGGCCCGGCTATAGTAGAGAGTAATGTAGCTAACTATGGGGAGTAATTGAACCATTTTTCATACCAATTCTGTTGTGCTTCTCTTTCTCTTTTCCTTTTCTCGAGTCCTTCCCTTACTTTTGCCGTAGCATCTCGCACTATGCCACTATGATCCATGTAGACACAGCATTCTTCTCCCAAGGCCACACACAGCCCTCCTTGTTTTAAAAGCAGCGTGTCTACCCCCTTCTATTTTGTAATACCACTTCCGACAATGACCTTACTGACTTTTCTAGCGCGGTTATTCCTTTTTCAAATCGCGCCACATCCTCGTCCACAGCTGTTCTTAGGGCTTTAAATCCATCGTTCTGCCGTACTAGTGATGTTATCTCTGTCCCTGCTCCTGCCGCAGCCACTGTCATTAAAGTGGCTATAGTCAGTGTAGTGAGAGGTTCTCGGTTTTGGATATGATGGCTTTGAGTAGTTAAATAATCGTATACAAAATCCTCAGGGTGATATAATATTCGGGGAATTATTATCCCTTGGATGCAATATTCTGCACTTTCATGAAATACTTTTAGCGACAAACATGGTGTAATTCCTGTTTTTGAACAAACTCATTTGGTATTTCTTGCTGGTAATAACCAGTCAGCTGAAGGTTTCCCTTTTAGGGAGAGCTTTTCTGTACATAGATGGTTCTTACTTGGGGGAACAGTTCCTACACATTTACCTTTTCCAGTCACATATTGCATTATCGGACCCTGGTTTTGACTTTCCCATAAGCATTGTGCTGGATTTGACCCATTAATTTTTTCGACTTCAGAGGGACCCCTATTGCTTCATAAAATGGAGGCCTGGCATCAAAGCACAACCAACAATGCTGAGTCAAATTAGGGTTGGTGGTATTTAAAAATTGGTACGTGGTGTTTAATAATTTCCATATAGGATGTCCTGGTAAATTCATGGGTTCTGAATCAGATTCTGATAGGGTTTCAGTGATATTTCGAGAGAGGGTTTCGGTTGTGTTAGGGACAATCTCTCTTCTTAGAGTGTCATCTATATCACTGATCACCGGATTGGGGCCTATTGGTTCTGGGTCGTTCAGCACGCTCTCCTTTTTTATCAACAGGAGTCCTCCTCTGTCTGCTCCGGGCTCATAATATCTCATGCCCCAAGTTTTTCCCATTAACCAAGTGGGGTCCGCAGGGTTAATAATATTGATATATATAAATTTATAGCTTCCTTCTTGTGCAACACTTCCACTCCAATCTCTCTTGGGAGCTGTACAGCCGAAGGGGCCCCATTTTACTGATCTAAAGCGATCTTGTCCCCCTCCTGGGGTCCAATCAGATGCTACCGTTTCACAGCCCCAGTATGTACAATAATATGCATTAGGAGAATTACAATAACTTTTCCCTGGCTGTGCGCTGGGGCAAAACTAAAACCCTATAAGGTTTAAACAAGGTTCTATGGGCACAAGTTCACATAATGTTATGGAAAAACTCGGGTCTCCAGACATGACAACAGTTCTGACTACTCTCTGATCTTTCCATCTAATTACACTCCACTTGAATGGTTGGTGTTCGCTTCCCTCAACCTGATTATACCATATTTCTAAGATGTATAATATTATAGCCGGTTTAGAGTGACATGTGTTTTTCTCTGCTTGCCAGTCTCGAAGACCTGCTCTCAAATTGGGGTTCACGTCAGACAGTACACAGCCCTGCCTCCAGGGTTCTTTTCTCCACTGGTCCTTACTCCTCTGCCTCTGCTCGGCAACTCGAGTGCTGCGAGCCCCGGGGTTTGTCATCTTCTCGGCAGCAAGAGTACTCTTCAGGAGATTTCCATTAATTCGTTTTCCCATCCGGGTCTTACCAAGGCAATTTAAGGCAATTCGAAGCCTTTTTTCGAAGCAAAAAAAAATGCCACCTCTTTAACTGGCTCTTTGTTACTATTTCTTTTGTCCTTTGTACATAGAATTATTCTGGCCACCTCTTTCTTCCCTTTTGTCTAATTTCTAAGCAAAGCGTATTTTACAATTCTTTTTCGTCTCTTCCTAACCATCTGGCGGTATTGACCAGATAGTGGGAACTAAATTTTCCTAAGAACATTCTACTTTAAGTATCGGCCCCGTAACAAGCTAGGAGTTTCCCACGCTAGACGCGCATGCCGCGGCTCATGTGTCTTTCGTAATAGTTCTAACAATTGTGCTGCTTGGCAAGCTGCTTCAGGTTTGCAATAGTCACGTCTATCCCACCTGTTTCGGTCCCTCCTCCACACCTGAGTTTCACACACTTTGCAGTACGTTAATACCCACGGTTTACAACTTTGACAAGGAGAACAATTGGCTTTCTCGTAAGGGTTGTTATTCATTCACTGGATGGGTTGCTCTGCGTATTGGTACTCTCAGTCCGCTCTGAAGTTGGAGTCCTTTTGATGGTCAGTTTCAAATCTCCTGGTGCGCTCGTGACCGTCCAGAGTGGGTCCGTCACGGGTCCCTTCACTCGGCTTGCGTGAGTCCACCCCCGCTCCGCTGTCCGGACAGCTGTTTCTGTGGTAAGCAAAACAAGATATGGCCCTTCCCAGCCGGGTGTTAAAGGTGTTTCTTTCCATGACTTTATTAAAACTTTACCTCCCGGTTTTATCATATGTATTTTCATATTTAAGGGAGGTCTTCGAACTAATCAACCCTTTTTTCTCTCAATTCCTCCCGCCTACTCATCAATTGGGTTAAGTATGGTGTCAAGTGGGAATTTTGTAGTTGAGGATGTTCATTAGGAGCCTCCATATCATAGGGCATCCCGTACAACATTTCAAAAGGGGAAAGCCCTGTGTCCGCCCGGGGCTGAGTTCTTATGTTTAACAGGGCTAGGGGAAGACATTTTATCCATGACATTTTTGTTTCATACATCAACTTAGTCAACTGTTCTTTTATCCTCCCATTCAAATGCAAAATAATCTCGACAATCTGCCCTAAGGGGGCAAGCCCAAAAGGCATCTTTTAAATCTATGACACTATACCACTGATCATCCGGTCCTAATTGGCTGAATAGTGTGTGTGGATTAGCCACTACAGGGAGTCTGGCCACCGTCCTCTTGTTAATTTCTCTCAAATCATGCACTAGACGATACTTCCCATCTGATTTCTTTACAGGTAGGATGGGTGTGTTATATGGGGACATACAGGGTTCTAACAATCCCTGCTTAATCAGCCTGTCGATCTCAGGTTTCAATCCCCGTCTTCCTTCTTCAGATAAGGGATATTGCTTTATCCGAACTGGTATTTCCGGATTTCGTATAGTGATTGCAAACGGGTCAACATCCAATTTCCCGACAGTTTCCGGAGTATACCATACTTTTGGGTTTATTTCACTCTCATCTACGGCCCTCAAGGGGCATAATTTATTATGTATCTGGTCCTTTGTTGTCTCTAAACTAATTCCCAATTCTATCATTACATCTCTTTCCAAGAGGTTATAATCTGCCTCTGGTACTAACAATAAAGATCCCACCTCCATTTTAGAGTCTGTTTCCAATAACACATTTTTAATTACGGGAACCTCAAAAGGTTCACCCTTAGCTCCAATCACTTGTACTTTATTTGAGGATGTTTTGCATCCTGGAGGTAACCTCTGGACGGTAGATCTTTCCGCCCCTGAGTCCACTAGGAACTCAACTACTTGTTGCTGGGGACCCACCTTTAATTTTATCAAGGGCTCTGTAAAGTTCTTGGTCCCCAGCAAATAGAGCCCCTGACCCCTCTAATCCTCCTTAAATATCCTTTCATCGTTCATTCGTTGCCGACATTCCTTTCTCATTTGTCCTGGCTTTCCGCAATAAAAACATGTCCATCCCCCTTTCCTTCCACCAATTTTTCTCGTCGCCTGTTCCCCATGTCCCAGCGGGAAAAGATGTTTCCCCTCCGGGGTGGGATTGCCTTCTGTCCTTCTCGCACCGCAGCTACCATCATTCTCACTTGCCTTTTAAGTGTTTCTTCCTCCCTTCTAACATATACCTTTTGGCCTTCCCTCAAAAGTTCATCTAGTCCACGATCTTGCCAATCTTCAATTTTTTTTCTAATTTCCTTCAGATGTCTTGCCATGATTTAGCCACAAACTGCGTTTTCAATAGAGCCTCTTCCCCAAGGGTATTGGGGTCTATTCCTGAATACAACTGCAAGCTCTTTCTCAACCTTTCTAACCATTCTGTAGGTGTTTCATCCTTTCTCTGCTGCTCATTAAGGGCCTTACTGATGTTCTGCCCTCTGGGGACTGATTCTCTAATTCCCTGGATTATAATATTTCTCAGATCTTGCATTTCAATCCGATGTACTGGATTTTGATTATCCCAATTAGGCCTTTGTAATGGCCATTTAACATCTGCTGGCGGTCCTTGTTGGTGCTGCTGATCCCATAATCTCATTCCGGCCCGCCTTATCATTCCTCTTTCTTCTACAGTAAACAATATTCCCATAATGGACTGGATCTCATCCCAGGTGTAAATGTTGGGGCCGAGGAACTGATCCAGCCTCTCAGCGACCCCTAGGGGATCGCCTAGCAGGCTCCCCATTTCCTTTTCAAATTCTCGCGTGTCCCCTGAGTTAAGGGGGATGGCGACGTATCCTACCCCCGGCGCAGGACCTCCCATTGCCACCTCTCTTAGCGGATATAGTTGCGGAGGTTCCTGCACTGTTCTTGTTTGGCTCCTAGTAATTCTTTTTGACATTCTATATTTTCTGGGGGCTGATCAGATTCTGGAGGAAGTTCGGGGGCTGTGGCCTCCGGGACTGGATTCGGGGGAGGCCCGGGGGGGTTATTAGGTGCAGGCGGGACATAAGGGGGGGGTGATACAGGTATTTCTTCCTCTTTCTTTTTTTTCCGTTTTAATTCTCCTTTTTCCCTTAAGGGAAACAATCCGGCTCTAGTTTCGGCTATTATCCAAAGAGCCGCATACTCACTTTCTTCCAATTTAAACGGTTCTTTCGAGTTAACATATGTATTTAATGCCTGACAAATCCAATCCTCAAATGAGCCAAAAACTGGCCAATACAAATGTTCCCCTCTGATTTGTTTACCTCCCCAAACTTCCATACAATAGTGTATCATTTTTGCTTTACTCTTTCCTCTTCTTGAGGGGTAATCATCCCAATAGGTTATCATTAACCCTAAGGGGCTATCTGGAGGTATCTTGGGGAGACTCACTTTCTCCTCCCCACCCATCAGACCAAAGGGCTTGCTTTTCCTTTGTCCCATCTTCCGAGGTGCCTTCAATCACATGCACACACGCTTCCCCCCACTCGTGACCCAGTCCCTCGCGGGATTTGGGAACTGCACTACTAGGGGGTCCGCACTCGCTTCGCCCGCAATTGGACATCTCACACGGCACACCTCGGGATACCCAATCCCAACCGAACGGATAACCGGCCTGTACTCATGCGTCCCAAGCGTCTTCGTCCGGGGCTTCGTGCACAAAGATTACAGGATTCCCGGAGTTCTTTTGCTTATTGCCCAAATTTAGGTTCGTCAGGTCGAGGGCTGGATGGGTCCGTCCGAGTAAGAGCCGCTTTACAGCGGGGCGCCCCCCTTTACTCGGGATCCACTCCAGGTAGTCTCAATCCGAGTCACGGCACCAATTTGTCATAAAATGCGTTCCAGTAATTGACAGGAACCAGCTCACTTAAAGCCAATCAAATTTATTTAGCAAGCAGGCAATAAAACAGTGCTGGGCGGCCAGGGAGTCTTCGCTCCGCCAATGACCGCGCCCTCTTCTTTGTCTTCTGCCTTTTTATAGCGTTGTCTTCGGTCTGGTAGTCCACTGTCTCAATGCCACATTGCGTTGTGGGGTAAATTTCCAGTGTTCAGCGGTTCGGGGTGCTCATCCGGCTAAGTATTTCCTCACTTTACACATTCTTTAGGCCCCAGGCTCTTCTTTACTTATGCTAAGCAAGTTAGTTGGGCCTGGGCTCCTTCTTGCTTATGCTAAATGGTTTATGCTAAACGGTTTAATGAACAAACCTTTATCTTTCACAGCGTCAACAAGCTTTGACCCATGGCGAAGGAGGACAGGATCTGGCACGTCTTAGCCTTTATGTATTGGATGGGTGCACAATCAGCACGTGCAAGCGCTGGGTTGGCCTAAGCACTATGTGTGTATTCATGGGATTGGTGAACACTGGAAGCCACGTGCATGCTATTGTTTACATTCTAGTTGCTGGCTAGGGCAAAAATAAAGTTATTTTTGCAGCATGTTTTGGTACAAGAGTGGGGGAAGCCTGAACAATGTCCATCGCCCAGTCTCCTCGTAATTCTTCCGCAATGGCCCATACAGCAAGCAAGTTCAAAACCAATGGGACCGCTCTCTGCACCCCCTCGCTTACCAAACTGTGCATCCCCAGGGCAGGACCAGGGCTGCCCATGGCTCTCCAGCCCCTGGCTGGGCATGGAGGGGGTCAGGGATAGATCCCGCCCTCTGCAGGCACCCAGGCCATCCCCTCTCCCTCCCTGCTCACCTATTTTCTTCCTTGAACTGAGGTCCCTGTGTCCATTCTTCATGCCACGGGGCACCTCAGACGAGTGCAGAGCAGGATGACACAACACAGGGCTGAGGTGCCTTCAGTCCTCTGGGAGTAGCAACGGACGCTCAGAGAACAACTAGGACTTGTGCACTCCATTGCCTCTGTGCGTAACAAGAAAGACTGTGTCTCTGAACATCCCTAGGTTCATCAGGAGGTCAGCTCAGATGTGGACTCCTGACAAAACCCTGCCATTGCAGTGTGTGACTCCAAGAACTTGGGAGCGACTGGAAAAGGCAGCAGGGACCCTGGGCATCTGCCATCCCACCGGAGGCGTTGCCTGGCAACGGGGTGACATCACAATGAGTCCTGTCCCCTGCATTGTGACATTGCCTGTGTGGCACTCAGCTCTCTGCGGATCACTCGGTCACTCGCTCTCTGCGGGTCACTTGGTGGCTGCAAGTCACTCGGTCACTGGCTCTCTGCGGGTTACTCGGTGGCTGCAGGTCACTTGCAGTCTTTGTTGAAGAGGAGAAGGAATGCTGCCGGCTGCCCACTCCTCTCAGCACTCAGGGTGCCCTCCAGGCAGCTCTCTGGTTCCAGGCAGGGCAGAAGCCATGGACTTCCCCAGCATGTCCCGGATGCTGAACACAGCCATCAGCATTCAGGGTACCGTCAAATTCATAGAGCTGCGCAGCCTGCTGGAGGCCATACTCTGGCACCTGGGCCGTGAGTTTGTGCCCGTCCCGGAGCAGGTCCACAGCCCACGCCCCCTCCCGGGGGACACCGTGCCCACCGCTGGACACCCCACAAAGGATGCGCTGCAGAGGACTGAGAGCAGCCCCCAGGTCACCTCTATGGCTCCTGACGAGGGACAGATGAAAAAAACAGGAGTGAACCACAGCGGCATCTCCAAGGTAGAGGCTCTTGCCAGTGCTCTGGGTGCTCCCTGCAAGATGCCCTCTCCTGCGGGGTCACTGCCATCGTGCTGCCCTCAGACCAAGGCTGGTTTAAGCCCAAGCTCATGGCAGCGCATGGGGCTGCCCTGTGGGAAAGGCATGGAGTTTAAGGCAGAAAGAGCTGGGGCTGAAATGCTGCTCTGGTTGCTCTGGGTGCTGCCCACGTTGCCATCAGCGAGTCGTGGTGGGTCCGACACGTCCCTCGGTGCCCTTGGCTCCGCTGGTGGGGCTTTACCCTGCGCTGCCCCCAGCCTCTGTGCCGACCGCAGTGAGGGTGAAGGTCCTGGTCCCCACGGACCCTCCTGTGGGGCTCACCCTGCCACCCTCCTCTCCCAGGCTCTCCTGGACGAGCTAGACAGCATGAAGACGGCGCAGGCCAGCATAGAAGAGGACATGCGGCAGATCAAGGAGGCGCTTGGATTGGTGAGCTTGGTGCCCCTGTGAGGGAAATCAGCCCTTGCTCCCCTTCCTGCCCTTCTCCCTGTCCCCCTGCCACCCCAGCCCCTGCAACCCCAGCCAGCACCAGCAGTGTCACCCGGCATGACATAGAGCTGCTCCCCTTTGCCTTCTCTTCCCAGCAGGGCAGTGGGAGCCAGTCGGCCCCTGCCGAGCCCCCCGTCCTCTCCCAGGCTCTCCTGGACGAGCTAGACAGCATGAAGACGGCGCAGGCCAGCATAGAAGAGGACATGCGGCAGATCAAGGAGGCGCTTGGATTGGTGAGCT
This sequence comes from Neomorphus geoffroyi, assembly GCA_033558235.1. Taxonomy (NCBI): domain Eukaryota; kingdom Metazoa; phylum Chordata; class Aves; order Cuculiformes; family Neomorphidae; genus Neomorphus; species Neomorphus geoffroyi. Next base: position 16,708,789 of record JAUMJM010000017.1, read on the forward strand.
TGGTGCCCCTGTGAGGGAAATCAGCCCTTGCTCCCCTTCCTGCCCTTCTCCCTGTCCCCCTGCCACCCCAGCCCCTGCAACCCCAGCCAGCACCAGCAGTGTCACCCGGCATGACATAGAGCTGCTCCCCTTTGCCTTCTCTTCCCAGCAGGGCAGTGGGAGCCAGTCGGCCCCTGCCGAGCCCCCCGTCCTCTCCCAGGCTCTCCTGGACGAGCTAGACAGCATGAAGACGGCGCAGGCCAGCATGGAAGAGGACATGCGGCAGATCAAGGAGGCGCTTGGATTGGTGAGCTTGGTGCCCCTGTGAGGGAAATCAGCCCTTGCTCCCCTTCCTGCCCTTCTCCCTGTCCCCCTGCCACCCCAGCCCCTGCAACCCCAGCCAGCACCAGCAGTGTCACCCGGCATGACATAGAGCTGCTCCCCTTTGCCTTCTCTTCCCAGCAGGGCAGTGGGAGCCAGTCGGCCCCTGCCGAGCCCCCCGTCCTCTCCCAGGCTCTCCTGGACGAGCTAGACAGCATGAAGACGGCGCAGGCCAGCATGGAAGAGGACATGCGGCAGATCAAGGAGGCGCTTGGATTGGTGAGCTTGGTGCCCCTGTGAGGGAAATCAGCCCTTGCTCCCCTTCCTGCCCTTCTCCCTGTCCCCCTGCCACCCCAGCCCCTGCAACCCCAGCCAGCACCAGCAGTGTCACCCGGCATGACATAGAGCTGCTCCCCTTTGCCTTCTCTTCCCAGCAGGGCAGTGGGAGCCAGTCGGCCCCTGCCGAGCCCCCCGTCCTCTCCCAGGCTCTCCTGGACGAGCTAGACAGCATGAAGACGGCGCAGGCCAGCATAGAAGAGGACATGCGGCAGATCAAGGAGGCGCTTGGATTGGTGAGCTTGGTGCCCCTGTGAGGGAAATCAGCCCTTGCTCCCCTTCCTGCCCTTCTCCCTGTCCCCCTGCCACCCCAGCCCCTGCAACCCCAGCCAGCACCAGCAGTGTCACCCGGCATGACATAGAGCTGCTCCCCTTTGCCTTCTCTTCCCAGCAGGGCAGTGGGAGCCAGTCGGCCCCTGCCGAGCCCCCCGAGACAGAAAAGAACAACCAATCGGCCACCCCAGGGGTTAGTTCACAGGGTCAGCCAAGCTGCTGGGTGGAGCTTCGTGACTTCTGTGCTGCCCTGAAGGAGCAGGTGGACCAGCTGACACTCACCGTGTCCGACCGCACCGAGACCAAAGAGATCGACTTGCTCTTCCTGGAGAGAGGTGGGAGTCCTGGGGGTTTGCGGGGGAGTCTTTGCTTTGAGGACACTCTGGGTCAGGGATTCGTCATCCTCGGAACCTGGCCCCGAGTGCGAGACCCTCTCACTGACAGCGTGTCCTCTCAAACCGTGTCTCTATAGGCCAGGAGAACACCGCCAGTGTCCTGGCCAACATCCAGAGGCAGGTGTCCCTCGAGGGCATGGCCAGCGACCTGCAGGGGGAGAAGAGGAAGGTGAGCCGGCGACAGGCCCTGAGGGGTCTGCGGGGATGCAGACTGGTGGGGTTCCCGGACACGTTGCTGGCCTGGATGGGGCCATTGAGCCTCGAAGGCACCTGGGCTTGTTGGCTGCACCCATCCCATCTGAGAGCCCCTTCCTTCTCCCCTTCCTGCAGCTGGATGCGCTGACGGCCGAGGTAGCGACCCTGAGGCAGAAGCAGGCAGATGCGCAGGCAGAGGCGCAGGCAGCACGCCTTATGTACAGCAGGGACGTCGGTGCAGAGGTGGACCAGCTTGTGCAGCGCTATGAGAAGCTCCAGGTGCAGGTGGACTCCTTGGAATCCCAAAAGGCAGCAGACAAGGTGGTGAAGAAGCAGCAGCAGCAGAAGAACCAGGTAGGGAGATGGTGGTGTCAGGGCCTCAGGAGGGGGACGATTACACACACACTCCCCTCTCCCCGGTGGTTGTGCTTCGCTGTAACATGGCGAAAACCCTCGCTGCCCCCCACATTGGCTTGTACAAGTCAGCAGCACGGAAAGAAGTTAAAACCTTGAGGCAGATGTCTTGCTGGCAAAGATAGCCCGTGGCTGCTGGCCAATCCATCTGGATTGCAGCCAGCACCCCCTTGCTCAGCACCAGCGTCATCTTCCTCCCTGCAGCACGATCAGAAGCTGCTGAAACACGTGCAGGCCAAAATTACGCGGCTGGAAGGGGACTACGAGACGCTCAGCTCCACTGTGGGAAACCTCCAGGATGGCTCTCAGGAGAAGCAGAAAGATATCAAGGTAGGTGACTGAAAGCCCCATGGGGTCAGAGCATCCTCCAGGCTGCCCCCAGGCTGGGGACCACAAGGTATTTGTGCCCCTGCCAACCTGCTCACAGCTGTGCAGAGCTCCCAAACGCCTTTCCTGGAGGTCTGGGAGGAGTGGGGGTGCTCGGCGGGCTGGGAGGCAGCTCCAACCCTGCTGTGGCATCATGGGCTGCTTTCTGCATTGGAAGGCTCTGTTCCAGTCCCTGAAGAGGCTAGAGGAGGACAAGGCAGACAAGGAGGACCTAGGAGTCGATATGGTAACATCCTGGAGGGGCCCCGGTTCCAGCCAATGGGATCTCGGGCAGGGTGACAAATGCCCCTTATCCCTTTGAAGCTCAATGGCAGAACCAGAGAGAGAGAGGGAAGGAGGGAGGGAGGATTTCCTGACCAATTGTGGGTCCCACACCACGCCCCGCTGTCTCCCTCCAGGTCCCTTCGCTTGGTGGGACCAAGCCCACAGGGCTGATGGGGCAAGCGGGGCCATGTAGCCACTTCTCCCTCTCCTGCCGACACCAGCCGGCCGTGCCCACCTCTCATCAATCCTTCCCCTCCTCTCTCCTGCTTGCTCCTTGCTAGAAAGCAACCAAGTGTGCGCTGGGCAGCAAAGTCAGTCACAGCCAGTTTGAGGCTAGGATGCAGCGGCTGCATCAGACACTTCAGAACATACAGAGCAAGGGGGTGGCCCAGGAGCAGGGCTTGCAGCACGTGCAAGAACAGCTCAGGGAAGTGATGGACTGCAAGGTGAGGCCTGGCTCGTCCCCACTGTGCAAAACTGGGACCTTTGGGGCTTGGCAGCCTAAGGCAGCTTCCTCCGAGGGTCCTCCCTCCCGGCTGACCTCCCTGGGGACTGGGACTGCCACGTCCCATCCCAGGGCGGCTGGCTGAGGGTGTGCACGCGTCCACAGGTGGATCGCGTGGAGCTGAAGCCTATGCAGCAGCAACTGCAGCACTGTACGAGCACCCTGAAGATGCTGGAGGACAAGCTGCCACCCACAGAAACTTATGCTGCAGCTGGGATTAAGTGAGTGCGGTGGGGACACTGGTGGATTTGGGGACAGCACTCGGCTGCCCCATTCCTGCTCTCTGGCTATCCTGGCCAGCGTGGTACCGTGCCCTGGCGCGGGAGCGATACAGCCAGTGACCTGTGGGGATGGTGAGGAAGCAGCTGTGCCTCTCCTCCCACCAGGAGCCCACAGCACCTTCCACATGCTGGAGAAGGCACAAGGAGAGGGCACCTGCGGGACAGGGCCCTCCCAGACCAGAACTGGGGTGTGGGTACAAAGGTTTTCTGGGGCGAGGACAGGGGACGGCAGCTCACTACAGTGAAACGCCTGGCCCCTGGCTGCTGCCTGCAAGCCCCGTCCCCCCAGCTGCTCACAGAGCCTTTCTCTCCCCTCTCCAGGTATCCACAGGACCACTGCCACTGCTTGTCCTGCGACCAGCCCATCACTCTGATGCTGCCTAGCGCGTGAGTAGCACTCGGCACTGCGGGTGGGATGGGAGGATGTGGGTACTGCCGATGCCCCGCTGTGTGGGACACGGGGGCTTGGGCGTCTGTCCGGGCATTGGATCCTGCTGAGCCCCTTGCACAGCCTAGTCTGGCAGCGGGGGGGGACAGAGAGCCCTGTCTGGGGACAAGGGGCTGACAAAGAGTACAAGCGCATGGCTTTTTGGTTGCTGCCCTGACCCGGGGCGGGTCATTTTTCCCCCGTCACCCACATGTGTCTCCTCCCCAGCAAACAAATGTCTCTCCCGGTCCTGCCGCCGATTCCCTCCTGCCTCTCCAGGGCCTCCTCCACCAGCATCAGCTCGAGGGATTCGCAAAACTACAAGGACAGGTAGGCAGACGGGGAACCGTCCAAAGCCCTGTGAGTGCAGGGTGACCCAGCTGCAGCCCCATCAAGGGAGAGATCTTCCCCTGCAGAGGCAGAGGGGCTGGGGGGCGTGGACAGGGAGGAAGAGACCCCAGGGAGGGTCAGCTATGCCTGCCGCGGCTCTGTGGGGTTGTACAGCCCCCTCCTATCTGCCCCATCCACCCTGGTCTCTCTCATGGGTGCTGAAGCTGCATGGGATGAGTTGTGTCTGGTCTCCCCCTGACCTGGGTCTTGGGAGCGCCATAAGGTGGGCAAAATGAAGCCTTGCAGCTGGGCAGCCCAGCTCCCGCCTCCTGGGGTCCCTCGTGTGAGGTGCCACGGCCTCAGCCAGCTCACAGGGAGTGGGGGGAAAGAGCAGATCCAGCAGCTTTGGGTGGGCGGGGAGGGACAGGTGGGCTAGGGAGGGCCGTATCCCAGCAGGGAGCACCCCTGGGCCTCCTGCCTGGCATAGGGAGGGAGGCACAGCGTGCCCGAGCACTGAGCACCCCCATGGTCCCTCCCACAGGACGTCTGAGTGCAGGCGCCCCCATGAGGTGCAGACCAGCCGCAGCTCACACACCACGACGCTCCCGCTGCAGCGCTCCCAGGTCTTCCAGCCCAGGCCACCCAGGACCCCACGGCCCAGCCAGGTAAGAATGGCAAAGGTACTGATACTGTGGGGAGCAGGGAGACTGGGAGGGTGATGCTGAGCACGCGGAGGAGTCCGTGCCTCAGCTTCCCAGAGACCTGGGAGTGGGAGAGAGTCCCGGGGACTCGGCTGGATTCGGCCCTGTGTTTCAGCCAGCCCATTCTCTCCTTCACAGAGCAAGAAGACAGGGCCATGGTGACCGCATCTATTGAGCCCCGCAGAAGAGCCAGCAGTTCTGCACTCTTGGGCCGTGAAGGCACGGCCGGGGGAGGCTTGTGGGGGCTTGTCTAAAATGCAGAGCATAAAATACTAAGAAGGCAAAATAGGCAGTGTTGAGTGGTACATGCTGTAATGCAGCACTGGGATGTGGGGGTGAGGTTTGGGGAGGGATCTCGTGGGCAGAAAGGGGACAGCGGGGAGGGCAGGGTGCCTACAGTGTTGGGGGTCCTGGACAACAGCGTGCCCCCTTCGGGGTGGGGGCAGGACCTCAATTCTGGGTGTCTGCTGTCTGCCCCATCCTGGGTGGGCAGAGCTGCCCCCAGGGACTGAAGGGCGGCTTCACCCTGCCCCTCACCCCCAGGCTCCACCACCCTGACAGAGGACAGGTGAGTATCCTCCTACAGATCAGCATCCTCTGACGGACACCCAGCAGAGCCACCCTGCCCCTGTGGCGGTAATCCAGCATCCCAAGCGCTGAGCGGGATGGGCAGGGAGAGCAGCTGTTCATTAATGGATTTGTTTGGTTTGATGATGTAAAGCTCTTCTTTGCCAGATCAGGCAGCTCAGCTACCTCTATGCTGCCCTGAAGGAGCAGGTGGAGCAGAACAACCCCTCTGGGACAGGTCACGCTGGCTGTGTCTGGCACTTGGTGGTGGGCCCTGCACCAGGCAAGTTGGTGACTCCAAGCATTGAAGTTGTAGCACAGCTGGGGCCATTGGCCCCACCGAGAAAACGAGCCGGCAGTCACAACAATGATGCTAATTGGCTTTGCTTCACCTCAGGATGCACTTCACGCATCTTTTTGCGAACAAATTGGGGAATGTGGGGGGCTTTTTTAGAAGGAAGTGGGGAAATGACGGGGGGGTGTGTTTCAGAAGGAATTGTGGAAACTGCCGCTTTTTTCATAATGCATTTTGGGAAGTGTTTCTTTTTTCAGAACAAAGTGAGAAAATCTTCTCCTTTCTTCAGAATAAACTGGGGAAAGCACAACCTTTTTAGCTATGAAACTGGGGAAAGCATCCCCGTTTTGGATAAAAAAATCAGGAAAGCATCTTCCTTTTTTCAAATCAAATTGAGGAAAGAGATACAAGAAGTGGTTGTATTTGCAGAGAATGGAATATCTGGACTTCAGTAGAGCTGTTTTTCTGTGGAATTCATTCTCTAATTAACTCCAGCTAAGTGATATCTAAGAAGCAGAATTTTTTAATCTTAGACAGAGAGACAGACACAGACTGTTCTTCTGGAAAGGGACGCTGCTTTCTAAAACTCCAAAACGAGTCTCGGAGAGTTTATCTGCCAGCATTTTTGGTATCAAAAGCGTCCTCTTTTTCAGAACAAATTCAGAAAGCGTCACCTGTTTTTTCAGCACCAATTGGAGGAAGCCTCTCTTTTTTTCACAACACATTCGGGAAATCGACTCCCTTTTCCACAATGAACTGGGGAAAGAGCCTCCTTTTCCAGAACAAACTGGGAAAGCTTCTCTTTTCCACAAAACAAATTGGAGAAAGCCTCTCCTTTTTGCATAACAAAGGTGGCAATCGAAGGACAAAAGAGACAATAAGTAACAACGTATGGGGGAAATGGACTCCGTTTTTTTCGGAAGGAAGACCGGAAAGAGCCTCCCTCCTTTTCCAGAACAAAGTGGGCAAAGCCTCTCCTTGGGTCGCAGCCTCAGCGCTCGCAGAAGCAGCTGCGTTCCCGCTCTCAGCCCCTTGCCACAGCCTTTTGCCTCTGCGGCCGATTTGCCATTCCAGCAAGTCCCTCTCTGATGCTTTCTCTCCCTGCCAACCCCGCTCTGGGACCCACGCTTCCCGCCGATTCTTCATTCCTCTCAGCGTTGGAGAATACAGCGTTAGCAAGTGTAAGGGACAGGGGCTCTGCACCCCCAGGCAGGTCGGAATATGCAGAGACAATGCAGTGCAAGGTCAGAAAATAGGACTTTATTACCTCGCAATCTGCCCAGGGCTCCCCACCAATGACGGGGGCAGAGGTTCGTAGCAAGCGGGAGATCTTCATGGCGTTGTCATAAAATGCGTTCCAATAATTGACAGGAACCAGCTCACTTAAAGCCAATCAAATTTATTTAGCAAGCAGGCAATAAAACAGCGCTGGGCGGCCAGGGAGTCTTCGCTCCGCCAATGACCGCGCCCTCTTCTTTGTCTTCTGCCTTTTTATAGCGTTGTCTTCGGTCTGGTAGTCCACTGTCTCAATGCCACATTGCGTTGTGGGGTAAATTTCCAGTGTTCAGCGGTTCGGGGTGCTCATCCGGCTAAGTATTTCCTCACTTTACACATTCTTTAGGCCCCAGGCTCTTCTTTACTTATGCTAAGCAAGTTAGTTGGGCCTGGGCTCCTTCTTGCTTCTGCTAAACGGTTTATGCTAAACGGTTTAATGAACAAACCTTTATCTTTCACAATCCCCCCTTTTTCTGTTTTTCTGCATTTTGTTCAGTAAACCGTTGCAGTTCCTGGTGACTTAATACAAAAGCATCACCCACTACCTCTTCCTCTCCTGCAATAGGTTCATACTTAGCGCGGATAAGCATTAAATGTGCAGCTTCTAATCGATTCTTTACAATGCTTATTAATTTGTTAAAAATACATGGCCCAAATGTAAGCCCAGCGATTAAAAGTAATATTGGCCCGGCTATAGTAGAGAGTAATGTAGCTAACTATGGGGAGTAATTGAACCATTTTTCATACCAATTCTGTTGTGCTTCTCTTTCTCTTTTCCTTTTCTCGAGTCCTTCCCTTACTTTTGCCGTAGCATCTCGCACTATGCCACTATGATCCATGTAGACACAGCATTCTTCTCCCAAGGCCACACACAGCCCTCCTTGTTTTAAAAGCAGCGTGTCTACCCCCTTCTATTTTGTAATACCACTTCCGACAATGACCTTACTGACTTTTCTAGCGCGGTTATTCCTTTTTCAAATCGCGCCACATCCTCGTCCACAGCTGTTCTTAGGGCTTTAAATCCATCGTTCTGCCGTACTAGTGATGTTATCTCTGTCCCTGCTCCTGCCGCAGCCACTGTCATTAAAGTGGCTATAGTCAGTGCAGTGAGAGGTTCTCGGTTTTGGATATGATGGCTTTGAGTAGTTAAATAATCGTATACAAAATCCTCAGGGTGATATAATATTCGGGGAATTATTATCCCTTGGATGCAATATTCTGCACTTTCATGAAATACTTTTAGCGACAAACATGGTGTAATTCCTGTTTTTGAACAAACTCATTTGGTATTTCTTGCTGGTAATAACCAGTCAGCTGAAGGTTTCCCTTTTAGGGAGAGCTTTTCTGTACATAGATGGTTCTTACTTGGGGGAACAGTTCCTACACATTTACCTTTTCCAGTCACATATTGCATTATCGGACCCTGGTTTTGACTTTCCCATAAGCATTGTGCTGGATTTGACCCATTAATTTTTTCGACTTCAGAGGGACCCCTATTGCTTCATAAAATGGAGGCCTGGCATCAAAGCACAACCAGCAATGCTGAGTCAAATTAGGGTTGGTGGTATTTAAAAATTGGTACGTGGTGTTTAATAATTTCCATATAGGATGTCCTGGTAAATTCATGGGTTCTGAATCAGATTCTGATAGGGTTTCAGTGATATTTCGAGAGAGGGTTTCGGTTGTGTTAGGGACAATCTCTCTTCTTAGAGTGTCATCTATATCACTGATCACCGGATTGGGGCCTATTGGTTCTGGGTCGTTCAGCACGCTCTCCTTTTTTATCAACAGGAGTCCTCCTCTGTCTGCTCCGGGCTCATAATATCTCATGCCCCAAGTTTTTCCCATTAACCAAGTGGGGTCCGCAGGGTTAATAATATTGATATATATAAATTTATAGCTTCCTTCTTGTGCAACACTTCCACTCCAATCTCTCTTGGGAGCTGTACAGCCGAAGGGGCCCCATTTTACTGATCTAAAGCGATCTTGTCCCCCTCCTGGGGTCCAATCAGATGCTACCGTTTCACAGCCCCAGTATGTACAATAATATGCATTAGGAGAATTACAATAACTTTTCCCTGGCTGTGCGCTGGGGCAAAACTAAAACCCTATAAGGTTTAAACAAGGTTCTATGGGCACAAGTTCACATAATGTTATGGAAAAACTCGGGTCTCCAGACATGACAACAGTTCTGACTACTCTCTGATCTTTCCATCTAATTACACTCCACTTGAATGGTTGGTGTTCGCTTCCCTCAACCTGATTATACCATATTTCTAAGATGTATAATATTATAGCCGGTTTAGAGTGACATGTGTTTTTCTCTGCTTGCCAGTCTCGAAGACCTGCTCTCAAATTGGGGTTCACGTCAGACAGTACACAGCCCTGCCTCCAGGGTTCTTTTCTCCACTGGTCCTTACTCCTCTGCCTCTGCTCGGCAACTCGAGTGCTGCGAGCCCCGGGGTTTGTCATCTTCTCGGCAGCAAGAGTACTCTTCAGGAGATTTCCATTAATTCGTTTTCCCATCCGGGTCTTACCAAGGCAATTTAAGGCAATTCGAAGCCTTTTTTCGAAGCAAAAAAAAATGCCACCTCTTTAACTGGCTCTTTGTTACTATTTCTTTTGTCCTTTGTACATAGAATTATTCTGGCCACCTCTTTCTTCCCTTTTGTCTAATTTCTAAGCAAAGCGTATTTTACAATTCTTTTTCGTCTCTTCCTAACCATCTGGCGGTATTGACCAGATAGTGGGAACTAAATTTTCCTAAGAACATTCTACTTTAAGTATCGGCCCCGTAACAAGCTAGGAGTTTCCCACGCTAGACGCGCATGCCGCGGCTCATGTGTCTTTCGTAATAGTTCTAACAATTGTGCTGCTTGGCAAGCTGCTTCAGGTTTGCAATAGTCACGTCTATCCCACCTGTTTCGGTCCCTCCTCCACACCTGAGTTTCACACACTTTGCAGTACGTTAATACCCACGGTTTACAACTTTGACAAGGAGAACAATTGGCTTTCTCGTAAGGGTTGTTATTCATTCACTGGATGGGTTGCTCTGCGTATTGGTACTCTCAGTCCGCTCTGAAGTTGGAGTCCTTTTGATGGTCAGTTTCAAATCTCCTGGTGCGCTCGTGACCGTCCAGAGTGGGTCCGTCACGGGTCCCTTCACTCGGCTTGCGTGAGTCCACCCCCGCTCCGCTGTCCGGACAGCTGTTTCTGTGGTAAGCAAAACAAGATATGGCCCTTCCCAGCCGGGTGTTAAAGGTGTTTCTTTCCATGACTTTATTAAAACTTTACCTCCCGGTTTTATCATATGTATTTTCATATTTAAGGGAGGTCTTCGAACTAATCAACCCTTTTTTCTCTCAATTCCTCCCGCCTACTCATCAATTGGGTTAAGTATGGTGTCAAGTGGGAATTTTGTAGTTGAGGATGTTCATTAGGAGCCTCCATATCATAGGGCATCCCGTACAACATTTCAAAAGGGGAAAGCCCTGTGTCCGCCCGGGGCTGAGTTCTTATGTTTAACAGGGCTAGGGGAAGACATTTTATCCATGACATTTTTGTTTCATACATCAACTTAGTCAACTGTTCTTTTATCCTCCCATTCAAATGCAAAATAATCTCGACAATCTGCCCTAAGGGGGCAAGCCCAAAAGGCATCTTTTAAATCTATGACACTATACCACTGATCATCCGGTCCTAATTGGCTGAATAGTGTGTGTGGATTAGCCACTACAGGGAGTCTGGCCACCGTCCTCTTGTTAATTTCTCTCAAATCATGCACTAGACGATACTTCCCATCTGATTTCTTTACAGGTAGGATGGGTGTGTTATATGGGGACATACAGGGTTCTAACAATCCCTGCTTAATCAGCCTGTCGATCTCAGGTTTCAATCCCCGTCTTCCTTCTTCAGATAAGGGATATTGCTTTATCCGAACTGGTATTTCCGGATTTCGTATAGTGATTGCAAACGGGTCAACATCCAATTTCCCGACAGTTTCCGGAGTATACCATACTTTTGGGTTTATTTCACTCTCATCTACGGCCCTCAAGGGGCATAATTTATTATGTATCTGGTCCTTTGTTGTCTCTAAACTAATTCCCAATTCTATCATTACATCTCTTTCCAAGAGGTTATAATCTGCCTCTGGTACTAACAATAAAGATCCCACCTCCATTTTAGAGTCTGTTTCCAATAACACATTTTTAATTACGGGAACCTCAAAAGGTTCACCCTTAGCTCCAATCACTTGTACTTTATTTGAGGATGTTTTGCATCCTGGAGGTAACCTCTGGACGGTAGATCTTTCCGCCCCTGAGTCCACTAGGAACTCAACTACTTGTTGCTGGGGACCCACCTTTAATTTTATCAAGGGCTCTGTAAAGTTCTTGGTCCCCAGCAAATAGAGCCCCTGACCCCTCTAATCCTCCTTAAATATCCTTTCATCGTTCATTCGTTGCCGACATTCCTTTCTCATTTGTCCTGGCTTTCCGCAATAAAAACATGTCCATCCCCCTTTCCTTCCACCAATTTTTCTCGTCCCCTGTTCCCCATGTCCCAGCGGGAAAAGATGTTTCCCCTCCGGGGTGGGATTGCCTTCTGTCCTTCTCGCACCGCAGCTACCATCATTCTCACTTGCCTTTTAAGTGTTTCTTCCTCCCTTCTAACATATACCTTTTGGCCTTCCCTCAAAAGTTCATCTAGTCCACGATCTTGCCAATCTTCAATTTTTTTTCTAATTTCCTTCAGATGTCTTGCCATGATTTAGCCACAAACTGCGTTTTCAATAGAGCCTCTTCCCCAAGGGTATTGGGGTCTATTCCTGAATACAACTGCAAGCTCTTTCTCAACCTTTCTAACCATTCTGTAGGTGTTCCATCCTTTTTCTGCTGCTCATTAAGGGCCTTACTGATGTTCTGCCCTCTGGGGACTGATTCTCTAATTCCCTGGATTATAATATTTCTCAGATCTTGCATTTCAATCCGATGTACTGGATTTTGATTATCCCAATTAGGCCTTTGTAATGGCCATTTAACATCTGCTGGCGGTCCTTGTTGGTGCTGCTGATCCCATAATCTCATTCCGGCCCGCCTTATCATTCCTCTTTCTTCTACAGTAAACAATATTCCCATAATGGACTGGATCTCATCCCAGGTGTAAATGTTGGGGCCGAGGAACTGATCCAGCCTCTCAGCGACCCCTAGGGGATCGCCTAGCAGGCTCCCCATTTCCTTTTCAAATTCTCGCATGTCCCCTGAGTTAAGGGGGATGGCGACGTATCCTACCCCCGGCGCAGGACCTCCCATTGCCACCTCTCTTAGCGGATATAGTTGCGGAGGTTCCTGCACTGTTCTTGTTTGGCTCCTAGTAATTCTTTTTGACATTCTATATTTTCTGGGGGCTGATCAGATTCTGGAGGAAGTTCGGGGGCTGTGGCCTCCGGGACTGGATTCGGGGGAGGCCCGGGGGGGTTATTAGGTGCAGGCGGGACATAAGGGGGGGGTGATACAGGTATTTCTTCCTCTTTCTTTTTTTTTCCATTTTAATTCTCCTTTTTCCCTTAAGGGAAACAATCCGGCTCTAGTTTCGGCTATTATCCAAAGAGCCGCATACTCACTTTCTTCCAATTTAAACGGTTCTTTCGAGTTAACATATGTATTTAATGCCTGACAAATCCAATCCTCAAATGAGCCAAAAACTGGCCAATACAAATGTTCCCCTCTGATTTGTTTACCTCCCCAAACTTCCATACAATAGTGTATCATTTTTGCTTTACTCTTTCCTCTTCTTGAGGGGTAATCATCCCAATAGGTTATCATTAACCCTAAGGGGCTATCTGGAGGTATCTTGGGGAGACTCACTTTCTCCTCCCCACCCATCAGACCAAAGGGCTTGCTTTTCCTTTGTCCCATCTTCCGAGGTGCCTTCAATCACATGCACACACGCTTCCCCCCACTCGTGACCCAGTCCCTCGCGGGATTTGGGAACTGCACTACTAGGGGGTCCGCACTCGCTTCGCCCGCAATTGGACATCTCACACGGCACACCTCGGGATACCCAATCCCAACCGAACGGATAACCGGCCTGTACTCACGCGTCCCAAGCGTCTTCGTCCGGGGCTTGGTGCACAAAGATTACAGGATTCCCGGAGTTCTTTTGCTTATTGCCCAAATTTAGGTTCGTCAGGTCGAGGGCTGGATGGGTCCGTCCGAGTAAGAGCCGCTTTACAGCGGGGCGTCCGCCTTTACTCGGGATCCACTCCAGGTAGTCTCAATCCGAGTCACGGCACCAATTTGTCATAAAATGCGTTCCAATAATTGACAGGAACCAGCTCACTTAAAGCCAATCAAATTTATTTAGCAAGCAGGCAATAAAACAGCGCTGGGCGGCCAGGGAGTCTTCGCTCCGCCAATGACCGCGCCCTCTTCTTTGTCTTCTGCCTTTTTATAGCGTTGTCTTCGGTCTGGTAGTCCACTGTCTCAATGCCACATTGCGTTGTGGGGTAAATTTCCATTGTTCAGCGGTTCGGGGTGCTCATCCGGCTAAGTATTTCCTCACTTTACACATTCTTTAGGCCCCAGGCTCTTCTTTACTTATGCTAAGCAAGTTAGTTGGGCCTGGGCTCCTTCTTGCTTATGCTAAATGGTTTATGCTAAACGGTTTAATGAACAAACCTTTATCTTTCACAGCGTCAACAAGCTTTGACCCATGGCGAAGGAGGACAGGATCTGGCACGTCTTAGCCTTTATGTATTGGATGGGTGCACAATCAGCACGTGCAAGCGCTGGGTTGGCCTAAGCACTATGTGTGTATTCATGGGATTGGTGAACACTGGAAGCCACGTGCATGCTATTGTTTACATTCTAGTTGCTGGCTAGGGCAAAAATAAAGTTATTTTTGCAGCATGTTTTGGTACAAGAGTGGGGGAAGCCTGAACAATGTCCATCGCCCAGTCTCCTCGTAATTCTTCCGCAATGGCCCATACAGCAAGCAAGTTCAAAACCAATGGGTTCGCTCTCTGCACCCCCTCGCTTACCAAGCTGTGCATCCCCAGGGCAGGACCAGGGCTGCCCATGGCTCTCCAGCCCCTGGCTGGGCATGGAGGGGGTCAGGGATAGATCCTGCCCTCTGCAGGCACCCAGGCCATCCTCTCTCCCTCCCTGCTCACCTATTTTCTTCCTTGAACTGAGGTCCCTGTGTCCATTCTTCATGCCACGGGGCACCTCAGACGAGTGCAGAGCAGGATGACACAACACAGGGCTGAGGTGCCTTCAGTCCTCTGGGAGTAGCAACGGACGCTCAGAGAACAACTAGGACTTGTGCACTCCATTGCCTCTGTGCGTAAAAAGAAAGACTGTGTCTCTGAACATCCCTAGGTTCATCAGGACGTCAGCTCAGATGTGGACTCCTGACAAAACCCTGCCATTGCAGTGTGTGACTCCCAAGAACTTGGGAGCGACTGGAAAAGGCAGCAGGGACCCTGGGCATCTGCCATCCCACCGGAGGCGTTGCCTGGCAACGGGGTGACATCACAATGAGTCCTGTCCCCTGCATTGTGACATTGCCTGTGTGGCACTCAGCGACCAGACAACAACCCTGGGGGAACAGCCAGGCTTCCCTGGCTCCCACACCACCACCATGGGGACACAGCCACAGTCCCCTGGCTCCCAGGCCCCCATCCTGGGAGAGCAACCAGGGTCCTCTATCTCCCAGACCGCAACCCTGGGTGAACAGGCAGGGTTCCCTGGCTCCCGCACCCCCACCCTAGAGACACAGCCAGGGTCCCCTGGCCCCCAGACTGTCATGCTGGGAATGCAGTCGGGCGCCCCAGGGGTTGGTACACAGGTTCAGCCAAGCTGCTGTGTGGAGGTTCTCGCCCAGATCAGGCAGCTTCGTGACTTCTGTGCTGCCCTGAAGGAGCAGGTGGACCAGCTGACAGTCACCGTGTCCGACCGCACCGAGACCAAAGAGATCGACTCGCTCTTCCTGGAGAGAGGTGGGAGTCCTGGGGGTTTGTGGGGGAGTCTTTGCTTTGAGGACACTCTGGGTCAGGGATTCGTCATCCTCGGAACCTGGCCCGGAGGGCGAGACCCTCTCACTGACAGCATGTCCTCTCAAACCGTGTCTCTATAGGCCAGGAGAAAACTGCCAGTGTCCTGGCCAACATCCAGAGGCAGGTGTCCCTCGAGGGCATGTTCAGCGACCTGCAGGGGGAGAAGGGGAAGGTGAGCCGGCGACAGGCCCTGAGGGGTCTGCGGGGATGCAGACTGGCGGGGTTCCCGGCCACGTTGCTGGCCTGGATGGGGCCATTGAGCCTCGAAGGCACCTGGGCTTGTTGGCTGCACCCATCCCATCTGAGAGCCCCTTCCTTCTCCCCTTCCTGCAGCTGGATGCGCTGACGGCCGAAGTAGAGACCCTGAGGCAGAAGCAGGCAGATGCGCAGGCAGAGGCGCTCCCAGCACACCTTATGTACAGCAGGGACGTCGGTGCAGAGGTGGACCAGCTTGTGCAGCGCTATGAGAAGCTCCAGAAGCAGGTGGACTCCTTGGAATCCCAAAAGGCAGCAGACAAGGTGGTGAAGAAGCAGCAGCAGCAGAAGAACCAGGTAGGGAGATGGTGGTGTCAGGGCCTCAGGAGGGGGACGATTACACACACACTCCCCTCTCCCCGGTGGTTGTGCTTCGCTGTAACATGGCGAAAACCCTCGCTGCCCCCCACATTGGCTTGTACAAGTCAGCAGCACGGAAAGAAGTTAAAACCTTGAGGCAGATGTCTTGCTGGCAAAGATAGCCCGTGGCTGCTGGCCAATCCATCTGAATTGCAGCCAGCACCCCCTTGCTCAGCACCAGCGTCATCTTCCTCCCTGCAGCAGGATGAGAAGCTGCTGAAACACATGCTGGCCAAAATTACGCGGCTGGAAGGGGACTACGAGACGCTCAGCTCCACTGTGGGAAACCTCCAGGATGGCTCTCAGGAGAAGCAGAAAGATATCAAGGTAGGTGACTGAAAGCCCCATGGGGTCAGAGCATCCTCCAGGCTGCCCCCAGGCTGGGGACCACAAGGTATTTGTGCCCCTGCCAACCTGCTCACAGCTGTGCAGAGCTCCCAAACGCCTTTCCTGGAGGTCTGGGAGGAGTGGGGGTGCTCGGCGGGCTGGGAGGCAGCTCCAACCCTGCTGTGGCATCATGGGCTGCTTTCTGCATTGGAAGGCTCTGTTCCAGTCCCTGAAGAGGCTAGAGGAGGACAAGGCAGACAAGGAGGACCTAGGAGTCGATATGGTAACGTCCTGGAGGGGCCCCGGTTCCAGCCAATGGGATCTCGGGCAGGGTGACAAATGCCCCTTATCCCTTTGAAGCTCAATGGCAGAACCAGAGAGAGAGAGGGAAGGAGGGAGGGAGGATTTCCTGACCAATTGTGGGTCCCACACCACGCCCCGCTGTCTCCCTCCAGGTCCCTTCGCTTGGTGGGACCAAGCCCACAGGGCTGATGGGGCAAGCGGGGCCATGTAGCCACTTCTCCCTCTCCTGCCGACACCAGCCGGCCGTGCCCACCTCTCATCAATCCTTCCCCTCCTCTCTCCTGCTTGCTCCTTGCTAGAAAGCAACCAAGTGTGCGCTGGGCAGCAAAGTCAGTCACAGCCAGTTTGAGGCTAGGATGGAGCTGCTGCATCAGACACTTCAGAACATACAGAGCAAGGGGGTGGCCCAGGAGCAGGGCTTGCAGCACGTGCAAGAACAGCTCAGGGAAGTGATGGACTGCAAGGTGAGGCCTGGCTCGTCCCCACTGTGCAAAACTGGGACCTTTGGGGCTTGGCAGCCTAAGGCAGCTTCCTCCGAGGGTCCTCCCTCCCGGCTGACCTCCCTGGGGACTGGGACTGCCACGTCCCATCCCAGGGCGGCTGGCTGAGGGTGTGCACGTGTCCACAGCTGGATCGCCTGGAGCTGAAGCCTATGCAGCAGCAACTGCAGCACTGTACGAGCACCCTGAAGATGCTGGAGGACAAGCTGCCACCCACAGAAGCTTCTGCTGCAGCTGGGATTAAGTGAGTGCGGTGGGGACACTGGTGGATTTGGGGACAGCACTCGGCTGCCCCATTCCTGCTCTCTGGCTATCCTGGCCAGCGTGGTACCGTGCCCTGGCGCGGGAGCGATACAGCCAGTGACCTGTGGGGATGGTGAGGAAGCAGCTGTGCCTCTCCTCCCACCAGGAGCCCGCAGCACCTTCCACATGCTGGAGAAGGCACAAGGAGAGGGCACCTGCGGGACAGGGCCCTCCCAGACCAGAACTGGGGTGTGGGTACAAAGGTTTTCTGGGGCGAGGACAGGGAACGGCAGCTCACTACAGTGAAACACCTGGCCCCTGGCTGCTGCCTGCAAGCCCCGTCCCCCCAGCTGCTCACAGAGCCTTTCTCTCCCCTCTCCAGGTATCCACAGGACCACTGCCACTGCTTGTCCTGCGACCAGCCCACCACTCTGATGCTGCCTAGTGCGTGAGTAGCACTCGGCACTGCGGGTGGGATGGGAGGGTGTGGGTGCTGCCGATGCCCTGCTGTGTGGGACACGGGGGCTCCAGGGCCTCCTCCACCAGCATCAGCTCGAGGGATTCGCAAAACTACAAGGACAGGTAGGCAGACGGGGAACCGTCCAAAGCCCTGTGAGTGCAGGGTGACCCAGCTGCAGCCCCATCAAGGGAGAGATCTTCCCCTGCAGAGGCAGAGGGGCTGGGGGGCGTGGACAGGGAAGAAGAGACCCCAGGGAGGGTCAGCTATGCCTGCCCCGGCTCTGTGGGGTTGTACAGCCCCCTCCTATCTGCCCCATCCACCCTGGTCTCTCTCATGGGTGCTGAAGCTGCATGGGATGAGTTGTGTCTGGTCTCCCCCTGACCTGGGTCTTGGGAGCGCCATAAGGTGGGCAAAATGAAGCCTTGCAGCTGGGCAGCCCAGCTCCCGCCTCCTGGGGTCCCTCGTGTGAGGTGCCACGGCCTCAGCCAGCTCACAGGGAGTGGGGGGAAAGAGCAGATCCAGCAGCTTTGGGTGGGCGGGGAGGGACAGGTGGGCTAGGGAGGGCCGTATCCCAGCAGGGAGCACCCCTGGGCCTCCTGCCTGGCATAGGGAGGGAGGCACAGCGTGCCCGAGCACTGAGCACCCCCATGGTCCCTCCCACAGGACGTCTGAGTGCAGGCGCCCCCATGAGGTGCAGACCAGCCGCAGCTCACACACCACGACGCTCCCGCTGCAGCGCTCCCAGGTCTTCCAGCCCAGGCCACCCAGGACCCCACGGCCCAGCCAGGTAAGAATGGCAAAGGTACTGATACTGTGGGGAGCAGGGAGACTGGGAGGGTGATGCTGAGCACGCGGAGGAGTCCGTGCCTCAGCTTCCCAGAGACCTGGGAGTGGGAGAGAGTCCCGGGGACTCGGCTGGATTCGGCCCTGTGTTTCAGCCAGCCCATTCTCTCCTTCACAGAGCAAGAAGACAGGGCCATGGTGACCGCATCTATTGAGCCCCGCAGAAGAGCCAGCAGTTCTGCACTCTTGGGCCGTGAAGGCACGGCCGGGGGAGGCTTGTGGGGGCTTGTCTAAAATGCAGAGCATAAAATACTAAGAAGGCAAAATAGGCAGTGTTGAGTGGTACATGCTGTAATGCAGCACTGGGATGTGGGGGTGAGGTTTGGGGAGGGATCTCGTGGGCAGAAAGGGGACAGCGGGGAGGGCAGGGTGCCTACAGTGTTGGGGGTCCTGGACAACAGCGTGCCCCCTTCGGGGTGGGGGCAGGACCCCAATTCTGGGTGTCTGCTGTCTGCCCCATCCTGGGTGGGCAGAGCTGCCCCCAGGGACTGAAGGGCGGCTTCACCCTGCCCCTCACCCCCAGGCTCCACCACCCTGACAGAGGACAGGTGAGTATCCTCCTACAGATCAGCATCCTCTGACGGACACCCAGCAGAGCCACCCTGCCCCTGTGGCGGTAATCCAGCATCCCAAGCGCTGAGCGGGATGGGCAGGGAGAGCAGCTGTTCATTAATGGATTTGTTTGGTTTGATGATGTAAAGCTCTTCTTTGCCAGATCAGGCAGCTCAGCTACCTCTATGCTGCCCTGAAGGAGCAGGTGGAGCAGAACAACCCCTCTGGGACAGGTCACGCTGGCTGTGTCTGGCACTTGGTGGTGGGCCCTGCACCAGGCAAGTTGGTGACTCCAAGCATTGAAGTTGTAGCACAGCTGGGGCCATTGGCCCCACCGAGAAAACGAGCCGGCAGTCACAACAATGATGCTAATTGGCTTTGCTTCACCTCAGGATGCACTTCACGCATCTTTTTGCGAACAAATTGGGGAATGTGGGGGGATTTTTTAGAAGGAAGTGGGGAAATGACGGGGGGGTGTGTTTCAGAAGGAATTGTGGAAACTGCCGCTTTTTTCATAATGCATTTTGGGAAGTGTTTCTTTTTTCAGAACAAAGTGAGAAAATCTTCTCCTTTCTTCAGAATAAACTGGGGAAAGCACGACCTTTTTAGCTATGAAACTGGGGAAAGCATCCCCGTTTTGGATAAAAAAATCAGGAAAACATCTTCCTTTTTTCAAATCAAATTGAGGAAAGAGATACAAGAAGTGGTTGTATTTGCAGAGAATGGAATATTTGGACTTCAGTAGAGCTGTTTTTCTGTGGAATTCATTCTCTAATTAACTCCAGCTAAGTGATATCTAAGAAGCAGAATTTTTTAATCTTAGACAGAGAGACAGACACAGACTGTTCTTCTGGAAAGGGACGCTGCTTTCTAAAACTCCAAAACGAGTCTCGGAGAGTTTATCTGCCGGCATTTTTGGTATCAAAAGCGTCCTCTTTTTCAGAACAAATTCAGAAAGCGTCACCTGTTTTTTCAGCACCAATTGGAGGAAGCCTCTCTTTTTTTCACAACACATTCGGGAAATCGACTCCCTTTTCCACAATGAACTGGGGAAAGAGCCTCCTTTTCCAGAACAAACTGGGAAAGCTTCTCTTTTCCACAAAACAAATTGGAGAAAGCCTCTCCTTTTTGCATAACAAAGGTGGCAATCGAAGGACAAAAGAGACAATAAGTAACAACGTATGGGGGAAATGGACTCCGTTTTTTTCGGAAGGAAGACCGGAAAGAGCCTCCCTCCTTTTCCAGAACAAAGTGGGCAAAGCCTCTCCTTGGGTCGCAGCCTCAGCGCTCGCAGAAGCAGCTGCGTTCCCGCTCTCAGCCCCTTGCCACAGCCTTTTGCCTCTGCGGCCGATTTGCCATTCCAGCAAGTCCCTCTCTGATGCTTTCTCTCCCTGCCAACCCCGCTCTGGGACCCACGCTTCCCGCCGATTCTTCATTCCTCTCAGCGTTGGAGAATACAGCGTTAGCAAGTGTAAGGGACAGGGGCTCTGCACCCCCAGGCAGGTCGGAATATGCAGAGACAATGCAGTGCAAGGTCAGAAAATAGGACTTTATTACCTCGCAATCTGCCCAGGGCTCCCCACCAATGACGGGGGCAGAGGTTCGTAGCAAGCGGGAGATCTTCATGGCGTTGTCATAAAATGCGTTCCAATAATTGACAGGAACCAGCTCACTTAAAGCCAATCAAATTTATTTAGCAAGCAGGCAATAAAACAGCGCTGGGCGGCCAGGGAGTCTTCGCTCCGCCAATGACCGCGCCCTCTTCTTTGTCTTCTGCCTTTTTATAGCGTTGTCTTCGGTCTGGTAGTCCACTGTCTCAATGCCACATTGCGTTGTGGGGTAAATTTCCAGTGTTCAGCGGTTCGGGGTGCTCATCCGGCTAAGTATTTCCTCACTTTACACATTCTTTAGGCCCCAGGCTCTTCTTTACTTATGCTAAGCAAGTTAGTTGGGCCTGGGCTCCTTCTTGCTTCTGCTAAACGGTTTATGCTAAACGGTTTAATGAACAAACCTTTATCTTTCACAATCCCCCCTTTTTCTGTTTTTCTGCATTTTGTTCAGTAAACCGTTGCAGTTCCTGGTGACTTAATACAAAAGCATCACCCACTACCTCTTCCTCTCCTGCAATAGGTTCATACTTAGCGCGGATAAGCATTAAATGTGCAGCTTCTAATCGATTCTTTACAATGCTTATTAATTTGTTAAAAATACATGGCCCAAATGTAAGCCCAGCGATTAAAAGTAATATTGGCCCGGCTATAGTAGAGAGTAATGTAGCTAACTATGGGGAGTAATTGAACCATTTTTCATACCAATTCTGTTGTGCTTCTCTTTCTCTTTTCCTTTTCTCGAGTCCTTCCCTTACTTTTGCCGTAGCATCTCGCACTATGCCACTATGATCCATGTAGACACAGCATTCTTCTCCCAAGGCCACACACAGCCCTCCTTGTTTTAAAAGCAGCGTGTCTACCCCCTTCTATTTTGTAATACCACTTCCGACAATGACCTTACTGACTTTTCTAGCGCGGTTATTCCTTTTTCAAATCGCGCCACATCCTCGTCCACAGCTGTTCTTAGGGCTTTAAATCCATCGTTCTGCCGTACTAGTGATGTTATCTCTGTCCCTGCTCCTGCCGCAGCCACTGTCATTAAAGTGGCTATAGTCAGTGCAGTGAGAGGTTCTCGGTTTTGGATATGATGGCTTTGAGTAGTTAAATAATCGTATACAAAATCCTCAGGGTGATATAATATTCGGGGAATTATTATCCCTTGGATGCAATATTCTGCACTTTCATGAAATACTTTTAGCGACAAACATGGTGTAATTCCTGTTTTTGAACAAACTCATTTGGTATTTCTTGCTGGTAATAACCAGTCAGCTGAAGGTTTCCCTTTTAGGGAGAGCTTTTCTGTACATAGATGGTTCTTACTTGGGGGAACAGTTCCTACACATTTACCTTTTCCAGTCACATATTGCATTATCGGACCCTGGTTTTGACTTTCCCATAAGCATTGTGCTGGATTTGACCCATTAATTTTTTCGACTTCAGAGGGACCCCTATTGCTTCATAAAATGGAGGCCTGGCATCAAAGCACAACCAACAATGCCGAGTCAAATTAGGGTTGGTGGTATTTAAAAATTGGTACGTGGTGTTTAATAATTTCCATATAGGATGTCCTGGTAAATTCATGGGTTCTGAATCAGATTCTGATAGGGTTTCAGTGATATTTCGAGAGAGGGTTTCGGTTGTGTTAGGGACAATCTCTCTTCTTAGAGTGTCATCTATATCACTGATCACCGGATTGGGGCCTATTGGTTCTGGGTCGTTCAGCACGCTCTCCTTTTTTATCAACAGGAGTCCTCCTCTGTCTGCTCCGGGCTCATAATATCTCATGCCCCAAGTTTTTCCCATTAACCAAGTGGGGTCCGCAGGGTTAATAATATTGATATATATAAATTTATAGCTTCCTTCTTGTGCAACACTTCCACTCCAATCTCTCTTGGGAGCTGTACAGCCGAAGGGGCCCCATTTTACTGATCTAAAGCGATCTTGTCCCCCTCCTGGGGTCCAATCAGATGCTACAGTTTCACAGCCCCAGTATGTACAATAATATGCATTAGGAGAATTACAATAACTTTTCCCTGGCTGTGCGCTGGGGCAAAACTAAAACCCTATAAGGTTTAAACAAGGTTCTATGGGCACAAGTTCACATAATGTTATGGAAAAACTCGGGTCTCCAGACATGACAACAGTTCTGACTACTCTCTGATCTTTCCATCTAATTACACTCCACTTGAATGGTTGGTGTTCGCTTCCCTCAACCTGATTATACCATATTTCTAAGATGTATAATATTATAGCCGGTTTAGAGTGACATGTGTTTTTCTCTGCTTGCCAGTCTCGAAGACCTGCTCTCAAATTGGGGTTCACGTCAGACAGTACACAGCCCTGCCTCCAGGGTTCTTTTCTCCACTGGTCCTTACTCCTCTGCCTCTGCTCGGCAACTCGAGTGCTGCGAGCCCCGGGGTTTGTCATCTTCTCGGCAGCAAGAGTACTCTTCAGGAGATTTCCATTAATTCGTTTTCCCATCCGGGTCTTACCAAGGCAATTTAAGGCAATTCGAAGCCTTTTTTCGAAGCAAAAAAAAATGCCACCTCTTTAACTGGCTCTTTGTTACTATTTCTTTTGTCCTTTGTACATAGAATTATTCTGGCCACCTCTTTCTTCCCTTTTGTCTAATTTCTAAGCAAAGCGTATTTTACAATTCTTTTTCGTCTCTTCCTAACCATCTGGCGGTATTGACCAGATAGTGGGAACTAAATTTTCCTAAGAACATTCTACTTTAAGTATCGGCCCCGTAACAAGCTAGGAGTTTCCCACGCTAGACGCGCATGCCGCGGCTCATGTGTCTTTCGTAATAGTTCTAACAATTGTGCTGCTTGGCAAGCTGCTTCAGGTTTGCAATAGTCACGTCTATCCCACCTGTTTCGGTCCCTCCTCCACACCTGAGTTTCACACACTTTGCAGTACGTTAATACCCACGGTTTACAACTTTGACAAGGAGAACAATTGGCTTTCTCGTAAGGGTTGTTATTCATTCACTGGATGGGTTGCTCTGCGTATTGGTACTCTCAGTCCGCTCTGAAGTTGGAGTCCTTTTGATGGTCAGTTTCAAATCTCCTGGTGCGCTCGTGACCGTCCAGAGTGGGTCCGTCACGGGTCCCTTCACTCGGCTTGCGTGAGTCCACCCCCGCTCCGCTGTCCGGACAGCTGTTTCTGTGGTAAGCAAAACAAGATATGGCCCTTCCCAGCCGGGTGTTAAAGGTGTTTCTTTCCATGACTTTATTAAAACTTTACCTCCCGGTTTTATCATATGTATTTTCATATTTAAGGGAGGTCTTCGAACTAATCAACCCTTTTTTCTCTCAATTCCTCCCGCCTACTCATCAATTGGGTTAAGTATGGTGTCAAGTGGGAATTTTGTAGTTGAGGATGTTCATTAGGAGCCTCCATATCATAGGGCATCCCGTACAACATTTCAAAAGGGGAAAGCCCTGTGTCCGCCCGGGGCTGAGTTCTTATGTTTAACAGGGCTAGGGGAAGACATTTTATCCATGACATTTTTGTTTCATACATCAACTTAGTCAACTGTTCTTTTATCCTCCCATTCAAATGCAAAATAATCTCGACAATCTGCCCTAAGGGGGCAAGCCCAAAAGGCATCTTTTAAATCTATGACACTATACCACTGATCATCCGGTCCTAATTGGCTGAATAGTGTGTGTGGATTAGCCACTACAGGGAGTCTGGCCACCGTCCTCTTGTTAATTTCTCTCAAATCATGCACTAGACGATACTTCCCATCTGATTTCTTTACAGGTAGGATGGGTGTGTTATATGGGGACATACAGGGTTCTAACAATCCCTGCTTAATCAGCCTGTCGATCTCAGGTTTCAATCCCCGTCTTCCTTCTTCAGATAAGGGATATTGCTTTATCCGAACTGGTATTTCCGGATTTCGTATAGTGATTGCAAACGGGTCAACATCCAATTTCCCGACAGTTTCCGGAGTATACCATACTTTTGGGTTTATTTCACTCTCATCTACGGCCCTCAAGGGGCATAATTTATTATGTATCTGGTCCTTTGTTGTCTCTAAACTAATTCCCAATTCTATCATTACATCTCTTTCCAAGAGGTTATAATCTGCCTCTGGTACTAACAATAAAGATCCCACCTCCATTTTAGAGTCTGTTTCCAATAACACATTTTTAATTACGGGAACCTCAAAAGGTTCACCCTTAGCTCCAATCACTTGTACTTTATTTGAGGATGTTTTGCATCCTGGAGGTAACCTCTGGACGGTAGATCTTTCCGCCCCTGAGTCCACTAGGAACTCAACTACTTGTTGCTGGGGACCCACCTTTAATTTTATCAAGGGCTCTGTAAAGTTCTTGGTCCCCAGCAAATAGAGCCCCTGACCCCTCTAATCCTCCTTAAATATCCTTTCATCGTTCATTCGTTGCCGACATTCCTTTCTCATTTGTCCTGGCTTTCCGCAATAAAAACATGTCCATCCCCCTTTCCTTCCACCAATTTTTCTCGTCGCCTGTTCCCCATGTCCCAGCGGGAAAAGATGTTTCCCCTCCGGGGTGGGATTGCCTTCTGTCCTTCTCGCACCGCAGCTACCATCATTCTCACTTGCCTTTTAAGTGTTTCTTCCTCCCTTCTAACATATACCTTTTGGCCTTCCCTCAAAAGTTCATCTAGTCCACGATCTTGCCAATCTTCAATTTTTTTTCTAATTTCCTTCAGATGTCTTGCCATGATTTAGCCACAAACTGCGTTTTCAATAGAGCCTCTTCCCCAAGGGTATTGGGGTCTATTCCTGAATACAACTGCAAGCTCTTTCTCAACCTTTCTAACCATTCTGTAGGTGTTTCATCCTTTCTCTGCTGCTCATTAAGGGCCTTACTGATGTTCTGCCCTCTGGGGACTGATTCTCTAATTCCCTGGATTATAATATTTCTCAGATCTTGCATTTCAATCCGATGTACTGGATTTTGATTATCCCAATTAGGCCTTTGTAATGGCCATTTAACATCTGCTGGCGGTCCTTGTTGGTGCTGCTGATCCCATAATCTCATTCCGGCCCGCCTTATCATTCCTCTTTCTTCTACAGTAAACAATATTCCCATAATGGACTGGATCTCATCCCAGGTGTAAATGTTGGGGCCGAGGAACTGATCCAGCCTCTCAGCGACCCCTAGGGGATCGCCTAGCAGGCTCCCCATTTCCTTTTCAAATTCTCGCATGTCCCCTGAGTTAAGGGGGATGGCGACGTATCCTACCCCCGGCGCAGGACCTCCCATTGCCACCTCTCTTAGCGGATATAGTTGCGGAGGTTCCTGCACTGTTCTTGTTTGGCTCCTAGTAATTCTTTTTGACATTCTATATTTTCTGGGGGCTGATCAGATTCTGGAGGAAGTTCGGGGGCTGTGGCCTCCGGGACTGGATTCGGGGGAGGCCCGGGGGGGTTATTAGGTGCAGGCGGGACATAAGGGGGGGGTGATACAGGTATTTCTTCCTCTTTCTTTTTTTTCTGTTTTAATTCTCCTTTTTCCCTTAAGGGAAACAATCCGGCTCTAGTTTCGGCTATTATCCAAAGAGCCGCATACTCACTTTCTTCCAATTTAAACGGTTCTTTCGAGTTAACATATGTATTTAATGCCTGACAAATCCAATCCTCAAATGAGCCAAAAAATGGCCAATACAAATGTTCCCCTCTGATTTGTTTACCTCCCCAAACTTCCATACAATAGTGTATCATTTTTGCTTTACTCTTTCCTCTTCTTGAGGGGTAATCATCCCAATAGGTTATCATTAACCCTAAGGGGCTATCTGGAGGTATCTTGGGGAGACTCACTTTCTCCTCCCCACCCATCAGACCAAAGGGCTTGCTTTTCCTTTGTCCCATCTTCCGAGGTGCCTTCAATCACATGCACACACGCTTCCCCCCACTCGTGACCCAGTCCCTCGCGGGATTTGGGAACTGCACTACTAGGGGGTCCGCACTCGCTTCGCCCGCAATTGGACATCTCACACGGCACACCTCGGGATACCCAATCCCAACCGAACGGATAACCGGCCTGTACTCACGCGTCCCAAGCGTCTTCGTCCGGGGCTTGGTGCACAAAGATTACAGGATTCCCGGAGTTCTTTTGCTTATTGCCCAAATTTAGGTTCGTCAGGTCGAGGGCTGGATGGGTCCGTCCGAGTAAGAGCCGCTTTACAGCGGGGCGCCCCCCTTTACTCGGGATCCACTCCAGGTAGTCTCAATCCGAGTCACGGCACCAATTTGTCATAAAATGCGTTCCAGTAATTGACAGGAACCAGCTCACTTAAAGCCAATCAAATTTATTTAGCAAGCAGGCAATAAAACAGCGCTGGGCGGCCAGGGAGTCTTCGCTCCGCCAATGACCGCGCCCTCTTCTTTGTCTTCTGCCTTTTTATAGCGTTGTCTTCGGTCTGGTAGTCCACTGTCTCAATGCCACATTGCGTTGTGGGGTAAATTTCCAGTGTTCAGCGGTTCGGGGTGCTCATCCGGCTAAGTATTTCCTCACTTTACACATTCTTTAGGCCCCAGGCTCTTCTTTACTTATGCTAAGCAAGTTAGTTGGGCCTGGGCTCCTTCTTGCTTATGCTAAACGGTTTATGCTAAACGGTTTAATGAACAAACCTTTATCTTTCACAGCGTCAACAAGCTTTGACCCATGGCGAAGGAGGACAGGATCTGGCACGTCTTAGCCTTTATGTATTGGATGGGTGCACAATCAGCACGTGCAAGCGCTGGGTTGGCCTAAGCACTATGTGTGTATTCATGGGATTGGTGAACACTGGAAGCCACGTGCATGCTATTGTTTACATTCTAGTTGCTGGCTAGGGCAAAAATAAAGTTATTTTTGCAGCATGTTTTGGTACAAGAGTGGGGGAAGCCTGAACAATGTCCATCGCCCAGTCTCCTCGTAATTCTTCCGCAATGGCCCATACAGCAAGCAAGTTCAAAACCAATGGGTTCGCTCTCTGCACCCCCTCGCTTACCAAGCTGTGCATCCCCAGGGCAGGACCAGGGCTGCCCATGGCTCTCCAGCCCCTGGCTGGGCATGGAGGGAGTCAGGGATAGATCCTGCCCTCTGCAGGCACCCAGGCCATCCTCTCTCCCTCCCTGCTCACCTATTTTCTTCCTTGAACTGAGGTCCCTGTGTCCATTCTTCATGCCACGGGGCACCTCAGACGAGTGCAGAGCAGGATGACACAACACAGGGCTGAGGTGCCTTCAGTCCTCTGGGAGTAGCAACGGACGCTCAGAGAACAACTAGGACTTGTGCACTCCATTGCCTCTGTGCGTAAAAAGAAAGACTGTGTCTCTGAACATCCCTAGGTTCATCAGGACGTCAGCTCAGATGTGGACTCCTGACAAAACCCTGCCATTGCAGTGTGTGACTCCCAAGAACTTGGGAGCGACTGGAAAAGGCAGCAGGGACCCTGGGCATCTGCCATCCCACCGGAGGCGTTGCCTGGCAACGGGGTGACATCACAATGAGTCCTGTCCCCTGCATTGTGACATTGCCTGTGTGGCACTCAGCGACCAGACAACAACCCTGGGGGAACAGCCAGGCTTCCCTGGCTCCCACACCACCACCATGGGGACACAGCCACAGTCCCCTGGCTCCCAGGCCCCCATCCTGGGAGAGCAACCAGGGTCCTCTATCTCCCAGACCGCAACCCTGGGTGAACAGGCAGGGTTCCCTGGCTCCCGCACCCCCACCCTAGAGACACAGCCAGGGTCCCCTGGCCCCCAGACTGTCATGCTGGGAATGCAGTCGGGCGCCCCAGGGGTTGGTACACAGGTTCAGCCAAGCTGCTGTGTGGAGGTTCTCGCCCAGATCAGGCAGCTTCGTGACTTCTGTGCTGCCCTGAAGGAGCAGGTGGACCAGCTGACACTCACCGTGTCCGACCGCACCGAGACCAAAGAGATCGACTCGCTCTTCCTGGAGAGAGGTGGGAGTCCTGGGGGTTTGTGGGGGAGTCTTTGCTTTGAGGACACTCTGGGTCAGGGATTCGTCATCCTCGGAACCTGGCCCGGAGGGCGAGACCCTCTCACTGACAGCATGTCCTCTCAAACCGTGTCTCTATAGGCCAGGAGAAAACTGCCAGTGTCCTGGCCAACATCCAGAGGCAGGTGTCCCTCGAGGGCATGTTCAGCGACCTGCAGGGGGAGAAGGGGAAGGTGAGCCGGCGACAGGCCCTGAGGGGTCTGCGGGGATGCAGACTGGCGGGGTTCCCGGCCACGTTGCTGGCCTGGATGGGGCCATTGAGCCTCGAAGGCACCTGGGCTTGTTGGCTGCACCCATCCCATCTGAGAGCCCCTTCCTTCTCCCCTTCCTGCAGCTGGATGCGCTGACGGCCGAAGTAGAGACCCTGAGGCAGAAGCAGGCAGATGCGCAGGCAGAGGCGCTCCCAGCACACCTTATGTACAGCAGGGACGTCGGTGCAGAGGTGGACCAGCTTGTGCAGCGCTATGAGAAGCTCCAGAAGCAGGTGGACTCCTTGGAATCCCAAAAGGCAGCAGACAAGGTGGTGAAGAAGCAGCAGCAGCAGAAGAACCAGGTAGGGAGATGGTGGTGTCAGGGCCTCAGGAGGGGGACGATTACACACACACTCCCCTCTCCCCGGTGGTTGTGCTTCGCTGTAACATGGCGAAAACCCTCGCTGCCCCCCACATTGGCTTGTACAAGTCAGCAGCACGGAAAGAAGTTAAAACCTTGAGGCAGATGTCTTGCTGGCAAAGATAGCCCGTGGCTGCTGGCCAATCCATCTGAATTGCAGCCAGCACCCCCTTGCTCAGCACCAGCGTCATCTTCCTCCCTGCAGCAGGATGAGAAGCTGCTGAAACACATGCTGGCCAAAATTACGCGGCTGGAAGGGGACTACGAGACGCTCAGCTCCACTGTGGGAAACCTCCAGGATGGCTCTCAGGAGAAGCAGAAAGATATCAAGGTAGGTGACTGAAAGCCCCATGGGGTCAGAGCATCCTCCAGGCTGCCCCCAGGCTGGGGACCACAAGGTATTTGTGCCCCTGCCAACCTGCTCACAGCTGTGCAGAGCTCCCAAACGCCTTTCCTGGAGGTCTGGGAGGAGTGGGGGTGCTCGGCGGGCTGGGAGGCAGCTCCAACCCTGCTGTGGCATCATGGGCTGCTTTCTGCATTGGAAGGCTCTGTTCCAGTCCCTGAAGAGGCTAGAGGAGGACAAGGCAGACAAGGAGGACCTAGGAGTCGATATGGTAACGTCCTGGAGGGGCCCCGGTTCCAGCCAATGGGATCTCGGGCAGGGTGACAAATGCCCCTTATCCCTTTGAAGCTCAATGGCAGAACCAGAGAGAGAGAGGGAAGGAGGGAGGGAGGATTTCCTGACCAATTGTGGGTCCCACACCACGCCCCGCTGTCTCCCTCCAGGTCCCTTCGCTTGGTGGGACCAAGCCCACAGGGCTGATGGGGCAAGCGGGGCCATGTAGCCACTTCTCCCTCTCCTGCCGACACCAGCCGGCCATGCCCACCTCTCATCAATCCTTCCCCTCCTCTCTCCTGCTTGCTCCTTGCTAGAAAGCAACCAAGTGTGCGCTGGGCAGCAAAGTCAGTCACAGCCAGTTTGAGGCTAGGATGGAGCTGCTGCATCAGACACTTCAGAACATACAGAGCAAGGGGGTGGCCCAGGAGCAGGGCTTGCAGCACGTGCAAGAACAGCTCAGGGAAGTGATGGACTGCAAGGTGAGGCCTGGCTCGTCCCCACTGTGCAAAACTGGGACCTTTGGGGCTTGGCAGCCTAAGGCAGCTTCCTCCGAGGGTCCTCCCTCCCGGCTGACCTCCCTGGGGACTGGGACTGCCACGTCCCATCCCAGGGCGGCTGGCTGAGGGTGTGCACGTGTCCACAGCTGGATCGCCTGGAGCTGAAGCCTATGCAGCAGCAACTGCAGCACTGTACGAGCACCCTGAAGATGCTGGAGGACAAGCTGCCACCCACAGAAGCTTCTGCTGCAGCTGGGATTAAGTGAGTGCGGTGGGGACACTGGTGGATTTGGGGACAGCACTCGGCTGCCCCATTCCTGCTCTCTGGCTATCCTGGCCAGCGTGGTACCGTGCCCTGGCGCGGGAGCGATACAGCCAGTGACCTGTGGGGATGGTGAGGAAGCAGCTGTGCCTCTCCTCCCACCAGGAGCCCGCAGCACCTTCCACATGCTGGAGAAGGCACAAGGAGAGGGCACCTGCGGGACAGGGCCCTCCCAGACCAGAACTGGGGTGTGGGTACAAAGGTTTTCTGGGGCGAGGACAGGGAACGGCAGCTCACTACAGTGAAACACCTGGCCCCTGGCTGCTGCCTGCAAGCCCCGTCCCCCCAGCTGCTCACAGAGCCTTTCTCTCCCCTCTCCAGGTATCCACAGGACCACTGCCACTGCTTGTCCTGCGACCAGCCCACCACTCTGATGCTGCCTAGTGCGTGAGTAGCACTCGGCACTGCGGGTGGGATGGGAGGGTGTGGGTGCTGCCGATGCCCTGCTGTGTGGGACACGGGGGCTCCAGGGCCTCCTCCACCAGCATCAGCTCGAGGGATTCGCAAAACTACAAGGACAGGTAGGCAGACGGGGAACCGTCCAAAGCCCTGTGAGTGCAGGGTGACCCAGCTGCAGCCCCATCAAGGGAGAGATCTTCCCCTGCAGAGGCAGAGGGGCTGGGGGGCGTGGACAGGGAAGAAGAGACCCCAGGGAGGGTCAGCTATGCCTGCCCCGGCTCTGTGGGGTTGTACAGCCCCCTCCTATCTGCCCCATCCACCCTGGTCTCTCTCATGGGTGCTGAAGCTGCATGGGATGAGTTGTGTCTGGTCTCCCCCTGACCTGGGTCTTGGGAGCGCCATAAGGTGGGCAAAATGAAGCCTTGCAGCTGGGCAGCCCAGCTCCCGCCTCCTGGGGTCCCTCGTGTGAGGTGCCACGGCCTCAGCCAGCTCACAGGGAGTGGGGGGAAAGAGCAGATCCAGCAGCTTTGGGTGGGCGGGGAGGGACAGGTGGGCTAGGGAGGGCCGTATCCCAGCAGGGAGCACCCCTGGGCCTCCTGCCTGGCATAGGGAGGGAGGCACAGCGTGCCCGAGCACTGAGCACCCCCATGGTCCCTCCCACAGGACGTCTGAGTGCAGGCGCCCCCATGAGGTGCAGACCAGCCGCAGCTCACACACCACGACGCTCCCGCTGCAGCGCTCCCAGGTCTTCCAGCCCAGGCCACCCAGGACCCCACGGCCCAGCCAGGTAAGAATGGCAAAGGTACTGATACTGTGGGGAGCAGGGAGACTGGGAGGGTGATGCTGAGCACGCGGAGGAGTCCGTGCCTCAGCTTCCCAGAGACCTGGGAGTGGGAGAGAGTCCCGGGGACTCGGCTGGATTCGGCCCTGTGTTTCAGCCAGCCCATTCTCTCCTTCACAGAGCAAGAAGACAGGGCCATGGTGACCGCATCTATTGAGCCCCGCAGAAGAGCCAGCAGTTCTGCACTCTTGGGCCGTGAAGGCACGGCCGGGGGAGGCTTGTGGGGGCTTGTCTAAAATGCAGAGCATAAAATACTAAGAAGGCAAAATAGGCAGTGTTGAGTGGTACATGCTGTAATGCAGCACTGGGATGTGGGGGTGAGGTTTGGGGAGGGATCTCGTGGGCAGAAAGGGGACAGCGGGGAGGGCAGGGTGCCTACAGTGTTGGGGGTCCTGGACAACAGCGTGCCCCCTTCAGGGTGGGGGCAGGACCCCAGTTCTGGGTGTCTGCTGTCTGCCCCATCCTGGGTGGGCAGAGCTGCCCCCAGGGACTGAAGGGCGGCTTCACCCTGCCCCTCACCCCGCCCCTCACCCCCAGGCTCCACCACCCTGACAGAGGACAGGTGAGTATCCTCCTACAGATCAGCATCCTCTGACGGACACCTAGCAGAGCCACCCTGCCCCTGTGGCGGTAATCCAGCATCCCAAGCGCTGAGCGGGATGGGCAGGGAGAGCAGCTGTTCATTAATGGATTTGTTTGGTTTGATGATGTAAAGCTCTTCTTTGCCAGATCAGGCAGCTCAGCTACCTCTATGCTGCCCTGAAGGAGCAGGTGGAGCAGAACAACCCCTCTGGGACAGGTCACGCTGGCTGTGTCTGGCACTTGGTGGTGGGCCCTGCACCAGGCAAGTTGGTGACTCCAAGCATTGAAGTTGTAGCACAGCTGGGGCCATTGGCCCCACCGAGAAAACGAGCCGGCAGTCACAACAATGATGCTAATTGGCTTTGCTTCACCTCAGGATGCACTTCACGCATCTTTTTGCGAACAAATTGGGGAATGTGGGGGGATTTTTTAGAAGGAAGTGGGGAAATGACGGGGGGGTGTGTTTCAGAAGGAATTGTGGAAACTGCCGCTTTTTTCATAATGCATTTTGGGAAGTGTTTCTTTTTTCAGAACAAAGTGAGAAAATCTTCTCCTTTCTTCAGAATAAACTGGGGAAAGCACGACCTTTTTAGCTATGAAACTGGGGAAAGCATCCCCGTTTTGGATAAAAAAATCAGGAAAACATCTTCCTTTTTTCAAATCAAATTGAGGAAAGAGATACAAGAAGTGGTTGTATTTGCAGAGAATGGAATATTTGGACTTCAGTAGAGCTGTTTTTCTGTGGAATTCATTCTCTAATTAACTCCAGCTAAGTGATATCTAAGAAGCAGAATTTTTTAATCTTAGACAGAGAGACAGACACAGACTGTTCTTCTGGAAAGGGACGCTGCTTTCTAAAACTCCAAAACGAGTCTCGGAGAGTTTATCTGCCGGCATTTTTGGTATCAAAAGCGTCCTCTTTTTCAGAACAAATTCAGAAAGCGTCACCTGTTTTTTCAGCACCAATTGGAGGAAGCCTCTCTTTTTTTCACAACACATTCGGGAAATCGACTCCCTTTTCCACAATGAGCTGGGGAAAGAGCCTCCTTTTCCAGAACAAACTGGGAAAGCTTCTCTTTTCCACAAAACAAATTGGAGAAAGCCTCTCCTTTTTGCATAACAAAGGTGGCAATCGAAGGACAAAAGAGACAATAAGTAACAACGTATGGGGGAAATGGACTCCGTTTTTTTCGGAAGGAAGACCGGAAAGAGCCTCCCTCCTTTTCCAGAACAAAGTGGGCAAAGCCTCTCCTTGGGTCGCAGCCTCAGCGCTCGCAGAAGCAGCTGCGTTCCCGCTCTCAGCCCCTTGCCACAGCCTTTTGCCTCTGCGGCCGATTTGCCATTCCAGCAAGTCCCTCTCTGATGCTTTCTCTCCCTGCCAACCCCGCTCTGGGACCCACGCTTCCCGCCGATTCTTCATTCCTCTCAGCGTTGGAGAATACAGCGTTAGCAAGTGTAAGGGACAGGGGCTCTGCACCCCCAGGCAGGTCGGAATATGCAGAGACAATGCAGTGCAAGGTCAGAAAATAGGACTTTATTACCTCGCAATCTGCCCAGGGCTCCCCACCAATGACGGGGGCAGAGGTTCGTAGCAAGCGGGAGATCTTCATGGCGTTGTCATAAAATGCGTTCCAATAATTGACAGGAACCAGCTCACTTAAAGCCAATCAAATTTATTTAGCAAGCAGGCAATAAAACAGCGCTGGGCGGCCAGGGAGTCTTCGCTCCGCCAATGACCGCGCCCTCTTCTTTGTCTTCTGCCTTTTTATAGCGTTGTCTTCGGTCTGGTAGTCCACTGTCTCAATGCCACATTGCGTTGTGGGGTAAATTTCCAGTGTTCAGCGGTTCGGGGTGCTCATCCGGCTAAGTATTTCCTCACTTTACACATTCTTTAGGCCCCAGGCTCTTCTTTACTTATGCTAAGCAAGTTAGTTGGGCCTGGGCTCCTTCTTGCTTCTGCTAAACGGTTTATGCTAAACGGTTTAATGAACAAACCTTTATCTTTCACAATCCCCCCTTTTTCTGTTTTTCTGCATTTTGTTCAGTAAACCGTTGCAGTTCCTGGTGACTTAATACAAAAGCATCACCCACTACCTCTTCCTCTCCTGCAATAGGTTCATACTTAGCGCGGATAAGCATTAAATGTGCAGCTTCTAATCGATTCTTTACAATGCTTATTAATTTGTTAAAAATACATGGCCCAAATGTAAGCCCAGCGATTAAAAGTAATATTGGCCCGGCTATAGTAGAGAGTAATGTAGCTAACTATGGGGAGTAATTGAACCATTTTTCATACCAATTCTGTTGTGCTTCTCTTTCTCTTTTCCTTTTCTCGAGTCCTTCCCTTACTTTTGCCGTAGCATCTCGCACTATGCCACTATGATCCATGTAGACACAGCATTCTTCTCCCAAGGCCACACACAGCCCTCCTTGTTTTAAAAGCAGCGTGTCTACCCCCTTCTATTTTGTAATACCACTTCCGACAATGACCTTACTGACTTTTCTAGCGCGGTTATTCCTTTTTCAAATCGCGCCACATCCTCGTCCACAGCTGTTCTTAGGGCTTTAAATCCATCGTTCTGCCGTACTAGTGATGTTATCTCTGTCCCTGCTCCTGCCGCAGCCACTGTCATTAAAGTGGCTATAGTCAGTGCAGTGAGAGGTTCTCGGTTTTGGATATGATGGCTTTGAGTAGTTAAATAATCGTATACAAAATCCTCAGGGTGATATAATATTCGGGGAATTATTATCCCTTGGATGCAATATTCTGCACTTTCATTAAATACTTTTAGCGACAAACATGGTGTAATTCCTGTTTTTGAACAAACTCATTTGGTATTTCTTGCTGGTAATAACCAGTCAGCTGAAGGTTTCCCTTTTAGGGAGAGCTTTTCTGTACATAGATGGTTCTTACTTGGGGGAACAGTTCCTACACATTTACCTTTTCCAGTCACATATTGCATTATCGGACCCTGGTTTTGACTTTCCCATAAGCATTGTGCTGGATTTGACCCATTAATTTTTTCGACTTCAGAGGGACCCCTATTGCTTCATAAAATGGAGGCCTGGCATCAAAGCACAACCAACAATGCCGAGTCAAATTAGGGTTGGTGGTATTTAAAAATTGGTACGTGGTGTTTAATAATTTCCATATAGGATGTCCTGGTAAATTCATGGGTTCTGAATCAGATTCTGATAGGGTTTCAGTGATATTTCGAGAGAGGGTTTCGGTTGTGTTAGGGACAACCTCTCTTCTTAGAGTGTCATCTATATCACTGATCACCGGATTGGGGCCTATTGGTTCTGGGTCGTTCAGCACGCTCTCCTTTTTTATCAACAGGAGTCCTCCTCTGTCTGCTCCGGGCTCATAATATCTCATGCCCCAAGTTTTTCCCATTAACCAAGTGGGGTCCGCAGGGTTAATAATATTGATATATATAAATTTATAGCTTCCTTCTTGTGCAACACTTCCACTCCAATCTCTCTTGGGAGCTGTACAGCCGAAGGGGCCCCATTTTACTGATCTAAAGCGATCTTGTCCCCCTCCTGGGGTCCAATCAGATGCTACCGTTTCACAGCCCCAGTATGTACAATAATATGCATTAGGAGAATTACAATAACTTTTCCCTGGCTGTGCGCTGGGGCAAAACTAAAACCCTATAAGGTTTAAACAAGGTTCTATGGGCACAAGTTCACATAATGTTATGGAAAAACTCGGGTCTCCAGACATGACAACAGTTCTGACTACTCTCTGATCTTTCCATCTAATTACACTCCACTTGAATGGTTGGTGTTCGCTTCCCTCAACCTGATTATACCATATTTCTAAGATGTATAATATTATAGCCGGTTTAGAGTGACATGTGTTTTTCTCTGCTTGCCAGTCTCGAAGACCTGCTCTCAAATTGGGGTTCACGTCAGACAGTACACAGCCCTGCCTCCAGGGTTCTTTTCTCCACTGGTCCTTACTCCTCTGCCTCTGCTCGGCAACTCGAGTGCTGCGAGCCCCGGGGTTTGTCATCTTCTCGGCAGCAAGAGTACTCTTCAGGAGATTTCCATTAATTCGTTTTCCCATCCGGGTCTTACCAAGGCAATTTAAGGCAATTCGAAGCCTTTTTTCGAAGCAAAAAAAAATGCCACCTCTTTAACTGGCTCTTTGTTACTATTTCTTTTGTCCTTTGTACATAGAATTATTCTGGCCACCTCTTTCTTCCCTTTTGTCTAATTTCTAAGCAAAGCGTATTTTACAATTCTTTTTCGTCTCTTCCTAACCATCTGGCGGTATTGACCAGATAGTGGGAACTAAATTTTCCTAAGAACATTCTACTTTAAGTATCGGCCCCGTAACAAGCTAGGAGTTTCCCACGCTAGACGCGCATGCCGCGGCTCATGTGTCTTTCGTAATAGTTCTAACAATTGTGCTGCTTGGCAAGCTGCTTCAGGTTTGCAATAGTCACGTCTATCCCACCTGTTTCGGTCCCTCCTCCACACCTGAGTTTCACACACTTTGCAGTACGTTAATACCCACGGTTTACAACTTTGACAAGGAGAACAATTGGCTTTCTCGTAAGGGTTGTTATTCATTCACTGGATGGGTTGCTCTGCGTATTGGTACTCTCAGTCCGCTCTGAAGTTGGAGTCCTTTTGATGGTCAGTTTCAAATCTCCTGGTGCGCTCGTGACCGTCCAGAGTGGGTCCGTCACGGGTCCCTTCACTCGGCTTGCGTGAGTCCACCCCCGCTCCGCTGTCCGGACAGCTGTTTCTGTGGTAAGCAAAACAAGATATGGCCCTTCCCAGCCGGGTGTTAAAGGTGTTTCTTTCCATGACTTTATTAAAACTTTACCTCCCGGTTTTATCATATGTATTTTCATATTTAAGGGAGGTCTTCGAACTAATCAACCCTTTTTTCTCTCAATTCCTCCCGCCTACTCATCAATTGGGTTAAGTATGGTGTCAAGTGGGAATTTTGTAGTTGAGGATGTTCATTAGGAGCCTCCATATCATAGGGCATCCCGTACAACATTTCAAAAGGGGAAAGCCCTGTGTCCGCCCGGGGCTGAGTTCTTATGTTTAACAGGGCTAGGGGAAGACATTTTATCCATGACATTTTTGTTTCATACATCAACTTAGTCAACTGTTCTTTTATCCTCCCATTCAAATGCAAAATAATCTCGACAATCTGCCCTAAGGGGGCAAGCCCAAAAGGCATCTTTTAAATCTATGACACTATACCACTGATCATCCGGTCCTAATTGGCTGAATAGTGTGTGTGGATTAGCCACTACAGGGAGTCTGGCCACCGTCCTCTTGTTAATTTCTCTCAAATCATGCACTAGACGATACTTCCCATCTGATTTCTTTACAGGTAGGATGGGTGTGTTATATGGGGACATACAGGGTTCTAACAATCCCTGCTTAATCAGCCTGTCGATCTCAGGTTTCAATCCCCGTCTTCCTTCTTCAGATAAGGGATATTGCTTTATCCGAACTGGTATTTCCGGATTTCGTATAGTGATTGCAAACAGGTCAACATCCAATTTCCCGACAGTTTCCGGAGTATACCATACTTTTGGGTTTATTTCACTCTCATCTACGGCCCTCAAGGGGCATAATTTATTATGTATCTGGTCCTTTGTTGTCTCTAAACTAATTCCCAATTCTATCATTACATCTCTTTCCAAGAGGTTATAATCTGCCTCTGGTACTAACAATAAAGATCCCACCTCCATTTTAGAGTCTGTTTCCAATAACACATTTTTAATTACGGGAACCTCAAAAGGTTCACCCTTAGCTCCAATCACTTGTACTTTATTTGAGGATGTTTTGCATCCTGGAGGTAACCTCTGGACGGTAGATCTTTCCGCCCCTGAGTCCACTAGGAACTCAACTACTTGTTGCTGGGGACCCACCTTTAATTTTATCAAGGGCTCTGTAAAGTTCTTGGTCCCCAGCAAATAGAGCCCCTGACCCCTCTAATCCTCCTTAAATATCCTTTCATCGTTCATTCGTTGCCGACATTCCTTTCTCATTTGTCCTGGCTTTCCGCAATAAAAACATGTCCATCCCCCTTTCCTTCCACCAATTTTTCTCGTCGCCTGTTCCCCATGTCCCAGCGGGAAAAGATGTTTCCCCTCCGGGGTGGGATTGCCTTCTGTCCTTCTCGCACCGCAGCTACCATCATTCTCACTTGCCTTTTAAGTGTTTCTTCCTCCCTTCTAACATATACCTTTTGGCCTTCCCTCAAAAGTTCATCTAGTCCACGATCTTGCCAATCTTCAATTTTTTTTCTAATTTCCTTCAGATGTCTTGCCATGATTTAGCCACAAACTGCGTTTTCAATAGAGCCTCTTCCCCAAGGGTATTGGGGTCTATTCCTGAATACAACTGCAAGCTCTTTCTCAACCTTTCTAACCATTCTGTAGGTGTTTCATCCTTTTTCTGCTGCTCATTAAGGGCCTTACTGATGTTCTGCCCTCTGGGGACTGATTCTCTAATTCCCTGGATTATAATATTTCTCAGATCTTGCATTTCAATCCGATGTACTGGATTTTGATTATCCCAATTAGGCCTTTGTAATGGCCATTTAACATCTGCTGGCGGTCCTTGTTGGTGCTGCTGATCCCATAATCTCATTCCGGCCCGCCTTATCATTCCTCTTTCTTCTACAGTAAACAATATTCCCATAATGGACTGGATCTCATCCCAGGTGTAAATGTTGGGGCCGAGGAACTGATCCAGCCTCTCAGCGACCCCTAGGGGATCGCCTAGCAGGCTCCCCATTTCCTTTTCAAATTCTCGCGTGTCCCCTGAGTTAAGGGGGATGGCGACGTATCCTACCCCCGGCGCAGGACCTCCCATTGCCACCTCTCTTAGCGGATATAGTTGCGGAGGTTCCTGCACTGTTCTTGTTTGGCTCCTAGTAATTCTTTTTGACATTCTATATTTTCTGGGGGCTGATCAGATTCTGGAGGAAGTTCGGGGGCTGTGGCCTCCGGGACTGGATTCGGGGGAGGCCCGGGGGGGTTATTAGGTGCAGGCGGGACATAAGGGGGGGTGATACAGGTATTTCTTCCTCTTTCTTTTTTTTCCGTTTTAATTCTCCTTTTTCCCTTAAGGGAAACAATCCGGCTCTAGTTTCGGCTATTATCCAAAGAGCCGCATACTCACTTTCTTCCAATTTAAACGGTTCTTTCGAGTTAACATATGTATTTAATGCCTGACAAATCCAATCCTCAAATGAGCCAAAAACTGGCCAATACAAATGTTCCCCTCTGATTTGTTTACCTCCCCAAACTTCCATACAATAGTGTATCATTTTTGCTTTACTCTTTCCTCTTCTTGAGGGGTAATCATCCCAATAGGTTATCATTAACCCTAAGGGGCTATCTGGAGGTATCTTGGGGAGACTCACTTTCTCCTCCCCACCCATCAGACCAAAGGGCTTGCTTTTCCTTTGTCCCATCTTCCGAGGTGCCTTCAATCACATGCACACACGCTTCCCCCCACTCGTGGCCCAGTCCCTCGCGGGATTTGGGAACTGCATTACTAGGGGGTCCGCACTCGCTTCGCCCGCAATTGGACATCTCACACGGCACACCTCGGGATACCCAATCCCAACCGAACGGATAACCGGCCTGTACTCACGCGTCCCAAGCGTCTTCGTCCGGGGCTTGGTGCACAAAGATTACAGGATTCCCGGAGTTCTTTTGCTTATTGCCCAAATTTAGGTTCGTCAGGTCGAGGGCTGGATGGGTCCGTCCGAGTAAGAGCCGCTTTACAGCGGGGCGCCCGCCTTTACTCGGGATCCACTCCAGGTAGTCTCAATCCGAGTCACGGCACCAATTTGTCATAAAATGCGTTCCAATAATTGACAGGAACCAGCTCACTTAAAGCCAATCAAATTTATTTAGCAAGCAGGCAATAAAACAGCGCTGGGCGGCCAGGGAGTCTTCGCTCCGCCAATGACCGCGCCCTCTTCTTTGTCTTCTGCCTTTTTATAGCGTTGTCTTCGGTCTGGTAGTCCACTGTCTCAATGCCACATTGCGTTGTGGGGTAAATTTCCAGTGTTCAGCGGTTCGGGGTGCTCATCCGGCTAAGTATTTCCTCACTTTACACATTCTTTAGGCCCCAGGCTCTTCTTTACTTATGCTAAGCAAGTTAGTTGGGCCTGGGCTCCTTCTTGCTTCTGCTAAACGGTTTATGCTAAACGGTTTAATGAACAAACCTTTATCTTTCACAGCGTCACCAAGCTTTGACCCATGGCGAAGGAGGACAGGATCTGGCACGTCTTAGCCTTTATGTATTGGATGGGTGCACAATCAGCACGTGCAAGCGCTGGGTTGGCCTAAGCACTATGTGTGTATTCATGGGATTGGTGAACACTGGAAGCCACGTGCATGCTATTGTTTACATTCTAGTTGCTGGCTAGGGCAAAAATAAAGTTATTTTTGCAGCATGTTTTGGTACAAGAGTGGGGGAAGCCTGAACAATGTCCATCGCCCAGTCTCCTCGTAATTCTTCCGCAATGGCCCATACAGCAAGCAAGTTCAAAACCAATGGGACCGCTCTCTGCACCCCCTCGCTTACCAAACTGTGCATCCCCAGGGCAGGACCAGGGCTGCCCATGGCTCTCCAGCCCCTGGCTGGGCATGGAGGGGGTCAGGGATAGATCCCGCCCTCTGCAGGCACCCAGGCCATCCCCTCTCCCTCCCTGCTCACCTATTTTCTTCCTTGAACTGAGGTCCCTGTGTCCATTCTTCATGCCACGGGGCACCTCAGACGAGTGCAGAGCAGGATGACACAACACAGGGCTGAGGTGCCTTCAGTCCTCTGGGAGTAGCAACGGACACTCAGAGAACAACTAGGACTTGTGCACTCCATTGCCTCTGTGCGTAACAAGAAAGACTGTGTCTCTGAACATCCCTAGGTTCATCAGGAGGTCAGCTCAGATGTGGACTCCTGACAAAACCCTGCCATTGCAGTGTGTGACTCCAAGAACTTGGGAGCGACTGGAAAAGGCAGCAGGGACCCTGGGCATCTGCCATCCCACCGGAGGCGTTGCCTGGCAACGGGGTGACATCACAATGAGTCCTGTCCCCTGCATTGTGACATTGCCTGTGTGGCACTCAGCTCTCTGCGGATCACTCGGTCACTCGCTCTCTGCGGGTCACTTGGTGGCTGCAAGTCACTCGGTCACTGGCTCTCTGCGGGTTACTCGGTGGCTGCAGGTCACTTGCAGTCTTTGTTGAAGAGGAGAAGGAATGCTGCCGGCTGCCCACTCCTCTCAGCACTCAGGGTGCCCTCCAGGCAGCTCTCTGGTTCCAGGCAGGGCAGAAGCCATGGACTTCCCCAGCATGTCCCGGATGCTGAACACAGCCATCAGCATTCAGGGTACCGTCAAATTCATAGAGCTGCGCAGCCTGCTGGAGGCCATACTCTGGCACCTGGGCCGTGAGTTTGTGCCCGTCCCGGAGCAGGTCCACAGCCCATGCCCCCTCCCGGGGGACACCGTGCCCACCGCTGGACACCCCACAAAGGATGCGCTGCAGAGGACTGAGAGCAGCCCCCAGGTCACCTCTATGGCTCCTGACGAGGGACAGATGAAAAAAACAGGAGTGAACCACAGCGGCATCTCCAAGGTAGAGGCTCTTGCCAGTGCTCTGGGTGCTCCCTGCAAGATGCCCTCTCCTGCGGGGTCACTGCCATCGTGCTGCCCTCAGACCAAGGCTGGTTTAAGCCCAAGCTCATGGCGGCGCATGGGGCTGCCCTGTGGGAAAGGCATGGAGTTTAAGGCAGAAAGAGCTGGGGCTGAAATGCTGCTCTGGTTGCTCTGGGTGCTGCCCACGTTGCCATCAGCGAGTCGTGGTGGGTCCGACACGTCCCTCGGTGCCCTTGGCTCCGCTGGTGGGGCTTTACCCTGCGCTGCCCCCAGCCTCTGTGCCGACCGCAGTGAGGGTGAAGGTCCTGGTCCCCACGGACCCTCCTGTGGGGCTCACCCTGCCACCCTCCTCTCCCAGGCTCTCCTGGACGAGCTAGACAGCATGAAGACGGCGCAGGCCAGCATGGAAGAGGACATGCGGCAGATCAAGGAGGCGCTTGGATTGGTGAGCTTGGTGCCCCTGTGAGGGAAATCAGCCCTTGCTCCCCTTCCTGCCCTTCTCCCTGTCCCCCTGCCACCCCAGCCCCTGCAACCCCAGCCAGCACCAGCAGTGTCACCCGGCATGACATAGAGCTGCTCCCCTTTGCCTTCTCTTCCCAGCAGGGCAGTGGGAGCCAGTCGGCCCCTGCCGAGCCCCCCGTCCTCTCCCAGGCTCTCCTGGACGAGCTAGACAGCATGAAGACGGCGCAGGCCAGCATGGAAGAGGACATGCGGCAGATCAAGGAGGCGCTTGGATTGGTGAGCTTGGTGCCCCTGTGAGGGAAATCAGCCCTTGCTCCCCTTCCTGCCCTTCTCCCTGTCCCCCTGCCACCCCAGCCCCTGCAACCCCAGCCAGCACCAGCAGTGTCACCCGGCATGACATAGAGCTGCTCCCCTTTGCCTTCTCTTCCCAGCAGGGCAGTGGGAGCCAGTCGGCCCCTGCCGAGCCCCCCGTCCTCTCCCAGGCTCTCCTGGACGAGCTAGACAGCATGAAGACGGCGCAGGCCAGCATAGAAGAGGACATGCGGCAGATCAAGGAGGCGCTTGGATTGGTGAGCTTGGTGCCCCTGTGAGGGAAATCAGCCCTTGCTCCCCTTCCTGCCCTTCTCCCTGTCCCCCTGCCACCCCAGCCCCT
The DNA here is from genome assembly GCA_033558235.1 of Neomorphus geoffroyi. Lineage (NCBI taxonomy): Eukaryota > Metazoa > Chordata > Aves > Cuculiformes > Neomorphidae > Neomorphus > Neomorphus geoffroyi. The sequence continues at coordinate 16,751,896 of JAUMJM010000017.1, forward strand.
GCAACCCCAGCCAGCACCAGCAGTGTCACCCGGCATGACATAGAGCTGCTCCCCTTTGCCGTCTCTTCCCAGCAGGGCAGTGGGAGCCAGTCGGCCCCTGCCGAGCCCCCCGTCCTCTCCCAGGCTCTCCTGGACGAGCTAGACAGCATGAAGACGGCGCAGGCCAGCATGGAAGAGGACATGCGGCAGATCAAGGAGGCGCTTGGATTGGTGAGCTTGGTGCCCCTGTGAGGGAAATCAGCCCTTGCTCCCCTTCCTGCCCTTCTCCCTGTCCCCCTGCCACCCCAGCCCCTGCAACCCCAGCCAGCACCAGCAGTGTCACCCGGCATGACATAGAGCTGCTCCCCTTTGCCTTCTCTTCCCAGCAGGGCAGTGGGAGCCAGTCGGCCCCTGCCGAGCCCCCCGTCCTCTCCCAGGCTCTCCTGGACGAGCTAGACAGCATGAAGACGGCGCAGGCCAGCATGGAAGAGGACATGCGGCAGATCAAGGAGGCGCTTGGATTGGTGAGCTTGGTGCCCCTGTGAGGGAAATCAGCCCTTGCTCCCCTTCCTGCCCTTCTCCCTGTCCCCCTGCCACCCCAGCCCCTGCAACCCCAGCCAGCACCAGCAGTGTCACCCGGCATGACATAGAGCTGCTCCCCTTTGCCTTCTCTTCCCAGCAGGGCAGTGGGAGCCAGTCGGCCCCTGCCGAGCCCCCCGTCCTCTCCCAGGCTCTCCTGGACGAGCTAGACAGCATGAAGACGGCGCAGGCCAGCATAGAAGAGGACATGCGGCAGATCAAGGAGGCGCTTGGATTGGTGAGCTTGGTGCCCCTGTGAGGGAAATCAGCCCTTGCTCCCCTTCCTGCCCTTCTCCCTGTCCCCCTGCCACCCCAGCCCCTGCAACCCCAGCCAGCACCAGCAGTGTCACCCGGCATGACATAGAGCTGCTCCCCTTTGCCTTCTCTTCCCAGCAGGGCAGTGGGAGCCAGTCGGCCCCTGCCGAGCCCCCCGAGACAGAAAAGAACAACCAATCGGCCACCCCAGGGGTTAGTTCACAGGGTCAGCCAAGCTGCTGGGTGGAGCTTCGTGACTTCTGTGCTGCCCTGAAGGAGCAGGTGGACCAGCTGACACTCACCGTGTCCGACCGCACCGAGACCAAAGAGATCGACTTGCTCTTCCTGGAGAGAGGTGGGAGTCCTGGGGGTTTGCGGGGGAGTCTTTGCTTTGAGGACACTCTGGGTCAGGGATTCGTCATCCTCGGAACCTGGCCCCGAGTGCGAGACCCTCTCACTGACAGCGTGTCCTCTCAAACCGTGTCTCTATAGGCCAGGAGAACACCGCCAGTGTCCTGGCCAACATCCAGAGGCAGGTGTCCCTCGAGGGCATGGCCAGCGACCTGCAGGGGGAGAAGAGGAAGGTGAGCCGGCGACAGGCCCTGAGGGGTCTGCGGGGATGCAGACTGGTGGGGTTCCCGGACACGTTGCTGGCCTGGATGGGGCCATTGAGCCTCCAAGGCACCTGGGCTTGTTGGCTGCACCCATCCCATCTGAGAGCCCCTTCCTTCTCCCCTTCCTGCAGCTGGATGCGCTGACGGCCGAGGTAGCGACCCTGAGGCAGAAGCAGGCAGATGCGCAGGCAGAGGCGCAGGCAGCACGCCTTATGTACAGCAGGGACGTCGGTGCAGAGGTGGACCAGCTTGTGCAGCGCTATGAGAAGCTCCAGGTGCAGGTGGACTCCTTGGAATCCCAAAAGGCAGCAGACAAGGTGGTGAAGAAGCAGCAGCAGCAGAAGAACCAGGTAGGGAGATGGTGGTGTCAGGGCCTCAGGAGGGGGACGATTACACACACACTCCCCTCTCCCCGGTGGTTGTGCTTCGCTGTAACATGGCGAAGACCCTCGCTGCCCCCCACATTGGCTTGTACAAGTCAGCAGCACGGAAAGAAGTTAAAACCTTGAGGCAGATGTCTTGCTGGCAAAGATAGCCCGTGGCTGCTGGCCAATCCATCTGGATTGCAGCCAGCACCCCCTTGCTCAGCACCAGCGTCATCTTCCTCCCTGCAGCAGGATCAGAAGCTGCTGAAACACGTGCAGGCCAAAATTACGCGGCTGGAAGGGGACTACGAGACGCTCAGCTCCACTGTGGGAAACCTCCAGGATGGCTCTCAGGAGAAGCAGAAAGATATCAAGGTAGGTGACTGAAAGCCCCATGGGGTCAGAGCATCCTCCAGGCTGCCCCCAGGCTGGGGACCACAAGGTATTTGTGCCCCTGCCAACCTGCTCACAGCTGTGCAGAGCTCCCAAACGCCTTTCCTGGAGGTCTGGGAGGAGTGGGGGTGCTCGGCGGGCTGGGAGGCAGCTCCAACCCTGCTGTGGCATCATGGGCTGCTTTCTGCATTGGAAGGCTCTGTTCCAGTCCCTGAAGAGGCTAGAGGAGGACAAGGCAGACAAGGAGGACCTAGGAGTCGATATGGTAACGTCCTGGAGGGGCCCCGGTTCCAGCCAATGGGATCTCGGGCAGGGTGACAAATGCCCCTTATCCCTTTGAAGCTCAATGGCAGAACCAGAGAGAGAGAGGGAAGGAGGGAGGGAGGATTTCCTGACCAATTGTGGGTCCCACACCACGCCCCGCTGTCTCCCTCCAGGTCCCTTCGCTTGGTGGGACCAAGCCCACAGGGCTGATGGGGCAAGCGGGGCCATGTAGCCACTTCTCCCTCTCCTGCCGACACCAGCCGGCCGTGCCCACCTCTCATCAATCCTTCCCCTCCTCTCTCCTGCTTGCTCCTTGCTAGAAAGCAACCAAGTGTGCGCTGGGCAGCAAAGTCAGTCACAGCCAGTTTGAGGCTAGGATGCAGCGGCTGCATCAGACACTTCAGAACATACAGAGCAAGGGGGTGGCCCAGGAGCAGGGCTTGCAGCACGTGCAAGAACAGCTCAGGGAAGTGATGGACTGCAAGGTGAGGCCTGGCTCGTCCCCACTGTGCAAAACTGGGACCTTTGGGGCTTGGCAGCCTAAGGCAGCTTCCTCCGAGGGTCCTCCCTCCCGGCTGACCTCCCTGGGGACTGGGACTGCCACGTCCCATCCCAGGGCGGCTGGCTGAGGGTGTGCACGCGTCCACAGGTGGATCGCGTGGAGCTGAAGCCTATGCAGCAGCAACTGCAGCACTGTACGAGCACCCTGAAGATGCTGGAGGACAAGCTGCCACCCACAGAAACTTATGCTGCAGCTGGGATTAAGTGAGTGCGGTGGGGACACTGGTGGATTTGGGGACAGCACTCGGCTGCCCCATTCCTGCTCTCTGGCTATCCTGGCCAGCGTGGTACCGTGCCCTGGCGCGGGAGCGATACAGCCAGTGACCTGTGGGGATGGTGAGGAAGCAGCTGTGCCTCTCCTCCCACCAGGAGCCCGCAGCACCTTCCACATGCTGGAGAAGGCACAAGGAGAGGGCACCTGCGGGACAGGGCCCTCCCAGACCAGAACTGGGGTGTGGGTACAAAGGTTTTCTGGGGCGAGGACAGGGGACGGCAGCTCACTACAGTGAAACGCCTGGCCCCTGGCTGCTGCCTGCAAGCCCCGTCCCCCCAGCTGCTCACAGAGCCTTTCTCTCCCCTCTCCAGGTATCCACAGGACCACTGCCACTGCTTGTCCTGCGACCAGCCCATCACTCTGATGCTGCCTAGCGCGTGAGTAGCACTCGGCACTGCGGGTGGGATGGGAGGATGTGGGTACTGCCGATGCCCCGCTGTGTGGGACACGGGGGCTTGGGCGTCTGTCCGGGCATTGGATCCTGCTGAGCCCCTTGCACAGCCTAGTCTGGCAGCGGGGGGGGACAGAGAGCCCTGTCTGGGGACAAGGGGCTGACAAAGAGTACAAGCGCATGGCTTTTTGGTTGCTGCCCTGACCCGGGGCGGGTCATTTTTCCCCCGTCACCCACATGTGTCTCCTCCCCAGCAAACAAATGTCTCTCCCGGTCCTGCCGCCGATTCCCTCCCGCCTCTCCAGGGCCTCCTCCACCAGCATCAGCTCGAGGGATTCGCAAAACTACAAGGACAGGTAGGCAGACGGGGAACCGTCCAAAGCCCTGTGAGTGCAGGGTGACCCAGCTGCAGCCCCATCAAGGGAGAGATCTTCCCCTGCAGAGGCAGAGGGGCTGGGGGGCGTGGACAGGGAGGAAGAGACCCCAGGGAGGGTCAGCTATGCCTGCCCCGGCTCTGTGGGGTTGTACAGCCCCCTCCTATCTGCCCCATCCACCCTGGTCTCTCTCATGGGTGCTGAAGCTGCATGGGATGAGTTGTGTCTGGTCTCCCCCTGACCTGGGTCTTGGGAGCACCATAAGGTGGGCAAAATGAAGCCTTGCAGCTGGGCAGCCCAGCTCCCGCCTCCTGGGGTCCCTCGTGTGAGGTGCCACGGCCTCAGCCAGCTCACAGGGAGTGGGGGGAAAGAGCAGATCCAGCAGCTTTGGGTGGGCGGGGAGGGACAGGTGGGCTAGGGAGGGCCGTATCCCAGCAGGGAGCACCCCTGGGCCTCCTGCCTGGCATAGGGAGGGAGGCACAGCGTGCCCGAGCACTGAGCACCCCCATGGTCCCTCCCACAGGACGTCTGAGTGCAGGCGCCCCCATGAGGTGCAGACCAGCCGCAGCTCACACACCACGACGCTCCCGCTGCAGCGCTCCCAGGTCTTCCAGCCCAGGCCACCCAGGACCCCACGGCCCAGCCAGGTAAGAATGGCAAAGGTACTGATACTGTGGGGAGCAGGGAGACTGGGAGGGTGATGCTGAGCACGCGGAGGAGTCCGTGCCTCAGCTTCCCAGAGACCTGGGAGTGGGAGAGAGTCCCGGGGACTCGGCTGGATTCGGCCCTGTGTTTCAGCCAGCCCATTCTCTCCTTCACAGAGCAAGAAGACAGGGCCATGGTGACCGCATCTATTGAGCCCCGCAGAAGAGCCAGCAGTTCTGCACTCTTGGGCCGTGAAGGCACGGCCGGGGGAGGCTTGTGGGGGCTTGTCTAAAATGCAGAGCATAAAATACTAAGAAGGCAAAATAGGCAGTGTTGAGTGGTACATGCTGTAATGCAGCACTGGGATGTGGGGGTGAGGTTTGGGGAGGGATCTCGTGGGCAGAAAGGGGACAGCGGGGAGGGCAGGGTGCCTACAGTGTTGGGGGTCCTGGACAACAGCGTGCCCCCTTCGGGGTGGGGGCAGGACCCCAATTCTGGTTGTCTGCTGTCTGCCCCATCCTGGGTGGGCAGAGCTGCCCCCAGGGACTGAAGGGCGGCTTCACCCTGCCCCTCACCCCCAGGCTCCACCACCCTGACAGAGGACAGGTGAGTATCCTCCTACAGATCAGCATCCTCTGACGGACACCCAGCAGAGCCACCCTGCCCCTGTGGCGGTAATCCAGCATCCCAAGCGCTGAGCGGGATGGGCAGGGAGAGCAGCTGTTCATTAATGGATTTGTTTGGTTTGATGATGTAAAGCTCTTCTTTGCCAGATCAGGCAGCTCAGCTACCTCTATGCTGCCCTGAAGGAGCAGGTGGAGCAGAACAACCCCTCTGGGACAGGTCACGCTGGCTGTGTCTGGCACTTGGTGGTGGGCCCTGCACCAGGCAAGTTGGTGACTCCAAGCATTGAAGTTGTAGCACAGCTGGGGCCATTGGCCCCACCGAGAAAACGAGCCGGCAGTCACAACAATGATGCTAATTGGCTTTGCTTCACCTCAGGATGCACTTCACGCATCTTTTTGCGAACAAATTGGGGAATGTGGGGGGATTTTTTAGAAGGAAGTGGGGAAATGACGGGGGGGTGTGTTTCAGAAGGATTTGTGGAAACTGCCGCTTTTTTCATAATGCATTTTGGGAAGTGTTTCTTTTTTCAGAACAAAGTGAGAAAATCTTCTCCTTTCTTCAGAATAAACTGGGGAAAGCACGACCTTTTTACCTATGAAACTGGGGAAAGCATCCCCGTTTTGGATAAAAAAATCAGGAAAGCATCTTCCTTTTTTCAAATCAAATTGAGGAAAGAGATACAAGAAGTGGTTGTATTTGCAGAGAATGGAATATCTGGACTTCAGTAGAGCTGTTTTTCTGTGGAATTCATTCTCTAATTAACTCCAGCTAAGTGATATCTAAGAAGCAGAATTTTTTAATCTTAGACAGAGAGACAGACACAGACTGTTCTTCTGGAAAGGGACGCTGCTTTCTAAAACTCCAAAACGAGTCTCGGAGAGTTTATCTGCCAGCATTTTTGGTATCAAAAGCGTCCTCTTTTTCAGAACAAATTCAGAAAGCGTCACCTGTTTTTTCAGCACCAATTGGAGGAAGCCTCTCTTTTTTTCACAACACATTCGGGAAATCGACTCCCTTTTCCACAATGAACTGGGGAAAGAGCCTCCTTTTCCAGAACAAACTGGGAAAGCTTCTCTTTTCCACAAAACAAATTGGAGAAAGCCTCTCCTTTTTGCATAACAAAGGTGGCAATCGAAGGACAAAAGAGACAATAAGTAACAACGTATGGGGGAAATGGACTCCGTTTTTTTCGGAAGGAAGACCGGAAAGAGCCTCCCTCCTTTTCCAGAACAAAGTGGGCAAAGCCTCTCCTTGGGTCGCAGCCTCAGCGCTCGCAGAAGCAGCTGCGTTCCCGCTCTCAGCCCCTTGCCACAGCCTTTTGCCTCTGCGGCCGATTTGCCATTCCAGCAAGTCCCTCTCTGATGCTTTCTCTCCCTGCCAACCCCGCTCTGGGACCCACGCTTCCCGCCGATTCTTCATTCCTCTCAGCGTTGGAGAATACAGCGTTAGCAAGTGTAAGGGACAGGGGCTCTGCACCCCCAGGCAGGTCGGAATATGCAGAGACAATGCAGTGCAAGGTCAGAAAATAGGACTTTATTACCTCGCAATCTGCCCAGGGCTCCCCACCAATGACGGGGGCAGAGGTTCGTAGCAAGCGGGAGATCTTCATGGCGTTGTCATAAAATGCGTTCCAATAATTGACAGGAACCAGCTCACTTAAAGCCAATCAAATTTATTTAGCAAGCAGGCAATAAAACAGCGCTGGGCGGCCAGGGAGTCTTCGCTCCGCCAATGACCGCGCCCTCTTCTTTGTCTTCTGCCTTTTTATAGCGTTGTCTTCGGTCTGGTAGTCCACTGTCTCAATGCCACATTGCGTTGTGGGGTAAATTTCCAGTGTTCAGCGGTTCGGGGTGCTCATCCGGCTAAGTATTTCCTCACTTTACACATTCTTTAGGCCCCAGGCTCTTCTTTACTTATGCTAAGCAAGTTAGTTGGGCCTGGGCTCCTTCTTGCTTCTGCTAAACGGTTTATGCTAAACGGTTTAATGAACAAACCTTTATCTTTCACAATCCCCCCTTTTTCTGTTTTTCTGCATTTTGTTCAGTAAACCGTTGCAGTTCCTGGTGACTTAATACAAAAGCATCACCCACTACCTCTTCCTGTCCTGCAATAGGTTCATACTTAGCGCGGATAAGCATTAAATGTGCAGCTTCTAATCGATTCTTTACAATGCTTATTAATTTGTTAAAAATACATGGCCCAAATGTAAGCCCAGCGATTAAAAGTAATATTGGCCCGGCTATAGTAGAGAGTAATGTAGCTAACTATGGGGAGTAATTGAACCATTTTTCATACCAATTCTGTTGTGCTTCTCTTTCTCTTTTCCTTTTCTCGAGTCCTTCCCTTACTTTTGCCGTAGCATCTCGCACTATGCCACTATGATCCATGTAGACACAGCATTCTTCTCCCAAGGCCACACACAGCCCTCCTTGTTTTAAAAGCAGCATGTCTACCCCCTTCTATTTTGTAATACCACTTCCGACAATGACCTTACTGACTTTTCTAGCGCGGTTATTCCTTTTTCAAATCGCGCCACATCCTCGTCCACAGCTGTTCTTAGGGCTTTAAATCCATCGTTCTGCCGTACTAGTGATGTTATCTCTGTCCCTGCTCCTGCCGCAGCCACTGTCATTAAAGTGGCTATAGTCAGTGCAGTGAGAGGTTCTCGGTTTTGGATATGATGGCTTTGAGTAGTTAAATAATCGTATACAAAATCCTCAGGGTGATATAATATTCGGGGAATTATTATCCCTTGGATGCAATATTCTGCACTTTCATGAAATACTTTTAGCGACAAACATGGTGTAATTCCTGTTTTTGAACAAACTCATTTGGTATTTCTTGCTGGTAATAACCAGTCAGCTGAAGGTTTCCCTTTTAGGGAGAGCTTTTCTGTACATAGATGGTTCTTACTTGGGGGAACAGTTCCTACACATTTACCTTTTCCAGTCACATATTGCATTATCGGACCCTGGTTTTGACTTTCCCATAAGCATTGTGCTGGATTTGACCCATTAATTTTTTCGACTTCAGAGGGACCCCTATTGCTTCATAAAATGGAGGCCTGGCATCAAAGCACAACCAACAATGCTGAGTCAAATTAGGGTTGGTGGTATTTAAAAATTGGTACGTGGTGTTTAATAATTTCCATATAGGATGTCCTGGTAAATTCATGGGTTCTGAATCAGATTCTGATAGGGTTTCAGTGATATTTCGAGAGAGGGTTTCGGTTGTGTTAGGGACAATCTCTCTTCTTAGAGTGTCATCTATATCACTGATCACCGGATTGGGGCCTATTGGTTCTGGGTCGTTCAGCACGCTCTCCTTTTTTATCAACAGGAGTCCTCCTCTGTCTGCTCCGGGCTCATAATATCTCATGCCCCAAGTTTTTCCCATTAACCAAGTGGGGTCCGCAGGGTTAATAATATTGATATATATAAATTTATAGCTTCCTTCTTGTGCAACACTTCCACTCCAATCTCTCTTGGGAGCTGTACAGCCGAAGGGGCCCCATTTTACTGATCTAAAGCGATCTTGTCCCCCTCCTGGGGTCCAATCAGATGCTACAGTTTCACAGCCCCAGTATGTACAATAATATGCATTAGGAGAATTACAATAACTTTTCCCTGGCTGTGCGCTGGGGCAAAACTAAAACCCTATAAGGTTTAAACAAGGTTCTATGGGCACAAGTTCACATAATGTTATGGAAAAACTCGGGTCTCCAGACATGACAACAGTTCTGACTACTCTCTGATCTTTCCATCTAATTACACTCCACTTGAATGGTTGGTGTTCGCTTCCCTCAACCTGATTATACCATATTTCTAAGATGTATAATATTATAGCCGGTTTAGAGTGACATGTGTTTTTCTCTGCTTGCCAGTCTCGAAGACCTGCTCTCAAATTGGGGTTCACGTCAGACAGTACACAGCCCTGCCTCCAGGGTTCTTTTCTCCACTGGTCCTTACTCCTCTGCCTCTGCTCGGCAACTCGAGTGCTGCGAGCCCCGGGGTTTGTCATCTTCTCGGCAGCAAGAGTACTCTTCAGGAGATTTCCATTAATTCGTTTTCCCATCCGGGTCTTACCAAGGCAATTTAAGGCAATTCGAAGCCTTTTTTCGAAGCAAAAAAAAATGCCACCTCTTTAACTGGCTCTTTGTTACTATTTCTTTTGTCCTTTGTACATAGAATTATTCTGGCCACCTCTTTCTTCCCTTTTGTCTAATTTCTAAGCAAAGCGTATTTTACAATTCTTTTTCGTCTCTTCCTAACCATCTGGCGGTATTGACCAGATAGTGGGAACTAAATTTTCCTAAGAACATTCTACTTTAAGTATCGGCCCCGTAACAAGCTAGGAGTTTCCCACGCTAGACGCGCATGCCGCGGCTCATGTGTCTTTCGTAATAGTTCTAACAATTGTGCTGCTTGGCAAGCTGCTTCAGGTTTGCAATAGTCACGTCTATCCCACCTGTTTCGGTCCCTCCTCCACACCTGAGTTTCACACACTTTGCAGTACGTTAATACCCACGGTTTACAACTTTGACAAGGAGAACAATTGGCTTTCTCGTAAGGGTTGTTATTCATTCACTGGATGGGTTGCTCTGCGTATTGGTACTCTCAGTCCGCTCTGAAGTTGGAGTCCTTTTGATGGTCAGTTTCAAATCTCCTGGTGCGCTCGTGACCGTCCAGAGTGGGTCCGTCACGGGTCCCTTCACTCGGCTTGCGTGAGTCCACCCCCGCTCCGCTGTCCGGACAGCTGTTTCTGTGGTAAGCAAAACAAGATATGGCCCTTCCCAGCCGGGTGTTAAAGGTGTTTCTTTCCATGACTTTATTAAAACTTTACCTCCCGGTTTTATCATATGTATTTTCATATTTAAGGGAGGTCTTCGAACTAATCAACCCTTTTTTCTCTCAATTCCTCCCGCCTACTCATCAATTGGGTTAAGTATGGTGTCAAGTGGGAATTTTGTAGTTGAGGATGTTCATTAGGAGCCTCCATATCATAGGGCATCCCGTACAACATTTCAAAAGGGGAAAGCCCTGTGTCCGCCCGGGGCTGAGTTCTTATGTTTAACAGGGCTAGGGGAAGACATTTTATCCATGACATTTTTGTTTCATACATCAACTTAGTCAACTGTTCTTTTATCCTCCCATTCAAATGCAAAATAATCTCGACAATCTGCCCTAAGGGGGCAAGCCCAAAAGGCATCTTTTAAATCTATGACACTATACCACTGATCATCCGGTCCTAATTGGCTGAATAGTGTGTGTGGATTAGCCACTACAGGGAGTCTGGCCACCGTCCTCTTGTTAATTTCTCTCAAATCATGCACTAGACGATACTTCCCATCTGATTTCTTTACAGGTAGGATGGGTGTGTTATATGGGGACATACAGGGTTCTAACAATCCCTGCTTAATCAGCCTGTCGATCTCAGGTTTCAATCCCCGTCTTCCTTCTTCAGATAAGGGATATTGCTTTATCCGAACTGGTATTTCCGGATTTCGTATAGTGATTGCAAACGGGTCAACATCCAATTTCCCGACAGTTTCCGGAGTATACCATACTTTTGGGTTTATTTCACTCTCATCTACGGCCCTCAAGGGGCATAATTTATTATGTATCTGGTCCTTTGTTGTCTCTAAACTAATTCCCAATTCTATCATTACATCTCTTTCCAAGAGGTTATAATCTGCCTCTGGTACTAACAATAAAGATCCCACCTCCATTTTAGAGTCTGTTTCCAATAACACATTTTTAATTACGGGAACCTCAAAAGGTTCACCCTTAGCTCCAATCACTTGTACTTTATTTGAGGATGTTTTGCATCCTGGAGGTAACCTCTGGACGGTAGATCTTTCCGCCCCTGAGTCCACTAGGAACTCAACTACTTGTTGCTGGGGACCCACCTTTAATTTTATCAAGGGCTCTGTAAAGTTCTTGGTCCCCAGCAAATAGAGCCCCTGACCCCTCTAATCCTCCTTAAATATCCTTTCATCGTTCATTCGTTGCCGACATTCCTTTCTCATTTGTCCTGGCTTTCCGCAATAAAAACATGTCCATCCCCCTTTCCTTCCACCAATTTTTCTCGTCCCCTGTTCCCCATGTCCCAGCGGGAAAAGATGTTTCCCCTCCGGGGTGGGATTGCCTTCTGTCCTTCTCGCACCGCAGCTACCATCATTCTCACTTGCCTTTTAAGTGTTTCTTCCTCCCTTCTAACATATACCTTTTGGCCTTCCCTCAAAAGTTCATCTAGTCCACGATCTTGCCAATCTTCAATTTTTTTTCTAATTTCCTTCAGATGTCTTGCCATGATTTAGCCACAAACTGCGTTTTCAATAGAGCCTCTTCCCCAAGGGTATTGGGGTCTATTCCTGAATACAACTGCAAGCTCTTTCTCAACCTTTCTAACCATTCTGTAGGTGTTTCATCCTTTTTCTGCTGCTCATTAAGGGCCTTACTGATGTTCTGCCCTCTGGGGACTGATTCTCTAATTCCCTGGATTATAATATTTCTCAGATCTTGCATTTCAATCCGATGTACTGGATTTTGATTATCCCAATTAGGCCTTTGTAATGGCCATTTAACATCTGCTGGCGGTCCTTGTTGGTGCTGCTGATCCCATAATCTCATTCCGGCCCGCCTTATCATTCCTCTTTCTTCTACAGTAAACAATATTCCCATAATGGACTGGATCTCATCCCAGGTGTAAATGTTGGGGCCGAGGAACTGATCCAGCCTCTCAGCGACCCCTAGGGGATCGCCTAGCAGGCTCCCCATTTCCTTTTCAAATTCTCGCGTGTCCCCTGAGTTAAGGGGGATGGCGACGTATCCTACCCCCGGCGCAGGACCTCCCATTGCCACCTCTCTTAGCGGATATAGTTGCGGAGGTTCCTGCACTGTTCTTGTTTGGCTCCTAGTAATTCTTTTTGACATTCTATATTTTCTGGGGGCTGATCAGATTCTGGAGGAAGTTCGGGGGCTGTGGCCTCCGGGACTGGATTCGGGGGAGGCCCGGGGGGGTTATTAGGTGCAGGCGGGACATAAGGGGGGGTGATACAGGTATTTCTTCCTCTTTCTTTTTTTTCCGTTTTAATTCTCCTTTTTCCCTTAAGGGAAACAATCCGGCTCTAGTTTCGGCTATTATCCAAAGAGCCGCATACTCACTTTCTTCCAATTTAAACGGTTCTTTCGAGTTAACATATGTATTTAATGCCTGACAAATCCAATCCTCAAATGAGCCAAAAAATGGCCAATACAAATGTTCCCCTCTGATTTGTTTACCTCCCCAAACTTCCATACAATAGTGTATCATTTTTGCTTTACTCTTTCCTCTTCTTGAGGGGTAATCATCCCAATAGGTTATCATTAACCCTAAGGGGCTATCTGGAGGTATCTTGGGGAGACTCACTTTCTCCTCCCCACCCATCAGACCAAAGGGCTTGCTTTTCCTTTGTCCCATCTTCCGAGGTGCCTTCAATCACATGCACACACGCTTCCCCCCACTCGTGGCCCAGTCCCTCGCGGGATTTGGGAACTGCATTACTAGGGGGTCCGCACTCGCTTCGCCCGCAATTGGACATCTCACACGGCACACCTCGGGATACCCAATCCCAACCGAACGGATAACCGGCCTGTACTCACGCGTCCCAAGCGTCTTCGTCCGGGGCTTCGTGCACAAAGATTACAGGATTCCCGGAGTTCTTTTGCTTATTGCCCAAATTTAGGTTCGTCAGGTCGAGGGCTGGATGGGTCCGTCCGAGTAAGAGCCGCTTTACAGCGGGGCGCCCGCCTTTACTCGGGATCCACTCCAGGTAGTCTCAATCCGAGTCACGGCACCAATTTGTCATAAAATGCGTTCCAATAATTGACAGGAACCAGCTCACTTAAAGCCAATCAAATTTATTTAGCAAGCAGGCAATAAAACAGCGCTGGGCGGCCAGGGAGTCTTCGCTCCGCCAATGACCGCGCCCTCTTCTTTGTCTTCTGCCTTTTTATAGCATTGTCTTCGGTCTGGTAGTCCACTGTCTCAATGCCACATTGCGTTGTGGGGTAAATTTCCATTGTTCAGCGGTTCGGGGTGCTCATCCGGCTAAGTATTTCCTCACTTTACACATTCTTTAGGCCCCAGGCTCTTCTTTACTTATGCTAAGCAAGTTAGTTGGGCCTGGGCTCCTTCTTGCTTATGCTAAACGGTTTATGCTAAACGGTTTAATGAACAAACCTTTATCTTTCACAGCGTCACCAAGCTTTGACCCATGGCGAAGGAGGACAGGATCTGGCACGTCTTAGCCTTTATGTATTGGATGGGTGCACAATCAGCACGTGCAAGCGCTGGGTTGGCCTAAGCACTATGTGTGTATTCATGGGATTGGTGAACACTGGAAGCCACGTGCATGCTATTGTTTACATTCTAGTTGCTGGCTAGGGCAAAAATAAAGTTATTTTTGCAGCATGTTTTGGTACAAGAGTGGGGGAAGCCTGAACAATGTCCATCGCCCAGTCTCCTCGTAATTCTTCCGCAATGGCCCATACAGCAAGCAAGTTCAAAACCAATGGGACCGCTCTCTGCACCCCCTCGCTTACCAAACTGTGCATCCCCAGGGCAGGACCAGGGCTGCCCATGGCTCTCCAGCCCCTGGCTGGGCATGGAGGGGGTCAGGGATAGATCCCGCCCTCTGCAGGCACCCAGGCCATCCCCTCTCCCTCCCTGCTCACCTATTTTCTTCCTTGAACTGAGGTCCCTGTGTCCATTCTTCATGCCACGGGGCACCTCAGACGAGTGCAGAGCAGGATGACACAACACAGGGCTGAGGTGCCTTCAGTCCTCTGGGAGTAGCAACGGACGCTCAGAGAACAACTAGGACTTGTGCACTCCATTGCCTCTGTGCGTAACAAGAAAGACTGTGTCTCTGAACATCCCTAGGTTCATCAGGAGGTCAGCTCAGATGTGGACTCCTGACAAAACCCTGCCATTGCAGTGTGTGACTCCAAGAACTTGGGAGCGACTGGAAAAGGCAGCAGGGACCCTGGGCATCTGCCATCCCACCGGAGGCGTTGCCTGGCAACGGGGTGACATCACAATGAGTCCTGTCCCCTGCATTGTGACATTGCCTGTGTGGCACTCAGCTCTCTGCGGATCACTCGGTCACTCGCTCTCTGCGGGTCACTTGGTGGCTGCAAGTCACTCGGTCACTGGCTCTCTGCGGGTTACTCGGTGGCTGCAGGTCACTTGCAGTCTTTGTTGAAGAGGAGAAGGAATGCTGCCGGCTGCCCACTCCTCTCAGCACTCAGGGTGCCCTCCAGGCAGCTCTCTGGTTCCAGGCAGGGCAGAAGCCATGGACTTCCCCAGCATGTCCCGGATGCTGAACACAGCCATCAGCATTCAGGGTACCGTCAAATTCATAGAGCTGCGCAGCCTGCTGGAGGCCATACTCTGGCACCTGGGCCGTGAGTTTGTGCCCGTCCCGGAGCAGGTCCACAGCCCACGCCCCCTCCCGGGGGACACCGTGCCCACCGCTGGACACCCCACAAAGGATGCGCTGCAGAGGACTGAGAGCAGCCCCCAGGTCACCTCTATGGCTCCTGACGAGGGACAGATGAAAAAAACAGGAGTGAACCACAGCGGCATCTCCAAGGTAGAGGCTCTTGCCAGTGCTCTGGGTGCTCCCTGCAAGATGCCCTCTCCTGCGGGGTCACTGCCATCGTGCTGCCCTCAGACCAAGGCTGGTTTAAGCCCAAGCTCATGGCGGCGCATGGGGCTGCCCTGTGGGAAAGGCATGGAGTTTAAGGCAGAAAGAGCTGGGGCTGAAATGCTGCTCTGGTTGCTCTGGGTGCTGCCCACGTTGCCATCAGCGAGTCGTGGTGGGTCCGACACGTCCCTCGGTGCCCTTGGCTCCGCTGGTGGGGCTTTACCCTGCGCTGCCCCCAGCCTCTGTGCCGACCGCAGTGAGGGTGAAGGTCCTGGTCCCCACGGACCCTCCTGTGGGGCTCACCCTGCCACCCTCCTCTCCCAGGCTCTCCTGGACGAGCTAGACAGCATGAAGACGGCGCAGGCCAGCATAGAAGAGGACATGCGGCAGATCAAGGAGGCGCTTGGATTGGTGAGCTTGGTGCCCCTGTGAGGGAAATCAGCCCTTGCTCCCCTTCCTGCCCTTCTCCCTGTCCCCCTGCCACCCCAGCCCCTGCAACCCCAGCCAGCACCAGCAGTGTCACCCGGCATGACATAGAGCTGCTCCCCTTTGCCTTCTCTTCCCAGCAGGGCAGTGGGAGCCAGTCGGCCCCTGCCGAGCCCCCCGTCCTCTCCCAGGCTCTCCTGGACGAGCTAGACAGCATGAAGACGGCGCAGGCCAGCATGGAAGAGGACATGCGGCAGATCAAGGAGGCGCTTGGATTGGTGAGCTTGGTGCCCCTGTGAGGGAAATCAGCCCTTGCTCCCCTTCCTGCCCTTCTCCCTGTCCCCCTGCCACCCCAGCCCCTGCAACCCCAGCCAGCACCAGCAGTGTCACCCGGCATGACATAGAGCTGCTCCCCTTTGCCTTCTCTTCCCAGCAGGGCAGTGGGAGCCAGTCGGCCCCTGCCGAGCCCCCCGTCCTCTCCCAGGCTCTCCTGGACGAGCTAGACAGCATGAAGACGGCGCAGGCCAGCATAGAAGAGGACATGCGGCAGATCAAGGAGGCGCTTGGATTGGTGAGCTTGGTGCCCCTGTGAGGGAAATCAGCCCTTGCTCCCCTTCCTGCCCTTCTCCCTGTCCCCCTGCCACCCCAGCCCCTGCAACCCCAGCCAGCACCAGCAGTGTCACCCGGCATGACATAGAGCTGCTCCCCTTTGCCTTCTCTTCCCAGCAGGGCAGTGGGAGCCAGTCGGCCCCTGCCGAGCCCCCCGTCCTCTCCCAGGCTCTCCTGGACGAGCTAGACAGCATGAAGACGGCGCAGGCCAGCATAGAAGAGGACATGCGGCAGATCAAGGAGGCGCTTGGATTGGTGAGCTTGGTGCCCCTGTGAGGGAAATCAGCCCTTGCTCCCCTTCCTGCCCTTCTCCCTGTCCCCCTGCCACCCCAGCCCCTGCAACCCCAGCCAGCACCAGCAGTGTCACCCGGCATGACATAGAGCTGCTCCCCTTTGCCTTCTCTTCCCAGCAGGGCAGTGGGAGCCAGTCGGCCCCTGCCGAGCCCCCCGTCCTCTCCCAGGCTCTCCTGGACGAGCTAGACAGCATGAAGACGGCGCAGGCCAGCATGGAAGAGGACATGCGGCAGATCAAGGAGGCGCTTGGATTGGTGAGCTTGGTGCCCCTGTGAGGGAAATCAGCCCTTGCTCCCCTTCCTGCCCTTCTCCCTGTCCCCCTGCCACCCCAGCCCCTGCAACCCCAGCCAGCACCAGCAGTGTCACCCGGCATGACATAGAGCTGCTCCCCTTTGCCTTCTCTTCCCAGCAGGGCAGTGGGAGCCAGTCGGCCCCTGCCGAGCCCCCCGTCCTCTCCCAGGCTCTCCTGGACGAGCTAGACAGCATGAAGACGGCGCAGGCCAGCATAGAAGAGGACATGCGGCAGATCAAGGAGGCGCTTGGATTGGTGAGCTTGGTGCCCCTGTGAGGGAAATCAGCCCTTGCTCCCCTTCCTGCCCTTCTCCCTGTCCCCCTGCCACCCCAGCCCCTGCAACCCCAGCCAGCACCAGCAGTGTCACCCGGCATGACATAGAGCTGCTCCCCTTTGCCTTCTCTTCCCAGCAGGGCAGTGGGAGCCAGTCGGCCCCTGCCGAGCCCCCCGAGACAGAAAAGAACAACCAATCGGCCACCCCAGGGGTTAGTTCACAGGGTCAGCCAAGCTGCTGGGTGGAGCTTCGTGACTTCTGTGCTGCCCTGAAGGAGCAGGTGGACCAGCTGACACTCACCGTGTCCGACCGCACCGAGACCAAAGAGATCGACTTGCTCTTCCTGGAGAGAGGTGGGAGTCCTGGGGGTTTGCGGGGGAGTCTTTGCTTTGAGGACACTCTGGGTCAGGGATTCGTCATCCTCGGAACCTGGCCCCGAGTGCGAGACCCTCTCACTGACAGCGTGTCCTCTCAAACCGTGTCTCTATAGGCCAGGAGAACACCGCCAGTGTCCTGGCCAACATCCAGAGGCAGGTGTCCCTCGAGGGCATGGCCAGCGACCTGCAGGGGGAGAAGAGGAAGGTGAGCCGGCGACAGGCCCTGAGGGGTCTGCGGGGATGCAGACTGGTGGGGTTCCCGGACACGTTGCTGGCCTGGATGGGGCCATTGAGCCTCCAAGGCACCTGGGCTTGTTGGCTGCACCCATCCCATCTGAGAGCCCCTTCCTTCTCCCCTTCCTGCAGCTGGATGCGCTGACGGCCGAGGTAGCGACCCTGAGGCAGAAGCAGGCAGATGCGCAGGCAGAGGCGCAGGCAGCACGCCTTATGTACAGCAGGGACGTCGGTGCAGAGGTGGACCAGCTTGTGCAGCGCTATGAGAAGCTCCAGGTGCAGGTGGACTCCTTGGAATCCCAAAAGGCAGCAGACAAGGTGGTGAAGAAGCAGCAGCAGCAGAAGAACCAGGTAGGGAGATGGTGGTGTCAGGGCCTCAGGAGGGGGACGATTACACACACACTCCCCTCTCCCCGGTGGTTGTGCTTCGCTGTAACATGGCGAAGACCCTCGCTGCCCCCCACATTGGCTTGTACAAGTCAGCAGCACGGAAAGAAGTTAAAACCTTGAGGCAGATGTCTTGCTGGCAAAGATAGCCCGTGGCTGCTGGCCAATCCATCTGGATTGCAGCCAGCACCCCCTTGCTCAGCACCAGCGTCATCTTCCTCCCTGCAGCACGATCAGAAGCTGCTGAAACACGTGCAGGCCAAAATTACGCGGCTGGAAGGGGACTACGAGACGCTCAGCTCCACTGTGGGAAACCTCCAGGATGGCTCTCAGGAGAAGCAGAAAGATATCAAGGTAGGTGACTGAAAGCCCCATGGGGTCAGAGCATCCTCCAGGCTGCCCCCAGGCTGGGGACCACAAGGTATTTGTGCCCCTGCCAACCTGCTCACAGCTGTGCAGAGCTCCCAAACGCCTTTCCTGGAGGTCTGGGAGGAGTGGGGGTGCTCGGCGGGCTGGGAGGCAGCTCCAACCCTGCTGTGGCATCATGGGCTGCTTTCTGCATTGGAAGGCTCTGTTCCAGTCCCTGAAGAGGCTAGAGGAGGACAAGGCAGACAAGGAGGACCTAGGAGTCGATATGGTAACGTCCTGGAGGGGCCCCGGTTCCAGCCAATGGGATCTCGGGCAGGGTGACAAATGCCCCTTATCCCTTTGAAGCTCAATGGCAGAACCAGAGAGAGAGAGGGAAGGAGGGAGGGAGGATTTCCTGACCAATTGTGGGTCCCACACCACGCCCCGCTGTCTCCCTCCAGGTCCCTTCGCTTGGTGGGACCAAGCCCACAGGGCTGATGGGGCAAGCGGGGCCATGTAGCCACTTCTCCCTCTCCTGCCGACACCAGCCGGCCGTGCCCACCTCTCATCAATCCTTCCCCTCCTCTCTCCTGCTTGCTCCTTGCTAGAAAGCAACCAAGTATGCGCTGGGCAGCAAAGTCAGTCACAGCCAGTTTGAGGCTAGGATGCAGCGGCTGCATCAGACACTTCAGAACATACAGAGCAAGGGGGTGGCCCAGGAGCAGGGCTTGCAGCACGTGCAAGAACAGCTCAGGGAAGTGATGGACTGCAAGGTGAGGCCTGGCTCGTCCCCACTGTGCAAAACTGGGACCTTTGGGGCTTGGCAGCCTAAGGCAGCTTCCTCCGAGGGTCCTCCCTCCCGGCTGACCTCCCTGGGGACTGGGACTGCCACGTCCCATCCCAGGGCGGCTGGCTGAGGGTGTGCACGCGTCCACAGGTGGATCGCGTGGAGCTGAAGCCTATGCAGCAGCAACTGCAGCACTGTACGAGCACCCTGAAGATGCTGGAGGACAAGCTGCCACCCACAGAAACTTATGCTGCAGCTGGGATTAAGTGAGTGCGGTGGGGACACTGGTGGATTTGGGGACAGCACTCGGCTGCCCCATTCCTGCTCTCTGGCTATCCTGGCCAGCGTGGTACCGTGCCCTGGCGCGGGAGCGATACAGCCAGTGACCTGTGGGGATGGTGAGGAAGCAGCTGTGCCTCTCCTCCCACCAGGAGCCCGCAGCACCTTCCACATGCTGGAGAAGGCACAAGGAGAGGGCACCTGCGGGACAGGGCCCTCCCAGACCAGAACTGGGGTGTGGGTACAAAGGTTTTCTGGGGCGAGGACAGGGGACGGCAGCTCACTACAGTGAAACGCCTGGCCCCTGGCTGCTGCCTGCAAGCCCCGTCCCCCCAGCTGCTCACAGAGCCTTTCTCTCCCCTCTCCAGGTATCCACAGGACCACTGCCACTGCTTGTCCTGCGACCAGCCCATCACTCTGATGCTGCCTAGCGCGTGAGTAGCACTCGGCACTGCGGGTGGGATGGGAGGATGTGGGTACTGCCGATGCCCCGCTGTGTGGGACACGGGGGCTTGGGCGTCTGTCCGGGCATTGGATCCTGCTGAGCCCCTTGCACAGCCTAGTCTGGCAGCGGGGGGGGACAGAGAGCCCTGTCTGGGGACAAGGGGCTGACAAAGAGTACAAGCGCATGGCTTTTTGGTTGCTGCCCTGACCCGGGGCGGGTCATTTTTCCCCCGTCACCCACATGTGTCTCCTCCCCAGCAAACAAATGTCTCTCCCGGTCCTGCCGCCGATTCCCTCCCGCCTCTCCAGGGCCTCCTCCACCAGCATCAGCTCGAGGGATTCGCAAAACTACAAGGACAGGTAGGCAGACGGGGAACCGTCCAAAGCCCTGTGAGTGCAGGGTGACCCAGCTGCAGCCCCATCAAGGGAGAGATCTTCCCCTGCAGAGGCAGAGGGGCTGGGGGGCGTGGACAGGGAGGAAGAGACCCCAGGGAGGGTCAGCTATGCCTGCCCCGGCTCTGTGGGGTTGTACAGCCCCCTCCTATCTGCCCCATCCACCCTGGTCTCTCTCATGGGTGCTGAAGCTGCATGGGATGAGTTGTGTCTGGTCTCCCCCTGACCTGGGTCTTGGGAGCGCCATAAGGTGGGCAAAATGAAGCCTTGCAGCTGGGCAGCCCAGCTCCCGCCTCCTGGGGTCCCTCGTGTGAGGTGCCACGGCCTCAGCCAGCTCACAGGGAGTGGGGGGAAAGAGCAGATCCAGCAGCTTTGGGTGGGCGGGGAGGGACAGGTGGGCTAGGGAGGGCCGTATCCCAGCAGGGAGCACCCCTGGGCCTCCTGCCTGGCATAGGGAGGGAGGCACAGCGTGCCCGAGCACTGAGCACCCCCATGGTCCCTCCCACAGGACGTCTGAGTGCAGGCGCCCCCATGAGGTGCAGACCAGCCGCAGCTCACACACCACGACGCTCCCGCTGCAGCGCTCCCAGGTCTTCCAGCCCAGGCCACCCAGGACCCCACGGCCCAGCCAGGTAAGAATGGCAAAGGTACTGATACTGTGGGGAGCAGGGAGACTGGGAGGGTGATGCTGAGCACGCGGAGGAGTCCGTGCCTCAGCTTCCCAGAGACCTGGGAGTGGGAGAGAGCCCCGGGGACTCGGCTGGATTCGGCCCTGTGTTTCAGCCAGCCCATTCTCTCCTTCACAGAGCAAGAAGACAGGGCCATGGTGACCGCATCTATTGAGCCCCGCAGAAGAGCCAGCAGTTCTGCACTCTTGGGCCGTGAAGGCACGGCCGGGGGAGGCTTGTGGGGGCTTGTCTAAAATGCAGAGCATAAAATACTAAGAAGGCAAAATAGGCAGTGTTGAGTGGTACATGCTGTAATGCAGCACTGGGATGTGGGGGTGAAGTTTGGGGAGGGATCTCGTGGGCAGAAAGGGGACAGCGGGGAGGGCAGGGTGCCTACAGTGTTGGGGGTCCTGGACAACAGCGTGCCCCCTTCGGGGTGGGGGCAGGACCCCAATTCTGGGTGTCTGCTGTCTGCCCCATCCTGGGTGGGCAGAGCTGCCCCCAGGGACTGAAGGGCGGCTTCACCCTGCCCCTCACCCCCAGGCTCCACCACCCTGACAGAGGACAGGTGAGTATCCTCCTACAGATCAGCATCCTCTGACGGACACCCAGCAGAGCCACCCTGCCCCTGTGGCGGTAATCCAGCATCCCAAGCGCTGAGCGGGATGGGCAGGGAGAGCAGCTGTTCATTAATGGATTTGTTTGGTTTGATGATGTAAAGCTCTTCTTTGCCAGATCAGGCAGCTCAGCTACCTCTATGCTGCCCTGAAGGAGCAGGTGGAGCAGAACAACCCCTCTGGGACAGGTCACGCTGGCTGTGTCTGGCACTTGGTGGTGGGCCCTGCACCAGGCAAGTTGGTGACTCCAAGCATTGAAGTTGTAGCACAGCTGGGGCCATTGGCCCCACCGAGAAAACGAGCCGGCAGTCACAACAATGATGCTAATTGGCTTTGCTTCACCTCAGGATGCACTTCACGCATCTTTTTGCGAACAAATTGGGGAATGTGGGGGGATTTTTTAGAAGGAAGTGGGGAAATGACGGGGGGGTGTGTTTCAGAAGGAATTGTGGAAACTGCCGCTTTTTTCATAATGCACTTTGGGAAGTGTTTCTTTTTTCAGAACAAAGTGAGAAAATCTTCTCCTTTCTTCAGAATAAACTGGGGAAAGCACGACCTTTTTAGCTATGAAACTGGGGAAAGCATCCCCGTTTTGGATAAAAAAATCAGGAAAGCATCTTCCTTTTTTCAAATCAAATTGAGGAAAGAGATACAAGAAGTGGTTGTATTTGCAGAGAATGGAATATCTGGACTTCAGTAGAGCTGTTTTTCTGTGGAATTCATTCTCTAATTAACTCCAGCTAAGTGATATCTAAGAAGCAGAATTTTTTAATCTTAGACAGAGAGACAGACACAGACTGTTCTTCTGGAAAGGGACGCTGCTTTCTAAAACCCCAAAACGAGTCTCGGAGAGTTTATCTGCCGGCATTTTTGGTATCAAAAGCGTCCTCTTTTTCAGAACAAATTCAGAAAGCGTCACCTGTTTTTTCAGCACCAATTGGAGGAAGCCTCTCTTTTTTTCACAACACATTCGGGAAATCGACTCCCTTTTCCACAATGAACTGGGGAAAGAGCCTCCTTTTCCAGAACAAACTGGGAAAGCTTCTCTTTTCCACAAAACAAATTGGAGAAAGCCTCTCCTTTTTGCATAACAAAGGTGGCAATCGAAGGACAAAAGAGACAATAAGTAACAACGTATGGGGGAAATGGACTCCGTTTTTTTCGGAAGGAAGACCGGAAAGAGCCTCCCTCCTTTTCCAGAACAAAGTGGGCAAAGCCTCTCCTTGGGTCGCAGCCTCAGCGCTCGCAGAAGCAGCTGCGTTCCCGCTCTCAGCCCCTTGCCACAGCCTTTTGCCTCTGCGGCTGATTTGCCATTCCAGCAAGTCCCTCTCTGATGCTTTCTCTCCCTGCCAACCTCGCTCTGGGACCCACGCTTCCCGCCGATTCTTCATTCCTCTCAGCGTTGGAGAATACAGCGTTAGCAAGTGTAAGGGACAGGGGCTCTGCACCCCCAGGCAGGTCGGAATATGCAGAGACAATGCAGTGCAAGGTCAGAAAATAGGACTTTATTACCTCGCAATCTGCCCAGGGCTCCCCACCAATGACGGGGGCAGAGGTTCGTAGCAAGCGGGAGATCTTCATGGCGTTGTCATAAAATGCGTTCCAATAATTGACAGGAACCAGCTCACTTAAAGCCAATCAAATTTATTTAGCAAGCAGGCAATAAAACAGCGCTGGGCGGCCAGGGAGTCTTCGCTCCGCCAATGACCGCGCCCTCTTCTTTGTCTTCTGCCTTTTTATAGCGTTGTCTTCGGTCTGGTAGTCCACTGTCTCAATGCCACATTGCGTTGTGGGGTAAATTTCCATTGTTCAGCGGTTCGGGGTGCTCATCCGGCTAAGTATTTCCTCACTTTACACATTCTTTAGGCCCCAGGCTCTTCTTTACTTATGCTAAGCAAGTTAGTTGGGCCTGGGCTCCTTCTTGCTTCTGCTAAACGGTTTATGCTAAACGGTTTAATGAACAAACCTTTATCTTTCACAATCCCCCCTTTTTCTGTTTTTCTGCATTTTGTTCAGTAAACCGTTGCAGTTCCTGGTGACTTAATACAAAAGCATCACCCACTACCTCTTCCTCTCCTGCAATAGGTTCATACTTAGCGCGGATAAGCATTAAATGTGCAGCTTCTAATCGATTCTTTACAATGCTTATTAATTTGTTAAAAATACATGGCCCAAATGTAAGCCCAGCGATTAAAAGTAATATTGGCCCGGCTATAGTAGAGAGTAATGTAGCTAACTATGGGGAGTAATTGAACCATTTTTCATACCAATTCTGTTGTGCTTCTCTTTCTCTTTTCCTTTTCTCGAGTCCTTCCCTTACTTTTGCCGTAGCATCTCGCACTATGCCACTATGATCCATGTAGACACAGCATTCTTCTCCCAAGGCCACACACAGCCCTCCTTGTTTTAAAAGCAGCATGTCTACCCCCTTCTATTTTGTAATACCACTTCCGACAATGACCTTACTGACTTTTCTAGCGCGGTTATTCCTTTTTCAAATCGCGCCACATCCTCGTCCACAGCTGTTCTTAGGGCTTTAAATCCATCGTTCTGCCGTACTAGTGATGTTATCTCTGTCCCTGCTCCTGCCGCAGCCACTGTCATTAAAGTGGCTATAGTCAGTGCAGTGAGAGGTTCTCGGTTTTGGATATGATGGCTTTGAGTAGTTAAATAATCGTATACAAAATCCTCAGGGTGATATAATATTCGGGGAATTATTATCCCTTGGATGCAATATTCTGCACTTTCATGAAATACTTTTAGCGACAAACATGGTGTAATTCCTGTTTTTGAACAAACTCATTTGGTATTTCTTGCTGGTAATAACCAGTCAGCTGAAGGTTTCCCTTTTAGGGAGAGCTTTTCTGTACATAGATGGTTCTTACTTGGGGGAACAGTTCCTACACATTTACCTTTTCCAGTCACATATTGCATTATCGGACCCTGGTTTTGACTTTCCCATAAGCATTGTGCTGGATTTGACCCATTAATTTTTTCGACTTCAGAGGGACCCCTATTGCTTCATAAAATGGAGGCCTGGCATCAAAGCACAACCAACAATGCCGAGTCAAATTAGGGTTGGTGGTATTTAAAAATTGGTACGTGGTGTTTAATAATTTCCATATAGGATGTCCTGGTAAATTCATGGGTTCTGAATCAGATTCTGATAGGGTTTCAGTGATATTTCGAGAGAGGGTTTCGGTTGTGTTAGGGACAATCTCTCTTCTTAGAGTGTCATCTATATCACTGATCACCGGATTGGGGCCTATTGGTTCTGGGTCGTTCAGCACGCTCTCCTTTTTTATCAAAAGGAGTCCTCCTCTGTCTGCTCCGGGCTCATAATATCTCATGCCCCAAGTTTTTCCCATTAACCAAGTGGGGTCCGCAGGGTTAATAATATTGATATATATAAATTTATAGCTTCCTTCTTGTGCAACACTTCCACTCCAATCTCTCTTGGGAGCTGTACAGCCGAAGGGGCCCCATTTTACTGATCTAAAGCGATCTTGTCCCCCTCCTGGGGTCCAATCAGATGCTACCGTTTCACAGCCCCAGTATGTACAATAATATGCATTAGGAGAATTACAATAACTTTTCCCTGGCTGTGCGCTGGGGCAAAAATAAAACCCTATAAGGTTTAAACAAGGTTCTATGGGCACAAGTTCACATAATGTTATGGAAAAACTCGGGTCTCCAGACATGACAACAGTTCTGACTACTCTCTGATCTTTCCATCTAATTACACTCCACTTGAATGGTTGGTGTTCGCTTCCCTCAACCTGATTATACCATATTTCTAAGATGTATAATATTATAGCCGGTTTAGAGTGACATGTGTTTTTCTCTGCTTGCCAGTCTCGAAGACCTGCTCTCAAATTGGGGTTCACGTCAGACAGTACACAGCCCTGCCTCCAGGGTTCTTTTCTCCACTGGTCCTTACTCCTCTGCCTCTGCTCGGCAACTCGAGTGCTGCGAGCCCCGGGGTTTGTCATCTTCTCGGCAGCAAGAGTACTCTTCAGGAGATTTCCATTAATTCGTTTTCCCATCCGGGTCTTACCAAGGCAATTTAAGGCAATTCGAAGCCTTTTTTCGAAGCAAAAAAAAATGCCACCTCTTTAACTGGCTCTTTGTTACTATTTCTTTTGTCCTTTGTACATAGAATTATTCTGGCCACCTCTTTCTTCCCTTTTGTCTAATTTCTAAGCAAAGCGTATTTTACAATTCTTTTTCGTCTCTTCCTAACCATCTGGCGGTATTGACCAGATAGTGGGAACTAAATTTTCCTAAGAACATTCTACTTTAAGTATCGGCCCCGTAACAAGCTAGGAGTTTCCCACGCTAGACGCGCATGCCGCGGCTCATGTGTCTTTCGTAATAGTTCTAACAATTGTGCTGCTTGGCAAGCTGCTTCAGGTTTGCAATAGTCACGTCTATCCCACCTGTTTCGGTCCCTCCTCCACACCTGAGTTTCACACACTTTGCAGTACGTTAATACCCACGGTTTACAACTTTGACAAGGAGAACAATTGGCTTTCTCGTAAGGGTTGTTATTCATTCACTGGATGGGTTGCTCTGCGTATTGGTACTCTCAGTCCGCTCTGAAGTTGGAGTCCTTTTGATGGTCAGTTTCAAATCTCCTGGTGCGCTCGTGACCGTCCAGAGTGGGTCCGTCACGGGTCCCTTCACTCGGCTTGCGTGAGTCCACCCCCGCTCCGCTGTCCGGACAGCTGTTTCTGTGGTAAGCAAAACAAGATATGGCCCTTCCCAGCCGGGTGTTAAAGGTGTTTCTTTCCATGACTTTATTAAAACTTTACCTCCCGGTTTTATCATATGTATTTTCATATTTAAGGGAGGTCTTCGAACTAATCAACCCTTTTTTCTCTCAATTCCTCCCGCCTACTCATCAATTGGGTTAAGTATGGTGTCAAGTGGGAATTTTGTAGTTGAGGATGTTCATTAGGAGCCTCCATATCATAGGGCATCCCGTACAACATTTCAAAAGGGGAAAGCCCTGTGTCTGCCCGGGGCTGAGTTCTTATGTTTAACAGGGCTAGGGGAAGACATTTTATCCATGACATTTTTGTTTCATACATCAACTTAGTCAACTGTTCTTTTATCCTCCCATTCAAATGCAAAATAATCTCGACAATCTGCCCTAAGGGGGCAAGCCCAAAAGGCATCTTTTAAATCTATGACACTATACCACTGATCATCCGGTCCTAATTGGCTGAATAGTGTGTGTGGATTAGCCACTACAGGGAGTCTGGCCACCGTCCTCTTGTTAATTTCTCTCAAATCATGCACTAGACGATACTTCCCATCTGATTTCTTTACAGGTAGGATGGGTGTGTTATATGGGGACATACAGGGTTCTAACAATCCCTGCTTAATCAGCCTGTCGATCTCAGGTTTCAATCCCCGTCTTCCTTCTTCAGATAAGGGATATTGCTTTATCCGAACTGGTATTTCCGGATTTCGTATAGTGATTGCAAACGGGTCAACATCCAATTTCCCGACAGTTTCCGGAGTATACCATACTTTTGGGTTTATTTCACTCTCATCTACGGCCCTCAAGGGGCATAATTTATTATGTATCTGGTCCTTTGTTGTCTCTAAACTAATTCCCAATTCTATCATTAAATCTCTTTCCAAGAGGTTATAATCTGCCTCTGGTACTAACAATAAAGATCCCACCTCCATTTTAGAGTCTGTTTCCAATAACACATTTTTAATTACGGGAACCTCAAAAGGTTCACCCTTAGCTCCAATCACTTGTACTTTATTTGAGGATGTTTTGCATCCTGGAGGTAACCTCTGGACGGTAGATCTTTCCGCCCCTGAGTCCACTAGGAACTCAACTACTTGTTGCTGGGGACCCACCTTTAATTTTATCAAGGGCTCTGTAAAGTTCTTGGTCCCCAGCAAATAGAGCCCCTGACCCCTCTAATCCTCCTTAAATATCCTTTCGTCGTTCATTCGTTGCCGACATTCCTTTCTCATTTGTCCTGGCTTTCCGCAATAAAAACATGTCCATCCCCCTTTCCTTCCACCAATTTTTCTCGTCCCCTGTTCCCCATGTCCCAGCGGGAAAAGATGTTTCCCCTCCGGGGTGGGATTGCCTTCTGTCCTTCTCGCACCGCAGCTACCATCATTCTCACTTGCCTTTTATGTGTTTCTTCCTCCCTTCTAACATATACCTTTTGGCCTTCCCTCAAAAGTTCATCTAGTCCACGATCTTGCCAATCTTCAATTTTTTTTCTAATTTCCTTCAGATGTCTTGCCATGATTTAGCCACAAACTGCGTTTTCAATAGAGCCTCTTCCCCAAGGGTATTGGGGTCTATTCCTGAATACAACTGCAAGCTCTTTCTCAACCTTTCTAACCATTCTGTAGGTGTTTCATCCTTTTTCTGCTGCTCATTAAGGGCCTTACTGATGTTCTGCCCTCTGGGGACTGATTCTCTAATTCCCTGGATTATAATATTTCTCAGATCTTGCATTTCAATCCGATGTACTGGATTTTGATTATCCCAATTAGGCCTTTGTAATGGCCATTTAACATCTGCCGGTGGTCCTTGTTGGTGCTGCTGATCCCATAATCTCATTCCGGCCCGCCTTATCATTCCTCTTTCTTCTACAGTAAACAATATTCCCATAATGGACTGGATCTCATCCCATGTGTAAATGTTGGGGCCGAGGAACTGATCCAGCCTCTCAGCGACCCCTAGGGGATCGCCTAGCAGGCTCCCCATTTCCTTTTTAAATTCTCGCATGTCCCCTGAGTTAAGGGGGATGGCGACGTATCCTACCCCCGGCGCAGGACCTCCCATTGCCACCTCTCTTAGCGGATATAGTTGCGGAGGTTCCTGCACTGTTCTTGTTTGGCTCCTAGTAATTCTTTTTGACATTCTATATTTTCTGGGGGCTGATCAGATTCTGGAGGAAGTTCGGGGGCTGTGGCCTCCGGGACTGGATTCGGCGGAGGCCCGGGGGGGTTATTAGGTGCAGGCGGGTCATAAGGGGGGGGTGATACAGGTATTTCTTCCTCTTTCTTTTTTTTTCCATTTTAATTCTCCTTTTTCCCTTAAGGGAAACAATCCGGCTCTAGTTTCGCCTATTATCCAAAGAGCCGCATACTCACTTTCTTCCAATTTAAACGGTTCTTTCGAGTTAACATATGTATTTAATGCCTGACAAATCCAATCCTCAAATGAGCCAAAAACTGGCCAATACAAATGTTCCCCTCTGATTTGTTTATTTGCCCAAACTTCCATACAATAGTGTATCATTTTTGCTTTACTCTTTCCTCTTCTTGAGGGGTAATCATCCCAATAGGTTATCATTAACCCTAAGGGGCTATCTGGAGGTATCTTGGGGAGACTCACTTTCTCCTCCCCACCCATGAGACCAAAGGGCTTGCTTTTCCTTTGTCCCATCTTCCGAGGTGCCTTCAATCACATGCACACACGCTTCCCCCCACTCGTGGCCCAGTCCCTCGCGGGATTTGGGAACTGCACTACTAGGGGGTCCGCACTCGCTTCGCCCGCAATTGGACATCTCACACGGCACACCTCGGGATACCCAATCCCAACCGAACGGATAACCGGCCTGTACTCACGCGTCCCAAGCGTCTTCGTCCGGGGCTTGGTGCACAAAGATTACAGGATTCCCGGAGTTCTTTTGCTTATTGCCCAAATTTAGGTTCGTCAGGTCGAGGGCTGGATGGGTCCATCCGAGTAAGAGCCGCTTTACAGCGGGGCGCCTGCCTTTACTCGGGATCCACTCCAGGTAGTCTCAATCCGAGTCACGGCACCAATTTGTCATAAAATGCATTCCAATAATTGACGGGAACCAGCTCACTTAAAGCCAATCAAATTTATTTAGCAAGCAGGCAATAAAACAGCGCTGGGCGGCCAGGGAGTCTTCGCTCCGCCAATGACCGCGCCCTCTTCTTTGTCTTCTGCCTTTTTATAGCATTGTCTTCGGTCTGGTAGTCCACTGTCTCAATGCCACATTGCGTTGTGGGGTAAATTTCCATTGTTCAGCGGTTCGGGGTGCTCATCCGGCTAAGTATTTCCTCACTTTACACA
Organism: Neomorphus geoffroyi; assembly: GCA_033558235.1. Classification (NCBI taxonomy): domain Eukaryota; kingdom Metazoa; phylum Chordata; class Aves; order Cuculiformes; family Neomorphidae; genus Neomorphus; species Neomorphus geoffroyi. The sequence goes on from JAUMJM010000017.1 coordinate 16,781,426, forward strand.
TTCTTTAGGCTCCAGGCTCTTCTTTACTTATGCTAAGCAAGTTAGTTGGGCCGGGGCTCCTTCTTGCTTATGCTAAACGGTTTATGCTAAACGGTTTAATGAACAAACCTTTATCTTTCACAGCGTCAACAAGCTTTGACCCATGGCGAAGGAGGACAGGATCTGGCACGTCTTAGCCTTTATGTATTGGATGGGTGCACAATCAGCACGTGCAAGCGGTGGGTTGGCCTAAGCACTATTTGTGTATTCATGGGATTGGTGAACACTGGAAGCCACGTGCATGCTATTGTTTACATTCTAGTTGCTGGCTAGGGCAAAAATAAAGTTATTTTTGCAGCATGTTTTGGTACAAGAGTGGGGGAAGCCTGAACAATGTCCATCGCCCAGTCTCCTCGTAATTCTTCCGCAATGGCCCATACAGCAAGCAAGTTCAAAATCAATGGGACCGCTCTCTGCACCCCCTCGCTTACCGAGCTGTGCATCCCCAGGGCAGGACCAGGGCTGCCCATGGCTCTCCAGCCCCTGGCTGGGCATGGAGGGGGTCAGGGATAGATCCTGCCCTCTGCAGGCACCCAGGCCATCCTCTCTCCCTCCCTGCTCACCTAATTTCTTCCTTGAACTGAGGTCCCTGTGTCCATTCTTCATGCCACGGGGCACCTCAGACGAGTGCAGAGCAGGATGACACAACACAGGCCTGAGGTGCCTTCAGTCTTCTGGGAGTAGCAACGGACACTCAGAGAACAACTAGGACTTGTGCACTCCATTGCCTCTGTGCGTAACAAGAAAGACTGTGTCTCTGAACATCCCTAGGTTCATCAGGAGGTCAGCTCAGATGTGGACTCCTGACAAAACCCTGCCATTGCAGTGTGTGACTCCAAGAACTTGGGAGCGACTGGAAAAGGCAGCGGGGACCCTGGGCATCTGCCATCCCACCGGAGGCATTGCCTGGCAACGGGGTGACATCACAATGAGTCCTGTCCCCTGCATTGTGACATTGCCTGTGTGGCACTCAGCGACCAGACAACAACCCTGGGGGAACAGCCAGGCTTCCCTGGCTCCCACACCACCACCGTGGGGACACAGCCACAGTCCCCTGGCTCCCAGGCCCCCATCCTGGGAGAGCAACCAGGGTCTCTGCAAGTCACTCGGTCACTGGCTCTCTGCGGGTTACTCGGTGGCTGCAGGTCACTTGCAGTCTTTGTTGAAGAGGAGAAGGAATGCTGCCGGCTGCCCACTCCTCTCAGCACTCAGGGTGCCCTCCAGGCAGCTCTCTGGTCCCAGGCAGGGCAGAAGCCATGGACTTGCCCAGCATGTCCCGGATGCTGAACACAGCCATCAGCTCTCAGGGTACCGTCAAATTCATAGAGCTGCGCCGCCTGCTGGAGGCCATACTCTGGCACCTGGGCCGTGAGTTTGTGCCCGTCCCGGAGCAGGTCCACAGCCCACGCCCCCTCCCGGGGGACACCGTGCCCACCGCTGGACACCCCACAAAGGATGCGCTGCAGAGGACTGAGAGCAGCCCCCAGGTCACCTCTATGGCTCCTGACGAGGGACAGATGAAAAAAACAGGAGTGAACCACAGCGGCATCTTCAAGGTAGAGGCTCTTGCCAGTGCTCTGGGTGCTCCCTGCAAGATGCCCTCTCCTGCGGGGTCACTGCCATCGTGCTGCCCTCAGACCAAGGCTGGTTTAAGCCCAAGCTCATGGCGGCGCATGGGGCTGCCCTGTGGGAAAGGCATGGAGTTTAGGGGAGGAAGAGCTGGGGCTGAAATGCTGCTCTGGTTGCTCTGGGTGCTGCCCACGTTGCCATCAGCGAGTCGTGGTGGGTCCGACACGTCCCTCGGTGCCCTTGGCTCCGCTGGTGGGGCTTTACCCTGCGCTGCCCCCAGCCTCTGTGCCGACCGCAGTGAGGGTGAAGGTCCTGGTCCCCACGGACCCTCCTGTGGGGCTCACCCTGCCACCCTCCTCTCCCAGGCTCTCCTGGACGAGCTAGACAGCATGAAGACGGCGCAGGCCAGCATGGAAGAGGACATGCGGCAGATCAAGGAGGCGCTTGGATTGGTGAGCTTGGTGCCCCTGTGAGGGAAATCAGCCCTTGCTCCCCTTCCTGCCCTTCTCCCTGTCCCCCTGCCACCCCAGCCCCTGCAACCCCAGCCAGCACCAGCAGTGTCACCCGGCATGACATAGAGCTGCTCCCCTTTGCCTTCTCTTCCCAGCAGGGCAGTGGGAGCCAGTCGGCCCCTGCCGAGCCCCCCGAGACAGAAAAGAACAACCAATCGGGCACCCCAGGGGTTAGTTCACAGGGTCAGCCAAGCTGCTGTGTGGAGTTTCCCGCCCAGATCAGGCAGCTTCGTGACTTCTGTGCTGCCCTGAAGGAGCAGGTGGACCAGCTGACACTCACCATGTCCGACCGCACCGAGACCGAAGAGATCCACTTGCCCTTCCTGGAGAGAGGTGGGAGTCCTGGGGGTTTGCGGGGCAGCCTTTGCTTTGGGGACACTCTGGGTCAGGTGTTCGCCATCCTCGGAACCTGGCCCCGAGTGCGAGACCCTCTCACTGACAGCGTGTCCTCTCGAACTGTGTCTCTATACACCAGGAGAACACCGCCAGTGTCCTGGCCGACATCCAGAGGCAGATGTCCTCCCTTGAGGGCCTGGCCAGCGACCTGCAGGGGGAGAATGAAGGGGTTGCCGACCAGGATATCAATAAACATAGAAGTTCATAGAAGTACGGTATTGTCCCATTTATTGCCAAGATAGCTCACATTATATACGCGGTTCACGTGGCCACAAATAACAAGCGGATTGGTCTTCTGTTTAACATTCTTTTAGTGATTGCAAAACCGCTTACTTCTCTATTCTTAGTCCTTCAAGGTCAGTTCACTGACACTGCCATCCTTAGTATAGGCTGGATTGTGCTCCTAGGCCACACAGGCCTCATACAACCCAGCATATCCTTGCTTGATTAAAAGGAGAAGGGGAAGGTGAGCCGGCGGCAGGCCCTGAGGGGAAACAACCAGGCTCCTCTATCTGCCAGACCGCAACCCTGGGGGAACAGCAAGGGTTCCCTGGCTCCCACAGCCCCACCGTGGGGACATAGCCACAGTCCCCTGGCTCCCAGCCCCCACCCTAGGGGAACAACCAGGGTCCTCTGGCCCCCAGACTGCAACCCTGGGAGAACAGCAAGGGTTCCCTGGCTCCCACACCCCCACCGTGGGGACACAGCCACTGTCCTTGGCTCCCAGGCCCCACCCTGGGGGAACAACCAGGGTCCTCTATGCCCCAGACAGCAACCCTGGGGCAACAGGCAGGGTTCTCTGGCTCCCACACTGGGGGAGGTTGTGGTTTTGAATTTGTCCGAGGAATTTTCCTTCCTATTGTCAACAAAGGGAACACGAGGGGGGCGGGGAGAGGCCGTTTCCGGGGAAACGGTGCCCGGAGCTCGGTTTGGTTTTCTTCCTTTCCCGCCTCTGGGGAGGGGAGCTGGTTTTTCTTTGTTCGGTTTCGCGCGCTTTCCTCGGGGGAGGAGCGGAGCGGCGGCGTGGAGCAGCTACAAGCGAGCAGCAGCCCAGGAGCGGCCGGCAGCTGAGGTGCAACTCGTGGGGTTCTACAGTCTCTGGAGGAAGCAGCGTCGGTCATTCTGATCTTCCACAACTCCCGCAGAACTCGCACGCCTCCTTTTTCCCTCGTTCCCTTCCCGGCCCGGGGCTGCGGCAGCGGTCGACCGCCCCCTCAAAGAGACCTGCGTCGCAAGATTTGGGATACGGGACTCAATCCATTTAAAGGTTCTAAGCTTTTGGTGGTGGTTACTGTTAATTCTGCTCTGTTCATACATAGATTCGTACCTGAGAACTGTTATCTTTTTCTATACATTTTTTTTATTAAGTATTTTTAATATCTGATTAATAGCCTAGTTTTTTATCAAAACTAAGTGATCCAGAGCAGGGAATCTTGTATTTTTTTTTTTTTTTTTTTTTTTTTTGTTTTCTATCGCTTTAAGTAAAACAACAGAAAACTTTACATTTCCTAGTTATCTATTAGCCTGAGTAGTTAAACATTTTGTAATCTAATCAAACATGTGCCCCTTTGTACTAACCACAAAGGCCTTAGCTTGCACAAACTCCCCACTCCCCCACATCCTGTGCTAACCGAAAGGCTCAGCGGCTGCAACTATTGCCAAATAAGGTAAAGAATGCCCAGAACCCGAGCCAAGATGACACTGCGCAGAATCGTAGCAGAGAGGTCAACCAGCGGACGAGTACGGTGACGATGAAGAAGGTGAGGTTACTATAAGTAAAGATGAAGATCCCTCTCTGAAGACCCCAACGACCACCTTCATCAAGTTCTGCGCAGGCGTAAAGGGGAGGAGACCTCATTTACATACGAAGCGGGAAAAGGTCATGTATATGTATAGGCGTTTTGCAATAATCCATGAATATGTATGTATGAGTAGCATATAAGCTAAAGAGACAAAGGCTAAGGCGCGCATGTTAGGTGGAGAGATCCCCCATGTGCCCGGCGCCGCAATAAAAGAATATCTGCTGCCATAACAGAGTGTTTTCCCTGATTCAATCTGGCACCCCAGATGGGACCCTCTCTGCTCGGCTGCAAGACCCGCTGAGAACAGGACTCCCTTGGGTACCCCCGGGATTTCCCGGAGGGACTCCTCGCCTCACTCGGATCATTGCAGAAGCAGACAAGGACTCCATCTGCCCAAAACGGCACAGGTATTCTTTAATTTTATTTTTGGGACCGGTTATTTGGAAAGCTGTCCGTAAGACATAAGGTTTACTTACGCGGGATGGCGTATGTCGGGTAATTAGAATTATTACTTTGAACATACATTTGCTTTTGGTCTGGTACATGTAAGGACGCCTTTTGTTACGGCATACATTGTATGCTATTGAGCACTCTCCGTGCTTTTGGTTTGGTGTTCGTACGAGTATTCAGACGTTTGACTCTGATGTTGTTTTCTGGGTTAACCGACCACAGCTAAGGAATTTTGGAACAGATTTTGTACTTGTGTCAAGCAAAAGAATTGAAAGACCGTATGAATGAGTGAAGGGTAAGTGTGGGAAGGAGCGTGTGTGAATGTTTCTGTTATGAATTTGGAAGGTTATTGGTACGTAATTATAGTCATAAGTGTTGTTTTTGTTGTTGTATTAGTATTGTGTAGTTGTTATTATAGGAGGTGTCCTATTTGGTGCATTTTATAGATAGATAACATGGGTGGAGGACAAAGTGGTGGAATTCTTAAGAAGAGTCCTTTAGGTTGTGTTTTGGCTCATTGGAAAGATATGGGGGGCTCACCAGGAGGAAGCGTAAATAAAAAGACGTTAATAAAATATTGCAATCAATGGTGGCCACTATATAAGCTAGAGGATGGTGAAAAATGGCCATTTAATGAGAGTTTACATTATAACACTCTGCTGCAATTAATGTTGTTCCTAAGGCGAGAAGGGAAATGGGATGAAGTTATGTATGCCGATATGTTCTTCACCCTAAGAAATCATCCAGAGTGGCAGAGGGGGTGTGGAATTAACTTGGCTCCTCAGGACCCTCTAGTATTAGCTATAGAAAAGGAACAGAAGAAAAACGGGGAAAAATTGAAAAGATGTTGTTCGGCTTGCAGTATAGGGCAGAGATGTACCAAGCTAAAAGAAACAGAAGAAAGATTGGAGGATTATGTCCCTCCACCCCGACCTCAGACTCCTTTGGAGGATAATTTAGTCGTGGTCGGTGAACCAGAGGATCCAGAGGAAGGGACAAGCACAGGGGGAGCGGAATTTACTCCTATTACGGCTCGCACCCGCAGTAAAATGGGTCCTGTAATACAAGCACCCTTACGACAGGCTGTTGGGACTACAGGACCCACAAGAATTAAAATACCATTCACAATGAATGATCTGGATACATGGAAAGAAACTGTTAAAGGGTATCGGGATGACCCTGAGGGGGTCGCAAAGAGATTTGAGTTAATTGTTAAAAATCAAGACCCAGATTGGAAAGATATAGATTTAATGTTAGACGCATTAACTGAAACCGAGAAGCAGTTAATAATCAAAAGTGCCCGTACCCAAGTCCAAATTCAAATCACTGCGGGGACTCTGCCTGGTACCGTGGATGTCCATGCACCTAGGGATGACCCCAATTGGAATCCAAATGATGACCAAGAATATCGATTATTGAAAAATATCAGGAATGAATAAAAATTGGAATCGAAACAGCAGTGCCAAAAGCAGTAAATTGGTCTAGTCTTTATGCTGTAAAACAGAATCAGACGGAAACCCCTACTGAGTTTCTCGACAGATTAAGGACAGCTATGAGAAAGTTTACTACCCTAGACCCACTGTCCGAGGGGGGAAAACAACAGTTAGTTTCCTTGTTTTTGGGGCAATCTGCAGAAGACATAAGGCGGAAACTCCAAAAACTGAAGGAACCCGAAATAAGAGATTTAGAAAAATTGTTAGAAGAAGCATGGAGAATATATCGAAATCGAGAGGAACAAGATAGACGTAAGATGGGAAAAGCCATTGCAGTGGCAACTGTAGCAGCCCTAGGAAAACAAGGAAACCCTCCTTTTGGGAAAGGACAACAAAACAGAAAGGGAGAGCCTCATCGGCCATTGAAATCCGACCAGTGTGCCTATTGTAAAGAGATAGGACACTGGAAAGGACAATGTCCAAAATTACTTGGCAAGTCGTCAGTTGTGGCACATATTGACCCCGAACAATGAAGGGAACCGGGGGAATCTTCCCTAGCGGATCCACTGGTTAAAATTAAGCTAGGGGAGGAGGGACAAGAAGTAGATTTCCTTGTAGATACTGGGGCGTCATATTCAGTGTTAAATCAAAAGCTAATACCAGAAGATAACGAGTTTGTCACGGTAATTGGAGCCACTGGTCAACCCGAAAAAGCTCATTTTTTGAAACCCCTCAGCTATAAATTAGGAAAACAAGTGGGGATACATAGATTTCTCTACCTGCCAAATTCTCCCAAACCTTTATTAGGTCGGGATCTGTTAGAACACCTAGGAGCTAACATCATTTTTGAAAGAGGGAAAATAAAATTCCAAATTAAAGAAAAACAATTAATTGAAGTTCTAAGTTTGGCATTATTGCAAACACGACTTGATTCTAAATTGCCTCCAGAAATAATTGACCAGGTATATCCAGGAGTATGGGCCAATGAAGTCCCGGGGAGAGCTAAAAATGCTACTCCTGTAGTGATTAAATTGAAACCAGAATCTGCGCCAGTAAAGGTAAAACAATATCCTTTAAGGCTAGAAGATAGGAAAGGAATAAAGGAAATAATTGATCGATTTTTGCAATATGGATTACTAACTGAATGTGAATCAGAATATAATACTCCCATACTACCGGTTAAGAAGGCAGATGGGAGCAGCTATAGACTAGTCCAAGATCTAAGAGCAATAAACAAAATAACTGAGGATATACATCCGGTAGTAGCCAACCCATATACGCTGCTTACAAAATTGAAGGATACTCAGCTCTGGTTTACCGTGCTGGATTTAAAAGATGCCTTCTTCTGTCTACCGCTAGCCGTTGAAAGTCAAAAGTTATTTGCCTTTGAATGGGAAAACCCGGAGTCAGGAAGAAAGACTCAGCTAACTTGGACAGTGTTGCCCCAAGGATTTAAAAACAGTCCCACTATTTTTGGAAATCAACTAGCTAAGGAGCTCGAGACTTGGGTGCCTCCAGATAATGAAGGAACTTTATTGCAGTATGTAGACGATCTTCTAATTGCTACTGAAACCGAAGAAAGTTGTATGGAATGGACTGTAAATCTCCTTAACTTTTTGGGGCTAAATGGATACCGAGTCTCTCAACAGAAAGCACAGTTGATTCGACAGCGCGTAACCTACTTGGGGTTGGAAATTTCGGGAGGACAACGAGAACTCGGAAATGAGAGGAAAGAGGCCATTTGTCGTACGCCGGAACCCCAGACAACAAAAGAATTACGGACATTCCTGGGGATGACAGGTTGGTGCCGTCTTTGGATATATAATTATGGGTTGTTAGTAAAACCTTTATATGACATAATAAAAGACAATCAGTCTAAGATAAATTGGACTGGCGAAGCACGGGCTGCTTTTAAACAGCTTAAACAGGAATTAATGAAGGCCCCTGCCCTAGGAATACCGGATGTTTCAAAGCCATTCTGGCTATTCTCCCATGAAAGGCAGGGAATAGCCTTGGGAGTATTAGCTCAGAAACTTGGCCCTTATAAGCGAGCAGTAGCCTACTTCTCCAAGCAATTGGACGAAGTGAGTAAAGGGTGGCCGGGATGCCTTCGCGCGGTGGCTGCGGTTGTAATTAATATCCAAGAGGCCCGGAAGTTCACCTTGGGACAGAAAATGACAATATTGGTGTCCCACACGGTCTCAGCGGTCCTGGAACAAAAAGGAGGCCACTGGCTTTCGCCCCAAAGGTTTTTAAAATACCAAGCTGTGCTGGTAGAGCAAGATGATGTGGAAATAGTTATCACTAATATTGTCAACCCAGCTTCCTTTCTTAGTGGGGCACAAGATGAACCAGTGTCACATGACTGTATAGAAGCCATCGAAGCTACATATTCCAGCCGATCCGATCTCCAGGAAGAACCTTTGGAGAATGCTGAGGAATCATGGTACACCGATGGAAGTAGCTTCGTAAAACAAGGACAGCGAAAAGCGGGCTATGCAATCACCACCACCCAGCGAGTAATTGAAGCTAAGCCTTTACCTGCAGGTACCTCAGCCCAAAAGGCAGAAATAATCGCTCTCACCAGAGCTTTGGAACTGGCGAAAGGAAAAAAGATAAACATTTGGACAGACTCAAAATATGCATTCGGAGTGGTCCACGCTCATGGTGCAATTTGGAAAGAGCGAGGACTCTTAACTGCACAAGGCAAACAAATAAAACACGCGGAAGAGATTCTAAAATTACTAGAAGCCGTGAAACAACCGGAGAAAATAGCCATAATGCACTGCAAAGGGCACCAAAAAGGAAACACAGACCCAGAAATTGGAAATCGGTTAGCTGACCATGAGGCTAGACGGGTAGCAGAAGAGGCAACAATTAACGAATTTTCACTCATCCCAGACGGTAAACTTCAGACTGTAAGTATAAACCAACCACCTGATTATTCGAAAGAAGATTTAAAATTAATTGAGGACCTAAATGGTGAGGTTACATCAGGAAAATGGGCCCAGTTAAAAGATAGCCGCATAGTAATACCATCCAATCTGATGAGAACATTAGTTACGTTAGAACATAATAAAACCCACTGGGGAGCGGACGCCCTGTATAAAGACTTAAATAAGAAATTAGTGGGACGTAACCTATATACTACTATAAAACAGGTCTCACAACAATGCGATATCTGTCAGCGTAATAATCCTAATACAACTCACAAAATCCAATTAGGAGTAATTGGCAAAGGAAATTATCCGGGACAGCAATGGCAAATTGATTTCTCTGAGCTCCCCAGAAAAGGGGGGTATAGATATTTATTAGTTATGACAGACACTTTCTCGGGCTGGCCAGAGGCTTATCCTTGCCGAACAAATAAAGCAAGAGAAGTAACCAAGGTACTGTTAAACGAGATTATTCCTCGTTTTGGAATTCCAGCAACAATGTCTTCTGACCGAGGTTCACATTTTTGCGCAAAGGTAGTACAACAAGTAGGAAAAGCTTTAAAGGTAGATTGGCAACTACATACCCCATATCGGCCGCAAGCAAGTGGGCAGGTTGAAAAGATGAACCATCTAATTAAACAACAAATAGCGAAAATCGGTCAAGAAGCCAATCTATCTTGGCCTCAATCACTACCTTTAGCATTACTTAGGATAAGAGTCAAACCGAGAACTAAAGAGAATCTCAGCCCTTTTGAAATACTGTATGGTAGACCTTATCAGTCTCAATTCACAGGAGAGGATTTGACTCAGTTAGGAGAGGGATATTTGCATGAGTACATGAAGTCTCTCCAAAAGCAATTAGAAATTGTACATAAACATATTTTAGGGACTCGGGCCAGGGGATTAGACCAACCAATTCATTCTTTTATACCGGGTGATTATGTTTATGTAAAGAATTTTTCAGGACAACCACTAGAAGAAAAGTGGAACGGACCGTACCAGGTGATACTTACGACTCATACGGCAGTTAAGATCAAGGAACAGCCTGCGTGGATTCATTATTCGAAGATTAAAAAAGCACCGCTAAGAGTCTGGACCTCTGAAATCCAAGGACCTCTGAAGCTTAAATTGCGAAGATAGCCTTTTATCATGATCGTTCGTGAGTTAAAGTTGCTTATACCTTTCTGTATCTTTTCTCTCACTCACAACCAAGAACCTAATGACTGGCCTTGGAATCATGCTCAGAAGAACCACACCGGAATTATGGGAAAAGTTGATTCGGACACGGAACTAGCTACTGTGGTTTTTCGAGATGATAAGGTGTACCACAGGCATCAATGGGGCAGAGATGATAAGGACAGAGTTATTCGGTTATGGGGAAGGCCGAGAGACAACATAACAGTGAGATGTCATATGTATAATAAAATAAATAATAAAAAACTAGATTCAGGAGGAACCCACGTATCAGTAAGAGACGCAGAATATCACACCCGTGAGAATAGGACCTCATGTAGAACTAAATTACAGTGTTGGCATAGTTTTATTTTAACCAAGCCAGTCTTTGCAGTATGCCTAGGGCGCGTAGGGCACGCACCAAAAGAGGCAGCATTATCCTACAAGGTTAAAATTGATATTGAAAAGCTACAAACCTCGACTTCACCCACTACTGCACAGACACATATCACCCAACCAATTGCACCCGATCTCGATCCCCACATAATTAAAATCGGACCTTATGCCATCAGAAACACAGGGCAACAACAGATGTTGTACAATCCAATGTAGTCTCTGAAACGTGTTGAGTTGTTAATGAAAGTCAACGTCTCTGAAATGCAGCCTGCCTGTTCTCCTTTCCTAAAAACATCCTTTGAAGGATGGACAACCTGGCTGCGGAAACAAGTACCCTCCAGGGGCCGAACACAGAGAGACTTAACTGGTGTGTTAGGAACAGGATTGAGAATTTTGAATGGGATTGACTCAGAAATATTAATGAATAAATTAGCAACCACTACTGGTGATTTGACAAAATTACAACAACCTTTGCAATCTTCCCTCTTAGCTTTAGGAGCTAATCAGTGGCTACTATCGAAAGTATTGCCGAAATGGGAAGAGATAGAGGAACAGGACCACAAACTTATAATAGATGCACTTGGTGTAGCCCAGGATAATGTTTCTTTGGCTCTCAGTTGCACACAGGCACAACTGTGGATGCAATCAGTGGCTGCATCAATTATAAGAGAGGGTGAACAGGGAACTTTCCCCACCGAGATTCGGAAAATTGTTTGGGACAGTGCCACTGATTTTGAGAAGAATCTCCAATCCTGGTGGACGCTGGTAAACTTCACATATGATCCTATCACTAGTACAGTCACAACTTTTGTATTAACTATATATAATGCTTCATTGTATGTAATTCACCCTATTATCGCATTAGGACTAAACCATAATGGAACTCTGCTCTACCCCTCTGAACATAGAGTATGGGCTCGATTGGTAAATGAAAAATGGCAAACTGTAAATTTAGAATCTTGCATTACACGAGAACAACAGGGATTCATTTGTGAAGATAATACAATCGATGCTCAAGATATTTGTCTCGATACTGAGCAAAGCATTTGTCATTTTGAAGTCCATCCAGATAATAATCAAAAGACAATGCTTGTATATACTGGCCACGGCTGTGTTTGTTTAAGAACTGCCTGTGATTCCCTAACAATAGACAAAAATTGCTGGATGTGACTTCTCCTATCACGCACCAGTCACATCCCATCAGTTAATAAAATCCAACTACACACTGTTTCATCACATATCACCTGTGCCTATAGGAATGAATCCCTCATTAGTAAAACAATTGGTAAGCCATCCAGATTTAATCAAGATCTTACAGGATATTAAAGAAGATGGACGAAAAACCTTAATAACAGTCCATCATGACACAGAGGAAATTCATAGAATCTTAAAAAGGGCAAAAGAAGATGCAACACACAACTGGTGGGACGCGTTATTTGGTTGGTCGCCCACTGCTACAGGTATTTTCAATAAATTACTCCATCCTGTTGTCATCCTATTAACATTAGTATTAATAAGCCTTGTTTCTTCTGTCATCTTGTTTGTTTGGAATTGCCGAATGCTACGAAGGCTAACATCTTTGACTTTTCTACTTCAAGTACACGGTAATGCCTTAAAGACCGATTTTCGAGCGCAATATTTTCCAGTCCCATTTCGTAACACACATTAATTTGCCTAGAATAAGAAAAAGAGATATAGTAGCTATTTGCAAACTTAAGATATAGTGGCTATTTGCAAACTTATAGGTAAAGTAGTTGCTTTGCTCAGCTAAATTTATCCATACCCTTAAGATTGTCCAGTCATACATTCCTATCTTCCAAAGTTCAACGATTTTTCTGGCAATTGCAAAAGAATTTGCAAATCTTATAGAAAAGGGGGGAATTGATCCAGAGCAGGGAATCTTGTATTTTTTTATTTTTTTTTTTTTTTTTGTTTTCTATCGCTTTAAGTAAAACAACAGAAAACTTTACATTTCCTAGTTATCTATTAGCCTGAGTAGTTAAACATTTTGTAATCTAATCAAACATGTGCCCCTTTGTACTAACCACAAAGGCCTTAGCTTGCACAAACTCCCCACTCCCCCACATCCTGTGCTAACCGAAAGGCTCAGCGGCTGCAACTATTGCCAAATAAGGTAAAGAATGCCCAGAACCCGAGCCAAGATGACACTGCGCAGAATCGTAGCAGAGAGGTCAACCAGCGGACGAGTACGGTGACGATGAAGAAGGTGAGGTTACTATAAGTAAAGATGAAGATCCCTCTCTGAAGACCCCAACGACCACCTTCATCAAGTTCTGCGCAGGCGTAAAGGGGAGGAGACCTCATTTACATACGAAGCGGGAAAAGGTCATGTATATGTATAGGCGTTTTGCAATAATCCATGAATATGTATGTATGAGTAGCATATAAGCTAAAGAGACAAAGGCTAAGGCGCGCATGTTAGGTGGAGAGATCCCCCATGTGCCCGGCGCCGCAATAAAAGAATATCTGCTGCCATAACAGAGTGTTTTCCCTGATTCATAAGTCAGGGGAATACCCAGGGTACTCTATACCCCAGACCGCAAACCCGGGGGAACGGGCAGGGTTCCCTGGCTCCCACACCCCCACCGTGGGGACACAGCCACAGTCCCCTGGCTCCCAGGCCCCCACCCTGGGGGAACAACCAGGGATCTCTGGCCCCCACTCTGAGGGAATAAACGAGGGTCCTCTATCCCCCAGACCGCAACCCTGGGAGAACAGGCAGGGTTTCCTGGCTCCCACCCTGGGGGAACAACCAGGGTCCTCTATCCCCCAGACCACAAACCTTGAGGAACTGCAAGGCTTCCCTGGCTGCTACACCCGCACCGTGGGGACACAGCCACAGTCCCCTGGCTCCCAGGCCCCCATCCTGGGAGAGCAACCAGGGTCCTCTATCTCCCAGACCGCAACCCTGGGAGAACAGGCAGGGTTCCCTGGCTCCCGCACCCCCAACCCTAGAGACACAGCCAGGGTCCCCTGGCCCCCAGACTGTCATGCTGGGAATGCAGTCGGGCGCCCCAGGGGTTGGTACGCAGGTTCAGCCAAGCTGCTGTGTGGAGATGGTGGAGGTTCTCGCCCAGATCAGGCAGCTTCGTGACTTCTGTGCTGCCCTGAAGAGCAGGTGGACCAGCTGACAGTCACCGTGTCCGACCGCACCGAGACCGAAGAGATCCACTGGAGAGAGGTGGGAGTCCTGGGGGTTTGCGGGGAAGTCTTTGCTTTGAGGACACTCTGGGTCAGGGATTCGTCATCCTCGGAACCTGGCCCTGAGTGTGAGACCCTCTCACTGACAGCGTGTCCTCTCAAGCCGTGTCTCTATAGACCAGGAGAACACCGCCAGTGTCCTGGCCAAAATCCAGAGGCAGGTGTCCTCCCTCGAGGGCGTGGCCAGCGACCTGCAGGGGGAGAAGGGGAAGGTGAGCCGGCGGCAGGCCCTGAGGGGTCTGCGGGGATGTCAGCGGGGTTTGGGCAGGGAGGGGGCAGCAAAAGGGCCCCCGTGCTGGGAAAACCCGGGAGGGCCGGGGCGGAGGGGCTGTACCCTGACTCTGTACCACTCCCAGATCAGGCAGCTGGGGGACACCATGGGAAAGTTGCAGGTGCCCGAAGCAGGCTGGAAAGCGGACGGCACCACGACACCACCCTGCAGCTGGGGTAAAAGGATGTGAGAGGGTCTCCTACCCTGTGGGGGGTGCAAGGGAGCCCGGGGAGGCTGGAACCATCGCCGTTTGGGGCACGCTCCCCCATGGAGGCTAAGCCTGCCGGTGCCTCTGTCTCTCTGGCCAGGTTGGTGCCGCAGGAATCAAAGCAGGATCTGGCATAGCAGCAGGAGATGACCAAGGCCATGCTGGAGCAGCTGGTGGCTAAGACGGGTGACCAGCTGCAGCCGCAGGTGAGGTCTTGGGGGAGCACTCCCTCCGCCGTCTGGCTCAGTGTGATGAGCCTGGCGGGGTTCCCGGCCACGTTGCTGGCCTGGATGGGGCCATTGAGCCTCCAAGGCACCTGGGCTTGTTGGCTGCACCCATCCCATCTGAGAGCCCCTTCCTTCTCCCCTTCCTGCAGCTGGATGAGCTGACGGCCAAGGTAGAGACCCTGAGGCAGGAGCAGGCAGATGCGCAGGCAGAGGCGCTCCCAGCACACCTTATGTACAGCAGGGACGTCGGTGCAGAGGTGGACCAGCTTGTGCAGCGCTATGAGAAGCTCCAGGTGCAGGTGGACTCCTTGGAATCCCAAAAGGCAGCAGACAAGGTGGTGAAGAAGCAGCAGCAGCAGAAGAACCAGGTAGGGAGATGGTGGTGTCAGGGCCTCGGGAGGGGGACACGATTACACACACACTCCCCCCTCCCCGGTGGCTGTGCTTCGCTGTAACATGGCGAAGACCCTCGCTGCCCCCCACATTGGCTTGTACAAGTCAGCAGCACGGAAAGAAGTTAAAACCTTGAGGCAGATGTCTTGCTGGCAAAGATAGCCCGTGGCTGCTGGCCAATCCATCTGGATTGCAGCCAGCACCCCCTTGCTCAGCACCAGCGTCATCTTCCTCCCTGCAGCACCATCAGAAGCTGCTGAAACACGTGCAGGCCAGAATTACGCGGCTGGAAGGGGACTACGAGACGCTCAGCTCCACTGTGGGAAACCTCCAGGATGGCTCTCAGGAGAAGCAGAAAGATACCAAGGTAGGTGACTGAAAGCCCCATGGGGTCAGAGCATCCTCCAGGCTGCCCCCAGGCTGGGGACCACAAGGTATTTGTGCCCCTGCCAACCTGCTCACAGCTGTGCAGAGCTCCCAAACGCCTTTCCTGGAGGTCTGGGAGGGGTGGGGTTGCTCAGCGGGCTGGGAGGCAGCTCCAACCCTGCTGTGGTATCATGGGCTGCTTTCTGCATTGGAAGGTTCTGTTCCAGTCCCTGAAGAGGCTAGAGGAGGACAAGGCAGACAAGGAGGACCTAGGAGTCGATATGGTAACGTCCTGGAGAGGCCCCGGTTCCAGCCAATGGGATCTCGGGCAGGGTGACAAATGCCCCTTATCCCTTTGAAGCTCAATGGCAGAACCAGAGAGAGAGAGGGAAGGAGGGAGGGAGGATTTCCTGACCAATTGTGGGTCCCACACCACGCCCCGCTGTCTCCCTCCAGGTCCCTTCGGTTGGTGGGACCAAGCCCACAGGGCTGATGGGGCAAGCGGGGCCGTGTAGCCACTTCTCCCTCTCCTGCCGACACCAGCCGGCCGTGCCCACCTCTCATCAATCCTTCCCCTCCTCTCTCCTGCTTGCTCCTTGCTAGAAAGCAACCAAGTGTGTGCTGGGCAGCAAAGTCAGTAACAGCCAGTTTGAGGCTAGGATGGAGCTGCTGCATCAGACACTTGAGAAGAGGCAGAGCAATGGGGTGGCCCAGGAGCAGGGCTTGCAGCAGATCCAGCAACAGCTCAGGGAAGTGATGGACTGCAAGGTGAGGCCTGGCTCATCCCCGCCGTGCAAAACTGGGACCTTTGGGGCTTGGCAGCCTAAGGCAGCTTCCTCCGAGGGTCCCCCCTCCCGGCTGACCTCCCTGGGGACTGGGACTGCCACGTCCCATCCCAGGGCAGCTGGCTGAGGGTGTGCACGCGTCCACAGCTGGATCGCCTGGAGCTGAAGCCTATGCAGCAGCAACTGCAGCACTGTACGAGCACCCTGAAGATGCTGGAGGACAAGCTGCCACCCACAGAAGCTTATGCTGCAGCTGGGGTTAAGTGAGTGCGGTGGGGACACTGGTGGATTTGGGGACAGCACTCGGCTTCCCCATTCCTGCTCTCTGGCTATCCTGGCCAGTGTGGTACCGTGCCCTGGCGCGGGAGCGATACAGCCAGTGACCTGTGGGGATGGTGAGGAAGCAGCTGTGCCTCTCCTCCCACCAGGAGCCCGCAACACCTTCCACATGCTGGAGAAGGCACAAGGAGAGGGCACCTGCGGGACAGGGCCCTCCCAGACCAGAACTGGGGTGTGGGTACAAAGGTTTTCTGGGGCGAGGACAGGGGACGGCAGCTCACTACAGTGAAACGCCTGGCCCCTGGCTGCTGCCTGCAAGCCCCGTCCCCCCAGCTGCTCACAGAGCCTTTCTCTCCCCTCTCCAGGTATCCACAGGACCACTGCCACTACTTGTCCTGCGACCAGCCCATCGCTGTGTGGGACACGGGGGCTTGGGTGTCTGTCCGGGCATTGGACTCTGCCGAGACCCTTGCACAGCCCGGTCTGGCAGCAAGGGGGGACAATGAGCCCTGTCTGGGGACAGGGGGTTGACAAAGTGTACAAGCACATGGCTTTTGGGGTGCTGCCCTGAGCCGGGGCACATCGTTTGTCCCCCGTCACCCACATGTGTCTCCTCCCCAGGAAACAAATGTCTCTCCCGGTCCTGCCGCCGATTCCCTCCCGCCTCTCCAGGGCCTCCTCCAGCAGCAGCGTCAGTACGAGGAAGTCGCAAGAGTACAAGGACAGGTAGGCAGACGTCCAAAGGGGACCCGTCCAAAGCCCTGTGAGTGCAGGGTGGCCCGACTGCAGCCCCAGCAAAGGAGACATCTTCCCCGGGAGAGGCAGAGGGGCTGGGGAGCCTGGGCAGGGAGGAAGAGACCCCAGGGAGGGTCAGCTATGCCTGCCCCATCTCTGTGGGGTTGTACAGCCCCCTCCTATCTGCCCCATCCACCCTGGTCTCTCTCATGGGTGCTGAAGCTGCATGGGATGAGTTGTGTCTGGTCTCCCCTTGACCTGGGTCTTGGGAGCGCCATAAGGTGGGCAAAATGAAGCCTTGCAGCTGGGCAGCCCAGCTCCTGCCTCCTGGGGTTCCTCGTGTGGGGTGCCACAGCCTCAGCCAGCTCACAGGGAGTGGGGGGAAAGAGCAGATCCAGCAGCTTTGGGTGGGCGGGGAGGGACAGGTGGGCTAGGGAGGGCCGTATCCCAGCAGGGAGCACCCCTGGGCCTCCTGCCTGGCATAGGGAGGGAGGCACAGCGTGCCCGAGCACTGAGCACCCCCATGGTCCCTCCCACAGGACGTCTGAGTGCAGGCGCCCCCATGAGGTGCAGACCAGCCGCAGCTCACACACCACGACGCTCCCGCTGCAGCGCTCCCAGGTCTTCCAGCCCAGGCCACCCAGGACCCCACGGCCCAGCCAGGTAAGAATGGCAAAGGTACTGATACTGTGGGGAGCAGGGAGACTGGGAGGGTGATGCTGAGCACGCAGAGGAGTCCGTGCCTCAGTTTCCCAGAGACCTGGAAGTGGGAGAGACCTGGAAGTGGGAGCCAGTCCATTCTCTCCTTCACAGAGCAAGAAGGCAGGGCACCTGGGCCATGGTGGCCGCATCTGTCGAGCCCAGCAGAAGAGCCAGCAGTTCTGCACTCTTGGGCCGTGAAGGCACGGCCGGGGGAGGCTTGTGGGGGCTTGTCTAAAATGCAGAGCATAAAATACTAAGAAGGCAAAATAGGCAGTGTTGAGTGGTACATGCTGTAATGCAGCACTGGGATGTGGGGGTGAGGTTTGGGGAGGGATCTCGTGGGCAGAAAGGGGACAGCGGGGAGGGCAGGGTGCCTACAGTGTTGAGGGTCCTGGACAACAGCGTGCCCCCTTCGGGGTGGGGGCAGGACCCCAATTCTGGGTGTCTGCTGTCTGCC
Source organism: Neomorphus geoffroyi (assembly GCA_033558235.1). NCBI lineage: Eukaryota > Metazoa > Chordata > Aves > Cuculiformes > Neomorphidae > Neomorphus > Neomorphus geoffroyi. The sequence continues at coordinate 16,799,777 of JAUMJM010000017.1, forward strand.
CCATCCTGGGTGGGCAGAGCTGCCCCCAGGGACTGAAGGGCGGCTTCACCCTGCCCCTCACCCCCAGGCTCCACCACCCTGACAGAGGACAGGTGAGTATCCTCCTACAGATCAGCATCCTCTGACGGACACCCAGCAGAGCCACCCTGCCCCTGTGGCGGTAATCCAGCATCCCAAGCGCTGAGCGGGATGGGCAGGGAGAGCAGCTGTTCATTAATGGATTTGTTTGGTTTGATGATGTAAAGCTCTACAAAAAACCTTCAACCTGTTGTTGTATTTTTTCCTTATTTTTTTCTTTCTTGATTGTTTTTTTTTTAAAGAAGATTAATTTGAAAACTAAAAACTCCCCCGGTTCCCCCCTTGTGGGGATGGGCCGTGGACACAGCTGGTCACAGGAACGGGAGGTATCACCTGGATCAACCGCGGCACCCAGTTCCAGCCCTGGAGGGGCACAGAGGGAAGGAGGATGGGGTGAAGGGGGAGAACATGGGGTGTGTACTCTGTCCTGTCTGCTGCACGGCTGCTCATAGAGCTGCTTCCCTTTGCCGTCTCTTCCCAGCAGGGCAGTGGGAGCCAGTCAGCCCCTGCCGAACCCCCCCGAGACGAACAGAAACATCCGGTTTGGGGCAAGCTCAGAACCAGTTGTCCCGCCACCCACTGTGGGGGAACAGCCAGAAGCCCCCAGCCAACAGGCCCCCAGCCTGGCGCAACAACCAGGCTTCCAAACTGGAACCGCTCTGTGAGACTCTTTGGCAACCTGTTGAAATTACAGGTTCTCCATAGGCTGCATCCAAGTGAAACAGAATATATTGATCTAATGAGGTCGCAATTGAAGGACAAAAGTGACAATAAGTAACTACGTAACTTATTTGCCCTTCTCCTGACTGGGTAGAAGGCCATGTTGTCAGGTACACTAAATGTTAGTTAGTCTTAAGGAAGACAAATTGGGGGCTAGTTCGTGAGCCAAAACATTTTAGGCAAAAATGGGGCACGTTACATTCCCTGTGTCTGTTGCCAAGCTGCTGTCTTATGACAAGGACTTCCATTTTCTCTGCAAAATATTAAAAAAGAGTAGAAAGAGCTGACATTCCTTGATTGCTCAGATGGTAGTGGGACATATGGATGTACAAGAATTCTAAAAAATTCATGTTAAAGTCATCGTTTCAAGGGGCAAATGTTTCCTGAGCTGAGTGAGACAGGAGTGGTACAGGCCTTGTAGATCTTCTCCACCCTTGCCTAGAGCCTGCAACGTGGCCTCTCATCTGCATCCTCATCTTGCACCAGTGAGTGCTCATTAAAAAGGACGTGTTTTCTTTAACTGGAAAATCCCCTGCATCATCTTCTGTGCAAGTCAACTTCCCTTGGACTTCCCCTGAGTTATAGCATTATGTTTCTGGAAGCTGCTGACAGCCCCTGAGACAGAGGTAAGCAGAGCTAAGGACAGCTAAAAAAAGAGTCAGTTTGCATCCGCACAGGCTTATTTATTGCATTTCAACTTTGCTCTAAATACTATTCCCTTTCAAAAAGATGAATTAAGTAATGCTTTGCAGTGACAGGGCCATCTTCAACCTAAGCATTTGCTGACAAAGACAAGTCTTTCAGCATGTGCATCACAGGGTAACCCACAAAAGGAGGCGCTGGTAGTGTCAGAGTCCTGACTTAACATCCTGACCCAGCACTTAACAGCCACCACTGGAAGGAGTGGATCAAGTGAGCCCTCTAGGAAACGCTGCAGTGCTGTTAGCTGGGTTAGCACAGGGTAGGCAGTACTGGGGGGAATAGAGCTGAGCAGCAGCCATTGACCTCTCCTTGTGCCACCATCTCTGCTCTCCTAGTACCAAATGATATTCAAAAGCCACATGTTCAGGGCCACTGAGTGATGTGGGCATTTTCCATCAGACATTTCTCTCTGTCAGGAGAGGCAGAAAAAGCCAGTCTACTTAGCACTGTGAATTAGGTGGCTGAGTCACCATCCCTGGAGGTGTTTAAAAGAGGGGTAGGTGAGTTTCTTGGGGACATGGTTTAGTAAGGGGACAGATATGTTTGGACTCGATGATCTCAGAGGTCTTTTCCAATGAAATGGTTTCTATGATTCTATGGTCTACAGCTTATTTGCTTTTAATGACACCTTCAATAATCAAAGGTGGCACATGAGTCATGAGATTAGTACGATTTCTTGCCCTTTCCAGTTGTTTCTGCCAGAGGTTAATGGCTCTTAAGGACACTGTAGTTTGGCTCAAATAGACAGCAAGCTAGAGAAAAAATTTCTTGAGGATGAATTTTCCGCTGTACACTGTGGGGCAAACTCTCAGTGACTGCTGCTCCCTTTCTGCACAGAAGTCATCTGTGTAGGGGATGCTGAGCTTCCCTCCAGCACTGCTCAGGTGAAATATCCTATCTGTTAATGCAAACTTGTAACAGAGGTACTGCCTTTAATACTGATGCTTTGGGATTGGTTTCAGGAGATGTTAGTGTAGAAATCCACACCTACCCTAGGTTGTGGTGTGGACAGGGGCACCCTGGCACACATTTCCATGTTATGCAGCCCAACAGACTCCAGTTTCAAGATATTTCTGCAGCAGGTATTTATTTTAATTCAGTGGCCATCAGTTCTTTTATGGCTCTTCCACAGGACTAAGGTTTGGTCTTATATGGAAATCCCGTGCTTAAATGTTTCTAATAAAAGAAAAAAAAAGTCAAAGCAACTTAAACACTTACATGAATACAAACTCCTGTGGGTACTTAGTGCACCAAAGAAACATGATTTTACCTTACGATATCTGTTTGCAAAGAAACAATAAAAAAATAATGCTGTTGTAGAAAAACACTCCTTGGAAGTATTGTATAAGTCCTTTGTGCAATATTATATGATCTCTTCCTAAAAGCACAAATGAGTTAAACTTACTTTAGCTTCTCTACCCAAGATAAATTACTGCAATGGTTAAACACAGCTCAGGAGCTACTTTGGACATGGTGCTACTAAACTACCAATTACAGATAACTCAGCATGGACTGAAGGGAAACTAAGATCCAAGTCAAGAAAAAGGATGAAAACATATTAAGGGAGTGTAATCACAGTGACACAAGGACAAAAGCAAGTAAATTAAAAGTAACAAAGAAGGTACAAGTTGCAAAGAGGAACAGCTACATAATGCCTCTCTTTAAGGCATCTGAATTTTAGCTCTAGTTCAATGGAATCTTGCAGTTGTAGTCTGACAGAGTTTGGCTTTCCAAGAACATTTGGAGGGTAAAATCTTGAGGAAAAATTTGGTAGTTGATCTAGGATTAAGCAAATCCTTTAATCAGGATTGGCACACACAGGGTGGGTGGCAACACCTGCACTTATGGTGGATCTAGGGTAGCATAACACTCAGGATACCGGTTGTGGGTTTTTTAATTTCACTTTCCTGGGCACTAGTGTTATTTTTATTTGATTTGGCTTTTTACATTATTATATATATATTCTACATATTTATCTATATTTTATATTATTATATATTATTATTTTATTTTTATTTATGTATATATACAGGAATTCCTATATATTTCTATGTTTTTTCTTGTACTGTTGATGTAAAACATGTACTGGACAATATCACACAATGAATTTTGCCAGATTGGAAGGGATTGTACCCACTGTCTTCTGCCCCTGTTTATCATTTCTAGTGTGCTGGGTCTGACATGACAGAGCTACTGTTGATGAATGTTTAAGAAATACAGAGACCTCCTCACTGAAAATTCAGACAAAGTATAAAACTTTTCACCAGCTTTACAGATAAATGTGAACTGAAATCCTAGATCCAAACACATTTCAATTTAGAGAAAATTCAGAGGTCAAATGAAATTGGCAGATCTACTTTAAGATTTTCTCAGGCAGAAAGAGACATTTCAGACTTGAAGAGATATTGCTGCAAAGATTGTGGCTTCAGATTTACACAGGAGCTGAGCCAGAAGCTTTTAGGATTTCCATTTAGGACTTTCCCGAATGCTTTCTCCCTAAATGCTGCTTTAGATGCCTGAGGGTTTGTGGGGTTTTTTGGAGTTTCTGGCCATCTGGTAGATATGGAAAACTTATGCACTCTCCTTTCAGCAAAAAGAATTGCTCAAAAATTGCTAATAACAGTGGATTCTTAACTTCTATATAGTTCTGTCACTGAAATGGAAAATGTAGTTTCTGGCAAGTTTGTGGTAGGAAGAAATATGCTGTTTATCCAGTTAGGAATGCTTTTCCTTTTCACATTTAGTAAGAGTATAATTTAGGTAAACTTTTCAATTAGTTCTGGGAGATATGTTACAAACAGGCATTATGAAAAAAAAAAAAAAAAAGAAAGAAAATCTACAAGATTGAAGGAAAAATACTTCCTAAATGTTAAGCTGAGGTAATATGTCCCAAGAGTACCAGTGGTCAGCTGCTCAGCTCTTCGGTCAAATAAAAGCAGCCTGGACAAGGTATTGCAAAATACACTTTAGGGAACAGTTTTGTAGTGGCCAGGAAAATGAAGTAGGCGAACTAATAGGTCTTTTTCATTTTCGTATTGTATTGCAGTGTGGTTGTTTGAAGCAAATTTGTGTATTTAACCTCCAGCTCATGAGCCTGAGAAAGCCATTCCAAAATCTGTATAATCATTAAAATAAGGGAATCTAAATTTAAATGCAAAGGAAACCCAAAAAGACTTAGGTAAAAAGGTGTATGTGTGTAATGTTAAAGTCCTGGTCATCTGTGACTTGGTAATTTCAAGAACCTTCTAGCATTTTGTTAGGGAAGCAGCCTTTTGGAAAGTTTTAGTAACTAATAGCAAATCCTTACTGCAACCAGCCTAAACCAACAGGTTTTTAGTGCTCTACTGTCTTTTTAATTGGCACCTTTAGAGTTACAAACTGAACAGCAGAAAATAATTCAAATGTCACTCAGGTTTACATCTTTTTCAGGGCACCTAGGGGAACAAGTTGACTACTGTCTGTGCAAATGAGGCGATTTGTTAGTGTGGGCGTAGGCTGCCTTGATTGTGGTAATGGTGAGAATGACTCTGAATTGCGTATGTGCTGGTGTGAGTAGCATTCCAGGTTGGTTTGCTGTCTGGTGAACAGATTATCTGTCCCTTTTGCAACCATCGTATCTCATCAAAGCTCCCCTGTTAGGCTCTGTTTGTAACTGGTACCTTAAGCTGTCTGTGTAGAGATTCCCCTATGTTTATACAGAATGGCAATTGCTGAGCTACGAAGGTTGTAGAATCACTGAATCATCTGGTTGGAGAAGATCCCTGAGATTATTGAGTCCAATCGCACCTGTCCCCTTACTAAACCAAGTCCCCAGGAAACTCGTCTACCCGTCTTCTAAACACCTCCAGGGATGGTGACTCCACTACCTGCCTAGGCAGCTGTGCCAATCCCTGGCCACTCTTTCGGTGAAGAAATTTTTCCTAATGTCCAGTTTAAACCTCCCCTGGTGCAATTTGCATCCATTTCCTCTCGTCCTATCTCTTGTCACTTGTGAGAAGAGCCCAGCACCCACCCCGTCACAGCCTCCTTTCAGGCAGTTGTAGGCAGTGATGAGGTCTCCTCTCAGCCTCCTCCTCTCTAAGCTAAACAACCCCAACTCCCTCAGCTGCTCTGCCCAGAACTTATTCTCCACCCCCCTCACCAGCCTCGTTGATCTCTGACATATGCGTTGCTCTCCTCTATTGGCAGATGACATCAGCAAAGCTCCCATGAGCATCATGTGCTTGCTTATACTTGATATTTTTCTCAAAAAAAATTTGAAAATGCTGTGCCGAAGTGCTTTGAGACCCCCTCAGCTGTACTGATTGCTTCTGCACTTTCTGTAATGGAGTGCATGACTCTTGGTCAAGCATCTCACACAGACGCCTGGTGTCTGCGTTTTCCATTGTGCCTCATTATTGTCATTTCTCAGCTTCACATTGTGTTTGGGTTAAGGAAAAGAAGTGCCTTTCTGGCTGTGAGCGGTACAGACAGAGCTGGACTAGGCTTCTGGTGGTGCCTCTGTGGGGACCGAAACTCAGCAGCTCAGGCCATGCTTTCTGCAGTACCCCCTGCTGTCAATAAGACCTATATGTATGAGTGACAGGTTCATTACCTTCTAGTTATAGAGTCCTGTAGGGCCTCTCTCAGTGATGCATAAGGAGAAACAGGAACCACAACATACATATTCATAGAGGTTCACGCTCTGCTGGGCTCCTGGGGGTAGCTATCCAGTGATCCAGAGATTTTTTGTGATAATGAGACCAAGGAAAAACTGAGTTACTTGGTGAGATGTCACATAGTTAATTAAAACTATAATTCCTAACTTTCCCTGGCTGGAGAGCTGCCTGGCAGAGAAGGACCTGGGGGTGTTGGTTGACAGTCAGCTCAAGGTGAGCCAGCAGTGTTCCCAGGTGGCCAAGAGGGCCAATGGCATCTTGGCCTGGATCAGACCCAGCGTGGCCAGCAGGAGCAGGGAGGGGATTGTGCCCCTGTGCTCAGCGCTGGTGAGGCCACACCTTGAGTGCTGGGTTCAGTTTTGGGCCCCTCACTGCAAGAAGGACATTGAGGGGCTGGAGCGCGTTCAGAGAAGGCAACGAGGCTGGGGAGGGGCTGGAGAACAAGTCCTACGAGGAGCAGCTGAGGGAATTACAGTTGTTCAGCTTGGAGAAGAGGAGACTGAGGGGAGACTTCATCATTGTCTACAACTGCCTGAAAGGAGGCTGTGACGGGGTGGGTGCTGGGCTCTTCTCACAAGTGACAAGCGATAGGATGAGAGAAAATGGCCACAAGTTGTGCCAGGGGAGGTTTAGGCTGGACATTAGGAAGAATTTCTTCACTGCAAGGGTGGTCAGGCATTGGCACAGCTGCCCAGGGAGGTGGTGGAGTGCCAGGCCTGGAAGTGTTTAGAAGACAGGTAGATGAGTTTCTTAGGGACGTGGTTTAGTGAGGGGACAGGTACAACTGGACTCGTTGACCTCAGGGAGATTTTCCAACCAGATGATTCTATGATTCCCTACATGTTAAACCAAGGAAATCAACTGAACTTACCCTTTCTACGCCTTGCTCTGACATGCTGTAATGGCACATATGTCATGAAACTCATTGAAGTCTTTCTTCCAAGAAGCTTTACCCCATGTAATTTGGACTTGTGGGACTCTAAAGCTTGCTCTTTTTTAGGTTCTTTTTTTGACAGAGTTCAGTTCCTGTTTCATTCAAGTACATTTAATGACATTCAGAGTTGCTCGATGCCTCGATGGAAATGCCAGCTGCAGCTCCTGCAATCTATCCTGGCTTTCTATTCAGGTTTTATTGCAGCTCAAGGATTCAACTCTTTCGTTCTTTTTGTCAAATGCTATATTTTCTTCTTGCTTTCTCTTCCTCTGGTGCCTCTGGACAGTAGTATGATTCTGACACCAGTAGTTGTTATAAATAATATAGTTGCTGCTCAGGGGAATGAAAACTCGATGAGGGGAGGTCATGTAAGACCACCAGACCTAGGTGAGCTACAGTGGAAATTCACTCAGCTCCAGCTTGACTTCATCTTCTGTGCTTTGGTTGGGAAAAGATAATGGATTTTGGATTATTCTTCAGACTTTGGGACATGTCAAACTTGAGTACTTTGTGATATATGTCCATGATAAACCTATGTTATTTGCCATAGACCTTAGCTAAAAGGCTCTCGCCTGACACTTGAAACCCTTCGTGTTTCATGAAATGTGCGAGGGCACACGAAGAGAGACATTCCTTAATATCTAAACTACAAGTCTGACTTCTTAATTTTCAGGTTTAATTCTCAGTGTCACGGAACTTTTAGGGGTCGCTTTGTGCTTCCGCTTTGAGGAAAACTCATCTGTCATTCCTCTTGGTAACTAACCAGAAGTTTGGTAACATTTGAAATCCCACTTAGTCTGAGGACTAGTCTCTAGTTTTCAGTTTCTCCCATTCGTACACTTGACCTCTGGCTTGAGGAGTGAGTAAGTAGCAGGACAAATCTCCTTTTATGCTGCAGTTCATCACATTAACCATTTTTGTGTATTCATTCTATGTGCTTGTTCCCAGAGAGACTGTGGTGAGTGTATCTATTTTTAGAAGTAAACAATGACAAATATTTCCATCTGGACAATAATAAAAAAGTTGCTTAAGTTGAACCTAAAGTCTGACTCACAAGGAAACAAACTTTTGTCGTACTTTGAACTTCTAAAGTGGAAAATTAGAAGGCAATTTAAGATCAAACTGAAGAGGATTTTCAACAGCTGTTGTGTTTGTCAGACATCTAATTGCCAATGACTTCTCTCTGGGAAAGTTTTAGGTCCCTGGCTCGTTTTTAGTGCCTTTGAAAATCTCTTCTTGCCTAGTCCTGTTGTTGTACATGTCGTGGAAACAAATCTGATTATCCCAGAGATGCTTTCATTAGGATAGCCTAAATGCAGCCATTTGAAAGGCACACAACTCCAATGAGTAGTTCCTGGCAGCACTTTTCTGTAAAGCCTTAAAGGCCAGGACAAATCCCACATGAAAACCTATATAAGACAAAACATGGCTGTTTGAATAGCAAAACCAGCAAGGGTAATAGTTTGAGGAAGCAATGGAACTTGGCATTAGAGTGTGTCAAAATAAGGTTAAGTGAGCTAAAGACTGCAGGCCTATTTAATTTAGTAAATAGACTATCAATCACAAAGTAATAACAATCCTAAATAACAGGTTTACAAATCTAGCAATCTTGTTCCATGGATTCCAGTGTTGTCCTATTTTCATTATGCAGAACCAAAGATTTTCACTGAGGAATCAATTCTCAGCAGGACAACACTTAGAAGTTCCTGGCAATTTAGGGTAAAAAAAATGACACTTAAAATGACAAGACGGTTACAGTATCACCAGTCCCAAGCGTGCCATGTTCATGGGCGAGTTTAGAATTCTAAGTTTTCAGAAAGCAATAAATACCCTCAGGACTTTGTTTTCTGAATTTTGTAACTTCTTCATTCTTTTTTTTTCAGGCTTGAAGGGCAAAACTTTCTTCATATAATTTTAACTAAAAACTGAGCTTCTGGTATAATTATATGACTCATGTAGCTGAGATAAGGTCATGAGGGCTAGCAACAGAGTGAGCTGATGAACAAATTTCAGGGAGAAGACAATAATAAATACAAGCTGCTAGGAACCATTTTTTGATGGAGATGCCCTAGATCTGATGTTAAATTCTGAAGTATTCAACAGCTTTAGAATAGTGGAATCATAGAATCATGGAATTGTTCAGAATATAAAGGACCTTTAAGGTCATCAGGTCCAACCATAAACCTAACACTGCTAATTTCACCAATAAACTGTGTCTCTATTTATTGTATCTTATGGACAATCCACAAATGTCCTTCACCTGCATCCCCTAACGATGCCACACCTCTGTAGGCAGTGACCCTTTCCATGGTGATGGGGGTCCAGTGGTCTGAGAATGGTGCTCTGCATTTATTCTAAATGGTCCTTAAACTGGGATATAAATCTCCTCCCTAGTGCAAAGTGAGTCAGAAATTTTTCTTTCTGAGGATCAATACATCGCTTCTGTTATTGGTTGTGTGAGTGAAATTTTGAAATGCACGGCACTTTTTCTGAATAATTCTTGCCTAGACCACTCACATAAATAGGTGTCACCTAACATAAAGAATGCTTTGTCTATTCTGAAATTTACATAGACAGTTGGATTAAAGTGCATTTAAGTCTCAGCTCAAGAACAGCACAAAGTTTGCAACTGTTTCACAAATTTTAAATTCTAATAAGTAAAGGGTTTTGGGAAAAATACAAAAGCTGCTCAAAATTCCAGCCTATAAGACATTGGCTTACCTAAACATTGTACTGAAAGATATTCAAATGGACTGTCTTAAAAGGTAGGGAATATCTCTGGCAGAACTTACTTGGAAGCTATATGAGGTAAACAACCTGTCTAGTAATATTTCTGGAGAGATTTTCCATTTTTTTCTCCTAGGTCATAACTTGTTGGGAAAAATAAATGGTGCTTTCTGAAAACTATGAAATTTCAAAGTATAGGAAATACAGTTCTGTAGTGACATCAAGGACAGAAAGGGTAGCTTCTGTTTAAACTAAGCCGACTTTCTTCTCTCTGTCATACATTGCACCTGATCCAGAGAAAAGATAAGTTTTCATTTTCTCCTGTTTCTGGTAAAATTAATGGAGGTTTTCCTCTTGTATTATGAATGATGGCGAGCTTCAGCTATATTGCTTCAAATTAACTTAACTGGCACTGAAGACACCGTTGATCCCTGTTATCTCAGAAAAGTTACATTGCTGTGCCCTCTTTATCTGCATTATATCTTGGACCAAGACTGCTGTTTCTGCTCTCACTGAATATCTAAACCCCCATCTGCTGTGCGTTGTATTAAAATAAACTTTGATCTACCTGATCTTTATAGAAAAAATGTTCTGTACAGAAGAAAAGGCAATTTGCTTTTACCCTGAAGTTGCCAATACCTGACATTGGAAGGTCTTACTGCTTAGATCACCAACCAAGCCTGAGTATCTCCTAGAGCAAGACACTTGCAAGTAATCAAGAAAATAATTAGAATGCTATTAAGAAAACATTCTAACTCTAACTTCTTTTCTAAGGTTATATATAAAAGACAGAGTTTAGAGCCCTTTTTTTTTAGAATGTAATTGGGAGAAAGTGTAATAGAGAAGTAGGTGGCAACAGGAAAACAAAACTTTATAAAATTTTTGTAATTTTTTCTTCCAACTTTTTAAAGTCTTGTTTGTCTTTCTGTATTTTGGGTACCCAGTAGTCTAGGATGAGCTATTTTTGGACTTGAACCTTGGGGAAATAAGGAAGTTGGTTTTTTATCTGCTCATCCAGCCCATGACCACTGTGTTGTTGCTGAGTTGAATCTCAAAGTGGAAGAAATACACTTGGATGCTGCTAAAATTTCATGGAAACTCAATTCTCATGTTGTTTCAGAACCTGGTAGAGGCAATTTTCCAAGTTCCATATCTTGAAGATACCCGAAACTCAAGGCAGTGTTAATCTGTTAGTTTTATGTGCTTCTATGATAATCCCAGTATTTGGGATCAAATTTTATGGGAACTAGTGAAGGGAATGAGGAAGCAAAAAACCCCATCTACTCCAGTTTATATTTAATCATGCTTGAAATGCCAGCTCTTCAACAGGGCTCTTTTAGTGTCTTCCCCATGACGTGGGTTATTCGCAAGAAGACAGCAGCAGAACACAACGTGATTTTAATTCCCAGTTTATTCAGCAAGCCACTAAGTTTTCCAACCTTTATTTTTAAAAACCTCCAAACCTCTCACTAATTAGGACTCTCTTCTTCTTCCAGCTGTTAATGGGCACAAACATGACCAATTTGAAATACGTCTAATCAGCTATTACCCTAAGGGACAAATTAGATCTTCAATTGTGCACATTCATCCTGTTCACCAAAGACGTGACAGCCATCCATCACAGTGAAAATATATATTGCAATTAGCTACACAGGTTGCATATTTATTTCTGTTTTTTCTTTTTTTTTTTTTTTTACGTACATGGATATATATATATGTTTATGTATTTATTTTGATCTGGTTTATAGTTTATTTTTTAATCTACTGATGTTCTTTTAAGACCCTCTCCTTTTTATCTATGCAAAAGCCTACAAGGAACCTTAAAGAAATTCACTCTCTTAAAATGTGTTTCACAGGAACATACTCACGTGAACCCTAAATACTCTGCAGTTGCAAATTAATCTCAGAATAACTGTTTATTGACTGTTAAATCTTGATAAAATCTCCAGTATGATCATAGCCTGCATGTCCACAAAATTGTATATCTTCCATTGTGGAGATGGAAACTGAGCTTCATATCTTCCTTAGACTAAGAGAATGGCTTGTGGATTATCCTTAGCCCATTACTCCTGGATGCATTGTGGTTAAATGGCACTTTGCGGCAGAAGGATGGAGCAAGGGTTAAGGAGGGCTCAGCTATGGGTGGAATTGTGGAACACTACCTTGGACCATTTGTGGCCTGAGGAAAGGTAAACTGAGGGTACGAGTCATCGTCTCCAGAGTCAGGGAGTGAAGAGGGAAAGGCAGGGCTGGCTCAAGAGTGGTTTTATTCTATGCTTATGCAAGAAACCCCTCTTCTTTCAGTGCCTTCTGCTGCGGCTTTGCTTGTTATGGACCACTGGTTGGTGAAATTTCTTATGCCGTCTCAGAGGAAAAGAATGAGAAAACCAATATTTAGAATTTGAATTTCAATCAGGTCTGAAGCTGATTTCAAAATACCTTGCATTAGAGTGACAGAGACTGTTGAAAATGAGGGGAAACTGCCTAACAGTCAACTTAAATCCTTTGTCCTGTGAAAGCAAGAAAGTTGAATATAAGACTTTCCCCTCAGATTTTCCCAAGAGTACACTACTTCTTATATCACCAATTTTAGCTTCCTAGTGTGTGTGCTATGCTCTCTCTTCAGTGCAGGATCCACAGATAATTTGAGGGTCACAGCCCCCAGTGCTGCAGGTTAAAGCTCTGAAAGTATTAGTATATCAGCTGAGGTAGCAGCTATTATAAAAATGCCTGCTTCCAGAGATATCTACAACTAGACCCAAGGGGCAATCTCCACAAGATGATATGTGTCTGCAGGTATAATGATCCAGAGCTTCTCTGAATATCAAACACATCTGGATCTCCCTGTCTATGGCTGTTAGGTAAGCGTATAACATGCCTTGCAAAGACAGAGCAAAGAATTGATAGTCTGTGGAATTAAGTGGGAGGAAGAGTGAGATAGGTGCACGATTACTAGGTAATCCTGCTCTCCTCTATAGAAATATTCCTGGATTTCTAAACATTCCCTGTCCATGATGGTGTTTTCCAAACTAATAGCATTACCAAGAATTTCATAGAAGTCTCGCTTGTACTGTGAAAGCCGTTAATAATATCGGTCTTCTGGTGATCTACATGCTAGACAAAAGGTTTGCATTGTCTGATAAGCATGTAAAATTGATTCTACACCTTCAGCCTTCTGATTGCTTTCAAGACCTATTAAAAGGCAAAATACAGACCATTGCTGTGGTTTCTCCTACCATGATCTACTAGTGTAAAGATGGTCTGAGATGTAAACAGGACTTCTGCTACATAGATGGATAGACTAGTGACAAATTAAATACAATCCAGAAGAAACTATTCACAGTCTCCTGATGAAGGTAAAGACAGCAGCTACTCTCTGCTATGTGTCTGCAGGAAAGAAACGGATTGGAATTGGTAAATCAGGAAAGACTGGTATGAGCTTGTCTCAGCATCTCAGCTCAGTGATTGGAAGAGCTTTCTTCAGATGGCTTGCTGTGAGCCATAGCCTTTGTCATCACTGTTACTTGTCAGGAAAAGTTACCTGCATCCTGACAGGGAGGGAAGAACAGGAAGGCAAACTGCAACATAATTTAAATGCGAAGTGTATAAAAGCATGAACTGTCAAATAATGAAATACTGCTCTGTTGTTCTTCCTGTCAGTAATCACAGTTGCCATGATTTTGTAGTCTAGCTTTTAAGATAATGCATTAGTTATATTTCTGCCAACACAAGAACACAGTTAATATCCCTTGTAACCAGCAAATACTGTAGCTTTATTTGCTCTATGTATCACAGAAGGTTCAGTGATTTCAGCAAATTTGCATTGCATCTTTTCCTCCCCATGACTTCAATAGGTGACCTTAATCCTTCACAAAACAATGTAAAATCACGTTAATATTCACACATAGCAAAAGCTCTGTTCATGATTTTTGGTCAAGAAGACATTTACTCACTAGGGAAGAAATAATCTAAGTTACTTCTTTCAAGATAACTGCCTCTGAACAGTAGTTATTTATAGAATATCAAGAACATTTTGGCTAGTAATCAGTTTTCATTTGCTTGCAGACAAAGCAGCCCAGACGAAACTATCTGCACCTTTGTCCTAATCTCAAGTTTAAAGAAAAATCCAGGTAATTTTTTATTCAGTTTTGCAGCTTCTGCTGGTTACAAATGGGCATTTAGGTTTGCATTTTCCAGCTCATTTTGAAACTCATTAAGTAGAATCCATGTAACTCCAGTCCTGGGCAGAGCATACAGCAATTGCGGTGATTTCCCACTCCCATTGGAACGTCTGGGAGTCCTTCTGTTTATTGTGACTTAGACTAACCGTGGTCCTTTGTGCATTGACTGCTAGTCCTGGGCTTCTGTGAAATGTGGGAAGTCCAGTCAAGACTCTGCACCATATGCCTATGGCAGTAATCTTAATCAGAAGCTCAGCTCAAGGTTTCTCTGGTTTTACTCAGATTTTAGTTCCCACTGAACTGGTATCTTAAAGATTTCTCATGCTGCTTAGTGACTCCTTTTAAAGTGAGCTACGTTTTTCTTATAATATATATGAGTAGAAATAGGCTTTTGATTTCATTTTCTAGTAAGATTTTGATCTGGGATTGAAACTAGAAAGACTGAAAACTTACAAGAGAGCTCACTCTTCTAAAATTTCAAACCAATCTCCATGAACGCACAAAGCTTAGAAACTCTAGGGAATTAGGTGTATTAGGCATAGGCTCCACCTTGCCACCCCCAAAAAAAGCTAAATGTCTTGGTTGCTAATAGAGGCAAGGACATCTTCATATTAGAACAGAGACCTTTGTCTCTATGAGACAGCTTTCTTTGCATAGAATAAAATGCTATGTGAAAGTTCTTAGTTCTCTCTGCTGATATAGGTTAGACAAAAACTCCCATTAGACGTATAACTCTTAACCTAAAGAAATTATATGTCATGAATCGAATTATCGATATTTGCAGGTACTAGTGTTTTTTTAAACTCAGGTGGTAAATACGATGATTTCATATTAATTCTTCATTCGTTAGATATGATTTCTTTATCTGAGGATACAACTTTCCATTTCTGGCATGTGAATATGAAGTCTTTGAAACAAAACAAAGGAGAGTGAAAAATTATTTCCTAGATTCATATTTTGTTTTCTTGGTTTGGTCATCCTTATAACAATTTGGAATGAAAATAAACCACAATAACATTGTCCTTTTTATGTGTTTAATAGCTAAATAATAAAAAATCAAAATCTATCAAAATCAGATTAAAATTCTTTCATTGTAATTAAACTAACTGAATTTGAATAACACATTCCCCTAGGCTAAGTCAACTGAAGTCTAATCAATGAATTGATGAATTAACAATAGCATGAAATTAAGTCAACAATTATTCACCAGTGTTGGACAACAGCTACGATTCATTTAATGAAAATGTACTACATATACGTCGCTCTTACAAGTTATTGATTATAGAAACAAAAACCAGTGTAACCTATTGCCCTTACTGTCTGCTAGGCAGGAAGAAGGACTTTCAAAGTTCCTGTTCCAGAAGGGATTTACGAAGTTAACCCTTGCTCCTTGCTTCAATATAACACAATGCTCAATTTATTTTAAGAGTTTCCAGTTGATTTCTTTTGTTTCCCCCATGGTTAAAGTGATATATGGTATTGTGAAGTGGCTTTAACCAAAAATATCTTCTTGTGCACTTGCTGAAAATGCAGTCCCATATATTTGCATCTCTACAGATATTTAGAAAAATATCCGAACGATATTTGTAGACAGAGGTTTAGACAATCTTCTATAACTGGAAGAATGTGAAAGCCTTTCAGATGGACAAGATCCTTTCCAGATCTGCAGTGGAAACTGGGAATATAAAAACTAATGCTCAGAGTTTACTGAGATATGCATTAGATGAGTAGCATCCAAGTGAGAGAGCAGCTGGTACTTGTGGAGTTGGAAGGGAGAATGGGAAAGAATAGAAAGGTACTCCCTGGTGTGACTCCCTCAGTGTGACTTTTTTCCCTGTGCTCATAGCTTTTGTGTATTTTTATTCTCTCAGAATGTCTTCAAATATTCACTTTAGCAGAAACAACATAGATATTCTTTCTTATACTGATCAAATAAAGGATTGTCTTTCCTGGTAAACATTATACAGGAACAGAACTCAACAAAATGTGGAGTAAACTCCTAAGTATTTTCAAAAGAAAAGTTGAATTTCATATGCGCAACTTCTTAACCGATCTATACCTTCTATCCACTCCCCAAAAACTATAAATAATTGAAACAGGAACAAGAAAGAAGATTCCTCAATGAAAGCCAGTGTACTTTACAAGTACCCATGTGCTACGTTCCTTTTCAACTATTTGAACACTGTGGAAAGGATGCTAACAAAGAGGGGAAAATATCATCAAAAGATAATGCCAATTTATTTATTATGTATTTTAAGATAGAAAATCTGTGCATAACACGTAAAGATTATGAGTGATGGTTCTTGTACGGCCTTTGTCAAGTGTACTTAGACTGTATTTTTTGAAGCTTGCAAGTGAAAGTTTAATTTGTCTTCTAATGCCAATGAAATAATTTAGGTTTACATTCAGCAGAATTTATTCCCTGAATAACCCTGCCAAAATTAGGTAAAGAATGAATTTCACTGATTATATTTTGTAAATAAATCATTCTAATTCGCAGTTACACAGTGCTTGGTATCAAAGGATCTCAAAGCACATGACTGTTAATTAAATTTCATGACCTGTCCCAGCAGAAGACATGCCTAGTGTTTTCATTTAAAATTTTATTATATTCATTAAAATCTTGGCATCTCTTATTGCCATTGCCTTCCCATGGAAAACACTGACCTGAATTTTGTATGAAGTTTCTTTTTCTCCATTGTACTTCAATAAAGTGACTACATGAAAGTAAATAAAATTGATCAGCTTTTTCGGTGTGGTGGTCCTTGGAATGGAATCCCAAATCATATTTTAGGACCCAGTAAAAACATCCTGAACATGAAACAAGCTAAAATAATTCCATAAAACACTGAGGCAAAGAATGAGTCTGGAGATCTTGCTTCTTAAGCCCCTTGTAACAGGGTGCAGGACATATTCTCTCCATGTGGAATTCATAGTTCTAAGTTTGTCCTGGAAAAGTGATCTACATCTTCCTTTGAAAAATACTTTTAAATTCAGGCACCACAGAGAGGGAACGTTGTTCATCTTTTCAATATTAGTTCTTGCAAGAGTAAGCATGATTTTGGATTTAGGGACCTAAAGCTAACCCACATCCCACTTATAGTATTTCTAACCTTTTCTATGTCTGACTTATTAAGACTAAGTAAAGGTAACAAATCAAATCTTCCACATTTAGGAAATCACAGGAAAATATTTTTAGTAGGAGGATAGCACGACACTGCAGCAAATTACCTAGGGAGGTAATTACCTAGGGAGGATGTTTGTCCTTGGAGATTTTTATGCTCAACATAGCCATGATCTCATGTTGGCAAGAGATCCACATTGAGTGAGACATTGGACCAAGCAGCTTCATGACGTTCCTTACAATCGAGGCGACTATGATTCTATAAAATCTTCCCAGTGTGGATATCTGTTATGGGTAATCTGGCAGAAACCAGCAATGCATTGTGAGTGTTTTAGCTGACCATGATTGTATTATGTCAACCCAGCAACCCATCTGTGAACAGTCAGGTTGATTTTGCAGATTATTATTGCTCTGATTTATTTAGGTTTACCTTATATTCAGCTTCTTACTAATTTTTGTCTGCTTATTCTGGGCTCTACATTCTTATTTATCTACAACTAGAGAGGCTAAGTCAGGAAATGTAGATTTATGAGGGATTCAGTAGCATAATCATAAATACAAAGCAGAAAACTCAGCTCTCAGTCCTTGTGATGCTGTTTGCACTGAAGAGCAACATTTCCAAAAAGGCCTGTTCTGACTGGCACAAGCAAAAATGGAGCAGAGCACATTTATGGGAATTGAAGGTCTGCTTCTTGGCACTGTGTGCAACCCTAAGGCTTCTATGCAGCGATCGATATTCAGAAGTCAGTAGTAGTCACAGCCATCACTCACAAATGATAAGGTAGCTATTTTCTTCTAAGCAATTAAAAGGGAGCGAAATCTTACATAATACTTCCACTTTGATTGCAGCTGAACAATAAATATCAATATAAGGCCCTTTTGTCTATATTTTTGTGATTCCCTGCCTATATAAGTCTTTACTAGGCTTGCAAGACTTTTCAGGGTCTGGTGGTGATCAATTATATGACTGCCACCCACAGCCTAACATCCTGGGTGAAATTACGAGCAGGAGGATGAAATTAGAATTGGTTTGTTTGTTTGTTTTGGTCATTGTGGGCATGGGTTCATCTGAAGGTGAGTCAGTCACTGGCAGCTCAAAGCAATGTGAAGGCAAATGACAAGTATACGTGCAAACATATACATACACACACATTGCATGCATACCACAAACATGCTTTTATTACGACCAAAGCCATCAGACAGGAAAACTTGGATTCCATTGCTTTCCTACGTTGATTTTTTTTTTTTTTTAAATTAAAATCTCCAATCTGTGTAACCACAGTTTAGGATTAATCCCAGCTAACTATGGGCAACAAATTTCAAAATACTTTCCTTACATGGTTAATGGGGAGAAAGTGGGCATCATAAAACAGTGTTTCATCCCTTCAGTGTCCAAGATGGATGGATACACAGAGACAGGAGATAAATCCTAACTGGAACCTTCCTACTTCAGCTCTGCTCTCATTAATATCATCAACTCTTTAAATAACTCTTCCAGAAAGTGAATATTTCAGGTTCCAAAAACTCTGAAATTTAAAAACATGGTATAATATCTTCTGCTTTCTTCTGTGTAGTGCCTTACATGATCTTGGTGGTTTCAGTCTCTCTTCATAAGATTCATTCAAGCTTCTTTTTCTCCAAGGATCTACTGTCAATAGTGTTTTACTGACTACTTTTACACCATACTGATTTTGTATGTACTTTTTTTTTTTTTTTTTGCTTAGTCTTTCCTTTTTATGGGAACCCTCATTTGAATCCAGACATCTAGTAAGAAGCAGAAGTTGATCTCTGCTGTCAGATATCAATATATATTAACTAAGAAATTAAATATTGATGATTTCAAAATCAATGCAAACATTAAGGAATAATACATCTTGCTATGCACCAAAACAAAAAGTGAAAATAGAAGTTTTGCCCTGGTATATGTGCAGCTATCCCTGAATGTTGCTATAGCTGTGTGCATTGAAAGGTAAAAATCTGACCAGTTATGCCTTGCTGCATATATTGATTGCCATATTCATATTTCTGTGTTGATGCACCTAATTCAGACTTCCTAACTGAATTAACGGGTCACTTTACTTATTTTTTTAACTGAGCATTCTAAAGAAGGGATGAGATTAAAATCATACAAAAAGAAATAAATGGCACTTCACTCCTGTAAATTCAGCAGTAAATTTGATAAAGTTCACTGTTGTAAAGTAGGATTGAGTGGAGTATCATGACTGGAAAAATGTATTTCCAGGATCTATTATTGACCATCACTCATGAGCTGAAAGAACGCAGATAGTTTCAGCTGATTTCAGCTAGTCAGGAAATATGCTTCCTATGTGTAATAACACTAAATATTTCACAACAATTTGTATTTATGTGTGGGCTTTACCATTACTTTTTGATTTATTTTCTTTATTAATTTCTATATATCCTTATTTTCTGGGACTTTACTTACTGGAAAAGGTGCAATAATCACAAATGAAATAAGATTATGGGAAATATCACTCATCGGGAAACATACTTTACAAGATAAACATGACCAGAAACATACCATGAGAAGAATTTGGCAAAGCTAAAGCAAAATCAGAGCAAAGCTAAATTCTAACCATTCTGTACAAAATATCCTGATTCATCTAAGATAAGCAATCACCATGACTCAGGGAAAAATGCATTAGTCTTCTTATTTTTAGAACTTCACTCATTCCTTGGCATTAGGCCCCTTGTTTTGGGGAAAAGGCTTCACATATGCCAGGAACAGCGTTTATGAGATGACTGCTTTACTCCAGTGGAAATTTCTTCAGTGGTAGCAGAATTACATGCCTTCACAAAATGTTCAGCTCCTACATGCTCCCTGGTGACCGGATGCCTTTTAGCAGCTGTACTCTTAGTAGGTTCCAGACAATTTTGAACATCCTTCATCGCCTTTGTTTCTTTGGATGATGAAGTTGTTACCCTCCCTACAGGTATTTCAGGAGCAAAGTTGGACCTTCTCATTATTGCTACTTCCTTCTGCTGTGTCACTGTGCTACTATATAGCAGAAAAACCCAGGAAACACTCTTTGCTCTATTTTTCTACTAAATAAAATCTCAGAGAGTGA
Organism: Neomorphus geoffroyi; assembly: GCA_033558235.1. NCBI lineage: Eukaryota > Metazoa > Chordata > Aves > Cuculiformes > Neomorphidae > Neomorphus > Neomorphus geoffroyi. The sequence goes on from JAUMJM010000017.1 coordinate 16,819,990, forward strand.
ATTTAAGCCCCAGAGTTTAGATCATCCACACTGCTTTATTGTAAATTCTACTGCCTATGTTTTGAACTACTCCATTTAGTTTGTTCCAAGGTAATTCCTGAGAGGTTCAGTATGCCGTCTGTTTCAGAGACTGTTTCTATAAGGCAGTAAGAATGGGTGGTAAGGGTGGTGGGGCACTGGCACAGGTAGCCCAGAGGAGTCGTGGATGCCCCATTCCCGGGGTCATTCAAGATCAGGTTGGATGAGGCTATGAGCAACCTGGTCTAATGTAAAGTGTCCTTGCCTATGGAAGGGGAAGTGGAACTAGCTGGTCTTTAAGGTCCCTTCCATCCCAAACTACTCTATGATTCTTCGGGTCTGTAACAGGTTTCCCCATCTTTCAAAAGTGTTCTAAATGTCTTTGCACTCTCAGATTACAGTATCACAGTATCACAGTATCATAAGGTTGGAAAAGACCTCTGAGATTGAGTCCAACCTATGACCCAACACCAACACCTACTCCTACTTGTCAACTACACCATGTCGCTAAGTGCCTCATCCAATCTTTCCTTAAACACCTCCAGGGACGGTGACTCCACCACCTCCCCAGGCAGCGCATTCCAATGGCCAATCACCCTTTCAGTAAAGAACGTCTTTCTAATGTCAAACCTAAACCTCCCCATTCCATGAGGAATACCATCACTCGGTGAATGCTATACATGCTTACAATTTCAAGCAAATCCTTCCACTGTTATGCAGACTTCACATTATTTCAGACGGTTTGAAGAGTCTGAATACAGTCTTCCTTAGAGCCTGCTTCCTCTGTCATGATTAGCAGAAAAGCAAGCAAGCACTTCAGGCAGTCAGCTTGGCTGAAGAGAGATTTCAGATGGAGTGTGAATGCAAAAACAAAGCTCAGGTGGAAGCTTTGCCAGGAAGTAGAAATGGGGACAGGCTATCAAGGAAGAAGAATTTGCAGTCATTCTTGCAGAGGTGAATACCAGACCTATATTGGGCTCCTTTAGCAACAACAAATTTTGAAAGAAAATGACTATTAGATATCTTTTGCCTTCTGTTTCACATACGTTCAGTTTTGGGACCCCACTACATGTTCTGGGACCTGGATCACATGAAAAGAGGGATGGGTTTGTTCAGTCTTGAGAAAAGACTAAAGAGGGAGTCTGATTGCTCTCTTCATTTCCCTGAAGAGAATTATAGAAAAGATGGAGCCGGACTCTTCTCAGTGTTGTATGCAGAAAAAGACAAGAACCAACAGCTGCAAGTCATAATAAAGGAAATTTCCAGTGGGAACAAGTGCAAAAATATTCAGACTGAATGTGACAAAGCCTACAAAGGCTGTGAAATATCCATCTCTCGAAATGTTCAAAACTGATCTGGAGAAGATCACAAGCAGCCTTATCTGACTTTTAAGCTGGCCTGATCTGTCTTTGGAATTGGCCCTGCCTTGAATAGGAGTTTGGACCATATGGTCTCCACTGATTCCTCATAACTTAATCTTTTCTCATTCTATGCCACTCAGCTCCAGATCAAGATATTGCTTCCTATCCATCTTTTACGTACTCCTATAAATGTACAGTTAGTGGCTTCCAGCTTGTGTTTGTGTGATGTGAAAGAAAAATTCAACAATCTAAAAAGGAGCAAGGACATGAGCCAGACTGGGAGAGAAGAAAAGGAATACTTCAATGCAAGAAACCTCCGTGTTCTTCAATAGATGGAAGCTTTACGTGTGAAGCTTAAGCAGTGAATCATGTAATTGGGAAGACTTTCTGTTTACTGAAAATATAAGAATATGGTGTAGCAGAGTGGGTATCATTGGGGTAGCGAGACATGAATCAAAGAAGCTCCACAGTATTAAGTTTTTGTTGGGAAAAAAAAAAAGAGTCAGTAGTGACATAGGGATCTGGGAGCAAAGAGAAAACAACCGTACCATTTTCAGGGTGTTAAAACTGGCTACCATACTTGGGAAAAGAACAGGCAAGGCCTGGTGGGTCTGGAGATTGTTGACCATCAGCAGGAATGGAGAAACTGTGGAATGAGTTCACAGTAGCTGACATGAACAGGAAAAGAGCCAAGCTAAGCATGAGCAGCCTCAGAAGTGAAACCTAGTACAAGGTTGTCAAGGGTGGAGACTGGAAAGGAGATTTGGGAGAAATGAAAATAAGAGAGTCAAACTTCATGGAAAAATTCTCACTCCACATGAAAAATGGAGCAAGGATCTGGTGAATACACTATTCCTCCACCATCAAGAGAAGTGTGTGAAATCTACTCAGAAGCGTGTTTCTCACCCCTCGCTTGCAATTTTTGATATAGATTGTGCTTAAATTAAGCTATACATGCATACCCTGCATTATGCTGAGGACCTGTTTTTCTATTGTGTTTCTCAGGTTGGTGAGAGTATGCTGCCTCTACAGAGCACCTGATTTTTGTTTCTGTGCAGATGAGCATGCAAGGTCATGAGGATGGGAAACCAGTGCATATCTGATGGCTGGCAGAAGTTTGGAGTAGGGATGCAGCCAGTGTGCTCAGCTGGGTGTGGGAGCATGAAAGCAGTCTCACGGTTCACACTGGGCTGTGGAAACTACAGCTCAAAGTACTGCTTGCAGACACTTCAGTAGCTCAGGCATCTGAAATCTGCAGGGTAAGTGTCATCTTTGCTGTGCCTGAGGGTTTCTGCGATGCAGTGTGATGGAATTAAGGGAAGTAACAGCAAAATGTCTCCTGTTTCTTTCATAAAAGCTCAAACTCTTGAACTTAAACAAGCCAGCTTACAATCCTTTCTGCATTTCTAAATTCCTATTGTTAAGCCGCACCTGCCTGCAATACAGCCAAAAGGGGAGAGCAGCCTACAGCCATATTAAAGGTGATGTCTCTTTAATAAATGTTGAAATGCCTCCTGGTATTTCTGAGAATGTTGATAAGATTTTTATTTGTTACTTGTCGGTGCCCCAGGCATGTGCAGGTATTGTAAAGTGATGCTCCCTACTGCAGCATTTCTCAGTTTATAGGACCTGCCTCATCCACTTCCACCCCAAGGGTTTCATGGAAACAACAGAGGACAGGAAAATTACAGGGGACATGTTATGCGGTCTGCCACGGGAGGTCAGTGAGTGCTAACAATGTGTGGGACGAGGCTCATGAATACTCACAGGTATTTGGGCTGGAAGACATGAAACAAAACAATTTCTTTCTTTCATTGCCAGTGGCCAGACCCAGGTACTTCACAGGAAGCCACAAGCCCATAATAAAGAATAATAGGATAGTCATTGCACAGAGGAATGTCTTTTCTAACCTGAGATAGTTTGTAGTTTATATTTGAAGAATGCATATTTATGTCCGCTCATAAATTTTACACTATCCTAGTGCAACTCAAGGGCTTTTTTAAAAATTCCTTCTACCTAGTATAAAACTAATAAAAAATAATATTATTGAACTCTTGATTTTGGTAATTTTGGTGCCTGTTCCTCAGGTCAATTTAATGCCATGGAAACAGTACTGTGTTCTAAAGCTTCTGCACTAGTTGCTTTTCTATGTGGGCCTTTACGTGAATCTCGCTTATAAAGCTAGAAAAAAAAGAGTCAAAGAGGGAGATTTTTCTCTGCACTTGATTTTTAATCTTGGTTCTTACACTCCCCTCTCCCTTTGCATGGATGCAAAAGGATAAGTTCTTCCCAAAGATAAAATGTCACAAAACGTTTCTCATTTTGGAATATGAAAAGTAGCCACAGGCTACCTTTGTTCTACCAGTGTTTCCTCCTTTTTTTAAAGTTGAATTTCAAAAAGAGACTTGAAACTTTAAAATAATTTCTTTGGTTTGTTTCCTAGTTTCCTGTGTGTGAATAAACATATTATTCAGCCTCAAATCCTCTGTTTCTATCTTTCATACGCCTGGGAAAATAACAAAGAAGTTTCTCTCTCCTCTCATTCATTTCCTCTATTTTCTTGAGTCTTAGTCCACAGAGTCTGATTGGAAAGAAATTAAAAGTTCTGTCATCTGCTTTTTAAACATCTGAACCTGTTTGAACTAAATGTTCCTCAGGCCTCATGCACAAAACATTTCACATTAGCAGAAAACTAATAGAGATCAGGGCCTGGCATCATAATGCTTTGTTTTACTAAGTGACTCTAAAATTAACTCCAGTGGAGTTAATTTTCATTTCTCTGGTACAGAGACGTAATCTAACAAAAAAAGAAAATGAGAGGCAAACCAGGTAGAAGGACAATTATCATCTGGCTTACTTGGTGAGAGATTTCTTTATGCATTTTTCAGGTTCAAATGGGGTATTCTGATCAATGCCATTCTTTGACTCAGTAGCAAATTTTGCCATGAATTACATATTTGCACAAAGTACCTATGATTCATGATTGGTGTGCTTTGTAGTCAGGAGCTCATTTGTCCTATAAACTGCATAATATGCAAAAGAACCAAAGACTACAGAATTTCATCATCAATCTGTTTGGCTGTAGTTTACGGAGCATCTGCTCTTCATGTCTATTTATTCTGTGCTGTGCTGTTGTTCTGCAGGTTTACTCGTATGCGGATTTTGTTATACCAAGGTCCCATCCAAGGTGCTTTTGGAGCACTGTCAAGGTTTCGGTTCAGAACTGCTTACATAGGCAAAGTTTGACTTTACTGAGAGATTTCATTGAGTAAGATGGACTCAGAGGGCTTGATTTGCCTTTACAACAAGTTAGAGGGGGAATGGCAGAATCTTATTTCTTTTAGGACATGCAACTCTAAAGCAATGTGATTAACAAGTGCTTACAGAATACATTTAACACTGTAATACAATGTTTTTACAGTAAGAGATATGTGTCTGTGAACAAATATTAACTGAAAACTTATTCCTTTCCCAGGTTCGTGAGTTGATTTCGTACTTGTAATCTGTTAATTTTGATTCCGCTGTGAGTCACAGAATTACAGTTCATGTTGTAGAAGCTCAAATTGGCATTTGATTTGAGAATAGAGACCTTTTGCCTTTTCTTCAGTCTTCTTGAGTTTTGACGAGAATCTCAGTTTAGTATATAACTTTTTCACTTCTGCTGAAACCGTCTATAAAACTCACTTTATGTTAAATTACACACATATCAGAGACTGAAAGAGCTTGAAATCTAAAAGAAGAAACTTTAAGGCAGTTCAGACAAAGAGGGTCTTTTCATTTTGATGAACCTGAGGAACTGCAAGGAAGTTGCAAACCCACATTTCCAAGTCCACACGTGCACGTTCAGTATGTACAGCACTGTCAATAGCTTGGAAATAGCAGTTGATCCAGAGACCATGTCTAAAAAATCTTTAGCTGAGGGATACGAATGGCATAAATGATGAGGTCTCATTGTAGCTTCTAAAATATGGAAATGTGTGTTCCCCCCTAAATGTTCTGATAACCCAATGGTCTTTGTATCTGGCTGGTTCTTGGCTTTAGAATCTAATTACAGCAATAAATTCCATAATGTATATACATATTTTATTTTTATCATTTTTTAATTTCTCACTCCATAAATACAAGCTGTCCTGTGCCACAAAACAGGGTGAAGAAACAGAAGAAGCTTCTTTGATGTTCCATGTAAATCCACACTGCCTTTATGCATAGCTCCCTGTTATTGGTGCAAAAATGAATAGTTTTAGTAAATAGATACAGGAAATTCTGACTGCAAAGCAAAAGACACTCCCAAAGTCATTTTTCTTGTTGCTAAAATTTGTACAAAGTGAATTTTGCTGTGATGTGTTTTATTTATATTTTTTCTTATGTTATAATTTCAAGTTGTTTTTTCTTTTGGGGGGAGTTTTTACTTCCTTTGACAGCAGGGACTGGGGGGCGGGAGGGGAGGCGTGCGTTTCCGGGGAAATTGGGGCAGAAGTCATGTCCTGTTTGCCTGGACATTCCTTTCGCTGGCTGTTTCCAGTCTCTCTCCCTCTCGCCATCTTGCTGCATAGAGAATAGTCGCAGGCTTTGCTACCTCTGCTTGCATTGCTGTATTCTCTCCCTCTCTCTCTCTCTCCTTTCTGTCTGCCTTTCTTGTGAGTGTGTGTGTGAGATCACTGGTCATCTGGATCGATGCGGAGGAGAAGCTGCGCACGCACCACCCAGGACTGCCCAGAGTGGAGCTGCAGCTTAAAGTGACCGGCACCACTCGAGCTTGGGTACAGAACTCGATTCATAGTAAGATCTCAATTACAATTGTTAATTTTGTTCTGTACACACACAGAGTTGTAGCTAAGAACTGTTATCTTTTCTGCAAAATCTCTGATTAAAATCACTTAATTTCTGATAGCATATCTTAGTTGTTTTGGTTTTTTTCCATCTCAAGTTACCTATCCTAGTAGCAAACGTTAATTGAACTATCAAACTGAATGTCACTTTGGCTTAAGGGGCACAGGTGCCGCCTGAAGACTGCAGGACATCCAGCAGCCAGAGGAGGTGTGTATCCTGAAGCTTTTGTGTCACAGAGGGACAATACTGCTTTCCTTTCCTTCCCTTCCCAGGAAAACGGCATAGCATTACCTCCCCTTGCCCAAAGAATAAATAAATGTTCCTTTTCACTTTTTGTTCTTATTTGTACATGAATTAAAAACCAGTTGAAGTTGCAGCAACTTCAGGACTAGCATCTTGCTGGCTATAAAACAGCATGGGGAGCACTGGTGGAAATCCCTCCACCCTGCTGTGAGCCTTTCTGAGAGGGTCCTTGGCTGGTTCTCTTTGTTAAGACTGGCAGTTTTCCAATAAAGACTAGTTTTCGTGGTAGCTTCTGTAAAGTGAAGCCATGGGAATCCTTTCAGTGAGCCACCAAGCAGCTTTCATGCATCTTTTCAGCTCTGTCACTGTCATTAACAACTGACACCAGTAATGGCCAAACATGCTGTCATTCAGACATTACCAGCTGTGTCCCAGGTACTCTTAATGGTTTCTGAGGTGTCATTCAGTTCCAAAGGCACCTGTGGCTCCACTATCACTTAAAAATTGTACAGCTATTACAGTTGCACAGCTGAGTCAAGAGGGACTGCATCAAAGTCTACAACGACAGTTAATGGGGACTAGCAAGGACTCAAGAAAATTGGCTGCTGGCCACTCAGTGGAAGAGCTTCAGTCTATGGTATTGGACACTGGGTTCTGTCTGCCCCCGTTCTAGGGCCAAAAGGACAGGTGTGTGTAACAGAATAGACCAACACACTGGAACTGGGATGGATCTTCATTCCTGGCATCCAGAACTGGGTTCCAAGAAAACTTTGTCCATGATCTGCCTAGACTTGGTTTTCTTTCTTTGAATCTGCTTCCTTAGCTTTCTAATCCCTACACGTTTACATAGAGGCAGCCATTATAAATTCTTCCTCCTGCCAGCTTTGTATAGAAAATTGAGGGAGCCATTAAACCACTCAAATACAATATACAAATGCTTAATGTAGGAATGAGTTTTGGATATTGAACCCTATATGAAGACGTACCTGTCTTGTAGCTCTAAAGAAACAGAGACACTCAGATACATTCCTGTGTGAAGTAATCCCTGTTGCCTAGTGTGTGGCTTCTGCTGGCTACCTGGGTTTTGTTATTTGCCCCAGGGTTGGGGCAATCTCAAGCACAAATACAGGCTGGGTGGAGAATGAATTGAGAGTAGCCTTGAAGAGAAGGACTTGAGGGTGCTAATGGATGAGAAGCTCAACATGAGCCAACAATGTGCACTTTGCAGCTCAGAAAGCAAACTGTATCCTGGGCTGCACCAGAAGAAATTTGGGGGCAGGTCAAGGGCTGTTGACTCTCTGCTGCTTCTCTGCTCTCTTGAGACCTCACCTGGAGTACTATGTTCAGTTCTGGAGTTCTCAGCACAGGAAGGACATGGATCACTTCAGAGCAAGTCCAGAGGAGGGCCATGAAGATGATCAAAGGGCAAGGGCACATCCCATATGAGGACAGTCTGAGAAAGTTGGGGTTGTTCTGCCTAGAGAAGAGAAGGCTCTGGGGAAACCTTATAGCAGCCTCCCAGTACTTAAAGGGGGCCTACAGAAAAGCTGGGGAGGGACTCTTTATCAGCGAGTGTAGTGATAAGACATTGGGTAAAGTTTTTAAGCTGAAAGAGGGTAGATGTAGATTACATATTAGAAAGAATTTTTTATGTGAGGATGATGAGGCACTGGAATAGGTTGCCCAAGGAAGTCATGGATGCCTCATCCTGGAGGTGTTTGTTGCCAGGTTGGATGACACTTTGAGCAACCTGATCTAAAGGAAAGTGTCCCTGCCTATGGCAGGGGGGTTGGAACTACGTGATCTTTAATGCCTCTTCCAATTCAAACCATTCTATGATTCTGTGTTTTTTCTGAGGAGTTTTTTCCCATTATAACAACAACCCTTGGGTTTCCCATTGAAGCCAGTCATGTAAAACACTTGTGCTATGACATCCAACCTAAAGGCAAGTAAATCCATGTTGATGTTTGTCTTTCCAAACCAAGTTAGCTGGTACAGCAGCAAAAAATGAGTTGGAATGCGCCCTCTTCAATGGATGAGAAATAGCAGGGGATAGAAACCTGATCTAGTTGAAGATGTCCCTGCTCACTGCTGGAGGTCTGGACTAGATTACCTTCATGGTGCCTTCCAACTCAAATCATTCTATGATTCTGTGATTCTATAAAATATGACAGAATCTATATTACCTCTGAATCCTGCACAATTAAAAATATAATTTAGGCTAATTAAATGCTTACCCCTTTGATAGTCTGTCACTTTTTCTTCCTTTCACATAATGACTTTACTCAGACTGATGGTTGAGGTTGGAAAGACTGAAGTGATGATATTGGAATGGCTGGCTCACTCCTGAGCAAGTCTTTCAAGATGGAACAAAGCTGAGCAAAGGCTTGTCACATGGAAAATAAAACTTTGAACAGCTCTTGTTATTAGAAAATGTGAGGATAATATTAAACCTGAGACTGAAAAAAATGCCTCTTAACTAAGTGGAGATGTACCAACTTAAATTTTCTCCATATCGCATGCTGCAAAGTACACAAATGTACCTTTTCAATGTATCTATTGCAGGCGACACTTGAACACTTCACTCTTTTCTTATCCATTCTGCTAAGATATTCACCTGGAACTCATCCTTCCAGCTACTTATAGCCCCTTGCCCGATCCTAAATTGTCATGTGCCTTGCAGATTGTTCGGTACATCTTTTTTCCTCTACTAATTTTGTATTGTGTCTCTTTACCCAAATGTGAAAGAGTCTCATCAGCAGAAACAATTAATGTAACTTTTTTCTCTGACTTCAGCACATAATTATTTTTCTTTGTTTTGTTTGGGTGCTATGGAAACTCTTGACTGACTTTTAATTAATAGTCAAGCTAGCTACAACTGAATGTCTGTGTCACCTTTAATTCCTTTGCAATTTCATCAGGGATGATTCCCTTCTAAAAAAAGTTTTTAAAAATGAGGCTTTATTTAAATATATATATATACAAATACATTAACGTGGCTCAGTATCTCAAATGTGTTTTTGTTCATAAAACTGTTAGGAACTTAGAAGAGTCCAGCCAGTAGTTGTAGAGTCCAATGTAGTATACATAAAAATGGTCTGAGGGGTTAATCATACTTGGAATGTCTTACTACTGACTTTAGAAGTGTCTTTTGGGGACTCAGATCTATTGGTTTTTATGAAATGATCAGAGTTTCTTTGATGGTCATACTTCAGAAAGGTTTATTATTATCAAAGAACCTGAGTAGCCAACCTATGTCCATTATTTTCTACATGATTTTAATAATTTTCATTACACAGTTCAGTTTAATCTGCAGGGAATGACTTTTAATATAGCTTGACTTGGTCTTTTGGGATGTGAATTGTGATATCACAATGTGCTGATTTCACTTGAATTAGTCTCAATTTAAATTGATGGAAGAAAGGAATCAAAATTATCCCAAAGTTTTTATGAACCAAAGAGATTTTATTTTATTTTGATGAGGCAGGCTTATATATTCATGAGCAGAATTGGCTCTGCAGCAGACTCCTGACATTTTGCGGCTCTCACACTATCTGAATACAGAAACTGAGAAAGAAGTTTCTGCAACTCTTTACTAAGTGAATGAATACTCGCAGGTGCGCAGTCTGCAGCACCTTGGAGATATGAAAAATAATGGCATAAAGTTAAGCCAGAGCTTGCTGTTCCTGTATCTCTTAGGATGTAATTTAATGATTAATTCTCCTGGGAACAGGGTCTGTCAACTGATCAATGCAAATGAAACAGGTTGACTGGCTAATACCTACAGCGATGGTTTGAAAGGAGGCTGTGGCTGGAAAGTCTGAAGTATCAGAAGTACAACTTGTATTCCATTAGCACAAACCCTTTCATACTCCTTTATCCTTCACTCAAGGGAAGTACAGTGCATCTGCGGAAACTAGGAAACAGTGCTCAAAGGCATCCTCTGCGAGGTTAGTTCAACAGTGTTTGATTGGACATCAGCCCACGTTGAGTATGTCCCTATGTCATCTCTAAATGGTCTCATTCCAATATATCCTCTCTCTCCATTGTTTCTGATAGCCTGGAAGAGTCAAATTGGACTTCTAGCAGGAAATCATAAGGATTTTGTTATCTAAATCTCTTTCACTGATATATTGAGAAATCTGTAGCAAGCAATTCAGCTTTCCTGTCTGAAAGTATTAGTGTGTTGATTTCCATTTGTACTAGACAGTGCTGTTTGAAGGGTTTCTTCAGTGAACTTTCATATACAGTGTCATCGTTATGCATGTTGACTTAAAATCCTTACAAATTAAGCGTAGTATTGGAGCTTATATAAAAACCCAAACAAACCAAAACCCAACTAAATAAGGAGACAGTCAGAATTGACACTAGGAAACAGTTCTTTACAAAGAGAGTGGTAAAACACCAGAACAGGCTTCCTAGAGAGGCAGTTTATACCCTAAGCCTGGCAGTGTTTAAAAGACATTTGCACAATGTTTAGTAACACGCTTTAATTCTTAGTCAGCCCTGAGTTGATCAGGTGGCCGGACTAGAAGATCATTGTAGGTCCCTTCCAAAGGAAATATTCTGTTCTCTTTTGTTCTTTTCTATCCTGCTCTAGAAATGTCATGCAAGACCAGCTACTGATCCTTTGCCCTCCCCTCCGCTGGATTTTAAGTTGATCTGAGATCTCCTGGTGAGAAATTAGAAAATTTTCTTTATTAACACTGGTCACTAATGCTTCTGTCCTTTATTATTTTGTCTCTGTCTGCTGCTGCTGCTCTGAATCTGCAGCTGCGTATTTCTCATTCCACTGTTTCCTGCTTTTCTTCTGTGCTCTTTATAGTTTCAAATTTCACTGATACATATTTTGCAGTTTTCATTTTCTTTCACTGTGTTTATTTCATGGACTGTTACTTGCAAAAATTTTCACATGACTGTATGGACAAAATCTCTCTTGGCTGAAGGTTGCATTAAGCCATACTAATTCAGAAATTGTTTTCAGATATCATCAATCCCATTTTTTTTCCTGAAAAGCCTTCCTTGCTTTTAAATCTTTAATAAAAAACCGCATTCCTTATTTTTTTGCTTAGGAGAACGAGGGATAATTTAAAATTAACCATAAGGATAGGACAGAATTGGGAACCAAAAATGTAAAAGAACTTATGGCCTCCTGACTGGGTATACTCAAAAGGGCAAAAGGTAGAGTATAATATGGTATCGTGCAGTGTGGTATATAGTGGTCTCAGGAAAAACCTCTTCTGCTGAGAAATGGTAACTTGTTAATGATACCTTTCATACATACCGAGATTCCTGCTGAACTGGGCAGCCTACTAAGAAAGAGAAATAATTGCTTGATGCATATGTTTCCTTCTTTCTACAAGAACATTGTGCATCATAAACATAAGTTTTCTGAGAGGAAATGGAAAGCTACTACCATGAGCTTAGTGACCTCATCAACTACCTCCTGAAAAGTCTTTGCATTTTTACATTTGGATGAACATGTAAGTCAGGACACAACTCTGCAACCTCGTGGACAGTACCAATAGCATCGCTATATGGTCCTCTGTGAACCTGAGTGTGTTTTCCAACAGCTGAATATCAGAAAGGGATTTGAAATGCATCTAAGGCTTTTTCAAAGCCAACTCAGCAACATAAGCTATGTTGGAGTAACCTCTGGCATGTGTGATTATTACCATTGCACGGGCTTAGCTCAAAGCTGCATCCAAAATTCAACCCAATTACTGCCTAATATTTGCAAAGCAAATGTTGGGTCTAGTTGTGGAAAAAAATTACATGGAGCAAATTCATAAAAATCTGTTCTGAAGCTGACAGTTATTGCATTTGCTTCTGAAATTCTTTCCAAGAATAATTATATTAGAAAGAACAACAAACTTCACATGATGTTCTCCTCTTTCCCTGATCAAGTTCCTAGTTTAAGTGGTACAAAAGTTGTTTGGTTAATGGCTGCTTAAATAAGAAGCATTGTGTTAGACTCAGTGCGTGGCAACGTGGCTCTTATAGAAGTGTTTTATTGAGCCCAAATCGGGTCACTTTTTGTATGAAAAGCCCGTAGTTTTTTTTCAAGGTTTGTGAATTGCCTGCATAGCCTGGCAATCACCAAACATGCAGAGATGGAGGCAGTTTCTGGAAAAGCACTGGTTGTAGGTAGCTAGTCAAGACCACAGATCAAATGCTGTGAAGATATATGTCAACTCTTAAATTTACATGCTCATTATCTTGGAGTTGATGTGATTGTCAAACAGGTGCGTGATTTGAGGAGCCTGTTGCCACGTTAGACAGGCTAGGACACGAGGAGTTCAGTGTCTGTGTGATAACTGGAGACATGGCTAGATATTTGATACAGGCAGCCAACTCCCAACTAAATGACTGCACTAACTTCTCTATCTGACTGATGTTAATGAATGCTGTGTCTACAGACTTTATCAGCTGTGAGTCACATCAAAGACACTAAGAGAAAGATAAACCTAACAGTAGATGGCTTGGTCTTGTCTTGGATGTTCTGGGCTGAGTGATGCTCTGGAATCATAATGTCGCACTGGATAAAGTGCAGAAAAAGAAGCACTATTTTTACGACTTGAAAGCTCCTGGAGGTGCACCCGAGGCAATATACGAATATATGTGCATTTTCTTTTTTTTGGATTTGACAATAACATTTGGCATAGGAAGCCAACTTGGATTTCAGAGCATCATGGTGAGACTATCCTAGCCAAGAACATTTTGTTCAGTCTTGAGATAGACAACTCAGAGGAGTTATATATGGAACAGACCTTTCCAGTGTAATAATAACCCTAAAGTAATTAAAATAAAAATTCAGTTCATTATGTAAAGATATAGAAATTATTGTAGATTGTTTCCTTTTAGTAAAATCCAGTTTAATGGTGTTCAAAATCCTTTCTGTGTTTTCTTGTCTTTAATTAAAACTGTTTTGAGTCCACATTGGTCCTTACACAACAGTGACAAGGTTTTTTTGAAACTCCAACTCAGCAGATAGTTTTGATTATTTCTGCAAACCACATCGGGCACTGTAAGTGAAGCTTGTAAACCACACTCACCTTTGAAATACTTTTTTACTGCCCTTGTTTCAATCACTTTACAGTAAGTAAAATCTGTATATCATAGTATTTTTTAAAGGAAGGCGTACTTATTATATATAGATTATGTGTCTGGAAACCAGTTGTGTAAGCTTCATACGCATTAATGGATAGCATATTCTCAAACATTACTTCCAGTGTAAATATTGGCAAGATCTAAGCAGTATATTAGATAAGAAAAGTTTCATTTGCATGTACACATTTGCATTATTTTTACTTGTATCACACTACTAAATATGTTAAGATCCTGCTGTAGTCATAACAAGGTTAAAGCTAGATTTTTGCCATGTCTTAAAGACCTGCGGAATGTTCTCACATTGCCATTGTCAACATCGTTGACTAAGTTTCCTGTCAGCTTCAAAATAAACAAGACAAGTTATCATGTTGCACAGAGAGGCTGTGGCTACCAAAAAATAATGTTTATATGAGCATAGTAAGAAGTTCATACCAAAAACTTCTTTTGCACTTCCTGACTTGGCTGCTCTCATAATCTTGGATGCGTTGCATTTATGATCTTGTAGCACCCAAAAGCATATTAGATGTTTGCCAAAATGTCTCGTTTCATGGTCTCTCTGACTCCAAGACAAAAAAAAAAAAGTTGTTAAGCTATTTAGACCTGAGGATTTGAAATAATTCTGCATCGTTGTAAAAAGAACCAGGTGATGAAATCAAGTAATTGCATATGAACTTCATTCTTCATATACAAATTTTCTTAGTTATTATTATTATTGAAAAGATATAAAATCAAGAGCAGAATGTAATTTCAAATACTCAAATCACATTTTTTTTCTTCAGAATTCCCTCAGAATATTCAGGTTTAAGTCATGGTTTTTTAACACTACAGACTATAAAGAGAGAATCATACAAAACCTTTAGCCTGATTTGCATTTCCCAAACTAACAGGAACTCCTGTGTTAAACCATTTTTGTCCTCATTGTAAATATTTGTGATCAAGGTTGTTAGTAACATGGAAGAGGCAGTTTGCAAGTGTATCTGTGTTGATCACAAACATTTTCCTACAAGATCTGCAGCACTAACCAAAATGTGTATTAATGAAGGTCCTGTTCTGTGATGCTCCAGTATAGTCTTGGTTGTATTTATAACACCGCTATGCAGAGTCTTCTGCCTTCTGTTATCTCAGTATTCATTGCTACACACTAAAAGGCAAAATATCGAAGTAGCTCCTTCTTGGATAATTGAGGTCAGTCTTGCAAGGCTTTGTTTTACTGTAGGACAGCTGCCTGGACTTTTCTATATCACCCATCAGAAGCACAAGGAGGAACTAATCTTACCTAGCTGTAGACAATCCGACTGTTAACAGCTGTAGCTCAGCTGGTCTCTCTAGTGTGTTCAAAATGACCCGAGGGAAAAGATAATTGGTGATGTGGATCAGAGGGTCAATTTTAGACATCTACTATGGATAAAATCCACCCCAGAAACAGGAGAGATGCTGATTTTTTCACTGAGAAGAGTCTAAGGCCGCTATGTATATGAATTTAAGATACTGGCAGTTACTCACATTTCCTCAGTGTATATTGTCAGCAGAGAATTTGTCCTCCTGCTTAGGTTAGAGCAGAGTGGTAGTCACTGTGCACATCTCCAGCAGGCAGGCAAGCCTCCTACACAGCGTATAACAGTGGTTTTTCAGAGTGATCAATCGTCAAAGAAGGCTGTGAGAAGGATTTGGTTGGAAGAATGGTTATGGAAAAGATGCAAATGTCATTTTTAGCTCTATGTATGAGAAAGTTGTCAGGTAATCATAGTTTTTGCTTGGCTTTGGTTGGATATTTTTCAGTTACCCAAAATGAGGTTAAACGTATTTTTGAGAGTGCTGTAATTTTCAATTATGTAGTCTGAAACATCTAATTAGTATTTAGGTAAAAGCAGCCTGACATTTTGAAATATGTCAAGCACCTAAAGCTCCTTTACAGTTCAATAGGACTTATTAGCCATAGCTGTTAATAGTCAGGGAAAGGAGAGGTCTAAATAATAATTTTAGGCACTGAAGATAGGGTCTAGACCACAAGAGTCTGTACCATTTCTAAATTAATGAGGCTATCTGGAATGAGAGACATTAAGTGGCCATAATCAGAACTGACGCAGAAATCCAGGGCTTTCAGAGGGACTTGGGCAGCTTACTGGCCTTTTTGACAATGGAAACTATTATTCAGCTGTTCCAGCATGTTCGTGTCTAAGAGCAGAATGAAGAATCCGTAAGAGCTGTAACTGTGGAACTGCAATAATACAGAGCCTGTAGTATCCAACCATAACATACTTTAAAAACAAATAAATCATAACATTAACCTGAAGTTCAACATAAATAATTTAAGAGCTTTCCTGAACTAATGCTAAACTTTAAAACACAAACTTTGTTTCGCCTGAAGAAGAGGAGGCTCAGGGGTGACCTTAGAGCTCTCTACAACTGCCTGAAAGGAGGTTGTAGTCAGGCAGGGGTTGGTCTCTTCTCTCAGGTGACCGGCGACAGAACGAGAGGACACGGTCTCAAGCTTCATTGGGGGAGGTTTAGGCTCGATTTTAGGAAAAAATTCTTCGCTGCAAGGGTGATTGGCCATTGGAATGCGCTGCCTGGGGAGGTGGTGGAGTCACCGTCCCTGGAGGTGTTTAAGGAGAGATTGGATGAGGCTCTTAGTGCCATGGTGTAGTTGACAAGTGGGAGTAGGTGTAGGTGTTGGGTCATAGGTTGGACTTGATGATCTCAAAGGGGTCTTTTCCAACCTTATGGTACTGTGATACTGTGAAACAATTTACATCTGCGTTTTGAGACCCATTTTCTTGCACAGTACATAGAGCAGTGTCTTGCAGAGGTCTAGAATAAAGATTTATTTAATAGACTACAAGTGTCTCCATACATCTCCCACAAGCATTTCTGTAATACTGAATCATAAACATGCATTTTATGAGCTTTTTTTTATGAGCCTATATAAGAATTTTTGAATCCCATCTGAATAGTGTCCTAATCACAATGAGCGTGTCGTGTTTTAACACACCCTCGGGGAGGTGTTTATTTACGGTTCATTAATAAAGGCACTTTGCCAAAAAGCTATCTGTTATA
Organism: Neomorphus geoffroyi; assembly: GCA_033558235.1. Classification (NCBI taxonomy): domain Eukaryota; kingdom Metazoa; phylum Chordata; class Aves; order Cuculiformes; family Neomorphidae; genus Neomorphus; species Neomorphus geoffroyi. The sequence continues at coordinate 16,836,609 of JAUMJM010000017.1, forward strand.
TAATTATAAGGAATACTAAAACATGACCTGCCAATTTCTGTGATGGGGTTGTTCAACATTTCTGATGGCACGAGAACAGAGGAAAACATCTGCATAGCCCTAGCTTCTGCCTAATTAGGCAGCTCTTGTGCATTTGCTTTCTCTTAAATTACGCAAACACATTTTTAAATTACATTATCTTATTTTTAGACTGTTTGGTGTAAGGGTGAAATGTAAATTGCAGTAGATAACTGCCTGTCTATCTGCAGACATTGTAGCATTCCTTCCTCTCGTGTGGCTGTGCGTGGCATACTGGGTGTCGTCTGGGGACTTTGGGATGTGACTGTGCCTGGCATATCATTAAGGGTGATAATATACAGCATAAACAGCAGCTGAGAGATGAAACTGCTTTCTTTTGACATCTGCATCACATCTGAGGAAAGACAGAGGCATGATAGTCCTGAGGCTGGGCAGGAGCCTGCTCGATAAGCTCAGCAAGCGGGACTGCATCGTACTGATCTCCACTGGCACGAAGCACATTCAGCAGCTGAAGCATCTATTGAAGCTTTGCTCTGAATCACTGCTCAAAATACCCAAGGCAGCCCTCCTGTCTCAGCTATCTGTGTGACTTAGAGCAAGGTGTTGGCTTCCTTTGTCAGACTGTGAAACAGTAATGCAAATTATCCAGCCTACTGTGAAAGGGTCGTTCTGTTTGTAACAGGCTTTGAGCTTCTGGAATAAAAGCTGTCTAATAAACACAAAATATTACAATGACTCTAATGCTGAACAGTATTTAAAAAACATGTAAGGGAAAGCATTGTGCTAGAAGCTGCACAGTGCCTCCAAATTCACATTTTTATTTGTGTTTAACAGTTCTTTATTGCTTTAAAGTTCCTTGTACGGATCTGATGAACAACGGGGTGACCAGATTTTGTGTTACTTCTAGTAGATGATAGGATTACCCATAGAGAAGAAAGTCTTTTCTTTTTCCTAGTTTCTCTCCAGTCTCACAGTGTAGGTCTTAATAATGAAAAACCAACATGAATATCGTCACATTGTGTTTTCAGCCCTGCAAGAAAAAATAGTTAATATTACATTCTTTACAAATCATATCATAAAATGTACTACATTGCTCCATAGTAAAAGTTATTAAATACCATTTCAAGATATATTCTGAGTCATTAGTACATGAATATGGAAGGAGGCATCTTTTTCTGTTTTTTGTTATCATGTATAATTTAATGTAAAGTGTTTAATGGATGATTAGTAGATATTTCAATAAATAACAAATTATTATAGACTTTGCAAGGTCGGAAGATCACCGATTATCATGGTACTTATGTACATGATGTACTTATAACAATCTGGTACACGTACAGCTCAGATCTGTAGCATGCTCTGAACACCTATTAATAATTTTAAATAATTCATAAGTGTAATATTTGAATGGGGTGTGGTTTTTTTAGCATATGAAAAAATATTTAGTTATTGGTTGTGTGTTCAGTATGCTCAGCATCTAATTTGATTTGTAGCTTCTCTCGGTTTATGACAACATGATCTTTCCCTGACAGCTTTGCCTTGACAGTGCCAATACTTGCAGTTGCTTGTTGATGTGTGAACACGATTTGATAAGTCTCTATATTCATATGCTGTCATTCTGCAGCAGCAAAATAAACCACTCTCTTTTTCAGGCATGGGTAGAATCAGATCAGAGCTTTTCTTTCCATGGGAAGATAAAGTGAAATGCTGAAGGATGCTGTTGCTGTGGTTTTGGAATATAGTGACCTGAGCTAATGAGGAAGTAATTAAAGACAGGAAAAAACAATCCCATTGAATCCATCTTATACAAATTACAGGAATCAGAAAAGCTTTTCGTATGTAGAAGCCTGATGTAAAAGCTCTGAGGGGAAAGAGGTAAAAAAGAGGCTTTATTTGTGAGCAATGCAAAAAAATCAATGGATTAGTCTGAACAGGCATTAGGTTCCTGGAAACTGTGATTCACCTCTATTGTGCAGCAAGTCTGCTGGGGAGTTAGATCCTCAAGTCCTTCCATGTTTGTTCACAGAACAATGAAGGAGAATTGTGTTATGATTGCAAAATGCTAAATATTTCCTACTTGCGTTTCCTTCAGGGATGAAAGGCCAGCACTGCACCCTTTCAGACTAAAATAAAGGACTAACCAGTGGGATCAACACAGATTTAAAATGAAAGTTGAATTCCCTGCATACTGGAAGTAAATAGAAATGGATAATGCTACTTATTAAGGAGTGTATATATAGTTATTTCTTTCAACATGATTTGCTGTAATTCAAAGTCAGGCAGCTGCCTCTGAAAGGGAATATTGTGTTTCTAGGCTCAGACACGCTCCCACCACCAGACCTTACTGTTCCTGAGAACATCACGTGTCTCGGACTTGGGTTCGCAGAGCCTTCCGCTGGCACAGGAAGGAAAAATTAAGCACTGGCTGACACAGAGCATATGATTTAACTCAAAAGACTGAGAGAGGAAGCAGTTGGGGATGGACATAGCTTTCAGTATTTTTCAGTATAGCCAAGCTATGTGTAGGAGTCCACTTCTCCCTAACAGCTCCTGCAGGTAAATATTTTTGCAAAGACACCGCAAAGCTTATCGCTTCCAAGCTAAAGGAAACTCTGGTTTGATAGGAAATGCAAAACTTTAGCAGATGCTTCTTCTCTTCCCTTCCTCAATTACAGATGATTATGGACAAAACAGGGAGGAAACTTGTTCACAGGCACAGCAGCTTAATTGCTAACGTGGTCCCCGATAAGCTTTTCATTTGTGCCACTTTACTCTCACCCTCGCTGTTCATGGATAGGACACAAGGGTTATTTCCAAGAGGTTGCTTGGGTACAGCAACCCAATGCTGGAAGCTCTCAGAGGCTGCTCTGTGGATGCAAGCCAGTCCAGGTCTGTTGGTCTCAGGGCAAATAAAGCCCTTGGGCATATTTGATTCACCGATACATGTGCACACTCTGTGCTTTCCTGGTACATTAATGAGCCAGGCCCCTTCATGACCTCTCAAAGTGAGAAGGATGGAAGAGACTGTCACTCTCCCAGCTCCAGGTGGCTTTGGCTGTGAGAAATGCTATGCCCAGCTGCGTAACTGGAATCCCACGTACCCCTTTATGCTCTCATTAGGGACTGTTGTTCCCGTCATTTAAGGCTGTTAAGACATGATTTTGTGAGACTAATGAAAGCAAAGGAGAGAACAAATCTCCTGACCATTATCAAACAAACACAATCAATGAAAAGCTGATGAGCAAAATATTTTGTGAAAGATTATATTAAGTGCATTGATTTTGTTAAGGGGATAACAAGATCCAAGCGTTTGGAAAGCAGTGCAAAGCTAGGTTTCCATAAGGTGATTCCAGCTGGGGGAAGTCAAGGGGCAAAATGAGATACTGTCATGCAGAGACACCCATAAAACATTGGAATTACGTACCTGGAGGATAACAGAAGTGAATGAAGCTGTGATGTTGATGAGGCACTACGTGACAGCACAGTGCTACACCAGTCTGTGAGGGTGGAGGTGTACAACACTGTAGCTACTGCTGTCCCCACCAGCGGAGGAAGAGTGTGGGTAGCAGAGACAGAGCCCACCATGGGAGGACCAAATTAATTCATGGTTTCATCAGGGCCTCGTGTATGGACAGGTTCTTAGACAGCTTGAAGATTTGTTAAAGCGCAAAGGTGTAGAGTGAATTAATGTCTGGAGGTAAATAGCACTAAGTATTCTTACAGTGATTAATGGGAGGACTTCAACACCAGGGAAACTTGTCACCATTCAGAAAAGCAAGAGAGTATTTTCATGCTCAGATTTTTTCTTGAATGCTCAAATAACACCATCTAAGACTGACCAAATAGAAAGTTTTAAGACCCATTAATTCAGTACAACATCACAAATAAGTAGCTATGCACAATCCTAGACCAACAAATAGTTTTCCTCGTTTTAAAGTTCCCATTCTGCCTGTAGAAGTGATATTTGACGAACTTGATAGGTTACTGTTGTGAAATGAAGTTTATTTAACACAGGATTTACTGTATGTGCTAAATAATGTTTACAAACTATCTGTACTTTCCAAGATCATCTACAAGCATGTTTATCCATTGCATTTTGTACACTTAAACTCTCATAGATCCCTGATGTGGGGATGATCTGGGAACCTTGTGGTATTGTGGCATGACCCGCTAAGGTCAAGGCTGATGAGAGTTTATTTAAATAATGAAGTTCTGTCTCTTACAGGGGTTCTAGGTAATTAATTCACCTTAGCTTCTAAGTTCACAAATATCTAAGAACACGTGATATGAAAACAAAAGAGAGTCCTTCCTGAGGAAGGTTACAAGCAGCTAGAAAATGTCTTACTATGCTTGCTGTAAGCCAGAAGGAAAATAGACAGTGGTTATTCCCTTCTGTTTTGCAACAAGGGCAGGTGAAACTGCATGGTTAAAGTGTTCCCTTATATAATCCATGCAGAAAGAACTAAATTTTCCACACACACCGACACTGTCAGTGTAGACACTGACAAAGTCCAGAAAGTCTAAGGTATCATCACTATTGTAGTTTCTGTTATTGCAGTAACTTCAAAGAATACCTGTCGTACCTCAGCCCCCTACAGTGCCAGGCTCTGTGCTAACGCAGGTCAAATGAGGATCCTTCCAGGGGAAGTTTACCATTCAAAAGCAGAATGAAATATTCTTTGTGTTAACGCTTGCTGATCCACACTGATCTGAATTGTAATACATGAGCAGATCGGAGACACGTCCATCTCAACAGCAATGTGAATACCAAGGGAATCGTAATTTTTGATTTATCTTTACTCCCTGCTCTTCCAGCTCATGTGACAGTCAAAGACCTGCAAGGCCAGTTCTCCATGCAGCTGCTGGACTAGTTCTCAGCAATCTGAACTTTTTTTCATTTTGTTTTTGTTTGGTTTTTTCAGTGTCTCCCCCTGAGCCCTCCCCATTCCTCCCAGATAAGTTTCAATTCTTTCCGTTGAAACAGTTTCTCCAGCATTTGATTGTTTCTGGAATCTTGAAATTAGAAAAAAATTAAGAGTGTATTTAAAAATGACACGTAGTTGCCTCTTACACCATTGCCAACTCTGGTCTTTTTTCAATATAATCCCTGTTGAGGGAATTTATACTGCATGTAGATATTTTATGGAGCTAAGGATAGACACTCAAAACAAGTGCATTAGAAGTGATTCTGCTTTCACTGCAATGGACACATCTACTGCTCAGGATTTTATTTACCCAGGAAAGGAACAGGTGTGTAGAAGGACATGAAATTCTAGTGATGTAAACTATGGAGAAAAATATTCTGAGTTTGATTAAAGAGTAACATGACAGTAAACAAAATCAGGTAAACAGAGTAGTCTGTGCACACAAAATCTATTGCTTCAAATTAACAGCGTAGTGCAGACAAAGCTGACAATGAGCGCCAACATGCATTTTTCTTTGTCATAACTGTGCACTGAATACTAAATTAAGTTAAAAACCAAAACAGGTTGAAGACGTAGAATGCTTGTGTTTAAGTCATCAGCACAGGTGCTGGTGTAGAACCAGCGTAACACAGTAAGAACCAGGAGCCCTGTTTATATCAATTGTCCTGAGCTGCTGCAGTTCTGAGAGATACTAATTTGCTACTTTTGTGGGGGTCTCTGAGTAAACACAAAGATATATAGTATAGTGGTAAATAAAGGAGATTTGATGCAGCCAAATTTTTGCCTGATCCTGTAGTGTTAAATAGATAAAAGAATGATAAACTATTGTAGGGATGGGAATATACCTAAAGAAACTGTATCTGATTTCCTTATTTGTTTTCCCTGTTCAGTTCTGATCATATTCATGTTCACTTTATATATAATCAGAGAAAAGGTCAAGATAGTCTGCTCAGGTCACAGACAGTCCTGCCTTACCTCCATTTATGTAAGCAGAATCTGGACATCTTATGGCAGGAAGGAACAAGTTGTCTGGGGAGGAGTGGTAAAACACAAAGGAAGACTTCTGATTTTCCAAAATGTAAGGGATGGGGGCTTTGCCCCCCCAGGCAGGTCAGAATATGCAGAGACAATGCAGTACAAGGTCAGAAAATAGGAATTTATTACCTCACAATCTGCCCAGGGCTCCTCAACGACAACCGAGTGGAGGTTCACAACAATCGTGAGATATTCATGGCATCACTGAGTTTTGACCCAAGGCGAGGAGCATAGAGTCTAGCATCTCGAGTGTTGGGTTTGGTTTTGGGACCCTCGCTGCAAGAAGGACATTGAGGGGCTGGAGTGCATCCAGAGAAGGCAACGAGGCTGGGGAGGGGCTGGAGAACAAGTCCTACGAGGAGAGACTGAGAGAACTGGGGTTGTTTAGCCTGGAGAAAATGAGGCTGAGGGGAGACCTCATCCCTGTCTACAACTGCCTGAAAGGAGGTTGTGACGGGGTGGGTGCTGGGCTCTTCTCACAAGTGACAGCGATAGGACGAGAGGTAATGGCCGCAGGTTGTGCCAGGGGAGGTTTTGAATACGTGTTAGGAAAAATTTCTTCACTGAGAGGGTGGTCAGGGATTGGCACAGCTGCCTGGGGAAGTGATTGAGTCTCCACCCCTGGAAGTGCTTAAAAGACAGGTAGATGAGTTTCTTAGGGACAGGGTTTAGTAAGGAGACGGGCACGGTTGGACTCGATGATCTCAGAGGTCTTCTCCAACTGGATGATTCTATGATTCTACATGTTAGTTTTTATGTGTTAGGTGGGTGATCAGTGCATGCGAATGTTGGATTTTACTATTCATGTATTCATATGACTGGTGAACACTGGAAGCCATATGCATGGTATTGTTTACATTCTAGTTGCTGTCTAGAGCAAAAATAAAGTTATTTTTGCAGCATGTTTTGGTACAAGAGTGTGGGAAGTGTGAAAAATGTCCACTGCCTAATGTCCTCATAATTCTTCTGCACTGGCCCGTACACCAAGGTGGAAGTAGACTTCATCTGTGAAGACCCCTGCTCTTGAAATACTGTGTTTATCTGCTTTTGTCTGTGGATTAATCTAACTAGTGGTCAGAAGAGAGAAATCAGGATTCAAAATGCTAACAGTGAAAGAGATGAACTTCCTCACTCGTCTTTCAGAAATGTACTGGAATGCCTTCAAAAACCTGACTAGAATGGGCAGGATCCTGCCTGACTCAAGTGCAGTAAGCAAGCTTCAGCATGGGTGGTTGTGGGACAATGAACCAAACATAGTACAGGAACCAAGTGCCCTCCTGTTGTTCAGAAATATTTGAAATTTGAGGATTTGTTCTCAAAAAGTAAAATAACATGGAAAATGTAAGGAGTTTTCTCAGCCTAGGTCTGGTAACAAGCGAAAAATTGGACAAGTATGAACAAATTCTGTTGGCAGTCAGCTAGGCAGATGGAAATCAGCTTCCTTAATTCAAAAGGAATTAAGTCCAAAGCATCTCGTTTCAGTTATTCTTAGTTTCCTTTGGAGTTACTGTAGAGACAGAGAGGGAGGACCATTCAAAATAGCACAAATTGCTTTTTAGATGTGCTTAATTTTTCCACTACCTATAAAGGAGCTCAGAAAATCATCTTGGACTAGACATCCAATTCAAGATCTATGAAACTAGTAAAGTCCTATCTTTAGTAAAAGAAAGAATTCCTGAAGCTTGCTATTGTTATTCAAAGAGGTATTATCATTTGGCATCAAAATACATGTATGGGCCAAAAAGACTTTTTTGATTTGTTGGCTTTTTGTAGAAATGATTCCACCCATAGTTACACAGGAACATATCCCAAGGTAAGCCAGGTAGGTAAAAAGAAAGGCAGTTTGTAGTATAATGCGAGTGTTCTGTACTGAACCCTGAGTAGACTAAACTGATTATGTAGGAGATTTAACTGAAAAAAATCCCAAACCAACAACCCCCCCCCCCCCCAAAAAAAAAACAAAGGTAGATCTTGGAGCTCAAAACAAAGAACAATATGAGGTCAGGATATGCAGGATGTCTGAAGGTGACGTGTGCTGTATCCACTCACAGAAAATCAAAGTTCAGTTTAGACCTGTACTTTGCAAAGTGCTTTATCCTGACCCAGGCAGAGCTGTCCACACTTGCAAGCCACTCACTACTCAAAATCTTTGCAATTGCCTTCCTGATTGCAGCCTTCTCACAACAGGAATTGCGAGGACTTCTGGGCTGGGCGTATCCTAAAGGTTCCTCAGTGTACCTTCCAGTGAATTGTCCTGCTTTGAATCATAAAAGCCTTTCCCAAATCCTAAGTAGGAATTTTCTCGAGCCACTCAAAGACACAAATGTGGGGGGTTTTCACCAGTTTCCGTCACATACAACAGCACGTCCAGGTATCAGAAACAAGGCTAACTGTGTACCAGGAGCAGAATTTAAATTCGAGGTTTATAATGAAGTGAAGGGAGTGCTGACAGCAGTTTGCAGTCCTCAAATTTTACAGTGTATGCAGCTACTTATAATCTCCCATCTTTATGTATGAGGTGCCTGACTGAAGTTACAATGGTTCTGGATTCCGTTCTATTCAGCACAGGGCTGAGGTCACAGAGTGGTGAGGCCACACCAGCCTTGCAGCAAGGCTGCTGTGATTATAGCTCACCAGAGCGGGTGGAAATTGCTAATTTCTGGGAAAGGATATATAAAAAATAGCTCCTAAATATGAGAATCAAGTTTCACACAAGCAACTTTTCTATGAGGACCCACAGTACACCCTCTTCAGAGCTCCTATATATCACCAAACAGTCCATGCATTTGTTTCTTAATTTTAAATTGTGAGCTGCTCTTAACGTCTTAAGCTATACGGATGAAATATGCTATATAAGTTCTGATATTATTTAATGTTATCCTTTAATTTTTCAAGAGATTTGCTGGCACGATTCTTTAGATTACTTTTAAATGTTTCTGACTTAATTTTTATGCAGACACATGTGAATGGACAGGTGCCAGATGTTCACTACAATATTTATATGATCAAAATTAAAAATCATTATGCATTATTTTGTTTGTCTCCCCTGGAATCTATAAATCAGAAGCTGAGTGGTGAGCACTGGCTGCTATGATCCCATACGTTGGAAGCACAAGCATAGCAAAGATTTACTTAGGAGTCCAACACCTAATTAAACCCAGGGCTTGGAGACAAGAAACATAAAACAGCTATAGGGGTGAAAATAAAGAAAGTGTTTTACAGGTTTGCCTGTACTCCAGGGAACAGCTCTAGTTCAAAACATAAAAGGGATGCTTTGGCTTGCAAGCATATGGCATACTTGTTCAACTTAGAGGCATTAAATCTGCAAAAATTAGGTAAATATTCTGGCAGCTTTATTAAGTATTCTGCTTTCTCTAGAAACACGAATCCTGGATTGGACTCGGTTCAGAGACAGGTTCTCAGGCTTTACCAGAGGCACAGAATGCAGCAATTATATTACCCAATCGATGGAGCTACCATTACTTCCCTTGGGATACTTTTTACAGTCTGGTAAAACTCACTAAAAGAAAATCACAGTAAAACATCAGGTTGAGATTCGGCCTATTTTTTCCTTTCTTTTTTTTTTTTTTTCTCTTTCTCCCCCTCCAAATGCAAAATATTCTTACAATCATCAGCACTGATGTATAGGCTCTTGGACTTCCAGCACTTAGTTGTCTTTTTCTTGATTTTTGAGCCTTTTTTGTTAAATTATAATAATTTCTAATGCATTTCCTTTGACAGAATCAATCAGAAGTTTAGCTGCTGCAGTGACCAGCTATTACCGCCAGCCAGGAAAACACTCTGCCTTCAGTACAGCCTGTGGGCTCCTCTGTGAAATACAAGAAGACATGCAGACATTTAAGGAGGGTATCTTCAGAGAAATCAGTGAATTAAACGGGGTCTGGTTAATAGAAGAGGACCTTTCAGGTATCTCTATCATTTAAAAGTAATGGATACCCAGCTGCACTTGACATTCCCAGTCAACGCACCGTCTCTGGCTGCTGGAGCTTGATCCATACCATGAAGGACATCAGCGGCTATTGTTAATATGGCCCACAGAAGCGGTCTGTGCCCTCCTTCCTCTCTCATCATCTCTGCTGGGGCATACATCAATAATCCATAGCTTGCTCTTTGCCTGTGCTCCCATGTTTCCTTCCAGAAAGAAGGAAAATAGAGTGTACATCCCTAATAATTGTTACCTCAAGCCACTGAGCTCTTGGATTGAACTTGCTCCAAGAGGTTGACTTGACTGTGTTTTGTGGGGTCAGGAAAGGCACTGGCAATGTTTAGCCACAAGTGGGGTCAGCAGCAGGGCACCAGGTCTGTGTGCGGCTCAGCAGGGACACATAATTGAAAAACTGCACATATATGAACACAGGCACCTAAAGGGTGTTGCTATCTGTCTAAGCTCCGGGCTACTGTAAAGTAAGGCTGTAGCTCGGCAGATGGGCAGAGAGCTTGAGGACTAATACGGTGCTTAGACAGTCCACAAAGACCTGAAATTCATACCTGTCGTGGAACAAGGGTCTGATTTTCCAGAACTAAGATAAACTTTTCTAGAGCAGAAAGAAAACGATGTCGTTTGAGGGAGAAGGGGGGTTTACATTGATGCAAGAAATTGAGAAGACCTCATTTTTTCTCAAAAACATCAAAATAAAATAGCCAAGTAGGTCTTGAAAAGAACTTTGTTGAGGGTGTGAATATTGCATGACTCTACATTTTACAGAGAGGAGAGGAGAGGAGAGGAGAGGAGAGGAGAGGAGAGGAGAGGAGAGGAGAGGTGAGGTGAGGAGAGGAGAGGAGAGGAGAGGAGAGGAGAGGAGAGGAGAGGAGAGGAGAGGAGAGGAGAGGAGAGGAGAGGAGAGGAGGGGAGGGGAGAGGAGAGGAGGGGAGGGGAGAGGAGGAAGGGAGAGGAGAGGAGAGGAGAGGAGAGGAGAGGAGAGGAGAGGAGAGGAGAGGAGAGGAGAGGAGAGGAGAGGAGAGGAGAGGAGAGGAGAGGAGAGGGAGAGGAGAGGGAGAGGAGAGGGAGAGGAGAGGAGGGGAGCCTGGACCTGAAGTGGTTATTCTTGGACCTGAAGTGGTTTCTGCGGCAAAGCAGCACTGTTTGTGGTCTGTGGTGACACTTGGCTGCAATGAAGCCAGTGGGAAAACTCTAATGGCCACAGAGGGTGATTAGCCATGAATGCTGGAACCGGTGAGTGGGATCAGGTGTTCTTGCTGTTCTGTCTGCTACTAAATCTCTGGCAGCTCGAGTCAGAGGTACTTTGAAAGAATGTGCCAAGTGCAAAATGTTCAATTCCTATGGCAGTGTCTTGTAGCCAAGTTATTAAGTCATTGTTTTTTGTCCTTAACCAAGGTTTTAGTGTTTTACGTATATCTCACTGTATTACATGGATTCTTCAGACACAGAAAAGCTTTGTCCTCAGTCTTGGAAACAAAACAATTTCACATTTCAGCCGCTTTTTCACTGGGATCCAGGTGACACTTTGTGATATCTTTGGAGGGGAATACATTTTTTCGTGGTCCAGACTACAGTTTTGTCACGTGCCTTCTTAGGTAAACAGCTTCTGCCTTCTTAGTCCAAATGGCTCATTACCAAAACCCACAGGTTACTCACAGTGCTATGAAGTTTGCTTCTTTCTATTTTAGCGTTTAGAATGTGAGCTGGAATGGGAAATACAGAGGATATGGAGCCCCAAGCCAGCCTGTTGTGTCAGGTGCACCAACGCATGTTGACCTGCACCAGGTTTCGCACAGGTCCTGGTCACTCCCTCCCTTCCAGGGGAATTCAGTGCATGCTTGTGAAACGACACCAAGGGGATGTCGCTAGCTGGGAGGGTGTGAGAACACGGCAATGGGCGCAGCTGTTTCCCTGATTCCAACTGCAGAATATTTTCCTTTCTTGTTTACAGAGCTATAAATTGTTTTGTAGTTGGGCCTTTGTTCTGGGCGCAACTCAGCCTTGAGCTGGGTTTGCTTCCGTTCCCGCTCTGTTTCCTCTGCCTGCCTCCTGGCGTGACTAACACTGTCTGTGCTGCTTCCCTTGTCTCCACGGCTTCCCCTCCGTGCTCTGTCACGGACGTGAGCAACTGCTCCTCTGAGTGCTGCCACAGAGTGAGCTGTTCAGCGTGGAGCAGTGTAGTAAAAAGTGCTTCTTGACCAAAGTGAGCGCTTCGTGCTATAAACGCAACAGACACATTTTTAGTTAAGCAGATCAAAGCTTTGCCAAGCTTTCCTTTTATTCTCCCGCACTTAGATGAGCAAAGCAAGATGCGTGTGTTAGGAGGAGATTTTAACTGCGTTACCCGAAGTAATTTCTGATGGATTAGCATGAGTTTGGGAGATGTAAAGTGGCAGCTGTCTTCATTTGATCATTCATATTCCTTTGAACCAGATACGTATTTCACTTCTTTCACTTTCTCTGATATTCTGCTGATCTGGGCCAAGCTCTTTGCTCTGCTATAATTGATACGATACATCTCCTTAAATGACAGCTCCCTTTATCATTTCAAGACTATTAAGCCTCCTCGTAGGCTGGCTTGGCACACAGACCTCCACTGCAGCACTCCGGGCTCTGCAGCACCTTTGTTGCCTCTGCAGATGCCAGCAGTGCCTGAGCTTGACTTTTGGTTCATGGATTTTCACTGCTTTTCAGAAATTGCAGAATCCCCCTTAGCACAGGAACGACTTCATGTGCTACCGGATGTCCATGCACTGCAAGCATGGACCTTCTGAGCTGACTGGCTTGAGCAAAAAGGGTTGAATTACTTCCATTTTTTAATGTAATGTTTGTATTTCATGTCTTTTGCAAGTCAAGGTGAAAATGAATTTGAACCGAATACCACTGTGCTCAGTGAATGGATTCCTGTCAAATTCTGTGCATGTTGGAGGGTGCTCCTGAAACCTTCAGCTCCTCAGGGTGCTCACCTTGACCAGCTTTACACCTCAAGTTATCCCACTGACTTCAGGCAAATATTAAAAGCTTTGCTGAATCCTTTCTGGGTATACAGAGACCCATCTTCAAAGTTTGCATGGCAACAGAGTGATGGCAGCTCAAAAGGCAGCCAAACGATGGGAAAAGCAAGACTTCTGTATTTTAAACAAGAATGACTCAAGAGAACCAAAATAAATTCACATGAGGACTTAATGCAATTTTTGCACCAAGCCTAGAGCATGTTTTGCCATGTACAGATTCATAGAATCATAGAATGGTTTGGACTGGAAGGGACCTTAAAGATCATCCAGTTCCCACCCTCCTGCCATGGGCAGGGACACCTTCACAAGGACGGACAGCGTAGTGCTGGTGGAGTGAACGTTCCCAGAGCTTTTTATGCCAGCTGAGACTCAGGACCTGAATCACTTTACAGCTTCCTTAGGGATTCCTTAAGTGGGTTGTGTCAGTGACTGCACCTTATTTCCTCAGTTATAAAATATGCGTAGCAGTGCCTCTCTTTTAGAGGATACTGTCAGGAAAGAGCCTTTTAATGATTATGAGACACCACAGGCATCATAGTGATTCAAAACATATGTGTAGATTGACGGAACTTGTTGAGAGACTCTGATTGGGAACTGGTTTTGACAAAAAATTAATGTGCAGAGTCTAAATACAGAGAATGGTTTTCTATGGAATTGCAGTGTAAGAAATCTCATATTATTCAAGTCACCTCAACACATACATTCATATGTTATGTACATTCTTTATAGGAATTATTCTGAACGTACACATCTTCACAATAAACAAGGGAAAGTATTTCAGGATTTTCTCCCTGCATGATCTCAATCATTATTGATTGGTGAAAAGCGAACAAGTTGATCATTTTCCCAGCTCGTCAACTTTCTTGGAAGCTAAAGCCAGACCACATTTGTGGGCAGGTGTGACAGGTGCAGGCTACTGCAGAGGGTAGTTTTCGCAGACACCAGTTGCAAGGTGCTCCTGCTGCATTCCTGCACTGGAAACCCCATATGCAGCCATATCTTGCCTGAGAGATGCTGGTAGGAACAGAAGTAATGTCAGACTTGATGATCTTAGGGGTCTTTTTCAACCTTAATGATTCTATATTTTTATGCATGAGACACAGAAGATGATCATGAAAAGGCATCTGTCAGTCTGACCTGACTGTATCTACTAACAATACATTTTCTTCTGTTGAGCAACATCATGAAGTAAAGTTTCCAAATATGCTAAGTGGTTAGGGGCTGCCCTTTATATAAATAAAAGAGAGCTCCAACTCTGTGACTGTCTCTATGCTGGCAGAACAGGTTATTCACTGGATACCCAGACCACTGAGCTGAAAGATAGGGACTGGGAACAGAATGAATCTCCCATAACAGAAGAGGAAATGGTTTGTGACCTGCTATACCACTTAGGCGTGCTCAAGATTATGGGACTGGATGGGATTGACTCAAGGATACTGAGGGAGCTGGCAGAAGTGCTCGTCAAAAGACTTTCTATAATTTATCAGCAGTTTTAGTTAACAGGGGAAGTCCTTCTTGACTGGAGGTTAGCAGATGCGGCACCCATCTACAAGAAGGGCCAGATGGAAGATCCAGGGAACTACAGGTCTGTCTGTCTGACCTCAGTGCCAGGGAATGTTATCGAGCAGATCAACTTGAGTGCCATCACACAACATGTACATGACAACCAGGAGATCAGACTCAGACAGTATGGGATTATGAAAGCCAGGTCCTGTTTAACTAACCTGATCTCCCTCTACGACAAGGTTACCCACTTAAAAGATGAAGAAAAGCCTGTGGATGTTGTCTACCTAGGTATCCATAAAACCTTTAATACCATTTCTCACAGCATTCTCCCAAGGAAACTGGCTGCTCATGGCCTGGAAGGTTTTGTGTTTCTCTGGATAAAAAACTGACTGGATGGCTGAGCCCAAACAGTTGTGGTGAATGGACCTAAATCCAGTTGGTGACTGGTCACAAGTGGTGTTCTCCAGGGCTCAGTGTTGGGGTCACTTCTGTTTAATATCTTTATCAATGATCGCGTGCACTTTCAGTAAGTTTCCAGATGACACCAAGTTGAGTGTGAGTTGATCTGCCTGAGGGATCTGGACAGGCTGGATCAATGGGCTGCGACCAGCTGTATGGGTTTCAACAAGGCTAAGTGTTGGGTCCCGCACTTGGGCCACAACAACCCCATGCAGCATTACAGGGTTGGGCACAAGTGGCTGGAAAACTGCCCAGCGGAAAAGGACCTGGGAGTGCTGGTCCATAGCCCGCTGTATATGAGTCAGCAGTGTGCTCAGGTGGCCAAGAAGGCCAATAACATCCTGGCTTGTATCAGAAACAGTGTGGCCAGAAGGACCAGGGAAGTGATCGTACTGTACTTGGCAACGGTGAGGCCACACATTGAACACTGTGTTCAGTTTTGGACCCCTCACTGCAAGAAAGACATTGAGGTGCTGGAGTGTGTCCTGAGAAGGGCAATGTAACTGGTGAAGGGGCTGGAGCACAAGTCTTATAAGGACCACCTAAAGGAATTGGGGTTGTTTAATCTGGGGAAAATGAGACCTTACTGCTCTCTACAACTGCCTGAAGGGAGGTTGTAGCAAGAGGGGCACTGGTCTCTTCTTCCAGGCAGCAAGTGATAAGATGAGAGGAAATGGCCCCAGGTTGTGTCAGGGGAGGTTTAGACTGGATATTAGGAAAAGTTCCTTCACTGAAAGGGTTGTCAAGCACTGGAACAGTTGCCCAGGGAAATGGTTGGATCACAGTCCCTGACAATATTTAAAATATGTGTAGATGCGGTGCTTAGGGTGGCTTAGGTTTAGATTGGACTTGATGATCTTCCCAAAGACTTGATGGTCTTCCCAAACTAAATGATTCTGTGATTTTCTGATTCTTGGATCAAAGCATTATCTAACAGATCTTCCAATGAAAAAGAAAACAACCTCACCAGAAAAGAGAAAGAAGAGGTGAAGTATGTGTAAGTAACGTGTTTGGGTTTTTTTAAATCTGTGTTATGGACATTTCATTAGCTAAACAGTCTCCTAAGAGAAAATGTTTCTTAAAGTCATAATGCCTTATCAAATTGTGATTTGTCATCTGTAACTTAGGTGTGTATTGGATCAGTAATTTTTCAGTTATTCTTTGCATTATAAATAACGGATCATAGTTTCTAAAAATAATTTCTCTGTTCAGCAAAGCAACTTAAGTTCCTCAGACCATAGGGAGTCTATCACTTTTTATATGACCAATTCACACATTGTAATCAATCATTTTTGCAACGTTAAGGCGCGTTTTATTTTTCTCTGGTGGTCTTATTTACTATGATATAAACTTTGGAACACAAAATCTCCATTTAAGTAAAACACTTCCTTCTCTGGATCATTGTAATAAAGCTTTTTGTGTAACTAAATTATGATCCTCCTAGCAGCTCCCTGTTCTCTTTTATTATTAAGAAAAGAATAACTTCCTATTAAAATAAGCTTAAAAGCATATAAATATATGATTTACTTAGGAGTTCAGCTACATCAGAAAGGATTTGATTTTACCAACTTGCTCCCAAATAGTTTGGCTTTTTAAATTGCTCATACAAAGATGAAGTTTGTTCTCACCTAGGTACTTTCTATCAGTCCTTGAAGGGAGAAACACTTTGAATATTAGAGTAAATAAACTTCCTCTGGAGTAGCATTTTTACAAAGACACAAGAGAGCATATTTAAGGAAATAAGTAGTTAAATGACTTTCTTCATATGACTATTTTCGAATCTAGTTTTTGTGGATCAAGATTTTGAGGACTGAAAATTAGTTTTCATAAACACCTAAAGAAAGGTTTCAGTGAAATAATCGATCTGCTTAACTAAATAATATGATAATTTTTGTTCTTAGGTTCTGTCGTAAGAAGCTAGTTCCCATGCACAGAGGATCAGTGGGGGATCAGTGGGGGAAGACCCCCAATAACACCCCAAACTGCTGCTCCTGGGGAACTGTAGGAGAGCGACCAACCCCACAGACACTCATCTCTCACCCTGAAGGACGCTGGGACACATGGATAGGGAGACCCCAATGACTCGATCTCAAACACGAACCCCAGCTCACTTTCCTGGGTTGCTCTGGGGAGCCTTACCCCATTGTCTGGGGTGTCCCATCACCACCAGCGAACAGGATAGGGTTCCCATCACCCCGCAGATGGAGGGGTCACTGCCAGTGGTGTGTGGTCCACCGTGGGGAGAGAGGGCATTTCAAGATTTTACTGGACTTTTGGTATATTCTGAGCAGGATGGGAGAAAAGGAGGGTCAAGCTGGTTTGAGGAGGAGTGAGTGGGAAAACAGCAGGACAAGGGGATGTAAGAGGCTGCTTGAGTGCAAATGGGCTGGTCTGTGCACCTGCCTGGCTATGACCCGTGTGTGAACAGCACAGTCTGTCGTGGTGTCTCACTAAACCTCATTTCTAGATATTTTCCCCGTGATGACCTCTGTCCTGTGTGTCTGCAGTTTCATTAAGAGCCCCTGGGGTGGGACCAGGGGCTGTAGGCCTGTGTGTCTTTGGTGTTACAACTGAAAAGACTGAATTGGTTGCTGGAGGAACCAAAGGTTCCAGATTTGAGAGACTGTGGCATGTGGGGATTCACCTTGCATGATTGTATTCCCCATTAAGTGACCTGGAGTCTGAACAGGAGGCAGGATGAGGCCATTGATACTGTTTGTGTCTTTTGGAGTACTTGTGTTTTCTGTTCCTGTTTATCTGTGTGGCCAGCTAGGTAAAGATGTACACGTGATGTATGGATGGATGGATGAAGTATACATGTATGTAGGAGGCGTATGTGTGTGCTCTGTGCACGAGTGCCTTCTGGGAACAGCAGTTCAACGTTGCTTCTGGCTGGACCTGGAGGTATGAAGATGTGGCACACTTGCCTCTGTTGGTCCACAGGATTTAGCAACTTCTTAACATCACTTGTAGCTTCCCCTACCTGTGAATTCCAATAACAAGGCGGTACTCTGCTCCCCTCACATAAAATGTTCCAGGTCAGGTTGGAGGAAGTCTTGAGCAGCCTGGTCTGGTGGGAGGTGTCCCTGCCCATGGCAGGGGGGTTGGAACTGGATGGGATTTAAGGTCCCTTCCAACCCAAATCATTCTGTGATTCTATGTTTCTATTAAAATCAAAGTTTAAATTAAAGGAGTTATCTTTAAAAAATTTTTTACTGAGAGCACAATTCTAGTATTCAGAGGATTCAAACTGGTCTATGATCTGAGCTGAGATGTGAGGCCAGCTTAGATGAGTAAGGAAATCAATGGGCTGGTTTCCAGGAATGGGAACATAGAGCCCTTCTCAGTAAAGTCACTGAGAACCCAGATGAGAGGAGGTGCAGGTGACTGTGCTAACAGTCCTAACACTGAGTCATGAGAGAGCTATGGCTATTTGACTCCAGCCTCTTGTATACAAAGTGAAAACCCAAGTCATGGTAATTTCCTTATCTGTGTTCTGCTTTTGTTTCATGAGTCAGTGCAAATAACTGTCTTGAGGACGGCAGTAATTAGTGAAAAACAAAGTTGAAATTCTAGAGGGTAACTCCTGGGTCAAGCCTTTTATGCAGCTTTGACATTTATCAAAGATTTTTTTTCTATCCTGTACCCCAGCCCTATAGATGTGACAACTTCCCCTGCACTGGACAATAGGGAATGACTCCTGGTATTGAAAACACCAGACTTAGACAATGAGTGATTTTCCGTTTCTTTTTTCCTCGAGAGGGTCATTTTATATTTCATATTTCTACCTATCTTGCTGCCTGAATGGCAACAACATTAATGACATGGGAGATTGATAGCTGTGATGGATTTCTTCGGCAGCAGAGCTGATGTGGGGAGAATACAAAATAAACTACATAGAGAGAGGAAACAAACAGTGCATGAACTAGTGGACAAATGGCATGCATTTCTATAAGAAACCTTTGTCAAGCACCAAACATAAGCTCAAAAGGGCCATTTTATGCACACATTTTATGCATTATGTGATGCTTGTTCAAAGATTCACCATGTCTCTTTCCCAGTGAGGCCACGTCACAGGAAAACTCTAACCAGCGGCTGCATGTAAGATTTGGCCTGTGGGTTCTGGTTTACTTCAGTAATTGGTATTTTAATGGACCACAGACATTCACAGATGGGAGAATAAGTGTTAAAAATAAAGGTCAAGTCCTTTCCTGTTTCTCTGGGTCTCACAATGGGTATATTGCCCTATCTTTACTTTCCTGAGGTTTCCCATAGAAAGAACGCAATGATGATTTCTCTCCCCCATAACAAGAACATCCTGACCCCACAGCATGCCTTTGACGTGCCATATTCTAACTTATTGCTGTGTGTCCCTCCCAGACGCTATTTTTCAAATTTATAACAATACCCTTAGACATGCTGTTTGATTATTCGGTTGTGGTTTGCCTTCTTTAGTTACAGCGCTTGCGGAAATCCAGATCCATGTCTTGAAACATATCTTTTTTTCAACCTAAACTATGAAGGCACTAAAGTGAGCTGAAGGGGCTGATTGATACATCCTCTTGAAGACAAATACAGCAAGGGTCAAGTAAGCAATATATTCAGTTTATTGCTAAGTAGACTATTCCATCTGAGGATTGTGCTCTGGTTTTCTGTGTGGCACAGAAAAAAATGGGACTGTTTCCTGCCTCAGGAAGACGCCACATGTTGCTTGGAGAAGCAAAGAAATGGAAAAGGTGGTGGCGGTGGCGGTGAGTGCAGGTCTTTTGTGCACCTGAAGAAGAGGAGGCTCAGGGGAGACCTTCTTTGCTCTCTACAACTGCCTAAAGGGAGGTTGTAGTCAGACAGGGGTTGGTCTCTTCTCTCAGGTGACCGGTGACAGAACAAGAGGACACGGTCTCAAGCTTCACCAGGGGAGGTTTAGGCTCGACATTAGGAAGAAGTTCTTCACCGAAAGGGTGATTGGCCATTGGAATGCGCTGCCTGAGGAGGTGGTGGAGTCACCGTCCCTGGAGGTGTTTAAGGAGAGATTGGATGAGGCACTTAGTGCCATGGTGTAGTTGACAAGTAGGAGTAGGTGTAGGTATTGGGTCATAGGTGGGACTCGGTGACCTCAAAGGTCTTTTCCAACCTTATGATACGGTGAGATTGTGATCCTCATGTAGTCATCATGCTTTATAAGGTGGACTTTAACATCCACAATTTAGAGTAATTTATTACCCCTCTGCAGGTTTTAAGAATGCTTTGCTAAGAACGAATGCTTTGCTGCAGAGCACAGTCCAGCTTGAAGTCCTTGCCCTGACTTCCCATGATCTGCACATCCCGTGGGAATGAGTCACTGAAGCTTTCTCCACTTTGGCAGTGTGGTGATTGCCTTCTCTCCTGGCATCAGCTACTCTGAGAACAACGTTTATAGCACCTAAAGTAGAGGCCTTGGGGTTTTGCTTTCACACAGAACTGCGTTACGGGGTAAAGCTTGGGTCCCAAATATTGCTCACAAAACATACAAGAGAGTCTTAGGTTTTTTTATATTTTTTTCTTTTTCAACAGGGATTTTGATCTAAACTTCAGCATTTTCTTTCTTCATGATGACTGCTCATGTCTGCCAGATTTTGAGGGGTTTAGAAGGTTAAAGTGGGTTAACAAAAGTGACACAAGGTTAATCTCCTGATCCTCATCCTGCACTAGAGTAATGGGGACTAACTGTGCTGAGCACTGCTGACTGCTGCAAATTTCACACATCCATGAGCATTTCTGCGTTTTTTTTAATGCACGTGTGTGCAGTTTGTCAATGCCACAGTGATTTGTTAATTCTGCAGCTTTATTAATTTGGGGAATTTCCATGATGATTACTATTTCAGATGAAGAGGGCCCTGCTTTGTAGCCCCTGTTCAACTCCTCCAGCTACCACTGTGCTGCTTCCAACTCCACAGCTTGGCCACCTGCACCAGGACAACACGCTGAGCTCTCAGTAAAACAGGAGAACTCATGGCTGGTTAAGAGCAAGACAAATTGAGTAAATGCAAATTGTGACATTCTTAGGTTTACTCATCTTTTATGGAGAGGCAGGAACTGTTTTGCACCAGTGGCTGACGGGGACGAAGCTTATGTAGTCACAAAACCTTGACTCGTGGTACTGACATTACTGTGATGGTCATGATCAGATTCAGTGTTAGATCCTGGTATACAACCCTTAGAGAGAGAGAGAGACTATATAGTGACAGTGATTTAGTATCTCTTGGTGTCCGGATGCATAGTGCTCATTGAAATCAATACCTGTTAGTTATCCGCGCACCTCTGAGGATCTGGGCCAATGTACTCTAATGCTTCATCAGCTCAGCAAGTGGAGATTTTCCTCTGAAAAACAAGGACAGAGCCTCCCGCTGAGTGCCTAATAACGCCTCATTATGCCTGCTGAGTTTACATGAAAGGTGCTCAGACCATCTGCAGGTGGACAGCAGCGCAAATCCTACAGGAGCTGCATAGAAAATGCAGTGTTGGTTTTTAGTCCATTGGATGCTACTGCTTTACATCAACAGTGCTTTAGTTTCTCCTTATTACAGCAGTGATAAACTGTCAAGCTTATCAGGAAGTTCCCCTCAAAGGTGTGACTTGCATGTGCATTTAAATATCTCTGTTTTCAATCCTACCCTAAACTTCTTTATCAGCATAAATTCTAATCATTGTTATCTCAAGAGGAAATGCTATATTCTAATTAATGGCTCAAATAATTGTGCTCGGTATGCAATTTGGCCGATAGTCACAGCTTTTGTTAACTGTATGATCGCTGTTGTGGCTCATACTGGAAAATCATGTTATTACCATTTCAAGATAATCAGCATTTACTCGGTGAATTCAAAGGCTGAGCAGGGAAGAGTCATATGTAGCAGAGTAACTCTGTGTAACATACTGCATTGCAGCAAGACAGATAATAACAGTGCAGCAAAGCACATTAGCTGTCAGGCAATATACTATGCTGTGGAAAATAGACTGATACCGTGTCGTATTTTCTAATCATGTGAACTGCGGGGGAATTTTAAGAGCTGAGGCATATTTCTAGCAGAGATCCTAATATAATGAGCATTCAAATGCATCTCTTTCACTGCGATTATTTGTAAGATATTACCATGCTGTTATTTGTAGATGTTGGTGAGACAATTGTCTGTCTTTTAGAATTCACTGTTTGTCTGACAGCACATCCCGTAGGGGACAAAGAATAATGTGACAAGCCTGTTGCAGTAACTATACCTCGGTTAAAACAAAACCAGCAGCAAGAATTATAGAGCCACAGTAACTGAGGATGATAATACCTTTTCTGTGAGGATATTTTCAGTCACAAAAACCAGACTTGGACTTTGGTTTCCCCAGTGAATTTCACTAGAAGTTTGGTACTTAAATGTAAATGGTGCCTTTGAAATAACTGGTAATTCCTTTGGATAGTTGTCATTGTTGTAATAGTTGTCACTGCTTTGCCACACAATTGGGGATGCAAAAAAGGTTGAAACTATCAGAGCTAGAGCTACTCCTATGAGTAAAAAACTGAAGATTCACACTTCAATTCCCGTCTCTTTGCAGGTGATTCGGGAACTCCCTGTTAACTTGGCTTCACTTGAGCTGTCCTAGAATTTTCTAATGGCCAGCGAATAATAAGAGGGGTGGTGGGAAGAAAAGTAAGTCAAGTCTGATGGATGCTTAAGCATCTGTGCAGATCCATGCACAGCAGTCGCAGCTTGAAGAAGTCTCCAGACTGTGAGTTGATCTGCAGCTGCACCATTTGCTTTTCACTTTTTTTGTACCCAATAACATGTGCCAATCCCAACAAGCGGGAGGGTTTTCTTCCTTAGGACATTTCATTCCTGCCTGTTAGTGGCAGTGAATACAAAAGGACTGGTTAATAATTTGCATTCAGTCAAAAACCCCTTAGCTTACCCTTAAAAATCTGTCCTGAACGAATGTTCTTCCACTTTCAACACTGAACGCTTCCCAAAGAAGCATGTATAGTCCATCCAAATCATCTGGGCACGCACTGCTACGTAGGATTAAATAAAGGTTGAAAGTTTCTTGACCGCATTGCTGTGCAGTATCATGTGCTTGGTGTTACTCGGGAGAAAAATCTGCTAGTTTGCTATGAATACATGGAAAAAAATGTTCAAAAAATCTTCAGAAATATTAATAGATGCCATTTTTTAAATGAGAAGTGAATCAGGTTGCAGAGTTTTGTAGATTTGTAGATGTAGATTTAACTTTATTATAATGAATAAATAAAGCAGCTTCCAGAATTTGTACTGAAATTCTGAAATTGCTTGTAAAAAGCTCACGTAAACTACACAGTGAAGCCAAGGAGGAGAATTAGACAATTCTAGAAGGATCACTGCGGCCAAGGATTGGCACATTCTCAGGGACATAAATAACAAACCCACTGTCATTCATTTTACACAAGAATATCTTACCAAGGAAACCAGGAAAGGAAAGCATCTTGCTGTATTATATATATCATTAAAATATATATATGAATTATATATGAATTATGGATACATCATCTATAGAAAGTTTGATTTCTTTTGAAGACGTCTATATGAACAAAAAATATTAATATTTAACAAAAGCAAGAGCGATAACAAACCATAAAAGTTTTATTTTGCCACTAAATAGTCTCTAAGAGACTTAGCTCATACTCTCCCCAGATCCTCCTGTTGTCAGAGAGAAAACCAGGAAACTCCAGGCTCAAAGACATCTTTTCGAGAAAAATGATAATTTGCCTAAGTTCATGACCTTAAATATAGTGGATTTTTTTCAAGAAATTGGGAATTTTTTATTTCAAGAATACGGATTTGACTTTGCAATTACAACATCTATGAACAATATAATATCATATGATATAAGGATATATTATATTTGATTATATCAAATGATATAATATCATTTCTAAGGTGTTTCCTTAAGTTGAATAGTTTTTTGCCTGAATAGATTTTAGGTTATGAGTAATTTTTGAGCAGTTTTCTTCACTTTTTCTTTAGCTGTGTGACAGTTATAAGTCAACATGATGCTTGTTTCACTACTGAAGAAGGCAGAAGATGAAACTAATACCAAAGAACCAGTGCAAATTATTTATACCTGCCATGAATAATCTGAGCATGATTTCCCCAGCAGTACATCTCAAAGAATGATCAGGGAGGAGTTTTAACTTTCTTTTTATTCTATTACTGCCATCTGTGGTTTTGTGATGATTGTCTCTAACTTATATGACTATCTTGTCTCTATTTCATTTTGTTAATATGTCAACATGTTAACTGAAACATATTCTGCTCCATGTTCAGAAAGAAAATCTTCAGAATCCCACTTGTTGACCAGTTAAAAAATCTTCTGTGAAGTATGTGTATGAGGAAATACTAAAGTAACTTAAAAATCTGGAGGTGAGCAAATTAACCTTTCCTGCAGTATTGAACTGTAGAGATCCATTTTAATTATTTTAGCCTCATAGTGAGCTTTTTTATTTTATTTTTTTATTTTTTATTTTATTTATTTTTTTATTTATTTTTCTATTTTATCTTTTAACTAATCTTAAGGATTTTGATTTGGAGAAAAACAATATAGCACAGTTGGAAAACATGCCTTTCCCACTTGTAGCCTTGATTATTTTTTCACTAAATAAGTGACAAAAATAAAAATATCGAGACCATCTAAGTTTTCTTCAAAGCCATTTGAATGGCATCAAAGAAACATTTTCTGCAGAGGATGAGCTGGCTAGCTGCTAGCAGAGGGGTTTTTATGCTGCTTTGGAGTCAGCTTTGCTAATGTCTATCTGAAGCATGAAAAACAATTTTGGTCTGA
Organism: Neomorphus geoffroyi; assembly: GCA_033558235.1. Taxonomy (NCBI): domain Eukaryota; kingdom Metazoa; phylum Chordata; class Aves; order Cuculiformes; family Neomorphidae; genus Neomorphus; species Neomorphus geoffroyi. The sequence goes on from JAUMJM010000017.1 coordinate 16,861,358, forward strand.
GAAGAGTCTGGCTCCATCTTCTCTATAACCTCACAGCAGGCACCAGTAGGCAGTGTCATGGTTTAACCCCAGCTGGCAACTAAACACCACACAACCGCTCGGTTACTCTGCCCTGGTGAGATAGGGGAGAGAATATAAAGAGTGAAAATAAGAAAACTCATGGGTTGAGATAAAGACAGTTTAATAGATAAAGCAAAAACCATGCACACAAGCAAAGCAAAACAAGGGGTTCATTCACTGCTGCCCATCGTCAGGCAGGTCTTCAGGCATCTCCAGCAAAGAAGGGCTCCATCACTCGTAATGGTTACTGAAGAAGTCAAACACCATAACTCTGAATGTAACCCCTTTCTTCTTATCCCTCAGTCTCTGTATAACGAGTATGAGGTCCTAGGGTATGGAATATCTCCTTGGTCAGTTGGGGTCAGCTGTCCCGGCTGTGAGCCCTTCCAGCTTCTTGTGCATCCCTAGCCTGTTGCCTAGTGGGGTGGTATGAGAAGTAGAAAAGGTCTCGACTCGGTGTAAGCATCGTGCAGTAGCAGCTAAAACATCCTGGTGTTATCAACACTGTTTTCGCCACAAATCCAAAATGTAGCCCCATATTAGCTACTATGAAATAAATTAACTCTACCCCAGCCAAAATCAAGCACAGAAAACAACAAGTTCTCGTGCCCTACATTTTCTTCTCCAGCCTGAATAGTCCCAGGTCTTTCATTCTTTCTGTTGGAACGGGTCCAAAGGAAGGCTATGAAAACGATCAAAGGACTGGAGCCCCTCTGCTATGAGGACAGACTGAGAGAGTTGGGGTTGTTCAGCCTGGAGAAGAGAAGGCTGCGAGGAGACCTTAGAGTGACTTTCCAGTACCTGAAGGGTCTACAAGAAAGCTGGGGGACTTTTTCCAAGGGCATATAGTGACAGGATGAGGGACAGTGGCTTTAAACTGGAAGGGGGGGAAATTTAGATTAGACATTAGGAAAAAATACTTCACAGTGAGGGTGGAGAGACCCATGCACAGGTTCCCCAGGGAAGCTGTGGATGCCTCCTCCCTAGAAGTGTTCAGGGCCAGGTTGGAAGGGGCCTTGATCAGCCTGCTCTGGTGGGAGGTGTCCCTGCCCATGGCAGGGGGGTTGGAACTGGATGGGCTTTAAGGCCCCTTCCAACTCGAACCATTCTGTGATTCTATGATTCAGCTTCTCCTTGTGTGACAGATGTTCCAAGCCATAAAAGATTTGTGGTGCTTTGTTGAACTCACACCAGTACGTCTGTGCCTCTCTTCTACTGTGGAAACCTCTTCTTGTAGTAGTCGTTCTTAATATCAGAACAGTATTCCCTTCCCTTCCGTCAGCTAAAGTCACTTTTGATCTATAGGAAATAAAACCAGCAGAGAACCTAGAATTTTTTTCATTTTCCCTCACTTTCTGGAGTTGCACTCTGCAAAGCTTGGTCAAAATTATCACAGCAATGAATCAGATCCAAACATCAGCAGAAAAAGCAAAGGATCTGTTGTCATTGGCCTGAATAATAAATTTTTCAGGAAATCCATAATAATTAACACCACTGGTTTTTTTTTTTTTTAAAAATCTCAGTCAAGTATTTTTGAAAATGGTCCTGGATTTTATTCTTTTGGTCATAGAGAAAGTAAGTGTGGTTTGGAGTTGCTTGGCTGTTTTTGTGAATTGTGAAATTCTTGAGTTCTTGAGTTCTTGACTTGATTTGAAACAGACACTGAATACTCTTCTTACAACGGAAACGATACATGCTCCTATCTACTTCTGCATGTTGCTTTTCTGGGTACAGGTAAAACAAAGCATTCACAGATTAATTTGTTCTGTGTTCAGTGAAAGAGTGTTAATCATGATGAACTAATGCGATTTTAATGGGAATATCGTAAGTATCCCTATGCAAATTCTATTTTAATGTAGCAATTAATTGTACTGTGATTTCACCAAATGAGGTAGCTTGCAGTGCAACATTACAGCTGGTGCACTGAAAAACCGTGGCCTTTGATGCAGAGCAGTGCTATTGACAAGATTTTCCTACATGGATTTTGGAAGCAGAGTGTGGACCAGATGGCTGGAAGGAGGAGAGGATGCACAGAACAAATTTCATTCTTTACTCTTGTTGCCTACAAGGTAATTAATCAACCTAAGGGAATCAAAAGCAGGTAAGTAGATTATGACTGGCCAATATGTGTGGTGGAGAAACTAGTTTAGATATCAGTCAAGACAGGAATTCCTGTTTCCCGTAAGTAAAATGACCTCTGCCTTTGATGAGCTGCAGACTTATTCTTTTGCACTCACTTATCTCCAGTTGCACATTTTCCCCATTACTTTCAATATTTCCAAAAAAGCAGAGACAGAAGAATAGAACTTCCCATTTTACCAAAATGCGTAGAAATTCCCTCTGTAGTGCTGATGAAACAACTGGCTCTCTTCCCAGAGAGACAGGACAGGAACAAGGGTACCCCTTATTACCCGCATCTTCAGCAGAGAAATATGCGTTTGGAGATGTATTTTAAGGCTGACGTGCTATTATGCACACTGCTACTCGCAAACCTCGGCTGAAAGTGGTCTTCTCACATCTCCCCAACACATGGGACATCAGTTAGAGCACTGCACCGGCCTTCAAAGAGAAGGGAGAGAGGGCAGAGGAGTATTAAATCTACACAGCTGCAGTGAAACACAGGCGATTGTCCTGACTTTGTGCAGAAGCCACCCCTGTCAAGGGGGAAGGGAAAGGCTGATGTTCAAGTCACTGGGTACAAGCACAAGCAGCAGACAGGTTCCTTCCTGGACATCTGTCCTGTCACCAGGAATCTGACTTGTCTTCTTGTGGGGTGCTCCCAGTTTTGCTAGTGGTGTAGCTGGTTTGTGAACTTGGAGCGTGTCTGGGAAGGGAAGGGAAAGCAGAGGAGAATCAAGAACTAGGACTTCAAACCTCCAAAACCTGAGGAGAGGAAAAACAAAATGAAAAAAAAACCCCAAACATCAGCAACCAGTCTGATAAATAATCTTCCAAAGAAGAGCTCTTCTGAGGGGAAATGGGATTGGAAGCAGAAATATACTCAGAAGATACCCAGAAAAAGACCCTCTTTTAAGGGTTTGGACTTTGAAGGAGGCTATAACAAGTTCTCTTGTTTTGTTTCACTGGGTGTGCAGTCTACAGAAAAGGCAGTTGTTGTTTCTGGTAAACTTTAATAAGTCAGAAAAATGATATAAAAGTAGGTTGCAAACAAGTGGGACTGATGCTGGCCTGTTGTAAAAACATGGGGTGATATTTCCCCAGGGTGGATAAGAGATATTTGAACTCTAAGACTTTTCTGACAGGAAAACAAATCGGTTTAAAGCAGTTAAAAATAAAAATAGACTAGAATTTACCAAAAATTTTCTAGACATCTGAAGACTGAAGCATTAGTAGAGGTTTCCAAAGCACCTCCAATTGAGCAGAGAAACACAACTCTGTTTGAGGTAGTGTTTGTTAAAGACAATGAGAAGAAACTTATAACATGGCTCCATGTAACATCAAGAGACTGGGCTGAGTGATACAAGAAGGCCTTTTTTTGATTTATATTCTTATAGTCATCATCGTAGCAAGAACCTTGGGGGGAAGATTTGGCAGCTTACATGATAAGATTATGAGGAAATTGCTATTTTTTCACCTGCTCTATTTTACCTCTATTTTTCTACCATTTCATTTCCACTTCTCATCCAAAATGATACCTGTGATCAGACCTCCTTGTTCTTGTTTTCAATCAGGATGAACACAGGCAACAAACATCTGAGATAATCCCACAGCTGTTAGCAGTTGGATTTCTTTTTTTCTTCAGGAAAGAGCTTACAGCTACTGAATTGGAATTAGAAATGCATTTGGAAGTCAAACAGTTTCCTGATTGATGTACATTCCCATTTTAGAGCTGAGACTCCCTTCCCCCAGAGCAATGAGGACTGCATGCAACTCAGACAAAACTTGAGCCTTCACTTGTGGCTGGTTCCTGCATAATGTTTGCAGAGCAAATTCACTCTGCATCATAGATCTCGATTACACATTTATTCCAATTGTTAGACGCATTGTCAGGAGGATAATAACGATAGTGGGGATGGGGAAGATTTATCTGGCCAGGAAAATCACATTGTGTTCAGACTCTCTATAGAGCTTTTATTGACTCGGCTGCCAGCAGAGATTAGCGCGATGCAAAACTGTTAAATACGCAGCCCAGCACTTCCTACTATTTAAGTGGTTCAAATAATTAGCAGTTTTCAGCGTCTCCTTTCACATATTTTCTTTTTTTTTCCCAGCTGGCAGAATCATTTTTAAAAATATAGCTACATGGATTTGTGTGCCACTGTAACGCTTCGGAATTCAAAGGCTTCTACTAGGCAGTCAATCACTTGGGATAAACTTTTTATCCAGTGCAACATCTTCAGGAGACTACTAAGGACATGAAGGTAGAGCCTCTTCACAAAATTACTGAAGCCACATTTCATGTGTAAATTAATTGTTCATTTATATTCAGTCACATAATTGGTGCATCTACAGTGGTTTACATTGTATGGTGGCATGAATACAATAAATTGCCTTCCGTTTCTCTCTCAATAGAGTTTCTTCCCACTGAAAATAGAGAGGCTCTGAAGATATTTAGTCCTATCTTGACTTCAGTGCCTAAAAGTATGTAGGAAGGTCTCAGTGTTTGCTGTCAGGTGTGAGGCAATGCAGGCTTCAGTGAGCCTGGTACACAGCACGGGGTGAAAGCAGGTGAAGGAAAGATGGGGCTAAATTCCCCAAATGTATTACAGTAATCATGTTCTCTGCTTTATATCAAACTCAAAGGGTTTTGCTTCAGGACTGGAGTAAACTACTTCTGTGTGTTCTTAGGAGTTTCATTATATTGAATCCTCTGCATTGGTTTGTACAGTGCAATATTAAAATTTTTCTTCTATTTTCTTCTTCTTGTCTGGCTGAATGATACTTCAGTTTCACAGTAGAACTGGCTCATAATTTCAAAGACATGTGAGAAAAATGGTGGAGAGGAGGCACATGCTATGTTTAAACTGCCTACCTAAGAGTAAGACTTTCTTCAGACAGTGCAGAAGCCTGAGAAAAAAAAGAGAAATGAGACCCAAATTGTCCTTAAAAAAGGAAATAAAATTGGTCCTCTCCAAAATCCCATTCATGAGCCAGTTCAACCTCTTTTCGTCCTTTGCATAAGCCCACTTTCCCCAAAAAGCAACAGTATTAGGGACAAAGTGAACAGCACATCCTTGGGCTGTACCATGCAAAGAGCTCAGATTCAGCACTAAATGTGCTGATAATTCATTGTTAGCTTTGGTTTATGTGTTGCCTCCTGCCTGACTCCTTTGAGTCTGATAGTTCACTTTGGAGAATTACCCCCATGAGCTCAAGGGGACCGCTTTTGCTTAATCCATTTTGAAAACGCAAGTGATACCAGGCCACAAAAATGGCAGACATCAAATGGTAGCTGTAAACCCCACACAGCTGAAGTCTAACCCTCTAAAAGTTGCTGCATTCAAATCCTCTGACCTTGGTATCATTGCACACTCCCAGGCAGAAGGTCTTTACAATAACAACTATGGAAAATCAATCTCAAGTCCCTAAAGATAGGAGTGCAGTTGCTAAAGGTCACTGAAATTTAGCAGCTGCTTTTCATGGTTGGAGTTTTGAAAGGGAATTTTTAAAAGAAAACACCGATTTGGTGACTGTGCACTGGTCCAAGTGTTTGTATTGCAGTTTCGAGTGTGATGTTTAATTTTTGGTATCCCTGTGTGAGGAGACGTTTCTTCTTACACTGTTGTCTCTGAGCTTTTTAATGCCTGTGGGAGTCATCCATCAAGTTGTACATTTTCTGGGTTTTCATTCCAGTGTCCAGTCTGGACTGCCTGGGCTGAGCTGGATTGATGCTCACATTATTTTGGTTCAATAAACTGAAGTGTTTTGCTTTGTGAACACTCGGTCAAACCAAAGATCTGAATTCAGTGAGAATATCTATTTTTATTTAATGGAACCAAATTAAACTCAGAATTGGAACAGTCTGGGGAAAAAAAAAAAAGAGAATAAAGAAGGATAATTGCACATGTTTATCAGAATATCTGCATTTCTGCTTCTTGCTGGGGATAATAGGCAATGATTGAGTTAAACCTTTATGTCTTTGTTAGTCCCTGTATGATTTTTAGAAAAATAAAATAATAAAAAAAATCAACCAAAAGAAGAAAAACAGTACAGGTGTTTAAACATGGCGTTAAAAATGAAAAATTTCAGCAGTCCCCAAGTCTTAGCTAAATCACCATATTCCTCGGTTTCTCTGGCAACTCCCGAATCCTTTTTCCCTCTGGAGTGTGGGCATAATAATAGCTATTTGTCTAGTTCACAGTGAATTTGAGGCTTTTACATTAAGTATTTTCTTCATGTCTTAACTGTTGCAACTCCAGTCTATTTAGCACTCAAAAGTGCTAAATCATACTGTCAGCACAATATCTTGAAAACAAAAAGTTGTGCTTTTCTTCCCTTTTTCTTTGTCTATTTAGTTTCTCCTTCAAATTCTGTGAGTTGCAAGCAAGCAAATTATAACCCTGCCCAGATAATCCTGTATCTTCATCCTCTTCTCAAATTTGCAGTATTACAATTATTAATGTGGATGACTGTTATTTATAATCACCACTGTCAGTCTTGAATACACAGATTATAGTGTTAAAGGGAAATAGTGTTTAAAATGTAATAGTGCTCTCTGGGATATTCATAAATCCTTTTCAGTCTGTGTTTGGTGACAAACACTCAAAGGAAATGTCCTAAGACCCTGCAAATGGTTTTAAATTAGATATTACAGTTACGTTTTAATCAGCAGTTGTAAATTATTGTTTGTCACAAGTGATGCATTTAAACATAAAACCTTGACTGAAATGTTATTCTAGACATTCTGACACTGGGCTTTCTCAGATTCATAATTAATTATTTGACTAATAGGGTGGGATGCGGTCTTCTAAATACATGCTTCAAGCTGCCCCCTCAGCAGGGCTTGGGACTCTACAGACCTTGTTTCACATCTGCTGGTCCCAGCTGGGTGTCCCAGATACCACCAAGCATCTGAGAAATGTGGTCCTGAACTCCATTTGTTACGTGTTTTATCTATCAACCGACCTATCTTGGGGGAAAGAAGGCAGAAAAAGATGAACAGGGTACAAATCAGTTACCATTTGCACAACTGGTAAAATGTTAAAAGGGGTTGAAATCACTTGATTAACTTCTGAAAAGGAAGTCCTTGTTCATCCCTACTTTTCCTACGCATCAGGACTACGTGGCAGTCTTGGAGACTCACTTAAATGGCTGGGAGGAAGTTCTGGAGACCTCTTGTCCAACGTCTTGCACAAAGTCAGCCTGTTGCTGAGGTTGGATGATGGCTGCGTGCCTTTACTGCGCTGAGTCGTGAAAGCCTCCAGGGATGAGGATTTGACAGTCTCTGAGCAGCCTGTGCCAGGGCTGCGTTGCTGTAGTAGTAAAACAGATTTTCCTCACGTCCAGGCAGAACGTCTCAAGCTAGGAACTGTGACTGACTGTGACTGTTACACCATCTGTTGTTATCAAGAAGAGTTTTACTCTGCTGCTTCTGTAAGTCTCCTTCAAGCAGCTGCTGACAACTATCAGATTTTGCCTCAATCTTCTCTTCACCAGACTAAACAAACCCATTTTCCTCAGTCTCTGCCTATTGGCCATGAATTCTACATCCCTCACCATCTTGCTAGTGCTCCACTGGGCTCCCTCCAGTTTCTCAGTACTTTTCCTGAACTATAATTCACTGTTTTACGCAGCCCCTTCCTTTTTTTCCACCTCTAAGTTGAAGTCATTCACAGATTTGCAAAGGTTTTACGTTTTCTCTGCATACAGGTCGGTGATGAAGATGCTGAAGAAGGCTGCCTTAGTACTGGCCTCTGGACAAGGTACCGTGTTTATAGTCTAGCAGAGAATTCACCACTGCAGCTGGTTTACATTTTTTTCCCCTTTCAATAGTTTGTTGCTTTTTCACGTGTCAGATTACATCAGCATTGCATATTCTTAGTCTCAACAAACCTCTTCAAACCAAACCAGACAGTTTAGGTATAAGTACTGGGACCATGTGCTTTCCACAGTAAGCAAAGACACTTGGGTGAACTCAGTAACTGAAAGAAGAGAGAAAACAGTAATTTAAATATGGAATTAGGTACTAAATTTTTGTGATGAAATGTTATATTATATGAAATTCATGGCTTGTACGGTCTCCACATAATGCGATAATTTCTGGTCAGATATTTACCATATGTGTCTAAGGCAGAAACCATATTTTACTGCTAAATTCAGAAAAGGAAGATAGGAACAGAGAAACACTCCTCCAGCCACACACACCTTTCTCCAGTGGGTACATTTGATCCTTACAGTGGGATTCAACTCCTCTATTGCTAGAGACCTACAGTGCAGATACGAAGGATCCTGTTAAAATTGACCCAGGGAAAGAAGCATTTTTGTGGCACAGTTCTAACTACACATAAAAATTTACTTTAGGTTGCCCGTTTCTCTCTCTCGGTTATATATGGGCCATTACTATCACTGATTTACTTGTGGATGCTTATGTTGCAGACATCTATGGTCAACTGAGTCTCACCCTTGCTAACTGTAGAGGCATCCTAAGGTTTACACAAATTCAGTTGTTACTGTCGAATGTCTAATCTTAATGCTTTGCAGTCATTTTTGTTGTAGTCATCTCTGTTCCTCGTTTTGGTCATTATAAAAGTGACAGTGCCTGCAACACGAGGGCTATCCAGCCTTCTGTACAGCCACGATGAGAAGACACCCACCTCAGGAGACGATCAAAATGCAGCCTAGAAAGATACACAGCACTCTGAAATGAGAGAGTTAATAGTAGTTGAAACTGCAGGTGAAAAAGAAAAAGCCTTAATGGGCAGAGGAAAGAAATTGGGGGAACACTTCTGACAGAATTCAATAAAATACAGCATATGTATAGAAAATTAAATTAATTTAGTTTCTAGTCAGCTGGACAAGACTGACTCCATCACAGTAAATAAGAAACATAGCTGCCATTTTAACATTAGAACATATAAACAGTATTTTAATATCTTGTAATTCTACAGAAATGAATAGAGGGCCTGAAACACTCACATAAACAGGATTCAGGTGAATACCAACTGGCATTGCATGAAATATATCCTATAGGAAGAATAATGGGACACATATAAAAAGAATACAGTGCAATATCATTAACAGCATTCACTAACTATAGTCCCTTACTTTTCTGTCCGGGTGTACGAGCAGAAAAGATATTTCCTGTTACTTGGGACCTGCTACCCACAAAACTTCTGTTCAACATAGAACTTTTCTGCAATCCTCAGCATCGTTCTGTGATGTAGGAGTCGTGAGACACTCGTAAGAGCACTCAGATACCTTTTGGGCTATGGAATTGTGACTTTGGACTTCAGTGAGGAAACAGGATCTTTCACAAGGCAACATTAGACACTTGCTGGAAATAATGATTTGTTTGCAATACAGCCATTTTCTGCTATTTCGTATCCTATTTATTAGAGAGAATCCCTATCTGGGAATTGGACACTGGCCCAATTGATCTCAATGGGAATTTGTGCAGTGAAAAAAACATAGTTTATATAATGTTGCATATGATAAAGCTCCTTAATGAAATCATGTTTTTATTGGCAATAAAACACACCACTCGTGTGTGTAGTAAAGTTCTGTAGGTACTATGGAGGTGTCTGGCATGGGTTGCTCAGATAATATTTCTTGTCTGGCAGGAAGTTCAAGAGTCCTGCCTCAAAACCCAAAGTGTTAATGTACACTTTCGGTAACTAATAAGGTGGATAAAGCTTTTACCTCTTTTAAAGACTGTGTAAAACTCACAGCATATTTCTTTTGACTGCAGAGCTTTAAGAATCGTTTGCTGACTGCAGCACAGCATTAATCAAAGAAAATTTAAGAAATTGGTGCAATTTACAGCGTAGCCAGCAGGGGTTACAGGTAACAATTAATTACATATTTAAATGCCTACGTGTTTTACTACGAATGCTCAAAAGAGAAAAACCCCTCACATTTTATTAATAACACTAATGCCTGGTCTGCCTATTGTTCCTAATAGCAGGTGGCATTGCTTGGATCACAAAACTGCAATCAAAACAATATTAAAGCTAGACTGTTTGTCTTCTGAACACTTGTTTTCTTCAGCTTCCTAAATTTTTACAGTTGTTCAAAATAGTCTCACTTTGTGCCATTGCTATTCCATGAGATTGCATAATTTCATGCGGTTGTAGGTCTTCGCTTAAGCATTGAATCTTTTATCCCTCTCCCTCTGATCAACTTTCCTTCCTTCCTTCCTTCCTTCCTTCCTTCCTTCCTTCCTTCCTTCCTTCCTTCCTTCCTTCCTTCCTTCCTTCCTTCCTTCCTTCCTTCCTTCCTTCCTTCCTTCCTTCCTTCCTTCCTTCCTTCCTCCCTCCCTCCCTCTCTCCCTCCCTCCCTCCCTTCCTCCCTCCTTTCCTCCCTCCCTCCCTCCCTCCCTCCCTTCCTTCCTTCCTTCCTTCCTTCCTTCCTTCAGTAAGCAGTAAGCAATGACCTTGAGTTTAGTTAGATAAAGCAAATACTAAAACTGAAAAATTTGCAATGAAGAACTTCTGAATGCAAGAATACAAAGTTGAACAAGCTCAGCAAACAGGAAACAGAGTCAGTCTCGGGGAACAGTGGGGTCCTTCCTCCAGCCAGCTTTTCCTTCCAGCTCAGAGAGCTGATTCTAATTTTTTTTTCTTTTTGGTTATTTTTAATCTGAAAGCTTCCACGGTCTCGCTCGTTGCGTGACCATCTAAATTTTAACGACAGTGGACTGTTGTCCACTCGAGTAATGTTGGAAATACTGGAGCTTGGCGTTTTGGATGAAGCACAATTTCTCCTAAATCAAAGCGGCAACATTACCAAACCTCATTACCTTCAACAAATTAACTTTAGAATGCACACACAAGCTTTGCTGAATTTCAGTCATAAACAAGTCTTTTTGAGATTCAGAGACTAAAGCTCTAGCCTCTAGACAGGCTCAGTTCCATGAAATTAAACCAAAATGAACAGCATCTAAATTAATGTATTTGCCAGGTTATAATAAATTTTCTTCTCAGCTTCCAGCTTGTGGACCTTTCTAACCCTCTGGCTCTTCTCTTTTTTCTTTAAAGCTCTACCTTAAATCCAGAATCTTATTAAATTCAGAACCTCGATGCTTCGTATGTTCTCTATATAAACACTATACCACTCTTTCTTCCTTATCTTGGAACAGTTCTTCCATGATGGTTTTTTCTGGCTGGTGGTGTTTTCTGGCTGATGTTGTTTTCTGTCTCAAAAATTTCCTGTATAGTTTTTTTAAGTTCACTTTTTATACTTAGTGTGTATAATTAAAAAATGTTTTGAGAAATAAACTATAACATAAGTTGATTTTAGGATCTAGAAACTATCTCTGCTTACTAGAACATAATAAAATTAATCAAGAGTTTCTTTACAGTTTGAAGGCAGCACTAAATTAAATACTGTCTTCTCTATCATGCTGCCAAGAAATGCAGCATTAAAAATAAGACGCCACGGTAACTCTCTTACACTTTAATTCCTGCAAGGCTTCTTGCATTTGTTTCTCTGGATTTCTTTAGCACAGTAAGAGGCACAGAGAAGATTTCTGATTTATAACTTGCTACTTGACCCATTCCTCACCTAATAAGATCTATCCTACCCTCTGTGATACCTGGATGTCATAGGGAGTTAATCATCAGAGCTTTCAGTCTTAACAGAGCTCCCATCAGGCTTCCGGCACCACAGATTTCCTCAACCTAAAACCTCTTCTCAAATTCCTATTGCTCACCCTCTCCATGTTGCCCTGCTGAATTATTTCTTTAGACTTTGTAGTGATGCATCACACACTCCAGTGGGCCCAACACTGAGTAAATTCATGTATTTGGAGTCTACAAATATTCGGATTTTCTAAGGTGATTTTCAATATCCATTTTGTCCATTAATGGGACTGGGAAATTAAAACCAACTAGACCAGATATCTTCCAGACAAATAAATATCTCATTTCAATTTCCTGAATCCAGAATCAGAACTTCTACATCACTTAAAAAAATATATTGTGAGTACTAGTTTTCTGTCATTACATCTGCAATATTCACCTTTTTCCTGAATGCTCCACATTTCAGCTTTTTCCAGCAGTTTTTGTTGGCACCCAGTGCTTAGGAGTGAGCAACTGGCCAATGCCAACGAGGTTTGGACTGAGCAAGGTTGCTGCAAGGACAGTAGATGTGACCAGCGCTTGCAAATCACCTGCTATGTGCAGGCTGGAAGTGAACATGTTTAAAATTCAGCTGGTTTTCTCAGATGGTTTTGGGTGAGATTTTATCTTTGCCCTCTCAGGAAAAGCTCTACAGAACACAAATAGTTGTGGGGAGGGTATCACAACAGTTTCTAAGTTTCTCTATTTTCCATCTAATATCACACATCAAGAAATACGGGGAAACTGAAGTCTTGATTTATATTCATTTTTGGGTGCGGGCACTTAGAATGTTTTTCTAGTTTGTGGTGATATCACATTGACACATGTAAACAAATATTCAGCACAAGCTGAAAATTTTGGCTTAGGTGAAGCCTGGCTGTTCTGAATTGCACAGAGAAATTTGCCCCATCATTTCACCAAAACATCTTTCTTGCTTTCAAGTTGTAATGTAAAATAATCAGCAGGGTTAATTATATTTTCTCATTACATATTCTAATATATATATATATTTTCTAATTATATATTCTAACTATAGAAAGATGAATTGTTTCTTTGTGTACCGGAATCAGTTAACTTTCATGGGTGGGAAATGAAACCTTGCTTCTGAATACTGCCTAATCCAGAGGGACCTGAAAAAAAAAGTGGACCAAACCAGTCATGTTGGATTAGAAATAAGAGTTAAAAATATCAAGCTGTGAGTTATGAGCTTGTACCCCCCTTGGAAGCTGGGATTTTGCTATAGAACAATCTCTAGAAATAACTCAATGATCCATGCTGAAAGAAAGAGGAACTTCTATAGTTTCCACTGCATCGCTCCATCCATTTTAACTGAAGTCCAAACAATATTTGGGCATGGTTGGCTTCCCAGCCACTTGTATATTCTCTTGGAATAATTCTTCCATGAGAGTGTAATCTTCCTGTTACTACTCAAAATGTACTTTATAACTGCCCATTACTTCAGCCTATCCTAACAGTTCAGAATTAACAGACGGGAAGTTTACGTTTTCTGTAGTTTTCATGATATTTTTGTTATATTGCATCCTGCTGTTCGGTCCTCACTGGGAGGTGAAAGGAGGATATTGTTTGGCAGTGGGCAGGAAACAGGACTTTGCAGTGATGTGTCATTTATTTCTAGTTTCACCAGATTTTATCCTGGATGATGTAATCATCATAGTCCGAATAGTTGGCAAACACTGCCTTGTAATAGGCAGTGTGAATAAATAGCAGGGTATCACTGATTTTCTTCAATGAGGAAAATGATTGATTTACAATGCAATAGTGTCCTTGTGCTTAAATTTATTTTACCACGTAAAAGCATGCCAGTATCTCTGCATTTTGATCTCAGAAATGAAGTATCAACACCATCTTTAACACATACAACTATATTTAGCATTGTATTTAAGTTCAAACTTGTGTAACTACAGCATGTTAAAACACTGTTAGAGGAAGAGGTGGGGAGGCCTTACATAATCAAGTAGGAACAGTAAATCTAGATGACCTTTCTTCTAAGACCAGGGAGTGGTGTGTTCAGTTACCAGTGAGGACTCAGCCCAATTATTCAGCTTTCCACTTACGAATGCATCTACAAGGAGCAGCCTTGAACCTTCAATAAAGGCAAGACTTAAATTAACCCTTCTTGACTACCTAGCTAGCTGTATTTATCAGGAAATGAACCTGGGACGGGTCGACCACGGCATTTGCACTGAACTGGGCTCTTGTCTAATCTTGGCAAGGGAGTGCTTGTTCCTCTCTGATCTTCTTGCCCAGCCTGGTTTAGATATCCATGTTAAGGTCAAGGAAAGTGAAGGCAGCTGCCCTGCATGGACCTGCTTCTCTCCTGTGACTCTTAGGGGATGTAGGCTGGGGCAGAAATAAGCGTTTAGTCAGAGGAATGCCTTGCCTCATCAGTCATCTCAACATTGCTAGATTTCCAGACCAAAGACTCAGTTAATGTTCCGGTGCCAATAGCTGATAAGTGATGTACAATCACAATTTCAATATGAAACAAAGACTCTTGGGGCCAGACTAACCTTCTTGCTGCTTTTAGAGGAAAGAAGGCGCATATTCATCATTCACCCTCTGTGTATCTCTTCCCTCCTGTCAAGTGAAGGCCGATGTAGTAGACATCGAATAGCTGTTTAAAGTCTTCCTTTTGTTGTGGCTCTATGAACCCAGGACTAGTTATCACCTTGGATGAACACGATAGCGCTGGAAGGTTTTCATGGATTTACTGCTCAAATTGTTGCCCTTTGCAAGTGAAGTGAGGTAAGGAGGATGTTCATGCTTTCACGTAGTTCACACTTCCTCTAAGATCTTCAGGCTTTGTTAGTATCTTGAGACAATAAGACCCCGCAACAGACATCTGAGCTGAACAGTAATGCCCAATTCAAGGCCCTTGACAGAGGTATGTGTAACATTTCCTCTGTTTTCATGTGCTAAATTTCTCCATCAAGGGCACATTTCTTTGATGTTTTGTAGACTTAAACACCCAAAAGACAAAGCGAGTTTGTTAGCAGTCTTTCAAGACTTGAGCAGAAGCAGCAAACCTGCAAAATTCATAAAAAGAAATGCCGCTGATGAGTTTCAATGAAGTATGACTGACAACTTTTAGTGACTGTTTCTGCATGGAGCAGACTTCTCAGCATTTCCTGTGTGAGAAATGGAAGCCTGGAAGAAGAAAACTGAAAAAAAAGAGAGAGGATCCTGCACACTACTTGTATAAAAGTTCTTTAATGATTTTCAAGGAAAGACCAAAAAATTTATCTCTAGTGTAAGAATAATATTTCTCTTTGCCTGCTGATGAACTTAATGGAGTAGGATTTAAATATTTTCCTCTTGTGTTTTAACTTGGAGTTAAACAAGTCGAAACAACTTGCTGAAAACAACTTGGAAAAGTTATACACATGTATATGAAACAACCATATGTGTAATCTATATTTATCTCTATATGCATAGGCAGTTATAGTTAAACACATACAGATATATTAGCAAGATGCATTTGATCAGAGCTTTGTGTTATTTTGGATTAAATCAATGAGGAATGACTTCTTGGAACAAAATGCAGTTAAAAAAATCACTCAGAAAATTTTCTAATAGTAGAAAAAACCTCACAGAACTCCAGTGTAATATATCTTACACTATTGTACAACAATTTTCTCAGTTGTCTGGTACTGTATCAGATGTTCTTCATTCAGGAAAGGTCATAAGGTCCTTGGTAGTTTTCAAGGATCCCCCAGAATTTTGTTTTCCCAGAGCATGCAGTCCCCATGAGTTTTCTGTGAGTTACAGACCTTAGCATGTTTTTTTGAAAATTTCCAGTCTGAATTTAATTTACAGGCAACTTTTTGCCTACTTTATACTGCACCCACATAGTTATACAGCTTCCATAGGGTTTATAGGGAATAAATGCCAATAATGTGTGTCAGCTTTCACGTAAGGTACTATGTCAGGCTGCTTCTTTCATCAAACCAGCTCTAGATTTTCTACTTGCATGTCCCTGAAGGCCAGTGTCACCACGTATTAGATGCTGTGTAGTTCAGAGGATCATAAGTCAGTGGAAAAGGTGGGAGGAAGCAATAGGAATAACAGTTCACTTAGCAGATGTCCCATAAACATGGTTTACAGGTGGGTTTTTATCCCTTCGTCAACTTGGAGCCATTGTTGATTGCTCATTGAAGTTCTACATGAATATACAACATTGTATTTGGGGGTCTAAAAGAGAACTACTCTGCTTAAATGCACTCCTGCAAAAGAAAGCTCCTTCAGGATATATGCAGATGGCTCGGTTTGTTGGTTTCTTTATCAACGCAGGTATTTGCGCATCTGTATGAGCTCTGCTCTGTGTGGGGAGGATTCTCTGGTCTTGGTTTTCAGTGGCCCCTGCTGTGAAGGGCAAAGAAAGCAGTTCAGTATTTGGTGAAAGCTGCATAGCTTGTTAAAATGCTTGTCAGACATAAGTGCTTACACACTCAGACAAAATAAAAAGCACTCGATGCTGGCCAGAGCTCAGTGCAATCAACTAGGGATATAGAAATGCAATGACTAGTTTTCATTTATTCCTTGAATTAGATTTATGTAGAAGGGCTTTTAAAAGTATACTTATATTTTGATTATTGAAGTTGCTGACTTAGCCTGCATTGTTCTGTGCTGAAGTTTTCGGGTATGCACCAGCTGCATTTCTCAGTGAAGCTAATTTGCTTATTTTTCTTGTCAGCATCTTAATTTGGACCCAAGTGTCTTCACTTTAATTGAAAAAAACAATTAGTCTTCTTCATGGAAGCCTACATGTCTTGTCTTCATTTAATAATCAGTTGTCTAATTGGTGTTCCGATAGTTTAACTGGGAAAATTGCAGCCTTTTGCCTATGTGGGGTTATTTGAATACTAAAACTGCAGCTTCCCATAAAGCAATCGATTCCTTCAGGGCACACAAATCCTTGCCTGACCTTTTGAAATGAATTAGCAACAGAATCCAAGGGTTGGTATTTTGATATAAAGGTTGCAATGAATGCCATCTATCGGGTATCAGAACAGTTTAATGAAGGCCTCTTTTATATCAGATGCTCTCTGAATTCAGGAGGATGCTCTGGGGGCTGTGTTGCAGCCCAGCTTGTATATTCTCTTAAACTGGACAATTTGCCTTCCTGTGACTTAATGAGAAAATCTATCTGGAAGCTGCAAAATACTACGGTCTCCAATCTTCTCACAATTTATGGAAGATTGCCCTGTGATGACTTGCTGAATGGTGGTAGCAGCTGCTGAGTCTGGTGTTCTGATGGAGGCAAGGCTGTCACTGCTCCGCGTGCCCATGGCCAGCCGGCAGCAGGGCTGGACATGTATCCCCGTAGACACACACACACAAACATGCAAGCGGGTCTCAGTTGACCCTGAGACCCTTGGGTAGTTGGCCTGGATCTTCTGGTCCCTCCAGTTCAATCTCTCCAGTCATGGCACGCAGACACATGGACCTCCCGCCCTGGTCCTACTCCAGGGGTAGTCAATGAGCCCCCCACACCTATCTGCAAACAGGAAAGAGCCCCTTACCAGGAAAATGGGGTTAAGTGTGATGCCAGGACAGGCTGTGCTGATCACACAGGGCATGGCCAGGCAGATACACTGACCAGCCCATGCTGGCACTCAACTGGCCCCTTCCCCCCCTTTATCCTGCTGTTTATCCACTCTGTCTTCCACAAACCACCTTGATCTTCCCTTTCCCCACCCTTCCTGGAACATCCCAGAATAAGTCCTATGCAATCCTGAAATGCCCTTCCTCTGCCCTCCCATGGTGGTCTTCACATCCCTGGCAATGACCCCTCTGTCTGTGGGGTGATGTGGAACCTCTTCCGTTGGCTCGTTGTGATAGGGTGCCCCCTAGCGCATGGGCTGAAGCTCCCCAGGGCTGTCTGATGGTGAGGGAGTTGGGGGCTCCTTGGTCTGATGGGGTGACTTGGGTTCGCCCCCGTGCTGATGTACCCCTCTGCTCCTTCTCGTACATGCGGCCAAGTCTTTAGTCACGTAACCTAAGAACCTGTGTCTGTTTTATTAATGAACCAGAAATTTACCACAACTTGGGGGAAAAATCATTCTGCAGGAATGTTCTGCCCTTCTTCCCACACCACGTACGATACATGGCTCCGACTGACATTTTTGGGTATGTCTGGAGCTAGGAGCTTGAAATCCTGCCCACCTTGGCAGGCAGAAGGGCCTGATCACCACAAACTGGAGTCTCTTGCCTCACACGCATCCCTCAGTGGAGGTCCAAGACTTTGTCAGACTTTTCTCTGTCTCTTGTTTCCAAACAGTTTGTCAAAACAAATCCCTCCTCCTTACTCTACATAAAATCTAGTAAGAGAGTGGAGTCTCCATTCTTGTTGAAAGTCAAAATCCAACTGGATGTGACCGAGCAACCTCCTGTGGGGGACCCTGCTTTGAGCAGAGGATTGGACAAGACCCTCTCCAAAGGTCCATTTCCACCTCAGCCAGTCTGCGACTCTTCAGTGCACGATAGTTTTTAATTTCTGGGGAGGGAATTCTCTTTCTTCATACACTGGTTACAAGTGGAAACGCTTTATTACCAAACCAAAATGATTTGTTTATTCTTTGTTTAGTAAATGGCTGAGACTGTAACAGTGGTTAGAAAGATCTGGCAGACTTGTACTAATAGGAAGGATATTTCTTTGGACCTTCTTCATCTTGAAGGGAGTAAATGGATTTCAGACTGAGCTGAGAGAGCTCCTCTCGGTGCACACGCTACTTGAGATGATACTCTCTAAACTCAAACACAGAACAAAAAGGTTAAGATGTCTCCTTTTATTACTTCTCTAATAAAAGGCAATGAATAAAAGTTAAGGGTTTTTTCTTATGTCACCACCCTTTATATCAAAATATTTGAAAGGCAGCCAGTTCTTTTCTCCTGTTCTCTTCGTACTGGTTTTGAATTGAAATTCTTTCAATTGAAGAAGAAATCCTTTGTCAGCTTGAAATTGGAGCATCTAATACAGTAACTGTTATTATGTAACTGGTTCCATTTTTATTAAAGCATGTCTGTGTCACCGCAGCTTTCTATAAGCACACACAAGTGAGGTTTTGAAACTCGGTTTCAAAGATCAGGTTTTGTAAATACAGTTCTTTTTCACTACCCAGAGAAGAATTTCAGACCAAGTCTTAAATGAATTATAGAAGATAGTCTAAAACCTTGAATACTTCCTTCCTACTATTCATGGCAAAATACTTGCTGATTTGGAACCCCTATTTGTTGAAGAAGTCTTTGAAAAGAAATGTTGAATCAAATCTGCACTTTAAACACTTCAGGCACATTTTCAAGGCCCATCACTGAATGACAAAATAAATTACCAATGTTGTGTTTCTGCATATTTGACCAAGACTATCAATAAACTAAACTAAAATTCCTAGAATGAGAGACCAGAATACTAATTTCTGCATTTTCATTAGCTGCCACAGTCGAGTCCCTGGAAAAATAAGTACAAATTGGACATCTGTCGAATTCACATTACAGTAGTGTGACTGGGCAATGCACTCCAGAAAAAAACAAGGGAAATTTTAAACAAATTTGCTGGAACCTATTTTTACAGTTCTTGCATATTAAAATCAGCTAGAAGAAGATCTGCGTTTTACAAAAATGGGAAGAAGAATATTTAAAAAATACACTATTTTTTAAAAAAGGTAATGGTGAGTTCCTGAATGACCTCAGGAACTATATATTTTTTTCAGCTAAAGAGCCACTTTTCATGTTGCAGATTTATAAAAGCTTTCACTCATGTGAATACAAGGACAAAGTGATAATGTTACGTAGTCATCAGTTGTATAAGTACATAGCTATGCCAGATAGAAGGATCTTTATGCTGTTCTTGGACACTCAGCAGTTGCTGAACTGCTGTCTACCCAGTGTATTTGGGATTTCCGAAGTGCAAAAAAGGTCTCCTCTACTCATCAAACAACATCCGTGTTCACTGTACACTAAAGAACTACTTCCTTTGTTAGGAAATGCTTCTTCCAACTGCCCTTTAAAAAAAAATAGGAAAAGAAAGGAAAGATATATGAATTTGTTCAAGGATCAAACCAAAGTGGATGGAATATATAGAGCTGTGCTCATCTCAACAGCTGACTGTTCCAGGTCGGTGGGATTACCATACAGAAAAAGGCCCACATCCATGAGGACGGGTTGCAAAGACCATACGCAATCTGTATTTCCCTTTTCAGACAGGGGGTCTAGTTAGTGAAGAGTTAATCTGGCAAAAGTTTCATACCCTTATTCAGCTTAACACAAGAACAGCAAATTGAAAGTTAGTTAGTAACGCTGTGGAAGTTATGTTCCAGATGCAAGAGAGCAAAATCTGCTTCTGCCAAAGCTGGGGGGAATGCCTGAATTTACAAGCATAAATTAAATTTCCCCATCTCAAGAGACTTTATGTTCCTCCAGCTGCCCTGCGTGCAGCAACTGGATGCTTAGCTCTGCGCTGCTTGAGGTGAGCTGAGGAGCTCCAGCAGGAGCCTCCTTTGCCGTTAAGGAGCAGCTCCAGTAGGACAAGTGAGGACATCTCTGCTGGAGTCAAGCCAAGCCTGCGGGGGCTGAGCCCAGCGCTGAGCCCAGGGGAGCGCCCTAATCTGGTTATCAGCAATGCTTGTGCCTCTCTCGTGCTTCTGCTGCTTCATAAGGAAGCCGTCGGCATTTCCAGGGTGGGGATTCAAACTTGATTATCCCAAAATTTAAACTTGGTACTTCCTTGATGCTCCTGGAAGTGGCTGCTAACATTCACAAGGAGACCTAGCATGGATGGTGTCATGTTGTGGACATGTCCTCCAGTAGATTACGAGGTTTCTTTCAGCTGGATTCTGAATAATCACTCAGTGCATCTTCTTTCAAAAGCAGTATTTATTTTTTTCATCAAGATAAGACACATTACATACTGCATAAAGTAAAAAATACTGCTAGAAAAGCTGCATTTAACTGAGATAACAACAAAAAAAGTATATATCAATTGCACTTGAGAAAGTAGGCTCTATCCCAGAAGAATACAGTAAATAAAAAGCTAGCGAGTGGTTTGAAATTAGGAATCTTTCTGAGTTTCCTTTAAGAATCTATTTATTTTGGGGGGCTGTGTCCAATCCACCAATAAAAATGAACCAGATCAGTTTTTTTAATAGCGTTGCTTTTTAAGTTAAAACAATATGTAAACAACATAGCAATTATTACATAGATAAGAGAAAATAAAGGTAAGGAAAAAACCCCTGCAATTTCTCCTAATAAATAAAACTGAAAAGTTTTGCTGGTATTTGACTTCACCAGGGTCTTTGATTGCATCTCAGGGCTTGGGTTTTTTGGAGTTTTACTTAGTTCTGGTGGGTGACACCATCCCTACATCACACCACAAAGTCCTTCCTTGACTGTCCTGCGCTGAGCTGGAGTATCCTGTCTGTATGGCAGCATGAAGTGGTGAATTGCTCCATTCGATCTCCCAGGATTAATATTTTAAATTTTGTGCCGAGTTTAGCCTACATTTAAGAAAGTAAAAATTAAGCAAGAGGATAATGTCTGTTATACCAAACTCTTTTTAGTTTACAGCTGAGTTTTTCTGCTGGATCCTGGCATCCACTGCTACCTGTACCTAATTCAGTTGGCTAAACTATTACCTGTTCAGTCTTTAAAATGAGTATCTATACCATCTACTTCTGCGTATCTCAATTAGATGCTAAATTCAGATTTCTAATCTCCCTACACAGTCAAAAGAGAGAAAAGCTCCCACATTGGGGGATTTCAACCTGAGGGTTAAGGCACACTTTGGAAGAATTTTTCTCTTCCAATTGCCTGTAGAGGTAACTCTTCCAAAATTATATAAAAATTATGGAAGAGCTGGGTTGATCTTCTTGTTAAACTAAAGATAGAGAAAGAATGAAGTATTCTTTAAATAGTCTTGAAATACAAAATGAAGCTGGCAATTTTTGGTTACAGTGCTGTTCTTTAACGTGAATTGCTTTGAAAAAAGATGAATCACTTCCCAAGTCAGCTCCCAAGGAGCATTTTTAAGGAGACATCTGGGAGTCAGAGAGGAAGAAATTAATATAAATAATAAACCCCCAGTACATTTTGAATCTCTAAGGTTAAAGTACAGGAAAGAAAGAAACACAACATTTCTAAGGGATGTTTCAGTACAGCTTTTCTAAAATTCTAAGAGAACACTTACTTATAAAATACTTGAGTTGGTAAAGAGGGTAAATCAGAACGCTCTGACAACAAAGTTTGAGATTGCTAAAGCACACTGGCTTAAAGGCTCTCAATATCGTATTACAGCCTGTGCCAGTTCACACTAATTACAATGCACTAGTGTCAAACCACTTTGCTTTTTCAGAGAGAGAAACACAAGAGGCAACACAAACAGGATGAATCAATGCAACCTATGTCTGCTATTAAATATATAACACCAGTCATTAAACGTGCTGCCCCATTCCCTTTGTTACATTCATGATCAAAACTCCAATGCTTTGCCAGACTTAAATCTGTCTGTATTTTACACTTTTGAAGCAGCATTTTACAACCTTTAAAGCTAGTTTGGAAGGATATTTTTTCTTCCTTTTTCAGCTAGAGCACTTTCATAATATTTCAGAAGGCATAGGAAGCTATGCTGTAGCTTTTAAAGTGCTTATTTTATTATGAGGTGGTGTTTAATAATATTTTTCTGGAAGTTAATAAATGATGCACATTTTCCATGACAGACAGACATTGCTTAATGAGTTAATATGCCTCGGCAAAACGCAATCCAAAAGAAATTCTCTGTCAACAGTTTAACCATGGCAATACACAGAGCTGAAATGAGACAACTAACCCCAGATAACTAAGATTAATGCATATATGACAAAGTTATAATAATCCATATTTAAAACAAACAAACAAACAAACCCCAAACCCAATAACGATAATTAAATCTCAAGCACATTTTTTTGTTTCCCAGTAAAACGACTGCAAAACAAATCAATATTTTCAACAACCAAGTGCCCTATCTTCACGGCCTGCCTGGGGAAACACGGCACTCCTCAAACTGCAGTGAGGAGGATACAAGGGGAGTCAAGGAGGCTCCCCCTGTGTAACTTGTGGGCAGCTCTGGGCAAGGGGCAGGCATCCAGCCCAGGCAGGTAAAGACTAGAATCAGCCCCAACCCATGGGGACTTACCTGGGGACCTGGCCAGAGCCCCCTCTTGCAGAAGTGCCTGGGCGATGGCTCCTGTGGAGTCCCCATGGCAAAAGTACCAGACTTCACAAACCCCTACCACCACCAGTGTCCTGGCTTACGCAAAGCATCTACTAATTCCAGTATATGATTTTTTTTGAGTACAGACAATGAAATTTATTTTTACTGGTGTGTTATTTCACTGATGGATTTTCCTGATTATATCTTACTCTTCTGGGAGGGAACGCTGGGACGTTCCCCCTCGGAACTGGACAAACCATTTTACACTCATACAGGCTCAAATTCTCTCTTCATTTATAACCACAAAACCCTACTGACTGTCAGGATAGATGGTAGAAATGGCAGTAGAATTTGAGTGTAGGAACTGGTGAGAGAAAAAGAAACACAATGCTATTTCATTGTTAGCTACCACAAATGCCTACACAACTGGTGGTTAATTTGAGTGGGCATTGTGTGCCTAAGAAATACAAGTGAGCTTTGAAAATCTCCACGCTCAGAATCTAGCTACAGATAACCATAATCCTATATCCTTGGATGCTGATAGATAAATCTATGATATACCTGTTTAGCTGCCACGGCACTAATCAGCACAGCCATGCTGAAACACAACAATCATTTTTGCTAATTGCAAAGGCAGGCTAGTAGCAAAGTTCAAATGATTAGTGAGATAAGGTCCTCAGAGCAATCCTGCTTAAAAATAAATGTCTGGTAAGCTGCAATTAGTGTGTCATGGTTTTTTCTTTTTTTTTTTTAAATTTATGTTTTATCGAGGTGGTCTTGAACTGCAGATACAATCACAACGCTCATGGTGATCCAGCTGTATATCTACTAAGGCCATGTTGTTCCTGGTTCTGCCTTTTCTTCTGGGATGCCCAGCCTCGGGGATGAATTTCAGCACCTGGGAGGATGAACAGAAGTGCACTGATTAGAAAACGCTCTTAGAGATTTGAGAATGCGAGTGTTGGGGTCCTTGAGGGCACCAACAGCCCTTAATGGCCCTGACCAGCATTAACTTGGACACGTTGTTGTTTCACTTCCAGCTTTTTGTTTCGACTCTGTGACATCCTGCCATACTGTTTGTCCTGGAGTTTTGACAGACTGGATTATTTGCTACATCAGGTATCTTTATATTGTGCAGTTCCCTAACCGCATCCAGAACTTCTCCTTTGCATGCTAATTATCAACTGTGTTTCCTTTTGCTCATCTTTGCAGTCCCATACATACTTGAATTACTCTGTCCCTTCTCCAACTTGTATTATATTTCTGCTTTAACGAACAAGGAACATTTTTTCACCCAATTTGAAGTTTCTGAAGCACATATCATTAGAATTGGTCCAAGAATTAAATGCCTGTGGGAGGCAGAAGGAGATGAATAAATAGAGCTTGCACAAAATATGTGCTAGATTCCATCGAGTTTCTCTGGAATCTGACTTCTGTTGGCTTAAGTTAAAAATGTTTGCCTTAATTTAAATAATTTCTTAAATATTTACTATAAATAATGTGAAAAAACCCAATCAAACGGAAAATTATTTCCTAGGGAAGTATACACTTTTCTGAAAAATTCTATCTAGGCAAGACAACACTGAGATCCCTAAAAAAGAGGGTTATATGTTATAAAGAAAATGAAAAAGACGCCACAAACACAAGCTGCAACATAAGCAATCCTATTTGAGTATAAGGAAGAAAATACTGACAGTGGTTAAACACCAGAGCAGGCTGCCCAGAGAGAAACCTTGGAGACAGTCAAAGTTAACAGGACAAGGCCCTAAGAAACTCCATGCAACTTCAAAATTCTCCCTGATTTGAATTGGAAATTGGTCTAGAAAAACCCCAGAGGTACCTTCCAACCCATATGCACCTATGATTCTTGAAAATGGTCTTGTGGATGTATGGAAAACACCAGTAATGTTGTGTCCTATCCGATCTTCTGTGATGTCTAAGTATGTAAACCATGGACTGGAAAAAGTTGAGGAGGATGGTGACATACTTTGCAATGTCACGACTGGAGCCTGAGTTGCTGTTTAAGAGCTCATATCCCCACTAGCACGGCGGTGCAGGTTGAGAGGAGCAAATCCTCTGTTGTGTTACCTTAGTTTGCTGTTGCTAGGCCTACAGTAGTTAATAAAAGACATACTAATTTCCGATTTCTGTCCTGAAGCTCAAATATTAGTTCGGATTACGCACAAAAAATGAGTTAAGACTAAGAACACTTTCAATTCTCCTACAGCATTTTTCTTCCCAAATCTCACAGCACATTGCACAGAAAGATATGCATCTTTGTCAGTCTTGTATAGATGGAGAATATGAAACTGAGTTGCGGATCAAGGCTCTGCAATACATAAGAAGAAAAAGTATCAGTGGCACTGTGTGATCCTTTCCCTTTTTAAATCACTTACGTACTGATGGGGAGCAGGGCATGGGGAAAGTAAGGCAGCAGCTCCATAGCTGGTGGTGGGCATGGGGGCTGGTTCTGCTCTCTGATTTGCGTCCATAAATCATGCACTGGTGAGGTAGTAGAGCTGACAAATCTCACCTCTTGGCAGGCTTTGTGATTCATGTTCACTTGGCTGAGTGACTGCTAGATCTCAGCTAGATTTGTCTTGCTTGTTCAAAAGATGGAGAGAAGCCTGTCTTGTCTTTTACCTGCCAAAGTCACTGGCCAAGTGGGAATTTAGACCTAAACATCTCTAGTGTCTCCGCCAAAACCCACCCACGCTTCTGGGTCCCCTAACAGACCATACTGTTAATCAATTAATAATCCTTATGTTTGACAAAGTAATTTCTGTACTTTGATGTTGCAACACGATACAAAAATTGAGACGGTCTTAGGAAGGAGAGGGAATATGGGGCTGTATATCAGATCAATAAAGTATTATCAATTTCAACATAATTAGAAAATCCCCAAAAGTACATCTGAATGACTTGCCAAAGGTTAAGCACAAATGCTGTGCAAACTGGGTAGGGAAGGGCAAGCAGGTGAGCAGCCTTCAGGATGAGACCATTTGTTCTCTACCATTAATGCCTGGAGGGTAGGAAGGCCATGGGACGTACTGAAAGTCAAAAGCACTGAACACAGTCTATTATTTTGTCCTCCCTCTTGTGATTAAAGTTTGTGTTGAATCTACGCGATTCTAAAAGGAAGGACTGTGCCTAAGCAAGGTACAGTGATACTGCTTTAATGTATTTAAGATATAATTATTCTTCCCTGTTAGAAATGCAGAAACATGTAATTCTTTTTAAAGCAATGAAATTATAATGGATATGAATTGATTTCAATCATTGACTGTCTCAGTAGGTGCAATAAATCCTGATGGACACCAGGACGATTCACTGGACCGCATGATCATCCAAAACACAGAGTAACTGAACTGCGATTATTACAGGGCTGAAAATACACTGCAGCTTCTAAGATGTTTTTTCTTTAACGAAAAAATGTACTTTTAAAATCAAGTACAGCTGCTGACGTCGAACCCATGACAGAATTCTTTATTTAAAGAAGTCTTTCATCAAAATCTGACAAATTCAGATGACTGGCACTTTGCAAGATCACGGGGAGGCATATCTGCTTTTTTCAATTGAGAGCAAAAGAAACCATGCAACAGGATGAGGGCAAAGACGTGGGCTGTATTTAAGCTAACAGACCTCCTGACAGCTTGGGGATTTTCCCTATGTTTTATACTAAGAAACACGAGCACAGTATATGGGCTTTGCTGATAAGAGAAGAAAAATGAATTGGCAAGCACTTCCCAGACAAGACAGGAAAGCAGTGTTTGAACGCAGCTGAAATTGGGCTGCTTTAATAGCTGATCACAGAACTGATGTTCAAAGCTCTCAGTCTAGCTTCCATCTAATAGTTTCAGTTTCAGCTAAATACAAGGGAATCGAAAAGAATCAGGAAGTCAGGTCATTTCTAGTGACCACACTGGTTGGAAAAAAACCCCTTTATTCTGAAAATAGCTGCTGTTTATTCGTAACACTGTCAGGTCCTTGAAGGTAGGGAACTACTGAATTAATGAAAACAGTTCAAAGAAGTTTTGTTCAGGACACTTTATTGCTCCTTGATAATGAGATCAGCAGCTGTAAGAAAATGTGGATGTGAGGAAGGTCTGGAATGCTCTAAAAGTTTGTTTTGTGTGGGCAAAAAAGAATAACCTTGCAGTTCTCAAGTTAAAGGAGCAACATTTATCACTACTAATCAAAATGTGGTGCCTTCAGCTCTTCAGATTATTGCCTCACAAAGGCTATTCAAGTACAGCCATATTCCTATCATCAAACACTGAGTTAATTATGGTCATAAAACTATTAAAGCAATAAAAAAAAAAAATCAAGACAGAAGAGTTAGCTTCTGAGCTAGATTTGGTGTTTATAGGTAATACAAAAAAGGGTATTACAGGCCTTTTGTGCAGGCAGCTCCACAGCAGCACACCAGCACACTGGATGGCATTTTACCTTGGAGATATGCCTGAGCATCCGAGACGTTTCAAGGTGAGGTGACTGTGGCCACCGCATAATTTGCCTTAGGGGCAGTGGTGAAGGAATTATAAAGAAAATGCTTACATGAGTTTCCCTGCCAGGAATCGTGCTCATTGATTGTGCATTGAATTTGGATGCAGCTTCTGAAGGACTCATTTAAATGAGAGAGCAAAGCCATCACAAAACCCAGTATCTGGAAGCTGAAGCCAGAAAAAAATCAAACTGGAAGTAGTGAACACTTGTTTAAGTCAGACTGACTCATCGCCTGGACAGCCCTCCAAGGAACCATGGGGTTTCCAGCCTGTATGAGGACAGCAAAAACCTGAAGGTAGCCAGCACAAGTTTGGGTCTTGCTCTGGGGGCAGCAGGGTGCTCTCCAGTGGCCCTCTAATCTCAGCAGATCTGTAAGAACATCAGGGGATGAGGAGAGCAGAGTGGTGATGACAGGGAAAGGACCCAGCTGGAGACAATCTGTTCCCCCTGTCCCATACCCATCATTTCTCCTGTAGGAACAACGAAACACCCACCTCTGGTGGGGCTAGGTTTGACAACTAGGGAAGGAACCCAAAGGCCAGATTCACAGCTTTAGATGGTTACAGCCAGATGAGGTGAACTACTCCCTCCAGAATTTGCTGATGGACCTAGTCAGGTATCATTGACCTTTGAAGGCAGGCAACATTTAGCCATGACAGTCCACGATGATTTACTTCTGTTTTAATAAAAAAGCAATGAGGAATAGAAAATCCAGTCAGCACGTCTTAAAAAAAAATAATAAAAAAGGGGGCATCGAGTTGCTCATAGCCATTTTTTTACTTATTATCATCTACTTTATTTATTAGGAACATTTACTGTATTAGGAATAATAGTAACATTCTTTGTTAAATTCTTGGCCAGTAGTTTAAACACCAATAGAATTCTGAAGCCTCATTAAAGAATGAGGTTTGGGGTTTTTTTCCTCCTCTGAAGACAAAAGATAATCAATAACATGGCAATGAGTTACGAAATATCTGTTTAGCTTCATATTCCAGTGACTGAGGATGGAGAGCAACTCTGGATGCTATTTTCGATAGTAAAGTTTGTACTTTGCAGAATTTATTTTAAAATCCTGCTATGCAGCATTATCTAATCTCCTTCTGCTCATCTAAAAATACCATCATTCTAGCATGCAAACCAAATTATATTTGTCTGAGATTCATGAAAGAGGAAGCATCAAAAGTGCAAAACATTCAACACAGATCCAAGTTCTGATACAGATGAAAAATCTTACTGCACAATTTTTGAAAGTTATCTAATCCAAAGGTCACACATAGTTTAGCTGTGCTCTGGGCACAAGAAAGAAGCATTATGGGAACGTCGTTCATAATTCAGCATAAGAACCTTTATTCTAATAGGAACACAGCCTAAAATAACGACGCAGACCCTAAGCTGCATTCTTTCTTACCAGAGATAATTATAGGGGAGCAGGAACAAGAAAAACGAGTCGGTTTGATGATCAGTGGTAGCATTCAAACTAGAGGGATTACTAAAAGCAGATGGAATGATCGATTCTAATTTTTTTATTTGTATGAATAAGAAACCCCTAGATTTAACACAGCAAACTTGGAGAAAAATAAGTCACTTAAAACATTCTTAAACATTCACTAAAGCTATGATGTTTTTGACATATCTGACATCACTAAGACCCTTATTTTGGTGATCTTGTCATGCATTATGGCTCCAGCTATTGCCTATTCACTGAGTATATAGAGGTGTTCCCCTGTCTAGAACTCACTGTCTGCCTGGGCATGTATCACAGTACTTTTCACTGTCTTAACTTCCAGATGTCATCTCAAGAGCTTTCATTTTGAACCTTTTTTTCTCTTACTGCATCTCTGTGCTTCCTTTGCTCATCCTGTGACCTAGCAGTCTTTTCTGACTCATTCTGCTTCCTTGTATTTGCATTCCAAATCAATCTCATTGCTGCTTCTTGTATAATATTTCTATGCAGTAACTCTTTTTTTCAGGTTAATTCTATGCCTTTATTACCATAAGAACCTTTTTTCTCCTTAATACATGTAGCATCAACTCCAGGACATACAACAATCAGACCATATTCCTTGCACACCAGTTTGAGGATACTAGCTCTTTTTAATCCCTTACCAAATTTACTTTGTTGTATTAACAGCATTTATATGATTTTTGACTAGTTATGTTACATTTCTCTGTGTCTCACAGGGTGAGAACTATTGTCTGCTCTCTCAAGTGCCTCCTTAAAGTTCCTTCTCCTTTCTCTGAATTAAAGGATAAAAAAAAGAAGAAAAAGCTCCCTCAGCAACAAATGGCATTAGTTACATTTCTTAACTCCATTGCGACAACTCCTCTGTGTTACCGATGTTCTGTGTCACCTTTTTATTTTTGCCCTTGCTCCCCTGTTCTTTTAACCTCCAATAACATTTCCTACTGTCTTATTTTCCCTTTAATACGTTGGGTCCAGTTACAGACGTTTCTATGCCCCAAAGTGCAAAGTCTTAGTATTGCGTAGGCGCTCTGAGGTGCCTGCTACCTCTCCTGGGGCAGCAAGAGGTTATGAAACAGCCACTCGAACACTAATCTGAACCTTGTCATTGAGAATTAGTTGCACGGATGTGCTGTGGAGGCACCGGGCAAGCTCTCATCAATATGAAACTTGCATGGCAGTATAACACTACAAAGAGAGAGAGATGCAGAGGGGAAGAAGTGCCATATAGACAGTGAAAAATGCATGCCTTTACAGGACAGATGAGTAAGTAGGTAAAAGATGCAATCAGCTTTCACCACTTTTTCCTTATATGCCTTTTAGCTGTGTTGCTCAGCACTGTTTGTGGAGGTTTATACACTCTGACGAATTCTGGTTGCTACCTTAAGCGCATTTATTCCTCACGGAAACTCATTTCACATCTCATCAGTTACAGCGATGAGATGGGGAAACCGATTTCTTGTTTCTCTGAGGTATGCGCATGCTGGTTTGACGGCACAGCCACAGCCCAAGCTGAGCTGAACCCTGGCCTGAGCTCCCCCACATCTCCTCTGGGCTGGGTGATCTCCAGGATCACCCATCTTTTAAAGAGCAGCTCCAGCTATTTCCACAGAAATGCATTGCAATAGAAAACATGCTGTCATTTCAGCTCCCCTTTAGCAAGTTAGACAGCAGTAGATGGGAGAGGTTGATTAAGGCGTTCTGCATCCATTTCTGTGTACTGCTTTGTGTTTCCCGTGCACGGAGCCCTGAGACATAACTCGGTATCACTTATGGTAAACTGGGCCTGAGAGACGTTTTGAGACACTGCCAGCACTTGGTCTGTTTGGTTTGCAGGGTTCGTGACATTATGTAGTAAGTCGTGAGTATTTGTCCATGAGCTCTGGTCTCAAACAAACCCAGAAGCAGTGGAAAACCACGGAGCATCACAAGACTCCGGAAAAACACCCCCCACCCATAAAACTATCTGTTTACTCAGGTTATAAACCCTTTGCCTTATGGAAACTTCTGAGTATTTTGGTAAACTTAGGGCAAACTTCCAGGTTATAAAAAAGACCTGAGATCTCATTATTAGCTTTTCCCAGGGCAATAAAGAAAAAGATACCCCTTACTGTGGCATTCTCATTTTCCCTGCTGTTGCATTACTTCTTTACAATTGGACGTGATAGGAAAGAGTCGTACAGCCTGTTCAGGGAACTGTAGCAGCACTTATAGCTTGGGGAAATTAAAGGCGGCACGTGATAGCTATTAGTCCTGCGATACTAGGAGGGAGCGCTCGGTAATGAGTACAGTGTGAGGCTGTGAATAGGAACTAAAAGGGAACTAAAAAACATTAAGAGCATAAGGAGACAATAACCTTGAAATGTCTCTGGACTAGAAGCCTCTTTCTCAAAAAAACCACTCTGGGCATCAGCGTCCTCACAGCTGTCAGCCTGCAGCTACTGCAGCACTAGCAGGCACTGGCTACAAACCCAAAAAGGAGCCTATTGCTTCTGGAAAACTTGCCTGTATTTCACAGTATCACAGTATCACAAGGCTGGAAAGGTCTTTGAGATCGAGTCCAGCCTATGACCCAACACCAACACCAACTCATCACCTAAACCATGGCACTAAGTGCCTCACCCAATCTCCCTTTAAACACCTCCAGGGACGGTGACTCCACCACCTCCCTGGGGAACGCATTCCAGTGACCAATCACCCTTGCACTGAAGAATTTGTTCCTAATATCAAGTCTAAACCTCCCCTGATGAAGCTTGAGACTGTGTCCTCTTGTTCTGTCACCGGTCGCCTGGTCACACTTCTCACCCAGAAGAATACAAGGTAGCTCAGAAATGCCAGACAACTTTCAAATGGTTTCCATTTGCATTTTAACCATTGAGGACAAAGCATATCCACGTCCAGGACAAACAGGTCTGGTGGGACCAGGAGCTCAGTAGATGAAGATCCAGGACAGCAGGCAGGCAAAAATCAGAAGCAGTCTGGGGTCTGCAGGGTTCTGTTTCAGCTGCTGAAAACCACCTTCTTTACTCAACTATCTTATACTTCCTCCTGCTGCCTTTTGCAAGTAAATAAAAGTAACTGAGACTTGTGTTTGAATCTGACCTACATTCTCCAGCAGCAGAAGGCACAGATTTTTAACCAAATTAGCAGTGCTGGGAATTTCATAAAGTGCGAAGCTCCATCCTTCGTTAGGCAACTAAACGCTTTTTGGTTAAGGTTAGTGGGTTTGAAATTGTCTTTGAAAAGAGTAAACCAGCTCCATGGTTCTAAAACTTGCTTGTTGAGAGGCACCTCCTCAGTGTCTTTACTGCCAAGCATTCAAATAAAATTGGAGTTAAGTGTTGAAGGAGAATAAAGAAGAAAACTGATTAGCTGTGTGTGGCTAATAATAATAACAATAAAGCGGAAAATATTTTTGAGTAAAATTAATGGACACATCTTTAGTGTGTCATATGTGAATTTATCTGCATGTCTTCCACTCACGTTAATGGGAGCCACTTGGCTAAATTTCTGCTCACTGAGCTGTTAATTCAACCCTGAGGGATTAAGTTTAAACTTACAAACCCCTTTTAATATTAAAGCTGGAACACTGTCTTGAATTCTTACGCTTTTCAGAGAACAAAAGAGTAGCGAAATAAATTAGCAGTGATGTATTAGTGTGAATATTGAATTTCCTGAATTTAGTAATTAATTTGGGGTGTTCGTAAGTCGCAACATCCTGGTCCTGACCAACACTTGGTTAGTCTGATATTCTGGTGTCCCAGCATCAGATGCTCACAAACACTTGATAAAACACAAGTGCTTGATAACTTTATAATCAGCAATTTTTTTCTAGCTACTGTCAATAGTTGGCTTGAGTTTTGATACAGATGTGACCCAGGATTCTTTAGTTTATATTTTAATTCTAGTTCTCTCAGAATCCTTCTATATTATGCACCACTTATATTAAGGGTTGAAACTCCATAAAGATTTACTGTGCAAAAAAGTAAAATTCCTTTTTAACATTTTAACTTAGTTCCCTTTCAATCTTTCTTGGTTTTGTTTTTAAGGAAAACATTTTTTAGGAAAACCTAGTTTTCCTTTAGGTACTATTCTCTATTTTCTATTTTTCACTGTGTCCTCTCTTATTCTCAGGTTTTTCTGAATGAAATGATCAAAATATTTTAAGCCACTTTCCTTACAAATGTTTTGGATGTGTATCTTCTCCTGTATCTCTCTTGATGTATGTTTGCTGCTTCTATACATCTTTTCCACTCCTCCCTGTACCCTTCCAAGGACTAAGAGTCAAAACCCAATATAAACACCCCACCAATTTATCCAGGCTATAATATTTGCTGTATTATTTTATTACCTGTTCACCTGTATTCCTGCAGAAGACTGGCTTTTTTTTTCCTATAACCACTGCACTAAATAACTATTTTCTTGGAGCTCTTCACGATGATTCACTACTTGACCTTTAGTCTAACTTCCACCCCTCATTTCTCCTTCCCCCCCTCACACACCAAGTGTTATATAAATAAATAGTTGAGACTACTCATCCTAATGCTTACTACTTTTCTAAACTGAATTTATTACATAGGCCTTCTGAAATCCCTCACAGCCTTCTCTGCTGTTAAAGTATGTTATCTCTTGTGCTAGCTGTCAATTTTGCCACCTCTCTGCTCACCTCCCTCTAGATTATCATACATGAAATAACACTTAATCCGCGTGCCGAGAGCACCCACAGATAGCCACTTCCTACACAGAAAAATGCTCATCTGCTCCACCTCTGCTCTTTATTTCTTAATCACCTTCTAATCCACGTCTGATCTTGTCTGGTTCATTCTCTGAAGGACGTGCCAGGTCTTTTAGCATTCTCGTACAACGTTGTGGTGCTGTATAAATATTTATTCATACACAAGGCATTCCAAGTTCATTTTATCAGCTCACAGTCATTTAGGTGTTTTATACCTATTAATTTTTTTCCAATTAACTTTCCTACCACTGAGATAAGGCTTTCCGCTCTGTAATTACCAGGGTCATCCCCTGCATCTTGTTTAAAATTAGATAAAATATTAAGTATTCTCTGGTCCTAGCTGATGTGGAGTATGCTGTACACTGCAGTTAATTGTGAGAAAACATCTGTTACCTTGGACAAGAGTAACCACGCTGCTCACAGTGAGGCAAAGGTCTGACCTTCAGTGGCCGTCTCTTGCAGCCCTAGGGCCTCCAAGTCAATGCCTTCATCATAGAATCGTAGAATGGTTTGGGTTGGAAGGGATCTTAAATTTCATCCAATTCCAACCTTCCTGCCATGGGCAGGGACACCTCCCACCAGACCAGGCTGATCAAGACCCCACTCAATCTGGCCTTGAACACTTCCAGGGAGGGAGAATCCACAGCTTCCCTGGGCAACCTGTGCCAGGGTCTCACCACCCTCAGCGTGAAGAATTTCTTCCTGATGTCTAATCTAAATCTTCCCCCTTCCAGTTTAAAGCTGTTTCTCCCTCATCCTATCACTACTTGCCCTTGCAATATGTTCCTCCCCAGCTTTCTTGTAGCCCCTTCAGGTACTGAAAGGCTGCTATGAGGTCTCCCCAGAGCCTTCTCTTCTCCAGGCTGAGCAACCCCAGCTCTCTCAGCCTGTCCTCATAGCAGAGGGGCTCCAGCCCTCTGATCATCTTCATTGACTCCTCTGGACCCGTTCCAACAGCTCCATATCTTTCTCATGTTGGGTATTCCAGAACTGGACTCAGTACTCCAGGTGGGGTCTTGTAAGAGTGAAGTAGAGGGGTAGAATCCCCTCCCTCGCCCTGCTGGCCACGCATGATGCATGATGCAGCCCAGGACACGGTTGGTCTTCTGGGCTGTGCACACGTTGCTGGTTCATGTTCAGCTTCTTATCAATCAGCACCCCCAAGACCTTTTCCACAGGGCTGCTTTCAATCACATCGTCACCCATCCTGTACTGAAACCACAAATTGCCCTGACCCGGGTGCCAGGACCTTGGACTTGGCCTTGTTGAACCTCATGATGTTCACACAGGCCCACTTCTCCAGCTTGTTCAGGTCCCTCTGGTATGAGGACCTGGTATGAGTCCACATCACATTCTGATTTAAAATCCATAAAGTTAATTTTCACTTGAGATTGAAGCCAGTGGTACATCAGGCTCTTATAAGAGATATGTGTCAGAAATTAAGTCAGCATTGCACGTAGTCACCTACTTTCAGACAATTGAAAGGATTATATGAAGTAACCTCCCTAGATATGTTCACTTTAGTAAATATTATTCATATCTGGTTCTGAAAATATTGATTTAGAGGCAAGAATAGAAAATGCTGTTTCCTTGGTTTTTTCCCTCTCTAAATGTGTTCTTAATGGATTAAAAATAAACACAACGGACTTCGTTATTATGCAAAACTTTTTCCTTCCTAAACAACTGCTGAATGGGAAAAGAAGCTAAAGCTGAAATATTCAGCTGTGTCCTACAGGTAACAAATCTGGAAAGGGAAGATAATTTACAAGTGACTTAATTGTCATTTCCAAATACAGGCATAAGTTTAAAAGATACAGCATAAACCAAGAGGAAATGCAGTCCAATGTTTCAAGGAACACGTCTCTGTTACCACAGAAAATATTTCCAGTCACGTAAGCTTCATTCGTGCGACAGCTTTCACTGGGATGCTGTCGTAGCACCCACACAGAGTGGTGGCAAAATATCTCTCCAACTTCTTCTAAATTAACTTAGCCACAAATACCTGCTAATAACCCTTTCTAATACCTATATAATCATTAAGCAATTCCAAATGCAAATTGCTGGGCAACGTTGTGACAATAAAGACATTAATATTAAACCTATTTAAGATCAGGTCTCCCTACAGGTTGACTGTGTGGGTCTGGGTCTCTATGGCTCACTGCAGTGGAAGGTATGAAGGCTGCTCCATGAGGTACCAAGCTTGTATCTAGCATGGACAGCAAGGACAATGCTGTTATCAAAGTCTAGGCTCCACTCTAGGGCTACTTGAGTCTGCCTGGAAGCCTAAGCACATCTTTCACTTGAGGAAGAGTGGTGACCACAGGGGCATTCACCTAAACACTCTGGTGTCTCTCAAATGATTGCATGTTTGCCTATGACACCTCACTGCGGTCAGCGATTGTTTCCCATTGACTTTCGCATGGCACATTCAAGGTGATAATCAATGTAAGAAAGACACTGAGGTGCTGGAGTGTATCCAGAGAAGGGCAACAAAGCTGGTGAAGGGGCTGGAGAAAGTCTCATGAGAGGTGCTGAGGCAACTGGGGTTGTTCAGCGAAAAGGAGGCTGAGGGCAGACCTCATCACACTCTACAACTGCCTGAAAGGAGGTTGTAGGGAGGTGGATGTTGGTCTCTTCTCCCAGGTGACAGGATGAGAGGAAATGGCTTCAAGTTGTGCCAGGAGGTTCAGATCAGACATTAGGAAAAATATTCTTCACTGAAAGGGTGGTCAGGCACTGGCGGAGGCTGCCCAGGGAGGTGGTTGAGTCCCCATCCCTGGAGGTGTTTAAAAGACAGGTAGATGAGGTGCTCAGGGATCTGGTTCAGGAGCAGACAGGTACGGTTGGACTCAACGATCAAGATCTTTTCCAACCAAGCGATTCTATGATTCTAGGTTCTATAAGCATAATAATGTGACATGATGATGACAATGTAACGTGATATAGCATAATGACAATGACAATATAACATGATATAGCACGATGGATATAACATGATAATCAATATAAGCAGCACACATAGCTCTTAGAAAAGTCTTCAGAAGCTACTTATGCAATAAATACTCAAAAGAAGTAAGTACCAATGAAAAGAAGAGTGAAAATACCTCATGATATTTTTTCACTGTTTTCCCTGACATGCACGTGCAGGATTTCCAGTTCGAAGTCCCGCAGCCACAGTTTCCTCCACAGCGTTGGACAAGGAGGCAGCGGGGGAAGAAAACTACATTTGACAACTTCAGTTCCTCCCTTAAATTGACCGAATAGTTTCTTGGAGTGCAGCTGTAACGTTTCACATCATCATTCAACCTGTCCAGGTCAACTGCAATGCAAAAGAAGTTTTATTAGTAAGACTTGAGTGGGACATTCCTCTGGTTTATACTGCTCCCCAGGCAGTCAATAACACAAAGTGATGTGACACTGATTGGAAAATATGTGAAGTACAGCAGTGATTTCTGAACAGATAAACAGAAACCCACCAATTTTAAATCACTACAGGTGGCCACCCAAGCTTTCATCCTGTTCCCACCGACTCCCATAGCAAAGCTCACATTGCCCATAAAAGTGAAAGGAAGGCTTGCAGTAAAATATTGTCCCGAAAGATGACAATCGGCTATTTTATTTGCTTTGTCACTGATCTGTTGGATCTCTGGTAAGACACTCTATCTCTGCTAGTCTCTTCCTTCCTTTGCTTATACCTGACTTACTTAGATGATGAGATCTGGTTTGGGCATAACTCCTTTTGCCTAACTGCAGGCATACAAAAGGCAAACACTTTAAAGAAGGCTCTTCAGTAGAGAAAGTGCTTTGGATAGTGATTCATCCCTTCCTCACAAGGGCATTTAGGACAGGTGGCATGACTTGCTTCCTCAAGTTGCCTGTCTATTTTTTATGGATAGAATCTATAACTCTCTTCTAGATGGAGAAATCAATCTAAGTAATATTAATTTCAGCTGTTAAATTCTACTATAATAGGCATACAAATAAATACAATTAAAACTAATGAGCTCCATTGAATGTCAGTAGTTGGTTGACGCTTCAATGCCTGATATCTCTGTGAGAAGTCTCATGTAAACAAGTAGTAAAGCCAAACATAAAAATAACTTATAGACTCTCAACTGTGAGTTTAAGTGCTGTTTATAGCTTTAGCTTGCACAGCTAAAACAAAACAAAAAAATCCCTTCCATAAATACATTTTCCACAATTGTAACACAAATAAAAGTAAAAATTGTAATGAGTTTTATTTCTGTAGAAGTTTTTTGATTTGTTTTTCCCTCCTTTTTTGGTTTCTTCTTTTCCTTAGGATTGTGTCCACCAACTAAGCGTTCAAATGCTCAGTAATTCACTCAGGACTGGAAGACGTGAACTTGTGTTGAGTTCTCACTCCAGACAGTACTCACTAACAGAAACAGCAACAGGAAAACATGAATGTCTCATAGAAGAACTGAGGTAACAGTGTGGGGTTTGTCAACATAGCAGATTTTCATGGTCATGTTTAATAGCTGAACACTATCTCTGGCCCTGAGTACTTCTACGCTTACGCTTTACTGTAGCCATGTAAACCTCCAGCAAAGACACTCCATACCTTCTGTGAGTCAATCCTTGTCAACATCACAAAGTAAACTGTGGAAAAAGCTGTGATTTGTAAATATCATGCACATTTCCATTCTGGCCAGGAGATATTCACAAGGCAGATATGCAAGAGGTAAGGGTACATAAACATCACTAGTGCTATTATAGAAAATCACAGCAACTTCACTTTTCTGGCAAGGTATCTCAGTCAATGGGAATTTAGCAAATAAATTACGATTTCATAGCAATTGTGATATATCTCACCATAAAATCTCAATGGTTCTCTCCCAAGAGCTACAATCTCTCCAGAAGAGGCATAGATCATCCTCCTGATGTAAGTACAAAATCAATGGGGCTGCTGGTATACTCATGCACTGGGAGAAAAATACACTCCAAGTGTCCATGGCCAGGCCTTAGAAGTCCAGAGAATACTGATTTCTTTCTTTTAACAGATGATATTTTCTTCTCTGCTGTCATTCTCCAAAGCCACCCCTTCTCATTAAAGGCTCTCAGGCTAATCTGTCTTGCAGGAGGGAATTGTTTCCCACTCCTCTCAATGTTCTCGTCAGGACCTTTGCCATCAGATTTGCTCACCAATAAGGTGAAGAGTTATCTGGCCACTATTCATTTCAGCCAACCGATGTGAGGGAAAAATTAACCAAAGGAAGAAGAGGACAGAAAATATTCTGCCTTCATGATTAATGAGATTTCTTGAGGGGAAAGCCTGGATCATCCACACTCTGGCACTGCAGCAGTCCATGGGAATGGGTACTGATACAAGCCTGTCCTACTGGTACAGGCTGGCTGTGGACTAGGATGGCATTTTCTGATGGTGCATCTCTAGACAGAGTTAGAACAAAATGCTCAAAGACTTAATTCAGCCTTAATTCAGCTGATGTAACGTAAGAAAAAAAGGCTTTCAGTAACAAATTGGTCATTAAAGAGGCCCCAGACCGGCGTCACATGAACCGACGTCAGTGTCCAGGAGAAGGCATCTGTTGGAACTGAACAAAATTTGCTCTTTCACAGATGAGATTTCCCCTCAAGCTTCCTGTGTTGAGCTGATACCTATCATCACAGCCGTGTTACCAACGCAGAAATGAGTCTTTGTAACAAGACTGGCAGAAAGGGAAAGCACGGGCATTTAACGGACCAGAGCGGAGGGCTTTCCTGCACAGAGTATATTATATCCATCACTATGTCACAAATATTGGCTTCAGTACTTAAGCTGCTCAGTGTAAATGACAAGGGGTGACCTCGCAAAGAGCTTTTACTGCAGGGAAGGCTTTACTCACTAGCTTTCAGAAGCCTAGTTTTGATGACTTTCAGAAGTCTTTGCAGAGTCTCTTAGGTCGTAGCTGAGTTGGTACTCTGGAGAGCGGCTGACTTCCTCCAAGCATAGGAGGGAATAACCAGATAATTTTTTCTTTATGCTGTACAAAGGCATCGACTGTTTTCAATGAGGACTCAAAACGTTCTCTTTATGCATTCTTCAGGAATTCTGAAATCAACTAGTAGCAAAATATATTTTATTTGGTGCATTTTTCTATGATGAACTACATTTGAAAAACCTACAGGAAATTTTCCAATGGAAAATGAATTCTCCTTGGCATCATACTCGAGCATTTTGATCCTGACTTCTTAGCAGT
This sequence comes from Neomorphus geoffroyi, assembly GCA_033558235.1. Lineage (NCBI taxonomy): Eukaryota > Metazoa > Chordata > Aves > Cuculiformes > Neomorphidae > Neomorphus > Neomorphus geoffroyi. The sequence continues at coordinate 16,901,280 of JAUMJM010000017.1, forward strand.
TTCAAGGACCCCAGATCCCAGAGTCATCAGTTAAGATGTGAATTCTCTGCACTTTGCCATATCTCAGATACCAGAGTCCAGGTTGAAATGGACAAACACAACAGCAGAAATGTCTTATCTCATTGATGCTGAAATCATGAAAATAAATAACTTCAAGCAGAGAAGGAAAGACTGAACAAAGGGTTTAAGAGATACACAAGTCATCCTCTGTAAAAATTCATCTGGAGGTGAACACCTGTGCTCTTTTTGACTCTGCTCTACAGAAATCCTGTGCTTGGTGGGATTAGGTGAGCATGCAATCTCTGCTGTGAACAGTGCATACTGTACTCCAGTAGCATCACACTGTCACCCAAGAACAGTTCCCCTTGCCCAACGAGCCTCAGACCATGGTTTGCAGACTCCTAACAAAAGAACACATTTTGCTCTGAACAACTCTCTCTGCTGAAAGCTTCGATATGCATTTTTCCCTGTCTTGGGATTGTTTAACTGTGTGGAGCCAGTCCATTTCCTCATCCATCTAACAATGAGATTTTACAGTACAGTCAGTTTCATGCATCACTTCACTGCTGTGACTGAAATGTAACTGAGCCTTGGTGTGATTGGTGTGAAATCCTGCTGCTTTACTTATCAAGGTCTTAAACCACTGGAGTCTTTAATTTAAAACTAGAACTAAAAGGTTCTGTAGACTGGATGCAAATAACTTCAAAGTATTATTACAGAATGTCTGCATCACAGATTCAATTTAAAGGCAAGGCAAACATAAAAAGATGCACTAGAGCAGTAACCTTGATATGTGGGGTACAGTGTTTTCTCCCTCTTCCTCCTTAAATTCTGTGCTTAAATCCATTCTTATTTCACATAGTGCTACGGCATTTGTTTACCTTGCAACATTGATCTTAATCAGAGGTAAGCACTGAAATCAAGGACTGCAGATAATACTATGTTTTATTCAGAAGGGACGCTTTAATCATTGGAGAGAAATCCTGTGCTGCTGGTCACTGATTAATTTTAACAAGACAAGTGGTTTGTTAGAGTTTCTTTTAACACTTTATCTATTCCAAATCCATACATGTCCTGAAGTTGTCATATCTTAACATTTTACAGTTTTTTTCATGTATTAAGCCACAGATCAGAGCTGAGGTGTAAGAGATGGTAGCCACCTTGCCACAGTTTTCCTATGCCATATGTCAAGGCCATGTACAGCAAGGCAAGAGGGATTCAGGCAGGTGAATACCAGCCATCCCAACCTCAGTCCATGGTAAAATTAAGGGGTAAATCATCCTGGAAGCAATGCCTAGGCACAAGAAAGACAAGAAGGTGACTGGGAACAGCCAAAACAGATTTACTAAGGGCAAATTGTGATGGACCAGCCTGAGAGTCTGCTACGATGAGAAAATATCTTTCTTGACAAAGATGAAAGCAGCAGAAGCATCTGCTGATTTTTGAAAGTGATCCATAGCACCCTTGCAGCCAAACTGCTGAGACAAAATGGGACAGGTGGACTACAGATTCAGTAGACAACTGGGATATCCGAGAGACTTGAGCAAAATGGTCAGCACTTCGAAGTACAACTGGTGGCTGGTTACTAGCAGTGTTACCCGGGGAGCAACACCGGAGTCAATACTGCTAAAGATCTCCACTAATGATCTGAACAATGGAATGATGCGAACCGTCACCCAGTTTGGGAGTGACATCATATTAGGGAAATCTGCCTACGTGCTGTAGGGCTGCCTTTCAGAAGGACCTTGGCAGGCTGGAGAAAAGTGTTGGCAAGAACTTCATGAGGTTCAGTGATGTGAAATGGAAATTCCTGTCCCTGACATGGAATAACCCCATGTGGCACTCCAGATTGAGAACACACAAGCAGAAGCTCTGCCAAAAAAAAAGCCTGGACATCCCGGTAGACAGCAGGTTGAACATGAGTCAACTGTTTGCCTTGCAGTGACAGAGGCCACACACTGAGCTTCATCAGGAAGAATGCGGTGGCAAGTTGAGGGAAATGAATGCTCCCCTTCATTCAGCTCCTGTGAAGCTGCATCTGGAGTATTGTGTCCAATTTTGAGCCTCCTCAAACAGAAGAGAAGAAAGAGTAAACTAGGAGTTCAGTCAAGGGCTACCATGATGGTTAAGGTGCTCATCCGAAACAGTTACAGCCAGACTGAAGGAATAAGATTTGTTTAGTCTGGAAAGAAGACTAAAGTGGGTTCTAAGAATCTTCTCCAGCTATCTAAAAGGGTCTGTTAGGAGGATGGAGATGCTCTTTTCTTGGATGTGCATAGCAAAAAGACGAGGGGCAAAAATCACAAGTTGCAGCAAGGGATATTTCAGTCAGCTCTAAAGAAAAACTAATCATCATGAGGGTGGTCAAACACTGCGGTAAATTATCCAAAGGCTTGTGGAATCGCTCCAGGTGGAGATATTCAAAGCTTAACTACAGAAGACCTTAAGTAACCTGATTTCATTTCGAGATTGTTCCTGCACTGAGCAGAGATTTGGATGCGATGATCCACAGAGTGCCCTTGTAACTACAATTGTTCTGTTATTCTGTGTTTGATATTAAACTGCTACGAGTGCTATATATCTGCTGTTCTTCCTCAAAAGGCATTGACATCACTATCCATATGGACAGATAATGTTTAAAAGTCTGAATTTGGGCTGTTATGAAGACAATGTGGACAGGTAGAAGCAGATTTTAGCAAGTCAGTCGGCACAAGACTGTGCTGATGACAAGTCCTGTTAACATCTGTATGTAGACAAACTATAAGGCTTAGAGCCTCAAAGATGTTAAAATACCTGACTTTCACTGAAGGGATTTGCCTACTTTGTATAGGGAATGGGTGCAGAGACTCCTGGGCTATCGACCATCCTCCCCTGCACGTCAAAGACGAATCTTCATCTCCTTGGGCCTCCTGCCAAAGGCAAGCAAATCAGTGCCAATTCTGCTAAAATTTCTAACTCTTGTGCTCTTTTTGCTATCTAAAGAGATACATTCATGAAAGGGTTTGCACTTGTTAGCTTGCCCGTGTTCATATTTTGTGCTTTGCAGGATTGTGTGTCCAGCAGGGACACAGAGTTCAGTTCTAGCTTGACTCTACTCCCTTTCCATGTGTGGCTTACAGTTTATAACAAAGATTATTGTGCTGCTGTTTTAATTTTGACTCTTGGCTTTAAAAAATTCCTCCTATACAGCATGGAATTTCTCAGAGAATTATGAACGTATCGAACCCTTTCTCTCCAGTATTCATGCTCCACTAGCATAAAGGTGTCGTGCCAGGTGTGTCAGGTAGAGCAGAGGTACTGTAAAAGCAAAGACCTTCAGAGCAGCGCTGCAGCTGACTGAAGATATGGTGTGGCTGAACTTGAGTTGGAAAGTGCAGTCCCATACATAGATAAATAGTCACATCTTCCACTGGTTTGATCACCTAAGTGCGCTGACGCTGATGAAATTATTCTTCTCCATACAAAAAGATTGACCAAGCCCTACAGCTTTTACTCTTCAACACATACGGCTGATGAGTCTCACTGTTCCACCGCACATGCTTAATTATACCAAAATAAGCACTTTGTTAAATACACCTGAAAACCTGGGGAGCTTTCCAGGTCCTTCCTGTGGGAGCTGGGGAGAAGATGCTGCAATCTGGATTCACTGTAGAATCACAGTGCCAAGATAAGCCTCCACAATACAGCAAGTATTCAAGTGGAATGAGAGATCAGAAATTCAGTGGGATTGCAACCAGCTGCATGAAACAAGGTTCACAATATACAGGCCTATTAGAGGCTGGCAAACCAATTATCAGCTGCAGTATAGGTTAAATAGCAACAGCACACCAAACCATCAGTGTCAAAAATGGACACAGCTTCATTGAAATCAATGGAATTGAGCAGCTTATTCCAGAGATAAATAATATGCTACAAGCTTTACTAGCATTTTTAAAAAGAATTTAATAAGTAAAGCTTTCACTACAGTGACTGACAATGATGTCACGTGAAGCATGAGGAAAAATCTCATTTCCACAGATGGGGAAGAGTAAGAATAAAGATTTGAATTAGATTGTGAAATCACAGTATCACAAGGCTGGAAAGGACTTTTGAGATCATCGAGTCCAGCCTATGACCCAACACCAACACCTACTCATCATCTAAACCATGGCACTAAGTGCCTCATCCAATCTCCTTGTGCTCCAGCCCCTTCCCCATCCTCATTGCTCTCCTCTGGACGCACTCCAGCATCTCAACATCTTTCTCAAACTGAGGGCCCAGAACTGGACACAGCACTCGAGGTGCGGCCTGACCAGTGCCCAGTATAAGGGAATGATGACCTCTCTAGTCCTGCTGGCCACACTGTTCCTGATGCAGGCCAAGAAACCATTGGCCTTCTTAGCCACTTGGGCACACTGCTGGCTCATGTTGAGTTTCCTGTCCACCAGCACTCCCAAGTCCCTTTCCGCCTGACTGCTCTCCAGCCACTCTGTCCCCAGCCTGTAGCTCTGCATGGGGTTGTTGTGTCCAAAGTGTAGAACCCGGCACTTGGACTTGTTAAACCTCATGCTGTTGGAATCAGCCCATCTCTCCAGCCTGTCAATGAATGTGTATAGTTTGTACACAACAGATAACTTGGTTCCCAAATGAAGAAGAGTGGAAGAAATATCCTGATTTTTAAGCACCAGGAATACTTTAAATAAGAAGCTATTTCAGAAGGCATTCCACCTCCTTGGAATATTCACATTTGCTGTGAATGAGCGGGCATTCTGCATTTGGGATGCCTGCACTCCCTGTCTGATGCACTGAAACGTGCTGGCAGCCATCCCAGAACCTTTCAAGGAAAGAGTATATGGACATTTGCAGTATTTATTGGCCACTGTTTGCAAATCCCTGAGAAACGACATTCCTGAGTTAAAATTTTAACTTATTGCTAGACCATTGTTAAGTAGTGACAATTAAAAACTATTGTTAAGGACAAGCCTGATCTTGGGAACCTGTTTGGCAATGGGCAGCAGAAACATTCCAGGAAGATTTGTGATCTTATCTTGCTACTCCCCTTCTAGAGCGCATTGTGACTATGCCAGCAAGTGTTTATTTATTTAACTTGTAAAGCTGTCATTGCAGACAGATGTTATTGCAAGAATGTCCCACCTGATTAATTTCTTCTGATAGCCAAAGGCTTCTTGCACACTATTTCCAAAGAAAAGAAAATGAGCTCAGAGGCATGTGTAGTCTTGTTAATTACCAGAATGTATCTATCTACATGTGTTCCTGCTTCCTAGGTTTGTGAAAAAACCAAACCAAAACGAAACAAAAGCCCAAATAATTCCTACTTAAAGATCATCCCTTTCTCTAGGTACCAACCCCTAGACGTTTGGATCTATGTCTACAATGAGAAACGGTGAACTTGCTCTTTTGCCTTTCATTTATACAGAATATTTCACAGGTAGAGGTCTTTTTGTTGTTTTTTTTTTTTTTAAATTACAAAGCCTTTTTCAGTGCGATGCAAAACTTCAGAGTGAACAACAACAGATGAATGCAAACAAGCATGTGGGAAAAGTTAAATAATGTTTAATTGATGGTTGCAGCTGTTTACAACAGTATCTCTGAGGAGCACTTCCAGTATTAGCAAGCAGATAGATTGATGCTTTCAAAAATCATACTGCAGGATGAAGAGGTTTCCTTCAAACCCACCTGAATTCTCCTTATGACTCTCTGAAAGAATAGAAACCTTTTTGTCTAAAAGTTCAACATAAGCATAGAGTATGCCTGGTTTTTTATATCTACTTGTGTTCTTGCTAAGAACACTATTAAATAACACAACAGCCAGTGATAACCTTTTAGAGATGGTTTGCAATAGCCACATTTCTATGACACTGAGGTCAGCTACAACCTGTTACAGCAAAGCAAAAGGAATTAATTTATAGGATACGCTTTATTTGGTATGACCTGCTTTTTCCTTATGAGTCTAGGATGACCTTAAGGCTGAATATTCATATTTTCAGAGTTTCTAAAATGCATCAACGACTAACAAGCTTTTTTGATCATATTTATTTGAAATTGTCATATTTTCATGTAGGAGCTGTATATTGTAGTTTATAGCTTATACAAAGCCTCTCATTTAAGGATTTCGAAAATGCGAATGTGTATCTTTCTTTTCTTCCAGTCGGGGTTTCACTGCTGTTCTATAGCTGACTCCTACTGGAATGGTCAACAGCAAACTTCACTGAACACATGTAGAATTAAATATAAAAATCATGTCGTTATTAACAAGACACACCTGATCCCAATATCTCACTTCAATAGTGCAAATAGAAAGAAATGCATTTAACTCAATAGTCTTGCATCAGTGTTGTAGAGGTGTGAGATCAAATTTAGTAGATGGAATGAGGTTATTATACACATAGATTTAATCCACTCACTCTTCGTCTTTAAGGTTCTTGCAGAACGTATCCAGGGAAGGATGAATCTTATAACTGTGTATAAATACACGATGGAAGAGAGTAAAGAAGATGGAGCCAGAGTCTTTGAAAGGACAAGAGGTATTGGACACAAATAGTAACACAGGAAAACTTATTTACATGTTTAAAAAAAAAGCCCATTTTTTTCCTTGTTCTCAAGGTGGTCAGACAAAAGTTGCTCCGAGAGGTTTTATTCAAAATTTGACTGGACATGCTCCCAAGCAACCTGATGTTGATGACCCTGTCTTGAGCAGGAGGTTGGACTACACAATCTCCTGATGCACTTCTCTACTTCATCTGTTCTGTGATTCTGTGAGTTCCTTCTATGCTAAAACGCATTACTTTTTATTTCCTTGACCCTGATCATTGATTGCCAAATTCTGAAAACATGCCATCTAAATGTCATTTATCACACATCCCTGTTATCACAATAGGTATTCAGCAACATTGCCTCTTAACTCAATTTTGTGGCACAATTTGGAATGGGCAGAGAGTTGGATAGGAGCGAAATCATTAGTGATTAATTTATACCATTTATATGACATGGTCTGAAACTGTTGTGAAAGGTAGGCAGAGATTACATCAAATTGTTCAATTCTGCCACAGGGCTATTCTAACGAAGGAAAAAGAATAAAACCCAAGCTGGAAATAGACACAGATAGATCTCAGAAATAAGTGATGATATAATCTATAGCTCTCTTTGCTGCAAGGATATCCCAGTGCCTATAAACATGCCTCAGAGATTCTCAGTGTCTGTGTTTAAAACTCACCAAGCATTTCTAATTTAAGGACTTGTTACAGCTGTTCCCTACTCCTGACATCATGCAAGACCAAGCCTTTAATCCTGACAAACGTTTATGACTAAATAAAAATTCCCAAATGAAATTTTGCAAGGATTTGATTGTAGTAAGGTACTTTTGTCCAGAGGGCTTCTAACAGTCAGGGAATTTGGCCTTCAGTTTGAAGACAAAAGAAAAACAGTTACAAATTTCTTTTTCCTGTAAGTAAAAAAATCCCATTAAAATAAATCAAGTGTTAAAATAATAACTGGAAAACCCTTTATGTCTTTTACAGTGTTTTGTTACGCAAAAAGCTGAATTACATTTATACAAAATGAAGAAACCTTTATGCATCTGATTTTTATGAGCACTAGTGGATCAGATTGATACTTGTAGCCTACACGATCGGCATCAATAAGACAAAAAATGCTGGTTTATATATATGTGATTCACGGCCAAATATATATATATATATATATGAGGTTCTCTCTCATACACATATATATATGTATGAAGTTCCAGACCAAATATGAACTCAGATCAAATTAAATCTGGAGAGTGAACCACTACAGGACCCATGTTTCTAATCAGCTTCTATTAAATTCAAAACAGACTCTTTTTTTCTTTTGTATGTAAATCCATCAGTGCCAAATCCAGCCTGCGGGTAACAGACACAGGGCTGAGCTTGCACAGACCCCCTAAATGAGATCAAACTGATTTCAGAAGTGATGCTGTGGCAGCTAGGTGACGTTTTTCACAAAACACGTGCTCTTGTGATTGCCTGAAATTGCTAACATGCCAAAATGGAACAAATTAAAGGGGTTCAGTTTTCACCAGATGGGTGCTCAGGGCTTTAGCACAGATTCCTTTGAAGTGCTGAGCCCAAAACCAGAGACGGCCAACGTATCTTGGAAACTGTAGACCAAGGTGCCGGTGTATCTACAAATACATTGTCTATGACTGAGGTCATCCTCCTGAACAAGGTTAACACACATGAGAGAGACCACCATCACTCTATCACAGTATCACAAGGTTGGAAAAGACCTTTGAGATCATCGAGTCCAACCTATGACCCAACACGAATACATACTCATCATCTAAACCATGTGCCTCATCCAATCTCCTTTTAACCACCTCCCTGGGCAGCGCATTCCAATGGCCAATCACCCTTGCAGTGAACAATTTTTTCCTAATATTGAGCCTAACCCTCCCCTGACGAAGCTTGAGACCGTGTCCTCTTGTTCTGTCACCGGTCACCTGAGAGAAGAGACCAACCCCTGCCTCACCACAACCTCCCTTTAGGCAGTTGTAGAGAGCAATAAGGTCTCCCCTGAGCCTCCTCTTCTCCAGGCTAAACAACCCCAGCTCCCTCAGTCGCTCCTCACAGGGCTTGTGCCCCAGCCCCTTCACCATCTTTGTCGCACATCCCTGCCATTAACCTCTTATTCCCCAAGACAAGGTGGCCACAGGCTGACTGCCCACCAGGAATGGCAGCTGGTCTCTGCCAGCTTCTGGTTTGTGCCCAGCAATGACCCCCAAGAAGGACACTTGGCTTGGGCCAAAACTGAGCAGAGAGCAGGCTGATATTTTAGCAATATTCTGACTGGATTTCAGGGCCTGGGAACACTCCTCAAAACTATTTTCCCTAATACAGATGCAGCCTTTATATTCCTATTATTATCAAACCCTCATAATTTGACAGCAAGTAGGTTACAAACAGAATTAAAATCCTCCCTCCCTGCTTAACACATGCTTAACATAGGGGGGATGGGATTTGAGATGCAAAGAAATGGTAGATTGCACAGAATCAGCACTGTGACATGACTGGTACAATCTTAAAGTTATAAAGAAGAATGCATACAAACATATAACTTGGAAATGAAAGACAATATTAAGAAGAGAACTAAAAGAAAAACATTTCACTCCAGATCTTGTATGAAAACTACAGCAACTGTCATCTAGAAGAACCCTCATAGACCTCCTAAAGCGGTACCTGCAGATAAAGGGTAATTTCATCAGGCCCTTCGGTGCATGGTTACCCAAGAGCACGACTGTCTCTTCTAAACAGTGTTTCTTTATCGTTAGCATCCCTTTGCTATACCGTTTGCTGGATGATTTGAACTAACAGAAGAAAACAAGCAACATAACCCATAAACGTGTGCTTTACTCAATTACAAACAAAGATGTTAAACCATAGTAATGTTCCCCGCCAATGTAATGAAAACCAGTGAGATTTTCAGTTCTAAAAAACCAGCTGCACATACAGGTGTCTGCACCAGATGCTTCCCTAAGCACATTGTGATAAAAGCAATTATTCCTCACTCAACAGAGAACAATCCCTAAGCAGGGTATTTAAAACAGGATGATAGTGCAGGTGATTAGGAGCCCCATGCCTTACACGCAAAGCAATGTTTAAGAGGGTGAGGCTGAGGACCATCTGTCCCTTGCACATGCGTCGATGCCTTTATTTGTGAATTGATCACAACAATGGGCAGTTTTCAGTGTGATTTCTCAGGTGAGATGCTACTGAGTCCAAAAATGTTTAAGGATTACATTACTTATGCTTTTAATAGGTGGTACCTTACTCTGTGACTTCAACAGGAACGTGGGCACTATAATTTCATACCTGACCGATGGGACATTTCCATGAGGAGTGAAAGATAATACTTATCTCCATATCTCCAAAGTATGTATCTAGTGTCTTTTCCTACCTTTGGACTTCCTGTCATGGTAGCTTCTGCCTCGATAATGGTGGCCACTGTCTGTGTACAAATTCTCGAGGTCTTCTTGCCAGGAGTCTGGATTAAAGTGTTTGAGCAGATCCTCCACCGTGTCAAATGCGGCAATGGTCTGATCCAGTGCTTCCGCCGTGAGCGTAGGGTCAGTCACTGATGGAGAGGGATAGGATACCCCCTAAGAGTGACATACATCTCAGTGCATGGAATGGGATAAATTACAGCAACACTCAACACAGTTGACAACTGTTACTGAGAAACTTGTCTCATTAATGACCAAAACAGCTACTTCGGGCCATCTTTTGAAGTCCTTAGCTGGGCCAGGCTTTGGTATGCCTGTGTTTTCTTTTGCAAGGGGAAAAGACACCAAAGAACTCCCAAGGAAATCCCAGAGATGCAGGGAGTGAAAGCACTGCCACTGCTGGACTGTCAACAGGCACACCCAGTCCTCAAAGGCAATGACAGTTTGCATATACAAAAAGTTGTAATGGAAATGGCTTTTGAAATGACTGTGATGGCTGTGACTGCAGAACAGAGGTGCCTTGTAGTGCTGGGGTGGTGCTTTTCACAGCTCCTCCAGCTTGGTTGGTAATTCCATAATAGGCAGATCAGAAACCATAGCAGAGAAAGACAAAAAATTCACTAGACTGAATTTCTTTTCCTGGTCAATTTGGACATCAAATTTGGCTTGGTTAAAGATTTGAAAAGACGGCCCTTTGTTCCCAAGAATTAAATGTATTAAGAAACAGTGATGAATGCCAGTTCTCCCACCCTTTTACCAAAAGTACACGTTACTAAGTAAATGAGAAAAAAAAGTGATATTTGGATGGCAGCAATGTAAAAATGAATATTAGAATTACCAACATAGCGATAGCCCCACAAGTATATCATAACGCTAAGTGGAAAATTATTTCCCACCAGCAAGAGCCATGTACTATTTCCTTAGTGCATTTGTTTCCCACTGCATTTGTGGCACAACTTGACTTTGACAGAAAGATTGCAGCAATTTCATTTTTACTGGAGAGGACTTACAAAATTTTTAATAATTGTTATTTAGAATCACTATATTCACTACCTTGATATCAGTTTTCCCTTGTCCAAACACAAAGCCTCACAGCATGTGTAAAAGCATGTGTGAGAAAACTAGTAATACAGATCTGCTACTCTCAGGAGAGCATCAGATCAAAATGCTTGGGTTTGTCTAACAAGAAGCATAATACAGCACAAGACTTGTTTGGATTTTGGTTTTGTAGGTTAAAAAATAGAGGGAAAACCCCTCGAAACACTTTTCTGTCATGAAAATCCAGCTCTGAAGTCATGTAGCAGAAATATTTAAAATTAACGGTTCCCCAAAATATTTTTTTTTGCCTTATCTCCCAAATAGATGCATACATGAAACCATTAATCTTTGTGATTAACTTCCCTCAGTTGGGCAGTAATGGAAAGCCCAACTCATTGGATCCAAGTTACTTGTTTGCAGGATTTTGTCAAAGTAGTTTTGAAGTATCTATGTCTTTCAAAAGAAAACATTTATCTTTTGTGGTGAGTTATACCATAAAAGTAACAATCCTGGTATTTTTTACTGCCTAAATTTGCCGAAAGTTCAAGCAGTCTAAATTATTAAAAATCAAGAAAGAAATAGAAAACATTACAACAATGTGGTCAATAAAGCACAGCCGCGGCTTTACTGCTTATCGCCAACAGCACGAGAAGTTTCAGAGGGCCCACTTGTGACTGCGATGGTTCTACAGTGCGGTACTAAATCAGACACAGTGGAGATGGTTGTAAAAATTCATGACCCACTAAACCGGAAGGCATACCTCAAATCATTTCTCCTGACTTCTAAGCGGCTCGGAATAGAGATCGTCAAAGAGACGGGAGCCCCTGAAGATGAAAAGCTCACACCAGCGAAATGAACGGCGTTATCTAAAACAAGGCTGCAGGAGAGCCTGTGCTGCGGGTGGGCACCAGGCAGCGAGCTACCGCAGCCTCTGAGGTTACGAAAGGAAAATGCACCCAAATGCTTGCTCACTGAGGAGATGCCGGTGGAGCTCATGGCTTGTCTATGACTGCAGCCCAACAGGGAAACGGCAGTCCTCGACTGCCTTTCAAAAGTGAGGGAGATGGTGCCAGGATGCTGAAGGAACAGCAACAGCACAATAAAATTCAAGAAATAAGTGTGTGGCTTACATGATGGAAGAGTTTTTTTTTCCATGTGTTCCACTGTGCATTTCATTACTGAACTGCAGATCAGGCTGTGCGTTGGCAGGGCATTTCAAACTCATGCAGGCAAGCAGAGATTCCTCATTTTCTTTTCATATAAAAGCTCCCACTCCAGAGATTTGTGCAACCTCCTTCACACGCAGAAGAAAGCTTAACTTTTTCTCAGTAACAGCCAAGTCAAGAGGAATTACTTCAACAGCTCAGATAACCTACTGGCAGCGACATCATGTGACAGCCCCAAAAGCAACTTCAAAGCCGTCAACACAAATGCCTCTCTTTTGTCCTGCCAAGAAGGAGGTACTCGCTTTAGAAAAGCTTGTGCTCATCGTAATCTGGCTTCTGAGATTGCATCCAGAGAGGGCAAGGGGGTGAGTGAAATACAAGAAGAAATGAAGAGCAAAGATCTTCCACAAGATCTACATCTTCTACGTTTGTTAAAAGCACTGAACACACTTTTACACAAGGTGTCTTTTACACAAAGGTAGCTTTTTTTGACAATTTTTTTCCCTTTAATTCCTGTTCTCCACTCTTTTCGATTTTGTACACAAACTGTGAAGCTGACAGGTAGTTCAATGTGCATCACAGTTATTTGTTGGTCATAACATTACTTCACAAATAATGGAAACTAATCTAATAACGAGTGAATTTTGTTCCCATTTTTTCTGGGTTTGCCGCGCTGGATAAGGGCAAAAGTATTGGTTTTAGCTTTCTGAGAAAAAAGAAAATCCCAAACCAAAATATGATTCTGTGATATGACCTCAGACAAGGAAGAAAGGTTAGCTTATTCTCAGATTTTCGTAGTGAGAATTGTAATGTACTCAGATCCTAAAATGAATCTTTGGCTTGCCTGTGGGTTTGAGGGGAAAAACTTAGAGCAGCCATGCTGAGTATCAGCAGAACAGTGTGGCCTCTTGTCAGCAACTGACATGTCCAAGATTGTCCTTCTGCCTCTCAGGACCACAGCAGAATCCAGGAAACTTTCTCTCCTGAAAATTTCAAATATCTTCAGACTTTGTCTTTGGTGCTCTTGGAAGAAATTGCTCAACACTTATACCTTGTTTTCCCTGAGGATAAGAAAGGGCTAGCGGGTGCAATGCATGCCCAGTGGATACGGCATGGCATGGGAAAAACCAATGAAACTGGGGGTCTGCTTCCGGTTTAGCCATAGGTTTCCGTGTAACCCTGGCCACCAGCTTGCTACCTGCAATATTTGGACTGAGCTTCCCTCCCTGTAAGACCTTAACAACAACTTTTCAGACACAAATTGATGTGAAAGATAAATAAACTCTTTTTTTTTTTTTTTTCAAAATGAAATGAATACTGGATTATTTTTGGCAGATTGTGTACTTTAGACTCATAAGGAGGTTTACGAACATGGTATTCACCATATATTTGATCTCATTTTCATAATTCCCTGATGAGGGAGCCCTTGGCTTATGTTTTCAAACATCAGCCTACCATATTTGTGAACAAAATATTCTATCACATAGATTTTTTTTTTCCGATCTCATATTAGAATGAGAAACGAGCTTGTGTCTTTCAGTAAAACAGTGTTTTAGCATGGCCTCCTTGGCACATCCAGTAGATCTCAAGCCTGCTAACATTACTACTCATGGACCTTCAGCACAATTACTTCAAGGCTACCAATGCATCATGAAGGGCAAGTGTAATTTGCAAACTCAAGGGTAAATATGAGTGAGAGTGGTTTAACCTCTTCTAATCTGGGCAATACAGATTTTTTTCTCTACTTGCTGCCTGGCTTGGACACTAATCAGTAAAATTTATCCATATTTTATTTACTGCTCCTCCACTGGCAACTCCTGGTGGCTACTCTAACAAAGGTGTCATTATTGAACATTTCTACGGATGTTCCAAACATTGGTCTCAAGTCCACTTTGGGCACTTGTGCTTCTCTCATGTGTTTTAAGAGGAGTTTACAGGAGCTGTGACATGGACCTGAGCAGCCAGCGGAGCACACAGATGATGCCTGCCCACGTTACAAATTCCGATGCTACACTGCCATTCCCCAGCATTTAACTTTACTTGGGAAATGAAAGAGGGAACAGATTATTGGCCAATGACACAAAACTAATGTAATGATGAGAAAAATAAAATTTTATACAAGATTATTTGTTTTCCTTCTTAGTTTTTCCCCCCGCCCCTCCAAGATATATTTCACTGCTGAATGACTTCAGATACAATATTTCATCACGGACACAGATAAACTATTCTATCAAAAACCCTTTAAAAAAATTCAGTATTGACAATGAAAAGCGAGATCCATTTTCCTGTGAGCCTGTTTTAAGCACAATCTTCTATTTATGTCAAGATACTCTACAACTGAAAATTGTAAGGAGTTTATATCCTGTATTTTCATTTTGGCAGGATGAGTTTGAAAACAAGAAATGTTTCCCAATGGCTATCTCACACGGTTGCAGCAGGTAATGTCAGATCCTGAATCTTTTCTCCTTAAAAACACACTGATTGACCCCAGTATGAGTTGGATAAACACTCATTTCGTCCTCTGCCAAAGCTGAATACTTGATTCCTCTGTTCAGGTACCATTTTATGAAATCGGATTCAAGCTATCCTATCAATCCATTCATGGACAAAATAGTAACAAATTACTTACTGAGACAGAACTTGTGACTGACTCCCAGTTGGTTTCTGAGGCTGCATGCTGGAAATCATCCTAAATAGGAAAAACCGACAGGAAAAATCATCATTAATGCAATGTCCTAAATTAACTACAGAATGTAGAAAATGTCTCAGTATTCAACATGTTACATTTTTCAAACCTCTTTAATGCGAGGGGCCCTTGCCATGTGTCATTCCTAAATAACACTACTTATCACATTCATTCCTTTTCACTGTTTATAAATTTGCTCCTTGTGAGTTTGATGGGGCAGGGATAAGCATTATTATTATTTCTAATATGATCTACAATTCTTTGCATAGCAGGACTTAATCTGGCCAAGAACATTACATTCATCTTCCAACCCAAAAATCAAACACCACCTCTGTATGTCTACAACCAGAGTATTAATGCTGTTCCCAAAACTGATCTGCTCTGGAAAGAATGTGGACTTTGTAATACCCTGGTGCTACTTAGCCAAGGTGAAAAGCAGAGTAATCTAATCTATTTGAAATGTAGTCCTAACATGACTGTACTGCTTTTGGTGCTTGTGCTGAACAGGACTTGCTCATCTGTGTGGAGCAGTGAATACTTCTATGTCCTTTAAATGAAAAATCACAGCCACAGCACATTCACGTTAGAAGTGCCACCTCACAACCACCCTGGGTATTTATGATCAATTGAAGCACAAGCATAAGATCATCTACATTTGGGCATCTACAAAGAAACACCTAAGCTAGTCGCTCTTGTTTGCATATACAGTCAACTAAAACTAGCATTTTTAGGGTGTAAACTATTTATTTTAGAAGCTTAATTTAGGATGACATTGCATCCTAAAAATGCTTTTTTTCTCTCCGTTATCTATAAAGGGAGTGTGAGATGTCGAGCTTAGATACAGATGTCAAAATTGTAGATATTGACATGTGGTCAGCTGAATCCCAATAAACTTGTCGGACCAGTGATGGGCAATCATTACTTAAATAATGAATAAACCATTTCTTTAATCTTTTGGCAGTTATACTCAGTCCCAACTGGAATAATTAAACCATGAAAATTAGGAAAAAAAAAAGGCAGCATTACAGAAGGGCTATTAAAAATGCACATGCAGTGAATAGCTAATGACTGGCTTGAATAGGCAGGTACGGAAAGTGGACTGAAGTGACAGCGTACCAAGATTTTTCATTTCTAATAACAGAATTTATAATGAAAGCATTTAAAGAACATGGATCAATGCATGGGCTCACCATTTTACACTGACTCAGTATCTGCTACGCATTTTTTAATTTGGCAACTGAAAGGGAAAATGGATGCTGCTCAGCTGAAGCTTTCTAGTCTCAATACTGCATTATATGTATGCATGCATTCAATCATTTATTAGGAATGGAAAGGAGAAAATTGATCACATAATCTGCTAATTCACTAATAACATTCCTCTTTAGCCCAGAAGAGACACTTTAAGATCCAGACTTAATATACATGGTCTTCTAACATACAAAAAAATATTCAAATGTCCCAAAAGTCACAAGAATGTTTATTCAGTATTGTTATTATTTCTTCTTCCTTCCCGTGTTCCTTTACCCAGAACCTGAGGAAGCAAAACCGCAGTAATTTCTTCAGTACTTAACACGAGTAGAAGTTAAGAAACCCCACAACACTATAGTGTTGCTAAGTCACTGAAACTGAAGGGTTATTAAAGTCATTTTCTTCTGAAAATAAAGAAGTAAAACATCATTGGTGAAATTTTTAATGCAAATTTTTTGGTATAAACAGTAATGAGATCTGCAAATGCTACGATCGGGTCATAGAAAATTCAGGAGCATTGGGCTACCTTGGCCATATTCTCTATGCATTTTGTTGCCCAATTCTTGACAAGGAATGATTTAAAGTACATAAAAAATTGATTTGTAAAGCTCATGGATCCTCTGGTAATGGTTGCCAGTTGCCAAACTTGGAAATAATTTCCTCTCTGTCATTAGCTTCCATTTAGCACTTCCAGAAAAAAAGTGGCATTGAGTTCTGAGGCATTATTTTAAAAAAGGAACAATTTGCCTCATTGAATGTCTGAAGAAGACCGTAGACAAGGAATAATTTTGTGTTTGAAGTGACGACCCCCTTGTGTTATGTAATTGTAGACATCAAAACTGTTTCTTTAGTCTGTGATTCTTTGAGATGGTTGATGCCAGGGAACCCCTCCAAAATCCTGAGATAGACATGTGTACCACCTGCTTCTTGGATCTCAAACCTGATGACTGCACATTTTGACTCTGTGATTATATTTCATCTGCATAAACTATTCACAACTATATGGCTTTGTTCCACCGTCACTCAAGGCAGCTGCAGTCTTTCTTGGCTTCTCAGAGCTTTCAGCCTCTACAGTTTGAAGATTATTATTATCTATGGCTTCTGCTTGCAGCTATTTCAAGTAATAATACCAAAGTGGTTCTCATCATTACAAAATCATCTCCTCCTCTCTCACCATTGCCCCTAGCACAACCTGAAGGACAAAACTATTTTCAGTGCTATTTATTCAATTCATACTACTTTGTTTACGTGAATTTGCATATGGACAGTTGGCTATTGGCTTCTTCATTACCTAAAATGGCATTAAAACATCTAGTTAAAACAGAAAAAAACCCCATATATCTTTTTTAACTGAATATTGGAAAAATAAGGTGATAATAATTTGACTACATCACCTTGACAACAGTGCTTTTATTTTCACATGTGTGTCATGGTAGCATAACAACATCACATGATACTTCAGCAAAGCATTGAATTAACTGTTCTACGAGCAGTAAAAATACAGGCAAAGCACCAGGGCTACCAATCACCTTCTGATAGCATCTAATTTTATTGAAGAAAAACTACTTCTACACCTCAACTTCTAAAAATACACCTCAGCAAGATAAATCCTCAGTCAGTCCTTAGAGTTAAATATGTATGGACATTGATATATTGTCTTTGGCTCTGTTTCAGACAAAGATAAGCTACTCTCTCCTTCACAGACTGACTTTGTCTATAGCCTGTCTCTCACCACTGCTCTCCAATAAGTGACAAGGAATCTTTGTTTCACCTAGGGGTTTGACAAGTGGAGATCATGAGGCAAAAATCACTGTTACCAAGGATGAATGAGGCTGCGGAGCCAGATGGTCCTGGTTGCTGAGGAAGATGGTTTGCAGCATGTGGGCCCATGACCTGTAGCAGCACAGGCTCTGCCTGGTTCAAGCCATATGGTCTGGGAGGGTCAGTAGGAACAGGGAGGCATCAGGAAACACCAGGCATGAGTCTGGGAAACTCCCCAGTTTAAGAAGCATGCTGCCTGTGATTCCCTTGGAGGCACCACAAATATGGCAAAACACGGGAGCTCTCCCAGTCATGCTGAATTATTGCCTCGTCCTCAAATTAAAAGAAATAAGCACTTTCTAACATTTCCACGATTCTTCACTTTTTACCTACTTTATCCCCGCAGTACGGTCTTTTGCTATCTTAGTGCTTGAGATCTATGAGGCATCATACCTAGGCTAGGCAATAACCACCACAGAACGGGCACAAACACACCAACAGCTCTCTCCAGTCAGAATAAGCAGCCTCATATCTCAATAAGCTTCTTTATGAACTCTCCCTTTTAATCTGCAGGACCTGGAGTTACTGGATTAGGTTTGGTAAAAGAGCGTTTATCTTCCAAGACCAACCATAAACTATGGCTAATAAAAATTGAGGTGATGCTCTCCACTTCAGGGAACAGGAAAGCTTCACAAAAGAGTTGTAGTTAAAGGCCCAGACAGCATCCTAGACTGACATTTAGGTCCTACCAAGTTTAATAAGAGACTAATACTGTAACCTTGTGATGGGAGTGGAAGTGAGGGAGCGAAGACAAAAACCCAGACATGTTCTTGGGGCAAGCAAACACGAGAAAGAGGAAGAAAGAAACAAACTAACGAGAAAAGACCATAGAGAATATGAATGTGTTGGGCTCCATCTGTGGTCACCTCATTTGTGGTGCCACAGCTCCAGACTATACAACACAGAAGCAGCTTCTAGAAGTCTGCAGAGCAATAAGGCTAAGGGATGTGCTGAGGCACAAAGGAGAGTTTGCAAAATCAAATCAGAAGTGAAATAAAGCACGTTCAAAGAAGCCCAGTGCAAACCCAAAAAGACATCGGAATCTCTCACTGGAACGTGCGAATTGGGTACTAGAACAGTGGAAGATCTGTAAGGAAAACCTAGGTTAAAGTAGATTATAACTTGAAGAAAAAGAAATTAAATTATCTTAACATTTAAATTAATAAAAGAAAACTCAATTATAACTTTTTGAATTGTGGTCAACATGCATCTATTGTATTCAGAGCTGTTTGTGAACAGGTAGCTGGTAAGTAGATAAACTTATAGTTAGTAACAATAAATTATAATAATTTGGAAAAAAGGACTTTCTTCTTTTCCCTGTAAGAAGCAATAATACCAATATTTTCTTATAAAATTGAATGTATAGGCATTGCATTTTATATACAAAGAAACAGGTAATTCAAGCAAATAAACCCCAAACCCTTTGTTTAACAGCAAAAGTGTGAAGTAAGAGGCAGAAGAAAAGTCACAGTTCCATTCAAGAAAATGCTGTGATAAATATTCAGATTTGTAGACTTCCATTGATTAATTACAATTTCCTATATGGTATTTTAGTACATGTCAATTTGTATTCTTAAAGATAAATAAGTGTATAGACATCCACACTTGCAAATGTTTTCTATTACTATACTTTCAATTCATCACATTTCTAGGTTTCACTTTCATATCAGAATATTTATTACCACTTGTCCTAAAGATGCTGAAAGACACCTATTTTCCTATAGGAGGCTACTCACTAGGAAGGAAGAAACTGCATTTTTCTTACATATAATAATGGCCAAACCAGTGCTCTGTTCAGTTCTGGTGAACAGGCTTTAATATAAAAGATGCTGAATTTGGAAACCATGTAACAATGATTAAATGTAACCTGGAAATCACGCCTTGCAATGCTAAATTGCTAAAAGAAGGCTAGTGTCTTCCAAGAAGGTCAGAGATAACTTAACCATGTCTCTCTAGATAAAAACCTGTAGTTAGCTACAAGAGGCCACTACCAATGTTAATCTCTTTTATCTAGCAGTGCATACATTTAACAAATTCAGGTGGCTGAAATCTGTAGGGAGTAATATTTGAACTGGAAGTGCAACCATATTTTACCTCTAGTGACAACTATTACTGGAACCCATAAGAAATGAACAAATAATTTTAATAATACTGAATTCTCCTTTCTATTTTTTGCTGTAATCCCATAAAGGCAGGCCAAGCGTGACAACACTATTTCAAAGTCAGTAACAAAAGGTCAGACAGCCACCCAAGAGTGCCCGATCCCCAATATCATAACATGAGTCTTGCCCTTTAAAAAAAGACATAAATTGAGTGTCTGAAGCCCAGTTGCCACTACGTAACAGTAGCTGCAATCTTATCAGTTATGACTAAGTTAATAGCAGTGCAAAAATAAAATCACTCTTCATTTGATCGACACACACACATATATATGTATATATATGTATATGTATGGCTATCACTGAGCAGGAAGCACAAGATACTTAAAATT
Organism: Neomorphus geoffroyi; assembly: GCA_033558235.1. Classification (NCBI taxonomy): domain Eukaryota; kingdom Metazoa; phylum Chordata; class Aves; order Cuculiformes; family Neomorphidae; genus Neomorphus; species Neomorphus geoffroyi. The sequence goes on from JAUMJM010000017.1 coordinate 16,921,709, forward strand.
TAAAAATGTTTAAGGCTGTAATACTGATCTAGGTTAACTGCAGTTTGATGCATTTATTTATGAAAAGTCAAAGTAAAACTGAAGCAGAAAAATATATTTAATGACAATTATATTTGGTCAAGACTCCATTCTTCACCCAGTTTTCACATTAGGCATTGTTGGGTGCATATTATAACCGTGGGCAAGACATTGACATTTAAATGATCTCTCTAAAGGGTCAGCTAATACTGGCTCGAATGAGATGATAACCATGGCTTTGAAAAATCAGATGTTGTCTAACACTAAACTGCGTGCGAGCGCCCTGTTTTGATGCACATACCCAGAAGACAGTGCACAGGATGTTGTGCTGTGCAAATTGTGCGTTACCTTTAATTTTTTCATTTGTCACAGAGGTCTCTCCTTACATCTCCGTGTACAAGGGATTTTGTTTGCTAATAGCTACTCTGGTGCATATTGCAGCTAAGCCATTGTAACCGAAGTATAAATCAACTAACATTCATTGTAAATACTCCGCAGTCCCTCCTTTGCCATCTTTATCTGAATGGCAAGTTTTAGCTTTGCATTAAACACTGGGACACAGAACTTGAAAGGCTCTTCCAGGTCATCACTTCCATCACTCCACCATCATATACAACTCACTGCCCATTTTGAACCTCGTTAGGTTATCTTTGCTCCTTCCAATCCCTCAGACTGGTTGGCTGTTTCCAAGCTAAATTTATCTTTATTGCACTTATGTAAGCACCAGCTTTGTCCTTTTCTCCCTCTCCCGACTTTGCTTCCTGCAGTACTTCTGAAGAGATGTTATATCTTCTCTCTGCATCCGTTTTATTACACTAAGCAAGCCAAGTTATCTTGGCCCTCAGTAAGAAATGTCCTCTTTTCCTCCTAATGTCTTAGAGCTGTTCCCCGAACGTAGTCCAAGAAAGATGTGCTTGCTCCGTACTATGGGGACCAAAGATGTACAAAGTATTCCAGAGAAGATGCAACTACTGCCTTGTTGGTCCTATGCCTAGCACACCCAGAAACCTTCTTCTCCTATCTTTGCTTACCAGTGAGATACCATTTAATGGCAAATGTTTTTGTTATTAATCTCTATGTGAGTGACTCTTTGCTCTTTTTGGGCTGTTGCATTTCACCGCAAATCAGTTCTCCAGTGCTCAAGGTCACTTAGTTCTCCTCTCTGATATTCTGATTTTCCCACTCATTAGCAATGCATTTCAGTTTTGTGTGCGCTGCAAAAGCCATTAAAATTCTACTCTGACAGGTTGTGCTCTGGTCCTTAAAAAAAAAAGAAAATAAAGCTGATCATAAGACCAACACGATAGAAACCCCCAGTAACAAGCTCTCCTTGGCTGGACGCTCCCTTCTGCCTTACAGTACGCTGTTTCCCCTTTGCCTGCCCCGTGGCTCTTTTACTAATTACCATCTTCTCCAGCGTAAGTGACTGTTTCCTGCATGGCACTGGGCGAGATGCTCCTTTGAAGTCCAATTAGATCTGGTATATAGCATTTCCTTCCTCTCCAGGCTATCCTCCACTCTGGCATAAGCTCCTTTGATGAAGAGATGTGGGTTTTTTTTTTTAGTTTCCTGTATCTTTAACCACCTTCTCTGCTGACGAGCGTCCCTGGAGCTTTCTAGGTCAGACTAATGAGTGCACAGTTGCCCCGGCCACCCTCCTGCCATTGATGTTATAGACTACCAGTGCATTTGCCTTTTCCACATGAACCCTGGCTCATCTTATCTGACTCCAGGGATGCAAGCCAGGTGCATTAAGCTAAGATCGTGGCTGCTCCCTGCTCCCTTTTTATTAATTACTGTTATATAGAAAGGGAAACTTGCTTCCAGGAGTGACTCTTAATGCCTTGTGGTGCACAGTGCCCATCTCTTGGCGGTGACAACGGAGAGTGCTGAAGGCAATCAGGGTCCTTACTCACCTCAGTTCAGCGTCAAAGCACACCTGTGACACAGTACCAGCCCAGTTTGCAGAGCTTGCTGGTCCCCCTATGATGCCACGCTGTTTCTGCCAGTGCAGTGGGGAACAGACAGCAAGAAGGAGCCCGGCTGGTGCTGTCAGGGAGATGCCAGGTGGAAAAGAGCTCGGAAGTAGTGACCTCAGGAGCTCAAAACCCATTCTCAGGTTAGGAGCCCTTCAGAGGACTTTGGTGAACTTCTGCCCCGCTGGCCGGCAGCTTTCGGAAGCAGCTTCGCTGGTAATAACTGAATCTGCCCTGAGCAAAACTGAAAAAGGCTCAGCAGTGTTCACGTGGGCAAAAAAGTCTTTCAGAATTAACAGAAAGCATCACAGCTGATTATTTTGGGTCCTCCTCGTTGGCATGACTCATCCCAAACAATAATGTACCGAGAAGCCCTAGTACTAGGGTTCGAAGGAAAAATATTAATGAAAGAAGATCTCTTAGGAGCTAATTATTCATTTTCTGTCTTCTTTCCGCTTGGGTTTCTGCTTGGTTTTTTATATAGATTTAAGCACACTTTGTAATCAGTGGAAAATAATCATTAGCAAATGCAACCCAATTTCATTTAGTATTCCAAGTTTTCCATTGTTCAACTAGGAGGATCTGCTAAGTGCTCTGACAGGCACACTCACATTTGCACATGTGATTTGGGAGAAACACAGGAGGAAGAAGAATAATAATGGAAAATTCTAATGGAGCTAAGCAAATTTAATTCCCAAACCGAGGACACAATGTAAAAGGCACCAGTAAGAGACATTAGGTGTCCTAGCAGCAATCCCAGCCTATTGATTTTTTGTGCAGGATTCATTTGTTTTTGAGCTCTCTCCCAGAGGACACTGTTCAGTGCTGCAGTAAGCGTGCAGCAGGAGCGTGTGTTATGTTTCACAGATAATGCAAAGCAAAACAATTTGTTCACCCTCATGCTTTGACTGGAAGGCTTTGTGTTTTCTACAGCAACAAAAAAAGGACTGCTATACAAACTTTCTAAGATGGTAATAATCATAAAAATAGCAAGAATATATAATCTCTGAAGAATACAAGAACCAGTTTCTCTTAGCTCTTCCAGATTTTTGATGGGACTAAAAGCAGTTGATTTATTATAAACAGCATGGGATACTGCTTATTGGAAATTTATTTTAACTTGAGTTTCATCAAGCAGCTGGAATAAGGAATATAAAACTATTCAGACTGACCTTCCAGTCCCAGATCTATTCCCCAAAAAAGCAATTGCTGTTAAAGCTAAAGACAAGTACCTTAGGAACAGTCATATTTCTCATTTTCCTTTCAAACATCAATTACAAGCAACACTATGAATGAAGATTAAATAAACAGAAAACACCTTACATTTGATACATTTTTGTAAAAGAACTCTGACTAAACCCATGCTATCAATTTTGGAATCAGCTTACCAAAATCCAGCCTTCTAAACACCAAACTGAGATCGTGATCTCAGGAACAGGAAGGCGTGTACTGGGCCAGAATTAGTGTGTGACACATTTTATTTACATTCAGACTAAATACAAGCATAACCAAATAGACTAAGGATGACAGTAGAATTACAATAGGCTAAATCTTTTTCAAGCAATGGAAGTCAAGAGGAATAGTTTATTTCAGTTTTATATCGATGGCCTGGAAAATGTCACAGGTGTTGGACCTGGAAAAAAAGATAAATTAGAAGTTTCAAAAAAAAAAAAGAAGTTGTAAACACCATTTAATATAAAGAAATATGCTGGCACTACCAGAGGTCAGAATTAGAGGCAGGAAAGAAAAATAAGCTTTCATTTACAAGAATTTAAATGGAGAAAAAGGTATAAGCCATAAACTCAATTTGATGGCACACATGGCCTCAGAAAGGGACTCGTGCCAAGAACTGGGGCTTAGCAACAAAGAAAAACATGAAACTAATCTGCAATGTGACATGGTTGGCACGGCACACAGGGTGATCGCCCCCGGGGCACAGGGAGATGCTACACTGTCACAGGTCACCGCTTGCAGCGGACTGACAGAAGCGTGTGAACATCTGCATGTCTTCACCACCTTCCCACGGGTGCAGAATAGAGTCGTGTCCAGAAGAAAGTGAGGTCTGTGGGTGAAGCAGCCTCTCTGGAAACCGGAGACAAGTATTCTCCAAACAATAGGCAGAGCCAGCTGGTTTTAACCTGCCCATAAAAATTGCCAGAGGTAGCTTCATAAGATGCCAAGGTGGCACCAAACCCATGCTGTCCTTGCCTCACAGCACTGGTCGGAGCAAGCCAGTCTTTTAGGCTGTCCACGTTCATTGGCATCTCAGGCTTATGGGGCGCAAACACAGGGACAATGCTCTTTGCACCCCTGGACTTTGCTCTGTGGTTCAAAAACTCCGAGTCATTACTGAACAACAGACAGCATTTTTAATGTACCAAACCTACAGCCTGTTGGGTTTTCAATGCTGGTTTTAATACAGCCCTCCTTGATACCCTGTCCATCCTTCTTCAGGATGACAAGCCCTCCTGGACATTCACAGCATCATCGAAAGACCAGCAGCTGTGCAAGCCTCCAGATTTCCATTGCTGGCATTAAAAGATTTTCTCTGCTTTTAATCTATTTCTTGGTGTACCTGGAAAATGCACAGGAACCAGCACCGAGCTAGCAATGCCAGCGCACAAAGCTGCTGCTAAGGGGGGAAAGCAGAGTGTTTACTTTCACATATTTGCAATAGAGATAAAGTACATATAAAGGGAGCTGAGTGTCCTGTTTTTTGCTGACTTGTATGTCCTGAGCCCTCTTTTTCTTTTTTCTTCCTCTACAGAGCTTAATAATAGCAATTTTTCTGTATAAACTCATGCATATGCACAAAAGGGGCGTGGAAGGCTTGAGTAAGAACCTGACTAATACACCCAGGTTCTCTGCTAAGCATGAGCACAAGATAAGCACAGACCATCATGTCTGCCTAGAGGACAGGCAGCTCAGAGCTACCACAGATGTGCTACAATGCACATTTTGAAATTAGGTTCTCATTTCCAGTCAGGTGCAAAAGTTTCACCTCGTCTGCAAAAACAATGATTGCTTTCTGTTTGATTTAGGTACACATACCTACACAAGATTCCCAATTTCTGTTCAATTCTAGAGAAAGAAAAGTTTTCAGCATCCTATTTCTGTCTCTAGCAGCCTCTTCAGCATGGCACACAAACCACACGGAGCAGGCAGACTACCTGTACTCATAATGCCCCGGTTCTTCCAAGCATTGTTTTATTTCAAGTTTATCAGCCAGATCTTGGTGTGAGATAAATCTTTCTGTCCCAAAGGCAGCTGTTTAACACTGCCTTACAGCAGTTGAAAAATTAGCCTCATCCTTTCTAAGGCTGTTTTCCTAAGTTTAAAGGTTTGCTCTTTCTTTTTATATTTTTTTTTCCTCAAAGATAAAATTTTCTTTTCAGATTACCCGTAATTCTGCAAACATTGAACCCCAAAGGCTCACAGATGCTCCATTAACTCTGACACTCACGGTGCTATCAAGTAATGATGAGGAAACGGAAAAGACCAACCTCCATGTTGTAGACCAACATCCATATTAGTAAATAAAATGAGGAAGAGATTGATCAGATATGGTATGAGTCCTGTCCTAGGACATAGCCGTTACCCTGCAAAACAGAGTGGCCACAAATGCATATTGGAAACAGCCCAAGGCCCATGCTGGCCCCAAACTAGATATGCTTAAATATGTGAGAATGAAAAAAACCTTGAGCCTATGCTTCAACTACTATCAAGCCTGTTTAATAGTAATTTCTGTTTAATAATAATTTCTGACAAATTGGGATACTTCAGAAGCACACAGTCTTTGCTCACAATCTGGGATACATACACTTTATTATTAGAAGGTCTGATCTTGCAACAGCTTGTATTTATGCTTCATTACAGGACTGATGGTTGGATGACAATGTTGTCTAGAATCAAGTACACGCAATGAGAAAACACAGCGCCTGATTCCTACAGTCTGAGGGGAACTTTCATTACAAAGTATTTTTTTACCACACATCACTTAAGAAATATGAAAGGACACAAATATTGTTTAAAAAGACGCATTTTTATAGTTGCCAAGATCATAAGTATTATTTAAACAAAAAGGGATTCTGCAGCTTAAGAAAAGAAAGGGACCTGGAAAATAAGTTTTGCCTGCCACAAAACATCAATTTGTACTATTAAAATATTTCCCCAAACAAAACCCATTAAAATGACAAAAACCCTGTCCTGTCAAGGGTCACAGAAAAATTGCATGTCATTTGAATTGCTAAAAGTGATCTGACAACAAGATATACAAATTCCACAGATCTAAAAATTATTTTTAGTTTCCAGTGCTGCAGATGAGTTGCAAAAGCTGACCCTGTGTAGTTACAGGCTCAGACCTTCTCTAATTAAGCACTGACTGGTCTTCAAATTTTTCTTGGTAATAAAAGAGCTAGGAAATGTGGTAAGATTTTTTTTTTGGCAAGGCTTGTATGTTCAAAATCAATTCAGCATGGAGAGAAACGTTTGGGTTGAAGAACAGACAGGGGATTGTAGGCAAAGGACTATGGTAACAACCCAGGCACTGGGTGTGAGGAGGTGTTTAGTTCAGCAGCACAGAGCTCAGCACCAGGTAGGGGCTTATTTGATGTAACAGTGCATTTAGTCAGAAATTTTATAAGATGTATCTTATGAAGTCTAAAGTGACAGGAACCCTGCAAATAATAAAAGATGTGTGTGTGAATATGCACGTGTAAGGGAAAAACAGAAACACTCTGACATATCTGTCATCTGTATTACTATGAAGACATGCATGGACTTTATCAAGTGCTCAGAGCAAAACAGAAGGTTGTAAATTTAATAAAGATGTCTGCACAGAAAATACAAATGCGATTTACACAGCACTGTGACTGTCTTTGGAAATGTGGTACTTAGCATGAAGGTCACTGAACCCAGAAGAAATGTGCTGAGCAAAGAACAGTGCCGGCCAGCGAGCACATCAGCTTCTCCAGCATGGAGGAAGGACACAATTTCTTAAACTGGAGGGCACCTCAGGTAAATCTGGCACAGGAAAAGCAAACATCTGAATAAAACATCTGAATAAAAGAGCATAGCTGATAAATCTCTTTGTTAACCAATCTCAGTTTGACCAGGCGGCCCATCTTATTAGCAGAGCATCTCAAACTGCAAGCAGGAACAACACAGTGCACCTCTGCAGAGTCTTTTAGAAGTTAATCTCACGGCATCCTACAAAGGCTTGTTGTGCCTGTCTTTGAGGTGGGAAATCCTCAGGTTGTGGGAAGGTGTCAGGGCAAGCAGTGGAGGAACCTGGCCAGGAGCCACGGCTGCAAGGTGAGCACCCTCCCTGAGGCCATGATGCTGAGTCGAAACCTGCAGGCAACGCAAACTTCACTACAGCAAACTTCACTAAGGACGTGGGAAAATCACAAATACTATCATCACCCAGCAAGGGGAAAGTTCACTCCAGAAAAATGTGACCTAGTGTGTTGGATGGGGGAACCTAGGAAACTTGGGAGCTGAAAGATGGACTGAGCTAATGGAGGAAACACACTAAAAGACACATTCCCAGTGTCAGGGCAGCCAAACTGGCCAGTGCCATATGGACCTGCCTAAGCAGGTGACACTCCATCAATACGCAGCCTTGGTGACACTTGATCCACCAGAATCAGCTCCCTTCACTACCACAGAGACATCTGAAAAAGCAGGAAAATATGGGAAGTTTTGAAATGAACCTAAGAAAACCTCCACGAGGATTGGATAGCCTGAGTTTTCTTGAAAGATTAAAAGGTAAATATGGACATTATTGATTGACTCAGCAATAAGCAAAGATCCGTGAGAGCGCTCTGCAAATATCTGAAGTAGGCAGACATCCATGAGAAAGAGAACAGACTTCTTTATCATAAATTAGGAAGGAATACAATTGCAGGCAATGGTGTGGCATTAAAAGAAGGAGAATTAAAACCTGTTATAAAGGAAAAAAAGTCTTTGTGACAGTGATTTATTAGTCTATTAGTTTAATTATCCGTGAGATATGCTCCTATGCTTGTTATATTTAAAAATGGTACTAGATGAACAGCCAATAAATTCACAGTCCAGAAAATTCTCGTCCTTAGAGAAAAAAGAACTAAATGAAGTTGCATCTTTAAATTATCAGATTCTATGTTTGGCTGCATTACCCATTATTTAACAAGAAGAAGCCTACACATCCCCCATCCTCCCACCCCCAAATTTAGACTCAGAAATCTTAAAACAATCAGTATCATTTGAACCATGGCAGTAAGTTTTTTTCCAGCAGTTACAGCTGTTGCAACAAACAAGGCAAAGATTTATTCTGTAAGCAATTAAGAACACATTATACATAATGTGGTGTTTTCCCTGGCTTGCCAACAATGACAAAAACATTGAACAGCACTAAGGTTGAAACAGACCCTGCAACTCAAACCCGGGCCTGATGAGTACAAGAGCAGGATAGTACTGGAAGACTTTGTAAGATAACGATGACAGCTGGTTGAACAAGTACTACTGGTAGAATGTAAAATGTGAAGCTGAGTCTAGGAGCCAATCTCTCCACAAGGATAGGAAGACACGTAATTCTTGATTCAAGGACAACCTGCAACCAGTAGCTGCTGGGATGGGTTTTCACAAGTTCCTCAGTGCAGGCTGGAGGTCTAGCATATTTCAATTCTACAGTCACTTCCTCAGGAAGTCTGTCAGAAGAAAATCCTGAAAGCAGACTGTCTTTCTACTCTCTTCCAATACAGTTGACACACATTAAAGTGAAGCCGCACCTTCGGCTTTCATAGAAAATCTAAAGCAGAGGGTAATCAACAGGAGCAAGACCTAGGAAGAACAGACCATTTTCTCTTCCCTCGTGGCTACAGTGGTAGGAGAGACCAGCCTTGCCACACTGAAGCACGAGGAGTTAATTAACATCTCTTTACAGCACTGTAAGACAATCTTAGTGCCTAATTAACCTTTCTACAAACATGGCATCTCTGTTCTCCCTACTAATTTGTCATCTTTAACCGTATTTCTATAAAACACCCTCCAGAGTTATCAAACCAAAATAAAAGACAAATTCTTCATATATTATCATCTTTCCACATGCAAACTTCCTTCAGCTGTTGCTACACTGGAATTAAAGGATAGGATATGGACTAACAGATACAGCATTAAGTCCTCAAGCCAATCTAAAATAGTCCCACTGTTCAACCGAACAGCTCACGTGATGGCCAGGTTGAGTGCTGTTAAAGAAGTTTGACAGTGTAAGCTCGACAGTGTAAGCTCACCTCATGTTCATACAAGCTGATGCGTTGCTTAGGGCAAATTTAGCTGAGAATGGTTGTATTTAACCTTCCTCTTTAGTGTAGACACAGAGATGTCCACATATTTTCCAGCATCACTGGTGGAGTGTTTGTGGGACGTCCAATTTGCTATTGTATTTCCCATCTCTTCTTCTGGTGCCCTGCTAATGGTCAACTCTAAGTAGATAAATTAGCTACAAGGTCTTTCCACGTCTTCTAAATAGAAGCTGCATTGAGGCTGCTATTGGCCTGTCCCTATTGTGGTATTGAAATCTCATGTCCAAGCTATTGATATTTTCTGTTTGTTTAGACAGACATGGGAAGCAAAGTCAGAGGACAGGATGGCCTTTACACTCTACAAGGTTATGCTCATTATGGCGCAGAAAATGTATATTCATTTCATGCATTACAATTTTCAGTGCTGGATCCAGCTTAACTTTCTGCTACTTATACATGTTTAATATTCATTACGAAAATTGCTCTATGGATATCTTGAAAAAGCTGTCCAACATATGTGGTAAGAAACATTACTGATTTTAAGACTGGCAAGCCTTAAAAATACCTGAAATCATAAATCCTTTTTAAAACTAATTCATATGTCCAGAGTAGTTTTAACACAAAAATACCTTGAATATCTTCTATCCATTTTTTAAAACACTAATTATGAAGTAAGATGCAGCATGGGCATTAAAGCTGAAGGGACAGTCAGCTCACCATGAATCTTCACACATCCACTCACTTAGCCAAGTACAATGGAAAGATCATGGTCAGTTGCTATGAGACCGGAGTTCCCTTCATTCATTTAATTAAAAAAGAAAAAAACCCCCCGCTATTCTGCCACTATGACACACTATCCAACAAGTGCAACATTTCTGCATCCCATATCTGCTATTCTTACATGCTATGCAGCCATTTAATCTCATCACTGATGTGGTTGCGTGTGTCTGGGAATTTGCATCTCCCAGTTTTTTTCTGCTATGTTTTGCAAGAAATTGTGTTGATGCTGAATAAAGCTTCTACAAAGAATAAACTATGGGATTTTTTGTTTAACATGGATGACTCTCTTGCCCTGCACATGATGTTCTTTTTCTGTTTATGTCTTTGCATTTGTATTCCTAACTTACCTTGGAAAAGGAGGAATTTCCTCTTTGGGTCAGTCACTTCCTCAGGAATCCTTAAAACAGGTAAGCATGGCCAACAGGAAACGCAGTCCTTCAAAACCTCAAGTTGTCCTAAATGAACAATGCCTCTAAGTCTTGCTAGAGTCAACTATTTAGGACAGGATACTGGATTTGAAAATAACACACTTGTGTTTGTATAATCCTTTGAAGATTCAGAGCGTTACATTTTCTTGTCCTTGGCCACAGACACGAGTTCGGTGAATTCTCAAACAGTGCACTATTTGATGAAAGATGTAGCATTTTCAACAGGAATTTCAACAGGATTACTGTTCTTTTAAGACAGACTGATGACAGCATCCTGCAAAGGAGCCACACTTTAACGGAGCTGTCAACAAATGAGTGACAGAGGAAAGCAAATGGCCAGTTCTCCACCATGCTGTTCAAACAACAAAACTGCCGTGCACACATGCTTGCAGCTGGGAAAACACAGACACTAAAGTTTATTTTCTTTTCCGATTAAAACAATTATTTTATCAGTTGAAGTCCGACAGCTTCCAGGAGCTTCTGTGTGCTTACCAGGTCCCACTTCTTCCGAATTTGGTATCTTCCTTGCTAAAAGTTGTGTATTTCCCTGGTCATAACTTAATTCCTCATCCATGCTCCCAGCTGACTCATTTCACCTTAAATACGACCCTAAACCCAGGCCTACTACTCCTCAAGTTCACAGTCAGAAGTTTTGCCAAGAGGCTGATGTATTGATACTGCCCTACTTTTGTCCTGCTTTCTACCTGATATACATCTGCCCTCCCTCATTTCATAGACCCAGTCTTTCCTTTTTCAGGTCCATTGTTTTAAAATCTCCAGTTAATGTGCCTCCTTTTCTTCCTGACCGATGGTGCCAAGACTCCTTCCGTTTACACAGATCTCACCTTCCCTTCATTAACTTGTTAAAAATGTTTCCTTAATTGCTATTCCCCTTTCTTCACCCAAATGTAATTACTGTAATGAACAAGTGACATGGACATCTTCCTGGTAAAGATGGAAGGCTTCTTCTTCCTCATCTATCACGATGTACCTGCTAAGACTGATGATGTCAGTCACACCTTCTCTGGCCTTCGGCTTTTTTATTTTTCCTTTCAGCTTTAAAGGACCTTTGCTTGTTTGAGCCTTCTTTTGCCTCACTGCCTTTTGGCATTTCTGGCACCTTCTCTCTCTGCGCAGCCTGGTGTCTCGCACTGTGTGTGCTTTACCCACAATTACCTTTACTTCTGAGCTTTGTCTATACATAACTCTCCTCTCTTGCCTTTGCTGCTGATGCTGTTTCATTGCCATTCCTGGATGACCCTTTATCAGTCCTTCCTTCTTGTACTTGTAGCAGTTTCTGCTGCCAAGCTGGTAGGTGATCCCAATTCTCCCTGAAACTTGGTTTCATTCATTGCTCTCTTATCACTATCACCTCTGACTAACATTTGGCTTTAGAAATTAGGACACAAGACAGGGAGACTTGTAATGAAATATAAAATTCAGGGTCACATAGTAGAAGAATTGGGACCAGTCCTTGCATTTGGGACAATAAGAGCAAACACAGAAGGACCTTCACAAGAGCCATGCCAAGAGAAGTACTATGTAAGACCACAGTCTAGGGATCACTGGGAGAAGATGCAGTCTGGAACAACTGCCTGTCAAGTGTTGGGTCACATCAGATCCCCAAGCTCCCTCTAACTCAAACACTGCATTCAGCTGGTGGGTCACAGGCCTGAAAATCTGCAAGAGGAGATGGGGTGGGCAAGATTCAGAAGGTAGACAGCAAAGGTTTGGGGTTTTTGGCAGATGTGATAGGAGGTTAGAGGGATAAATAGTTCTTGGTTAGATGCAGATGTTGGAGTGAACTTTTTAATTAGGAACTTTGGCTGCCCTGGAGCACTTAGTGCTGCCTATGAAACTGCTTATCCACACATGCCTTCTCAACCCAGACATGCCTTCTCAACCCAGATGTGCCAGCTTCCTCATTGATGAGTTACCTGAACCTCAGTTTTGCTTCTTTCATATCCTTCACTATATTTTCTTCCAGTCTGAATGCTGGAAGAACCGAATTGTTCCTGCCTACCTCACTGCTTGGCTTGTCTACCACGCTACCTTTATTTCTTCATCAAACCCTGCTGAAAAACACATTAGGTCTGTGAGATGAATTAAGCAGCAGATCAAGGCTTGCTGGTCTCTCAGGAATTTTCATTAAACAGAAAGCGTTGCTCCTCCCTGTATAAAATTACTCTGAGATGCTCCATATCTCAAGATGCACTCTAACACGCTGTCATTTTATGTTGCTTTTTAAAACATTGTAACACCTTCTAATGTTAAAGAAAAGTATGCATAGATAATCTCTTAAATCCTCTGGTTATGCGAAGTTGGGGAAGGGATGTTAAAGATTTTGAGCAAATTTTATCTAATTAGAAAGGACTTAATTACTTCTCTCCTGAAAGATGAGCCTCTGGCTGATAATTTTATGAGGATGGTATGCCTTGAGCAAAACCACAAAAGACTGTTTTCTGCCAGAACTTAAGAAAACAGAAGTTTCATCACATAGATTGTCACGAGTTTTGCACATAGGTAGCATTTATAAAAAATCTTTGCTGTCTAGAAGAGAGAGGCAATCAAAACTGAAATCAGAGAAAGAGTAGCAGAAGAACAACTGATAAAGCTTCCATGTGTAAGTTCTTGCTGCTTTGTTGTGAGATCTGTTTCAAGTTCAACCACTTGATCAACCAAAACATTCCCCTTCACCCCATTTCTCTCCTTCTGCACCCCCAGCAGTTTACTGGGATTCCCTCTGTGGATTATCTAAAAGCAGGGAACGTATTCATGCACCATTATCACGCCTGTTGTCACTTGAAATATATTACATGGGTTTTCAGGCAGAATATTTTGTCTTGTAGAAAGAAATTAAATGTCTATTCTGTAAAAGAAGTGACAAGCTAAAATAGAAGCAGAGCCGGGAAGACTCATGCAGCTCCTGGGCTGGACTCAACTGTGTGGCCAGTGATAAAGAATTAATCATCCTTTATGGTCTTTGTGGATCTGTATTCACCCTGGTGGCTGAATCCTTTTGCGATCGCGTTAACCCTTACAAGGAAGTTTATTTATTTGATTTATTTCAAAAACCTGCAGCCTCCTGCTGCATTACCTGTGCAAATAAATCTGCTAAAACACAGGAAGCGTGATTGTCTGTGAGTGCAAGTATCAGGGCTAGGTTCTTACGCTGCCCATTTTAATTTTCAAACTGTGCTTTGAATATCTGGTGTTGTCTTGTAAGCTTAACAGACAAGCACCAAAGAGGTTAAGTCTAGTATGTGAACTCTGACTAGTCAGCATTTTTTTGCATAAATTAGTAATTAAATTTTATTAGACTGCCTGTGGTGTCTTAACTCACTTGGTGAACAATGTTCTTTTTTGATCAGATGAGTGGTGGTGACCTATAGCTCGGATGTTCAGCAGAAAGCTAGTTCTCTGTAAATTTCCACACGGTGGGTCAAAACCCAAAGCTCCCTTCCCGTCCCCTCCGATCCATTAAATTCTTTATGGCTGCTTTATTAAAGAAATGTCATTTCATACAAGAAAAATGATCTGACACACTGATACACAAAGAAGCACTTACTTTCTCTTGTTTATCACCACATGTCCAGCTTTGTTGGCTTACAATTCCCAGAGAAGTAAAGATTGCTTTTAATGCCATGTGATGTTTCCTAGTCATGAATGATATTAAAGGTAAAAGCACACATATATATATGTGTATATATGTAAAAAAGAGGTAAATATGTATTTTTTAACCCTACATCTTTGTATACATGCATGTTTGTGGTACACGTACTTATCTTGCAAGCTTTCTTGAAGCCCTTTTTTCAATAATGGTTTTAATCAAAGGTCCTAAATATGGTTTTTATTCAGGATTAACAAAATAATTAGTAAGGCAATAACAATTTACTCTTACAACCATATAACAAATATGTGCCTTTTGGAATAAACTTAAAATAGTGCTTTTAATTAGCAAATCAAACCCAATATTTTCTAGTCATCTCATGAAAATGAAATTAGATGCAGGTTTGGGAATTTTAATCCAAAACATTCACTTTTCTTGTTGGAACATGTTCCTGAATGAGTTCATAGATTATTTTAGCAAATGTCCATGTTAATATGTTGTAAAATATCGGGTCCAAACTTGTTAACATTCCCTTCTAGAATTAGAACACCGGAAAAAATTCCCTTTATAAGGAAAAAGGGGATTGTATAAAATTAGTTCAATCAAACAAAGATTATTTCCATGTGTAACTGTAACTTAATTTACATTCCTATATCTCAAAATAATTGATGCAGTATTTTTAGTAATTAATGAATACTTGCTACATGCAAGCTCCCTCAGTTGAAGTAACTACGCTGCAAGCAGCAGTGGAATGAAATTTTAGATTTGTCACAATATAGAATACTCACATCATCTGCTTTAAAGTGTGCAAAGCAGGGGTCTCTCTCCTGATACTGCCTATGTTCCCTTTAGAAACTAGGTAAGCAACCTCAGGTGACTTATCTTCCCTTGTATCACATATTTCTACAGTTTATTGTGAAACACTACATCCGTAGAGTAAGAAATTATAAAAAGACTGGACTACCTCAGTGCCTTCTGTATTGCAAATCAAAGTTTCTAAGGCAATTCAGTCAAGAAAAGTAAAAAAATAATAATTTTTTTTCAGAAATACGCATTTTAAATGGTAATGGCAGGGAGAAATTCCAAATGAATTTGCAGCTAATTGAGGCTCCTGCCTAATAGCTGTCTAGGGCTTGATGCTGACCATCTTTGCTCTAGGTCTGTGAAGCTTGAAGGAAAAGACAATTTTTAAAGAGGTTCAAGGGAGACATTTCTCGGTGTGGATACTCAGGCTAAGCCAACAAAGCTCCAACCGCGGGCTTTGAATGCCAAGTGTCCATAGGCATCAGTCACAAGCTGTACATACTTGCCTCCTTCTGCACCCTCAGAGACAGCATAGAGTGACTTTTTCCAGACATGTTGGGACACTTTAGACTCTTACTCAACTTGAGATGAGTGGTGGGGCAGTCTCAAATAAGTTACTGGATTCAGCTCTACCTTGGGCTCCCACCCACAGGAAATCAGGAACAGGCAACAGGCAGCAACGTGTTGGATCTGCCCTTTCTCTCCAAAACCACCCTCACTGCTCCCCCCTCCAGCCTTCTTAGTCCCTCATATCCTCAGAGGGAAAGGCTGAGGTAGAGGTGCCAAGAGGCAGAGGACACACGGAGGGGTGGAGGAAGAGGAAGGAGGTGGAGGGAGCCAGCCTTGGCAAGCAAAGGTTGGTAAATGCTACGTTCAGATGCTCAGACTTCATTTCACAGATCCGCTCCCTTGCTTATCGATCCTTATCTTATATTAGAATATTTAATTACTCCCACGCACCTATATGGCTTTCAACATTGTCTTATTAAAGATCATCCTTGTATTTTTTTCAGTCTGATTTTCCAGAGTCACCCTGAATTCTAATCCCAGCACCCTGAGTGACTGAACCCCTCCATCTTACATAGGTTGCTTACTTTGTTTTACAACAGCAAACACGATGTTCATGGATACAAGTCTAATTTATGTCTTCTCTAGAAAAATAATCCCTTTTTGTTTCTCTAAATGGTACCGAAATGTCAAGTTAATGCAAAACCACAAGTACAAGAAGATAATGAAGTATGTTTCTGCTAAGCTCTGCAGTGCCTCATTTTGTGCTTCATGCAGAGTGCTGAACTAAGTAAAAACTTGATCTGCATCAAATGAAGTGAACTTAACTGACTTCCTTGAAGATTCATAAATGAGCAGGCCGGAGAGTAAGGCTCTGAGCCTGTTTGGCTGCAGGTGTAACGGGGAGAAATTCTCCCAGCCATTCTGGCACCTCACTCAGGAGATGCAGCTGATCAATAAACCCAAGGGAACTCTCCAAATTGCTTGCTTCAGTTTTCTTTGGAAAATGATCAGTCAGAGTCTGGTATAGAAATAAAGAGCTGCCATGCAAATCCAAACTCCAAATATATATATAAAAAAAAAAGGAGTTAAAGATTTGCTCATATCTTGCGCATAATTTTGTAAGAAAGTCCTGAGAAGTAGCTTTGTGTTGGAAGGTTACAAAGGAAAGGAAAAAAAGCAATACAAAGGTCTGTCATTTAATCTGCTGCAAAATATCACATATTTTTGCATGCTTCATTAATACTCTTTGGTTTGCCGCGTAGAAACGCACAATGAGTTCAACCTTCAGGGGTCAGCAGTGCTCAGCATATCTACGAAGCGAGCTCTAAGGGACTGTGGGGACTGTGGAATAAGGGCCGACCCTGCTGAATATTAATTCTGGAGTTTTAGGTTGGATGATTTGCAATCACAAAAACCGGTTAAATACGTATCACACGCATACAACCCCCATCTCATGGTGACATACGAATGCCACTAATCACCCGCGCAGCTGCTTTCTGAGAAAAAAACAGCATTTCATTCAGAGAATGCACTTAGGGAGTATTCTTCTGAGCAGATATGCTAGACTGTAAAACTCTCTGTTTACTCTTAGTTCTGAAATTAGATAAATGCAGCAGCCTTTTTCGAGCTTTCTAGCGCAGAAAGTCCTGTGTTTGAGTGATAACACTCATTTTTGGAAAGCCTAATACTATCAGACTAGCTGTATGTGGTCTAGAATAAAGCTTGCTAAATGTAGCAGAGGTTTTGTGGCTGCACTGAAATATGAGTAGCGTAAAGAGAGGCTGCTTCACTGTCTCAGTCTCATTTTTATGCCCAGTGATCTTTCACAGACTGTTCTGCTTAAATTTTAGTTTTAGTAGATTACCTTCAAATTAGAGTAAATTAGAGCTCAGGATTTACTCACAGTGCAATGCCTTACTCCACTACAAGCAAAACAATTTAAATGCGCCGGAGCACCATCTTTATATCATTAGAGTTTTCTTGACAGTACGCTATTTACATACTCTTTTTAGCAGACATAGGTAGAGATGCACGCAAAGCTGAGAAGTTAAAGTGAAATGACTCAAACAGTGGATCTCTCCTGTTACAGCATTAACATTACTGCTAATTCAGTCTTCCTTATTCCTGTTAAATAAAACTGGATTGAATAAAAAAGGGGAATAGGAAGTGCAATGGATATGAAAATATAATGATGACAGTATAATAAATTAATGCTTACCATTTCCTGAGTGTTTGCAAAATCTGCCTCTTTCGAGCTACACTGCACCAAAAGCATTGTAATATTAATCAGGACAATAAAAAGGAATACATGTTTGTATCAAAATCTGCTTAGACCAGTGAGTATTCCTGCTCCCTAAAGACAAAACCGAAATAAAAAAACAGAGGTGGTTTTCATCTCAGTGAAGCATTAGATGATACACTACTGATGCCACTGTATATACAAAGAGGAATGTTTATATGACGTTAAAAATACAGCCTGAACCTTAGCACATTGTCTTGCACGTAGATATTGCACGTACAATAAACCACTCTGTATCTAACTCAGAATCACAGACAAAACCCCTCAAGGTGGTTTTATCTGAACTCAAATGAACATAAAAAGGGACTTCATAGAGCAGCCACTTCTTTGCTTTTTCTGCAGCATCTGTCAAGGCACTGGTAGTGCCGTGTCAGCTCAGAAAGTTAGTGCTTCCCAAACACGCTATTGGTGTAAACCTTGGCCTGGACTTGTCTTTATTTTATATTTAATGACAGGATGTCAAAAATACTTTGATCTGTATTAATGTAGTTGCTGGAATGAAAATACTTTCAGTCAATTCAAGCTTTGATCCAATGCAGTTAGCGACACCACCCAGTCTTGGACTACAAATGCTTTTGCACAACATCATCCACGACACAGCAAGGTAACTCACCACAAGGGAGTAACAGATCTTGAATCCAGGTTTAGCCACAAAGTAGTCATCGGATTTGAAGGTTATCTTTATCTGATTTGTTCTTGATGTTATTCTTGGAGGTACTTCCTTGTGTCCACACCACCGCCCTCGTATAACCGTGCTGGTTTCTGATATATCTTCCACTTCCACGAAGTCATACCTGGCAAACAGTTTGAAGGATTAGTTTTTTTTGGTTACAGAAGGTGGTTGCAAATAAGACAGGAGCAGGAGCACAGCTGGAGACAGAAAGACAAGTCCCCACTGCAAACCACCAGCCTAAATATTACAGATAGCTCGTGTAGCACAAAATACAGGGAACTGCAAGCTATTGCCTGAGTGCTCAAATGACAGAGTTCTGGGCTCCTGGAACGTGACAGACAGTATTTTCTACCCTGTTAAAACAGCAATGAGAGGCATTTGTATGTGCTTAGTACACAGTAAACATACACATTTTGTTTCATGTGGTGAATAAATAATTTAGAGACCTGATAAAATATTACGTGAGGCAGGCTGCCCAACCCGAGCAGCTGCAAGCACTTCTCTACTTTCTGGTGGTCCCCCAACTCCTTGCAGCAGCAGCCACCAGCTCCCACCTGCTTCACTTGTCAGAGGGCTGCTAGGAGCAAAGGGAGATGCTGGAAGGACACGGGGAAGTGCCTGCTGCTGTAAAGTGCTTTTTAGGATTTTATTTCTAGGTGGCATATTGCTCCTGCTAGATGGTTTGAAAGCCTCGTTTCAAGCTTTCAGCCAGAAAAGGCTGGCAGTTTGCGTGTCACAGCAGGGACTCCTCTGCTTTCCGTGTGGGTGTTGTCACCAGGGGAAAAGCAACAGCATGTCTTGACCTGTGCAAGGTCACACCTTGGTGAGGCCCATGTACCACAGCTGTGGTGCCCCCAAGCCCAAAGAGGGCTCTGCCAGGAGCAGCAGACATTATACCCGAGGGATGAGAGGACAGAGTGACAGCCCTCACTGCCACAGCCTCCATGCTTGCTGGCTTGGGTGACTTTTTGAGCTGGAGAAAAAGGAAGACAGGGAATCAAGTCCTGATCTCACTACATCCGTGAGAAAAACAGTCCCTTGATATCTGTGGAATTAGGTCCACACACACTGTGGCCAGGGAGGGACAGGTGATGACAAGAGGGGCAGGCTGACCGCAGGCAACAAGAGAAGGGGAAAGCTGCCATCCCCACGGTACAGTTAAGCCTTAAACTTTGGAGGTTTTTACCAGGAAAGATTTTGATTATGAAAGCATGTGTTCGCTCTGAAGAGGGAGTTCAAGACTGTTAACTGACTCCTACCAGAAATGTGCTGCTCCCCATCCCTGGGTCCGCGGGCCAAACGCCTGCCTCCCTACCCAGTTGTGGGATCTGAACAGCCCTGTAAATAACAGACTTGCTTTTCTTATTCTGCTGAGAGTCCATGTGAAAAAAAATGTAAGTACTATGTGGCTTGAGAATCTCACCACTGCTGCTTTTACAGTCACCAACCCCAAATTGCACAGAATAGAAAATAACAGCTTCGCAAATCACTTAAATCTGTCCAAACTCTGCTGAAACAAACATATTTTTTTTCTGGCACTACAAAGTTTATTTCCTGACAGAGGTAAACTTGTCTCAGGCTCCCTCCAGCGTCCTTTACTCCCACTCCCTCAAGGTGATGGACGTGGTACCCAGGCAGAGCTCCCTGCTGCCCACGTGAGCATCCACCACAATAGCCAGTGAATGCCTATTGTAACACAAAGGGTTGAAGAGTTTACAACACAAGATAACCTTGTAGGCTTTGGTGAAAATTGCCCTGACTGCCCTCCATTTTTCGAGGGATTTCTGCTTTCAGCAGCAGAGGCTTTGCTGCAATAATCGTGGAAGAAGGTGTATTCTCAGTTGTTTCTGCACATCCAAAGAGCCTCACTGGCTGGGTAATTTAATTGCTTTTCAGAATCATCTCGTACCAAGTGCCTGAGGAAATGCTAATGGCACTTCTAGAAAGTTCTGTAAATCTTTGCGTATTACACGTCCTTTTGAAACAGCTCTGTTGAATTATACCTTTTCATTCTTCAGCCCGAATGGATTTCAATCAGCTTAGTCTTAATAGTATGCAAATTACAATAATTAGCATTAATGAAAAAATGCAAAAACCACTAGGAAGTTTCTGAAAAAAAAACAGCATAAGGTCAAAAGCAAGTACAAAAGGAAGGTAAGATACAGAGGTCCTGAATTACTTGTTGAATATGCACAGCATTCAAGCACATGCTCAGCTCTCAGTATTCACTGCAATTAAAACATGCCTGTCTGTCTGTCTACAGCAGCACTGCAGGGACTGTCAGGGAGGGAAGTTGCAGAAAGGACCTAGTTTTGAAAAACATACTGAGCATTAGCAAAAAATCTAACTATGCACACAGTTCTTAACAGGCTTAAAGCCATCACGAGCTGTCTGCCTGAGAAATGCCTCGCTCTGGAAGTAATACTACACAAATAAAGGTCTTCCAGGAACGCCAGAGAAAGCTTTATGGCAGAAAAAAATGTGATATTTCTTCAGCTTCTATAGACACTATGGATGATTGAAGGTCTTTGCTTTCTTCCGCATCCTGAATTAGTTGCTCTGCAAAAAGGAGGCATCTTGTCTTCCAAGACAGTCCCCAACCCCGTAATGCCAGTAACAGCTTCACTTCCCCTCACCGTGCCACCGCCTTCAATGGCTCTTGACAAAGAATACCTAATCTTTTTTTGTCCACAGTGAATTAGCCCTCCGTTTCAAAGTTGCAAGACTTTAAGGTCAGCCACAGTTTATCCGCTATGTAAATATTAACAGGCTGCTTCTGTATGCATTAGGCTCTCAATCTGGGAAAGCGTTTGCAGGGCTAGGAGGTGACTCGTTACTGGCAGCTGCTGATCTTGGACCAACAGTACCAGAGCCAAGCAGCAGCTGCCAAGACCATCAAGGCGCAGGGAAGGAGAGCCAGTTTCAGACTGCGTTCTTTTATTACTAAAGGGAAAGCAAACCTGCATAAATGATCCTCTATTGGTAAAGTAGAAAATCAACAAAGAAAAACATGAAAAAAAACAAATCCACCCTCTAAAACCCTCACAGAGCTGCCAAACCCCATAAATGCTAATTAATTGACAAAGAAGATAAGATAAAGGAGAGGCTGGGTGTGCAGAAATCCTAACAACCCAGTACTCTGCATAGATAAGGCATAAGTAACAACATGATCAGGCAGAGAGCTGGAAGCTGAGACTTGAGCATTTTATATAAGCAGCATCACAGCAATCCGTCTTTTGGAGCACACGGGGAATCCCGAGCCTGTTGTCTCCTCAGGTAGCTGAATAAAAGAAATCTAACCAAAACCTCCATGGATTTATACTGTTTTAGTGAATGTTGGCAAGATTCACCTCTGTGCTCTGTTAATGCACAGCAGTTTATCCACCTGGGTTAATGATCACATTAACGGAGTTTGTAGTCACTTGTGCTTAAAAGAGGAAAATGAAAGCAATCACAATATAGCAGAGTATACTTTATTCCATGTATCCGTATGCAGAAGATACTGATCTTTGTGGAAGTATATTTAAAGGTTTTTTAAAAAAATTGTAACACTGAAGAGTAACAAAAAAGACACAAATAATTTGAAGAACACAGTTCTATTTTTCAATGCCTTTTTATCTGTCCTTCACACCCCAATACAAACACAGACCTAGTCACTCACACCTCCCAGAGCCTTCCACCTACTGAAAAAGATGGGATTTTTGCCTGGCTGGAACATGACAGAGGTGATAGAGGACAAAATCCTATTAAGCAGTATCTGAGTTGTTAGGTAGCTGGATTTGAGCATGAGTGCCTTGTGCTTAAAATGTTACAGAAACACTAAAACCTGCCCAAACTCCTTCAAGTCCAGGACACCCCAGTTTATTTATAAACTCAAAGACCAATAGGCTGGAAGGGACCCTTGGAGGTCTGTCCTCCAAGCAGGGCCATCCCAGACCCTGCCAGAGACACCCGGTTCTGGTTTGCAGTCTCATGCCAGCGGCCACATTCCTAAACTCAAAGTTGGCATTATGAAGCCCTTTGCAAACTTTCACTTGCCACTCACCTGCAGATATCATTTTCAGGCTCCTCCAGTCCAAACTGATTATCAAAAGCCAGCTGGATCCTGGTGTTCTCTGGGGAGTGGAGCCGCCACGTCAGCAGGAGGTTCCTGGGGTAACTGCTGGGGAAGCGAGGACTGTGGATGCAGCCGTTCCCTGCCACGCTGATGGTCTCTTCTTTTCGGTACAAGTCTGTGAGGTGATTGCTCTCTGTTAGTAGTCACAACTTGTAGAAATTAGTAGGTTGTTCCAGTTACAGGAAGGCAAAAAACACAACAGTTTATAACACAGTACAAATTATTTGCATTTAAAGTCTACAAAAATTTGAGTCTAGGAGCAGTTATTAAATAGGAAGTACAATGTATTTTCTCTTAATTCAACTCCCATAAACAATAAGAACAGTACTCAACCATATAGACTCTTTATTTTATGATAAATGTATCATTACTTTTACATTGATACAGGTTATATAATTTCCTTCTCACTATTTTGGTATTAAAACAGAATTTAAAATTTAAGAAAAGCTGCAAGCTTGAAAACAATGACATGAGACAGAGTAAATTAAAAGCGTAAACAGCCCTGCTTCCCAAATTCAGTGCTCGAGGGCGAGATGCCTCCTGAACAAAAGCTGCAGGAAAGTGCTCCTGAGTGAGTCAAAGTCTGTTTATTGTGCTTAAGTATCTCCATCCCAGAAGCATGTGTTCGGTCACATTTTCAACTTATTTACATGATGTGAATCGTTTGCTGTCAATGGATCATCCACACAAATCGCTACTGCAGGCTTACAGCAATGTAACTGAAGTCAGAGACCGTCCCAGCAACTGCCTTACTGAGTAACTTCAAGACAAGTAGCCAAGTCCTTACTTCATTAAAACTCCACATCTCCTGCCTGAGTAAACACTCAATTGTCCCTAAAGTCTATACTGAGGTAAAGCCTCAGCTCCTGTAAACCCCCGGCTCCTGGCATAACAGGAACTCTGGCAAGACTGAGCTCTCAAAAAGTCAAAATGTCTTCTCAGTTGCACCAAGCACGTGCATCGTGAAGCCATTACTGATGTTGGAACTTGGTTTCCAACAGCAAAGAACTGCAAACAACTGGTTTTTTTGTGCATTGACAACTTCCCTGTAGTGGCATTTTGAAGACCAGAAGGTTTCAAGGCAAAACACAGAACGTGGCAGGGTTCAGTTCCCAGTTGAGATGCTCAGATCTGAGCCTCCACCTGTGAGACAGTGACCTGTGTTCCCCATGTGCCATGTGGGGATCTAGGGCTCAGTTCAGTTACTCACAGAAAGATTTCCAATACCATTTAAGACACAGTATAGTTTTCTGCCTGGCCTCTGAGGACAGCGAGCTCCAGAAGAACGTCCAGCAGCCCCCAGCAAGTGTCATGGAAGCCTATTCTCAACAAAGACAGTGGGAGCTACACCCAGACCGGTCCTGAGTCATCCAACTGCACTGACAAAACTACTTGCTATGGGAATTCGGACACTTCTTGGAAATACCTCAAGTCTGGTGTCCTAATCTTAAACTGAACATCAGTTCCATTACTCTGCTAAACGTCAGGTCAACCTCCAGTTTCGCTACAAGCATCACAAATATAAAACTGGTGCCTTCTCCTGAATTTGGCTACTGAGGGAGAGCAAACAGGGGGTGGAAATTTTTTCCACCAGTCCACTCTGAAGTTTGGAAACACAAAATCAAAGTAAACAACCAGCCACAACCGTCTGTCACACACCGTAATCAAAGTTTTCTCCCTTAAAATAAAATCTAATGTGCGACTGAAGTTTTCTAAGCTCTTTATATAAAAGAAATATATTTGTTTCATAAATACGTATGGAAAAGAGGAACCCAGAGAAACGGTACAAACTTTATGGTAAGTACATCTATTTTTCAGCTTGCTTTTCACTGGTTGCTGGCTGTAAATACCTCCTTGCAAGTAGCTGTAAGCAAAGTGTGGTTGTGTGTCAACAGTTCATTGTACGCTTCTGACAGGGTAATAATTCTAGCTTCCAAACAACCTGAAATTTAGAAGAAGCAAGTCTGAGTTTCCTGTAAAAACTGTCTCCAAAGATCTATTTGTGGCATCTGTCTAAGATGCTTTCATTGAAGACGAAATGTTCTCACACCCTGAGCCACCCCTTCGAAGCAAACAGAGCCCTGAATCCATAGCTCACGAAGTGGAAGATCAGCCAGTTTTGCTTTGTTTTGACCAAACAATTTGCACTGGAAAAGTGACAATTCAGTGAAAACAAAGACAAATTACCTACAAGTTTTGTTGTGATTTTTATCAGGAACATCTAGACCAAAGGCTGTTTTCTATTTTATTTTATTCTATTTTTATTTTTCTGGGAAAAAAAAAAAAAGATACCTCTGGTTTCTTTTCTCCTCATCTGGTATGAAACAAAATGTCCAGCCAACACCAGTGAGGACCTTTGGACTCTGAGAACACCCAGCACACCCAAGAGGACAATGCATTTCACAGGACTATGTCCAAAATGTCCAAGAAAAGGGATAAAAATAAAACATTTTTCGATGAAAGCAAGTGTTGTACTTTTAAATGAAATAAACATTCCCTAAGTTAGAACAGAAATTAGTGCACTAAAACACAGCAGAATTCATCTTATACTTGAGAGCACTTAGCTCTTCTTTCTTGGACAGCAAATTCTTGCCATCGTCCCACTATCAGCACACATTTCACTGTGTGATTCACGCTTCTGAGGGAAAGGTTCCCTTTTCCTTGCCAGTCCTAGTAGAGGCTTCACTCTGGAGCTGCCAGCTGCTGAGATTAGTGTGCTAGGGATGGTATCTTTTAAATGTGCTCATCTCTATATACTCCCAAACAAAAAAATCTGTGCACTTTACTCAGCATACCGGCAGAGAAAGTATGTTACCAGCATTCCCGTACCCTGAGAAGATAGGTTTTCTCACGGCTTTTCATTTAACTCAAACTTGACTTAAACAGCAAGTCAATCACAGCTCACCAAGATCAGTGCTGAAACATAACGGCTGGCGAAGCTCTGCAGTATCCAAGTCAAATAGGTAAATGCAGATATAAACCTGCAAGTTTAAATGCTTAAAAAATCAAAGCACAGTGACTTGTTATTTCTATCACGGTAAATACAGTAATTATACAGTCACTGTAGAGGAAAGGCTGGAGAGAAGCATGGGGACACAAGGCTCAGTATCATAAAGTAGGGGCAACCAAAATATTACAGCGCAAAGATATGCCTTTTCCAAAAAGGAAGAAAGTATGCTTGACAAGAATGGCCATAAATACTGTTTCTATAACTCACATGGGATGAAATGCAATACCGCTCTGAGCCTTCACCTGACACTGCAGTAGACTCTGAAACAGCTTGATTCGCTCTTACCTCTCTTCCCATGTGCTAAATTACAACCTAAAGTGGTGTAGCCAGGACTGGAACGAAAGCACATTTTCTAAGGGGATTTTCAGTGGGATTTTGCAGAGTTAACTGGTTTATACAGACATGGGAACACAGTCAACCCAAACTCCGTCTCTGGAGGTTGGCCCCTCATGAATCATCAAGCATCTGGGAAACAGCTTGAGATGTCAGCAACTCCTGTACTTGTTGCAGCAACTAAGACGCGAGACTAAAATGACAAGACCTTTGCAAGCAGACGAGCATTGTCCTCATCGGACAAACTGCAGGAACTCATGGAAACCAGACAATGGCCATGGGGAAAGTCAGGAAACAAACCACTTGAGAAAAGATGTCGGCAAAGGAAAAGGCAGTGCCTCTTTCAAGGCACTGAATTGTCCCATGTTGCAATGCACTACAATGCAATATGATACAGTGTTTTGAAAATCCCATACTAATTGTATTCCATAATGTTTTATGGGAGAAAATAAAAGACAGCAGTGGGTAATACAACGCCCGTAACGTTTACTAAAAAGTATATAAAATTATTTCATAATGAATGAAAGTAGGCGTTAAGTCATAAGGCAAGAAGACTACTTAACACATAGAAGGAGGGCATTCTAGATAGCAGGATCTACGTCACCCTTGTACTGGGGGAGGGAAACCATCTCATAAGGAAGATGAATGGGAAGGAAGCTGGGAGACATTCTTTGCAATGAGTCAATTCCCTGCAGAGAATCTGAACTGACTGGGAAGCAGCTTGCTCTATATTTTATTTATGTCAACTAATCTCTCTTTTCTTTTCCTCTTAATTCTTTCCCAACCACTACTTTTAAACACAACAGTATACATGATCCCCCAGCTGTCCGTGTTAGAGGAGCTCCCATTTAACTGCTCAAAGCAGCTGCAGTTTCAGAAATGCTTGCCTTCCTCCCTCTGCATGGAGGGCAGCTGGGTGTCAAACTGGGAACTGGTAAGTTCAGCTCAGCATTCAGAAAACTGCGCTTGTCTCAAGACTTTCTCCACAATGAGTGCTGAGCACATCCAATGCTTCTCCTTCCCAGCCAAGGGTGTGTTCCCCTATCGAATGCCGTATGAGCAGCAAGATTCAGAAATTTCATCCTGCATCTGCTCAGGATGCCTGCATTTCCTTGCAAGCTTTGGTAATGTATTGACACATTTTTGTTATAGCTACTCCTAGTCACGACTACAGAAAGATATTCACTTCTATTATCATTGTTCAACAGACAATTAATTCCTTCACCTAAATAAAAAACAACCACCCAAAAGGCAATTATTGCTTTCTAATACCTAATCTGATCTCTGTTCTTGGATATCCACTGAGCAAGAAGAGTCCATGAATGTCAATTACTTCAGAAAGAAGAAGCATTCAGAGAATGACCTTGTCTAAGGACCTAACCAATAAAACAGAGTATTTAGTTCCCCTTTTCTAAGATTTTGGGAATTCTAGCCTCACTTCTTAAGGTGTTGTCCTGTATATAAGCTTGTTTCTGTCTTTATTCCCCTTGTAGAAGTGGTTGGCCAACCTCAACAATTTCGATACAGTGGTAGAGATTGAAAAGATGCTACATTCTGACACGTAGATTATATCTTCTTAAATACCATGGAGCATAACTTGTTGAGCTCATCCTGTGCTAGAGCTGAGGACAGAGTTGCTGGAAACCACATGAAGTTCATTTTACCACTCGTGAAACTATTTGTTATTTCAGGAAAGGACCTTGGGAGTTTGCAAGTGGGAGTTTTCCAGATATAAACCTCCTCCCCCACATCTGCTCTCTTTGAAACAAATACAGAGGTCAATTGTTTGCCACCATTTTTTAAACAAATAAGATGATAACCTTCAGAGAGAATAATAGCGCTTCAGTTCCTTCAGTTGAAAATTAGCCTGATCTAAATAGCTGAAACCACAGAGTGAGAAGCAAAGAACAGTAAAACATTTTTGAATCTGCGCCACAAATCAGTTCATCTTGGGGACAGGCATGCCAAGCATTTATGCCATGTATTTATGGCAGCCTGTTCAGATATTCATTGGCTTTTTTTCTTAATTCCTCCACCCTCCTGCAATAAGGAGAAACTTTATTTGTTATCCAGAAGGTTCTGCATAAATCAGAGGAAATGGTGGCAGAGTTCATAGTCAAAATAGTGTATTCTATAGCTGGTCACAGCTTGTTGGGAAGATATAAAACTATAAGGTCACCGACCTTGTTAAAAAAGATTTTTTGTGTGTGAATATAAATAATAAAATGAATCCTAGTCAGTGAACACAGGATCACATTTCTGTTCTCTAATGAAGAGAAACATACTACATGGTAGTACCTGTCTTAGTGCGAAAATAATCTTTCTGGTTTAAGGATGGATATGTAAGAGTATATTGGTGGATCATTTCCGAAGCATTACTTCAGGTTGCTTTCAGCTTGATACAACTTCAGTAGCCCCATTTATTTCAATGATACTATAAACTAAATTATAGTTAGCTCATCCTTAAGAAGTTTGTTAGATCAAGACTGAAATAGGAGAGCAGCATTTTAACAACATCCTATGTGCTACTTGTCACCCAATAATTGAGCAACTGGACCAAACCCCACTGGAGTTGACGAAAGACTCTCAGTTTGGTTGGCTTGCCAGAAGAATATGTTTTGTATTTATATAGGATACATCAAAGCAATGACAAATTGAGCCGTAGTTCAAAGAAGCAAAATTAGTCAATGCGGAACACCAGTACAGAAGCTATCAGAGAATGAATAAAAATCCAGTTATTTAAAATTCACTTCAGAGACACAATCCATTTTGTAACGGCATGTTTAGTAGTCGGACTGTGCTTCTGTGCAGAGCAAACCCCTAAGTCTTAGCATTACCTGGTCAATCTACAGTTGAACAAGACCTTAGCGAAGACCACCCACAAGAATGTTAAGTGGACAATTGATAAGGAAGTCCAGGCATATAATTCACAGGGACAGCCTGTCCGAACGATTCTCACTATAATAAGCATTATTTTATTTGCATTTAATAATATCATTTGTACTGTGAAATGATCACCATCATAACCGCATTTTGAATGTGGTACTGAAGAAATGGTCAAGAAATGAAGAAGAGGCTGGATTGCACTTTGGTGGGATGAAGGCTGTGACTCTCCTTTGCCTCCTTTGATGGATGCCTTGCCCAGACTCTGACAGATGAATAGTGAGAGAGCAATCCCTTAGTTATTTTTTATGGGGTTTTCAAATTCTGTGATGTTTGCTGCTTGCAGTGACTCATATTACTTGTTTTTGACTTCTTGATAGACATCTTGTTCTACAGGAAAGAATACTGAATGTCTTATATTAAAGCAGAAGTGTACCAAGAAAATTAACATATGTTAGGTCAACACGCAAAAAAACTTTGTCAACCACTATTTATTTCAGGGGTTGTAGTGTTGCAATACATCTCTGTGCTGGACTCTTAAACTAACAGCAAACTGAATGTATTTTTCTCCTGGGATTCCATAATTAAGTGTGAAAAAAGAAAATGTGTATATCAAGAATGTGTAGCTCTAATTATGTGAACTAAGACTAATGCAAATAACCCTATGATCATGAGAATAAAACCTTGAGAAACTGTGAGAAAAAATAAAGGGGGAATTTACTCTCCTGGTGCTGCAAAAAGCTTAAGGGAAAGCTGATAACTGAAGCAGAAGTTTGCAGTGAATGCTGACCCTTCCATGAGAAGGCTGGTTCATATCAAACTTGAGTAGTGCCTCAGCCAAGACGATGCTTATTACAGACACAATTGCTATTAAGCATGAATATCAACAACGGACTTTGGCTCACATTGATTTGCAAAGAACAAGTGCATTGTGGATGTAGACACTCCAGATTTTCCTCTTTAGGCAGTGGCTTCAAGTAAGCCAATCTTGGTGAGAAGGTTCTTTCAAACCCTCCTGCTGCAATGAAAACATACTCTTTTTTCATTTTCCTTTTATTATTTTTCAAATTTTTCTGATGAAGCAAGGACATTTTGCCTCAGAAGTTTGTCGTGGCTCAAGTCGTAAAAGAGTATTTGTTTTAACATATTGTTTTAGAAACTGCACTCCTAAGACTCAACAAGATGTGGAATTTCCTTAAGGAAAGAAAAATGTTGATAAAATAGAAAATCCAGTCAAAGGGGGAAAGGCTTCTCATATTAAACATAGTGTAGCAGATAGACAAGCAATTACTGAATGGAAGAGCATATGTTAAAACATTAGGCAGTAAAAGGAGAAGCTGTTTCAAAAGACAAATCAAGGCAATTTTCTCTGTTAACATGAGTTTCTTTAGCCTCTGGGTCAGTACTGAAAATCCAAAATCTCTGGAAGGGAGTGAAAGGTCACTTCTTATAATGGAAAATCTAGCAATAATATTCTAGTAGCCATCATTTTCTTGGACTGAGTTTGCACAAAAATAAAAGCTTGTGAGGATATTTCAGTCCCTTTAAAGCAGGTGTGTTAAAGACCTAAGCATTTTAAAATTATGTGGATCTTTGCAAAATAAAAACAAACACAGAAAGATCTCACTGCATTGAAATACGACTGTTGGTAGTCCTCTCCTTTTTCTGAAGTAGCCTAACAGTTAAATCTCTTTCAAGGAAATAGAAGCCTGGGTTGTGATTCTTCTATTTGCTTGAGGGAATTGAGCCCATTTGTCTCCTCTCAAGGTACAGACAGGTTCTAGATGCTACTTCAGAAGGGGATGTCCATTTTCCAAGAAACGGTTCGAGGTAAAATAGAGAAGCAAGTCTTGGAGCAGGGCCCAAACTCAGACACAAAGTAAAGATCCAGCCGCTTTTCTACTTTCTTCTCCAAGGCACACCATCATGGGTCTCTGATAGTTTAGACCAGAGCACTCCACAGCTCACTTTTTGCCCCCATGCCTCAGTTTTCTTCTGCTGGAAACCACAGCACCGGGGAAAAGAGGGCAGTAGACATGGAGGTCTTTTCCCACCATGGGACGCAGAACACAAGCAGGGCCACAGGCGCGGCTTTCCATCATTTAGATAAACCTCCCATGTTGAGAAAACACATTTCCCCAGTCTGGAGAACAATTTAAGTTGTTCATACGGAAAGTACTGAGGACTTTAAGTGCAGAGGATCTTTCACGTAAGGGCTTAGGATTTTCTCTGGAGGTTTGGTATCAGAACGCTGCAGAGATGCCGTGTGGATAGATAATGCAATTTAACAGTTTCCAGGCACATTCATAGAATTCGTGGTTGTGACCTTCTTTTATTGTTATGATCTTGCACCAAAAGATCATCCAGACATTTCTTTAATCATGCACCAAAGAAAAAAAACACATATGCTGAAAGACCAGGGGAGCTCATGCACTGCCAATATACAGGGGCCAGTGGTTGGGAAGATGATGCTGGTGTATATCAGCACAGCCCACAAACTCAGGAGCTGTGGTGCCACATGCAGCAGCAATCTCTCATACCAGCACATCCACCTCCTGATTACCGTAAGCTGAGACCAAAACTGGAAATGGAGTTGGCTCCAAAGGCTCAACTTACACATCCCAGCATCCCAAGTCCTTTCTGGTAAAACAGCTGTTTGGCTGGTTACCAAGACAAAGTGACTGGAAACATTCCTTCTAAGCTGGGAGGGGGGGTATCACGGGACACGAGAGAGGCAGGGAGTAGTAGGAGGGGAGTGTGACAAAAAAAAGATCTTAAGAAGATGTGGAGTTAAGCAACCGTTCAGGCTCAACTCATACTGCTGCCCCATGCAGTCCCTGTTGCAGCCATCCCACCTGCGCTCAGTCCCAGTGGTACACGGCTTCGTGTATCATTGGCGCGTCACAGCTTTGCAGGGAGGGTAAGGATGTCAAGCAATGAGAATCACATCAGTTTTAGGTCTGATTGTGGAATTTACCCAGCAGTGATAATTATTGCATAAAGTGAGCCATCTAGTGCAAAACTTTGTTCTCTTACTGTTTCCTCACTGTAGTGCCCAGCACCGGGGGCAACATAAAGTGTAATGTAATGAAAATTTTAAAAAATGTAAAAAAGTAGTGTAAAGGCATTCACACAGTTAAAGGTACTTCCAAGGTCAGAAGAATATTGCATTATAGTTCTCTGTTTAACAGTGCATGTCTGATTGGTTTTGCTCCTTTTCTATGTAAACCTAGTATGTTCATTGTCGGTGTTCTGGTGGTTGGAAATTCTGTTCAACGTTGTGTTGTGCACTATGGAAACAAAATGAGACATAACCTCTCCTCTGAAAAGTTTACAAGATAAAGGATGGAAGAACTGGTAAGTCTAAATAAACGTTATATCGTTCAGCAAACCAGTGACAGGACAAAGAATTAAATATATCTTTACAGATTCCTATTCCAAAGTCCTCGTTGGGCAACATCCTTAGAAAATCAGGTTTTGTCCTTTACCCAGAAGTAGCCTAAATGGGATGGGAAAGCTACAAAGAAGAATAATTAAAACAACAACAAAAAATAACTAGTTTACTTTTTCCTTTTTTAGGAAACTAGGTCGCAATAAAATGAAGATGTGCATAGAGGTTTTCTTCCTGAAAGTTTTTCTGACAATTCCACCCATTAAATAAATTTCACACCACATGTTTTCCAGGGTAAAATACATCATAAGAGCAGGAACAGGACTTTCTGCTACACTTGTGCCCAAAGCTTTTGTAATGCTTTTCCCTACTCTTCGGTTTAAGTTAGAGCCACAGAAGATACTGCATAAGCAGATGAAAATACATTGAAACCCGCGTGAAGGAAATGACATTTAGAACTCTACTAAGACTCCACGGGGAGCAGACATTATGTATCTTTATGTTCTGAACAAGGCTGAGTTTACTGTTGGCAAATCAAGAAGTAATTAAATAATCCTTCACTTTCATGGGCTTTCGACGAACTCTCACTTTTAAACGGAAAACTGGAGTCCTCTGTGTAATCACACCAGAGGCAAAGCCAAACTTCAAAGTTGTCCTTTGACTATGGATTCAGTGAAATATTTGACAGAAGAAGAACCGAGCAATTACAACACTAAACTCGGCAAACTTCAGCTACCGATCTTGCCAGCAGGAACACAAAGAACATTTCACTCCTCCAGTACTGGGTTCAGTTCTGGGTCCCTCACTCCAAGAAGGACATTGAGGGGCTGGAGTGCGTCCAGAGAACGCAACGAGGCTGGGGAGGGGCTGGAGAACAAGCCCTATGAGGAGCGACTGAAGGACCTGGGGTTGTTGAGCTTGGAAAAGAGAAGGCTGAGGGGAGACCTCATCACTGCCTACAGCTGCCTGAAAGGAGGTTGTGACGGGGTGGATTCTGGGCTCTTCCCGCAAGTGACAGCGATAAGATGAGAGGCAATAGCCTCAAGTTGCGCCAGGGGAGGTTTAGACTGGACATGAGGAGGAATTTCTTTACTGAGAGGATGGTCAGGGATTGGCACAGCTGCCCAGGGAGGTGGTGGAGTCACCATCCCTGGAGGTGTTTAGAAGATGGGTAGATGAGTTTCTTAGGGACAGGGTTTAGTAAGGGGACAGGTATGGTTGGACTAGATGATCTCAGAGGTCTTATCCAACCTGATGATTCTGTGATTCTGTGATTCTGTGAACATTAACCAGTAGTCACCTCCAGCACCTCCTCACCTTAAAGCTTCCAGAGAAACACGATGAACCAATTAAACCCAGTTTGCCTGTATCTTGCTGAAAGCCTAATGGTGTGGAGAAATGCCTGTATACGTCAGGGCAAAGGATCTATGGGAGAAAACTCAGGCTGTGCCTTACTCAACTGAGATTGCCTATCTATGATTCTATGACATCAAAAAAGCAGAGAAGCACACAAAGTGCTGTCCATGTGGCTGGACACCAAATGGGACCTGATGATGCTTGGCTCAAGCGTGATCAAAACAGGTCCCTGGGTGCATGTGGGACACGGCACGGGAGACCAATGCCAGACATCCAAGGCTTGCAGCCTGTGCGTAGCCCTACGGTTAGAAACTTTATCCTCAGTCTGCTTTGTCTGGGGAAGTCAAAGGGTTCTGTTTCACTGCTGTCTCACTCCGGCTCTGTGTTGGTATTGATGTTGCACATCTAGATGAACCTCACGTGCTGAGGTCTTGTCCATTAGCAAGGCACAGCTGTATGTTGACTATTTAACACAGCTCTGAGCAGCTGTTTGGCCAGCAAGGAAACTGATAAGAGGCTTATGTGATTGAGATAAAAACGGTGAGAAAGTCCAATAAACACAGTACTCTCATATAATTTCATTTTGTGAACACCCTATATCAGAGAGATTGCACGGAGACAGGGACACACCACACAGCTTCCAAAGCAGGAAAATGTTTTTCCATGCTAATGCTTGAAATGTAGAAGGCTACCTTGACAATCTCTGGACTATCCAAAAAATCAAATTTAATCAGTTAGTTTTACATATTTTCATAGCAGCTGGGACTGTAGCCGAGTAAGGCAAAAAAACGTAGCATCAGTCCGTCTCTACTCATGACAAGAATACAACATATGATGTCAGAGGGGATTTTTTATCAGCTTCAGCTACCTTGAGCTAGTTATTACCAGGTAAGGCACAAAGAAAAATAAATTCACAATAATACTGCCTAAAACTATGCTTGGTTAGTTTCTAGAAAAAAATGAGGAATAATAAATGTTCTTTTATTGCAGTTTAAGAACAGTTACAAATCACTTCTCTCTTGCCAGGTTGAAACCTTCTCAAAAGACAAAAAATTTTAAAGTTCGTGTGTTTGACACAAGAAAGAAAAGCAAAAAAATCAGCTTGGCAGAACAGATATGAAAATAGGATTAATGACAAATTTGGTATCAAAATTGTATTTCTCTGGTTTCTATTTTTTGGAAAGAATTCCAGAGACTTTATTTTTCATTGTTTGCACTTCCAACCTGCTTTAGTCATTCCTGCTGAGTTTATCTCAGTCTTTTCCATGGAAACCATGGAAGAATAGTTCATGAAAGAACAAATTTTTAAACTTTTCTTGATTTCTAGACTTCAGAAGTCCCACTTTACAGCAGATACTCATGAGTACTCAATAAGATGGAATTGCAACAATCAGTTTTGGGTTCCCTAGGGTGAAATGTTCTGGGGTTTTTTTTTATAGCTTAGACTATAATTAAGAAAACACCACAACTATGACCTGGAGTACTTCTAGTATAAACTGTAATTAAATAACTGACATCTTTGGTAAATAACAGCTGTACTGTGTGTTACTAAAATCAGTTGTGAGTAGTGTAAGTAGTGTTTTATTTAGAGAGCTCTGCACTACTTTCCTCTCAGTTGCTGGCCTCTGTATTGATTTACTTGATTTAAACTTGTTAATTTTTATTTTTTTTTTTTGCATTCTCAAGGTGCTCCTTGTCTCACAACAGCCCCATCTTTTTCAGACCTTCACTTCTGATTTTTTACTAAACCAAACTTCCAACATTACAAACTTCATGAGCTGCTATGAACACCGATTCACTCCATGCTCAACCATTTGTCCTCTCTGCTCGCAGCTGAAGCTGGGCAGCTGCAGGAACTGGTGGGATACTGGGCAAGGCTATGGCAGGAGGGGTGGCGAGCAGAGAGACACCAGCTCAGAGAAGCTGAAGGAGCACTGATGGAATTGCACCCACACATCTCACCTCATCTTGTTTCTATAGACCAGATTTGCCAACCCAACCTTTGCCCTTTCAGTGCATAAGACACGGGACAACATTTCAGAGCTGTCACCCTCACTGTGCCCCTCAAGAGCACCATGGGTTACTGATGGGACGGAGCATCCTTTGGCACAGGCTACCTGCATCCATGCTCTCTCTATATATTACAGGTCCGTATGTACTTTTCAAACCCAAACTGACATGAGCAAACACTACCGATTTGTGCAGCAAATATTTGATGAGGAGAAAGCAATCATCCCTCCCTGCCCTGGTGCAGCAGTGTCAGTGCTGGCACACACTGGCAGAAGGCAGTGGCATTCCCAAAAAATCTGAAATCCCAGCAGACCTGCAGGTTGCAGTTTGCTGAGGATTTATCTGATAGACGATTGCAAGATAAAGGCTATGAATCTTCTTAACCCGTTCACTTCAATTAAGGGACTGGTAATCCCCCACCCGCCAATTCAAGTCTACCCATATAAACATTGACTTGGTTATTTCATACATAAAACTTGAAATAAGATCTTTTATTTTTTTGTTCTGACTTTTTAATGGATGCAGAGAACCATTCTGCCAAACAAGAAACAAATGTTCCACTAATCTCGTCTTAATGGACAGTTTGTTTCTTCAATGCAGCATTTAAGTGATAAGGAAAGAATAAACATAAAATTCTCCTAAGAAATAAAATGAAAACACCCTTAAAAACCACTTGGCTGAGGCATATTAGGATGCTACTAAACTCAGATCAGGCACTTACAGATGAAGCTTTGCTGGCCAAACCTATTTCATAAAGTTGTAAGGCAACCTGGAACCACATCACTTGCTTGAATAAATCAGCAGCATTTTTATAGGGATCACTGCTATTTACACCAGCTGAGGATCTGACCAGAGCAGCAGATGAAAAGGAGAAGATAAAACTCAAAGAGCAGGATGCAGAATCTGAGAAGGAGCATGAGCAGTCAATGTCCAGTGCAGTGATACACTGAACTCCTGAGAAATTCAACTAAGTTAGCTCATAGCGGTACAAGGGAAAATTCAACACATGCCTCTCTGATCTATTAATTACAGTTGAAGAATTAACAGATGTTTTTCATCCACAGGTTGAATTGGGGAGGGGATGCTTCCTATTTATATCAACATGTGATGAGCTGTTCGATCCAAAGGAAAACATTTTATTTTCATGTTTTTCTAAGCAAATATTAAAACATAATATTTTTTTTAAAAAAAATTTCGGAATTATCTTCTGCACATAAAAGTAATGGCTGAATTCAGCACAATTTGTAAATTTCATTCATTCCTTTTCACATTTTCAATGGAGTTATAATTTGTCGGGGTCAGTAAGGCATTCGTGAAAGTCTCATTCACCTGCACTGGGACTCCCGTACGACTAAAGAGATTATCAGCTCACAAAAACTGGTGCAAATGTACTGTTTGGATGACTAAAATGGAGCTTGTCTGATTTACAGTCCTGGAGCTGGGGTCGAGCAGGGAGTGTACAGTGAAGCCAGCTGCTCTTCAGCTGGCAGGAGCAGGACCTCTGAGCTCCATTTCCAGAGAGAAATGAAAACACTCAGCCCCTTACCAGAATGCAACGATCAATACTTTCACCCAGGCAACACAATTCCTGTTACGTTTCTTCCTTTCCCGGTCACATCTTTTGAACAAAATTTCTGCTGCTCCACACAGAGCTAGAACCCAGATGGTGAAATAAAAGTTTGACATTATATAAAATTGTTTACCATTTATAAAATTGCTCAGATGCTACACCATGTGTGAATTTTTTAAAACTAATGCAATGCCTTTAATATTGTGTTACTGACATAAAGACGTAGATAGTTTCAGACCCTTCACTGAAAATTCACCTAAAATCTTGTCAACAGCAGATTCTTGGGTATGATATTTAACCTTGCTTTTTTTTTCCCTCCCCTTCTTGAATCATCAGAAATATTTCCATATGGCCACAAAAAGATTGCTTTTAAGAAGCAAGTCCTGAAAGAAATGCCAACTAGTCATTAAAAGCCTATGAATCAATTAAATATGTGCTGAGTTCTTCACGTTTTCCAAATACAGGTTGCTGTTTATGTCAAGAAGCAGTTATCAGTCTTTGTGTACTATAACAATTAGTTAAGAAATCCAAGGGCAGAATGAGTCAGCTCCAAAAAAAAAAAAATAATGGGATGAGCTGGTTCCAAAAAAGTACACTGGCAACGGCACTTTGTTAAAAGGAATAATAAAGGACAAAAAGTCAAGCCAACTGCACGCCCGAAACAAGATAAACGATGAAAAAAGAAATTAAAAGATCGAGGATTATTTTCTTAGTTGAGAATGCACAGCATGGATGTAGGGAATCATTCTTTTCTCCCCCCAAAAGACAAGAACTCACAAGCTGAACCAACTATTGAAGAGGAAAAAAGTTTGCAAAGAACGACTTTGTACCAGAACATAATGCACGGCTGATTACGAGGAAGCCTGTAGACTGTATTTTCTCTCAGGAACTAAAGGAGCAAGAGGCAAAGGCTGTCAAAACATTTGACGCTACCATAAATATGTAAAGTTAGTGGAAGGACATTAAAGGTAGTATCACACTCCAAATTCAACAGTGGCAGATACGAGAAGGGAGTTTTCTTGGCTTCTGGAAAAAACATGTTAGAGCTATAAGTTATTAGCATTATTTTAGTAGCAGCAACATTGTTAATACACAGCAACTTCCAGCAGGCTAAGAGCAAGGTTCTGTTATGGCAAGTGCTGACAAATATAATGGGAAACAGACTTTAGATCCAGTAGGCTACATATTGAATGGAGATCACCAAGGGACTCGAAATCATCTTGAGATTCAGACAAAATATTCAGTTCAGAGGGACTGGACACTGGCTTGCGTTACCAAGAGAATCGATATTTGTAATTACTCACATTCTTTGTAGCCCAAATTGTGTCTAGATCGAAAACCATGACCTGGGCATTGTATTTGTACTGCACTTCAGGCAGAATTGTACCTCTTAACTCCACCAGTGCACTCTGTAGAACTCCTGCCTTCTAGGTGTCTGGAAGCACCACACCTTCTGCAAGGCTCTACCCTCCACGTTTTGCCACAGCTCGCGTCCAGGAGGTCCCAAACACAGACTGACTGTGCATAAATCACTCCTGATCCTGTGTTCTTAAGAGTTAATAGCTATTTTCTGGCAGATTATAGCAGCTTTTCATCAGGCAGGCCATGACGCACTGCATACCGTGCTTGAAGTCAAAATGTTGGTAGTTTGAATTTCTGTGCATGTAGAATTAGATATTCACAGGCATTTTTTTTGGCGAGCTGCATACAGGGCTCAGACATTTCTGCATGCCTGCCTCTTGTAATTTCCCCCCCCCCAAAATGAGCACGTCTTTATTTAAATTATAATAGTTTTCTGTGCAGCTTTCCTAATGTTTGGATTGATCGATAGAAGAATATGTTTTACTCCCATTGCTTGAAACAGCTCTCCTACTGAAAGCAAATAGTGATTAAAGCAAACATAAACATTGCTTCGTTCAGAATCAAAGCTACCTCAGCTACTTCTTTTGCAGAAACTACAGAAAGAAGCAAAGCAGATAGGGTGCTGTTATCGCACAGAATCTGCTCATGGCACAAATATTTTTTTAAGTATCTTGATATTTTCACAGGAAGTCATACAATTATCAGAATAGGCCTGGACCTCAAAATGTTTTATTATCCCCCCTCACTGTCATTGCCTGCATGAATAGAAGAAAACAAGTAGATAGAAACTGAAAAAACACAAGCCACGATCAAGTTGCAATAGTTATTATGAAAGGCTCCCTTGCTAGAATATCCTTTATTCTAGATCCTGCTTGTCACTAAAAAGGGATAGATCATTACAGAAGACACCCAGGGGCTTAAGCACATTCTGAACGAAAAATAGAAATCTGGAGAGAAAAGCCCTCGCTGTTCTTGCCAAGTAGAATTAGGGGAGGATGGTATTTGCAGATGTTAATATATTCTCTCTCTTAGGATATGATCTTACTCTCCTTGAAGTTGTTTTAGTTTCCTCAGTAACCGGATTGGGCTCCAATTGTTCATTCATGTCGGATTCGGTTTCTGTGCTTCTTCTCTCCCCATCCCTTTTTCATGGTTGGGAAAGATGGAAATTGTATAAACAGATGGGATTTTGCTACACTAGTTAACATGTTGATCAAGCACATCATCTGTTGTGTGAGCCATCCTTCCCTTCTGTCCCCTCCTTCCACAAACACACAAAGAAAACCACCAGACTGTTTGTATATCGTTGGTCACAATGATAGGCAACACGTTTCTCAATCTGCTCTCTCCTTTGAACGCATAAAGGTCTACACAAGGTTTTTGCACCTAACTTAACCATAGACACACAATGCTCACAAAAATACCCTGCTGCTCCTGTCTGCTGCGCAGCCTAAGATCTAGGACATATGTGCCTACAGCTTCTTGGAAGTCTTCTTCCAAGGTTGGCAAAGAAGAATGCCACAATTGCCTGGGGACATCTTCAGTGATGAGATGTCTCTTTATATCATGGCTGTTGCTCTCAAAATGTACGGTGGCAGCAACATGTGGTCCTTAAGATTCAAGGCGTTCCCTGAGCAAGGCACCATATGGTTGTGTAAAACCCTTCTGCAAAAGCTGCTGTGATGACAAGAGGCAGGATAGGAAAAAGAAGTAGTGAAGGAGCATGAAAACCGGATTGCTTAATAAGTGATAGAGGAATATATAAAAAACCAACAGTTCCTGCACATTCATGCTGACTGCTAATTGCACCTCTAGCATTTGCTAGTGGAAAAACACTAAGTGGTCTGAGGGTAGAAAAGAAAGATTGCCAGAAAAGGTATTTTTTAAAAATTAGACTAGCTGAATTGCCTTAAAAAAATCAAAATGCTTTTGGTCACAAAGTATTTTCATGAGTCCTCTCTTCTCTGTGGCTGAGTCCCATTCGCAAGGTTTAGAAGTGGATTTTTTGAGGCATCACTTCTTGTCATGAATGGCTCAGGAATGTGGGAAGGGCAGGTGAAATTCACTCTTCAGAGCTGGTCTCCTGGGAGTGAACACTTTGAGAAAAATATAGAAGGGCCAAAAACCTCCTTACTTAAACAACGTGCTTCCTTTCTGAATGCAAATGAGACGTCAGGGCTGGACCCCATTTTTAAGGAAATCCATAAACAGAATAATACCTACTTTAGTCCGAGCACTTTTTAGCAGTAGCTAACAGATGGCAAAGCCTTTCACAGTATCACAGTATCACACAGTATCATAAGGTTGGAAAAGACCCCTTTGAGATCATCGAGTCCAACCTATGACCCAACACCTACACCTACTCCTACTTATCAACTACACCATGGCACTAAAAGTGCCTCATCCAATCTCTCCTTAAACACCTCCAGGGACGGTGACTCCACCACCTCCCTGGGCAGCGCATTCCAATGGCCAATCACCCTCTCAGTAAAGAACTTCTTCCTAATGTCAAGCCTAAACCTCCCCTGGCGAAGCTTGAGACCGTGTCCGTTTCTAGCAGCTGTGATACTGCTGTTCTGCAAAGACGTTTATGAAAGGCATGACGCTGCTCCTTGCATTAAAAGCTGCTGTGTAATAAAAGCAGACATCCATTCCAAATTGCATTGAGAGCACAAGGGGGAGCAAAATCAATGTTTGGCCAAACAGATCAAGGAAAACAACTCCTTGGCAAAGTAACAGTGTTTTTCAGACATTTATGTGGCCCATTCAAATCCTACTGATGTCAATGCAAAAACTCCCCTGGGGTTTTAACAGAATGAACAAACAATGTAAAAAAAATAAAATCAAAACCTTGACTGTGAAGCACACCTGAAATGCAAGCAATATACACCTTTGGATCCAGTGTTTTAGTGTGAGAGCCAGGAAAAGGTGCACAAGGTTCCTTCAGCTGGAGTAGCTATGGACCAGAGAATTGTGCCAACCATCAAGCTTTGAACTGAAATATCACTTCTGTTTAATGTTGTCTGAAAAAAGCTGTAGCATCTAATGCTTAAACATCAAAGGAGCGGAAAATATCCCTACAAAATTATTAATCTTTAAAGGCAGAAGAAAGCTAGTATTTTCTATACACCCTGAAACGGAGCATTTCTCTGCATTATCTTATTGTACAAAAGTCTGGGTCCATTCAGAGGTAGCAGCACAAGCTTAAGTGACAACAGTACAGATGCAATCGTGGTTTGACTTTCATTCCTTTCACAGAAAAAGGCGGAAAAATGTGGCTGTATTTATGGCAAGATCAGTGCAAAAGTAGTTAGAGATAGGGAAGGAGAAAAAGTGCTAAAGCTTTTCTTATAAAGTGATATCTGAATCTGGATATAAAGATTCAATTATTATTTATCATGTTGTGTTTTAAATATACCTTTTCATCAAACCCATAAAGGAACAAGCAACTCCAGTAGAAATAATCCATCACTTCTATTTCACCTTTTTTCCCATTTTTGCGGAGGGTTTATCATTAGGAAGCAGTTGGTAAAACCTATGTTAATCTCTGAAACTGCTTTTCTTTAAAAAATTTCCAATAAAATACAGGCAAATAAACAAAAGAGAAGCAGTAGACAGGATTCATTATTAAAAATTACTAATATTGTGTAAGTATTGCACCCAATCTAACAGAAAGGATTTGCTGCTCTTCAGGATGCAACGCTTCATGTAATATTCATTCCTGCTAGGGAGAAATCATGGATAATGGTATTTTGGTCTTCTTAACTCCACGACCAAAATGTGAAAATCATATTCATAGCATTGCTTTATGTGTATTTGCATTTGGATTAAAATTATTCAGTGCATTTTTCTGATATCAATCCTGCCCTTCTGCAACATTTTTATGACCTTTCCATGTATGGATATTGCAATTAAATTAGACAAAAAGACTCAGAACTGACTATGGACCCAAGATCTCTGAACCCAGAATGCACTCTCTCCCACATGGTTTGCTTCAGCAAAGCCTTTGTACAATACTAAGTTTCCAGAAATAAAAGTCAATAATTGTGATTGAAAGCTTCTTTTATGACAGTCAACTAGTTTTATGAAGGACTACGATAAATAATTTCCCCAAGAGAAAAGATTTCTGTAGAGAACAATCTAGTAGCAAACAAAGCCTAGACCAGCATTAAGTTGTTTACCTGGGTCACTGATACAAGAGTTGATGAATACTACTGTGAAAAAGAAACTGGTTAAGGGATGGAGGGAAAATGAAACTTACTGTCCAGGTCTCTTATATTGTTCTTAAAGGTGCCAACACACTCCAGTAATATCTACGCAGCTCTCGTGGGAACACAGGACTTATCCTTATTCAAAAAATTCATGGACAAAGACAAAATAAAATAGCTTGAGGAAAAGAAGGAAAGTTTGCAAAGCCCTCTTCTCGAACTTCACTGAAGACGTGTCTTCAGAGTGGTTTTTAGATAACAGACAGCAGTTAGCTACATAATAAAGAAATTAATCAATAGCCTACCCACAGAAAACCCAAATCGTTGTCTAAATCCATGATCAACAGGTCATACCCACAATGTCATTAAAAAAAAAAAAAGGAAATAAAAAGAAAAATGAGGACAAGGGATAGGTCTAGATATAT
Source organism: Neomorphus geoffroyi (assembly GCA_033558235.1). Classification (NCBI taxonomy): domain Eukaryota; kingdom Metazoa; phylum Chordata; class Aves; order Cuculiformes; family Neomorphidae; genus Neomorphus; species Neomorphus geoffroyi. The sequence goes on from JAUMJM010000017.1 coordinate 16,964,755, forward strand.
ATCCAAGAATCAAAACATCCATTATTGTCAGACAAACAGTTCACATGATAAAACCAGAAGGGAGCACCGTGAACATCCATTATAACTTGAGGCAGGATACAGGCTATAGCCCAAAGCCAAAATATATGAAGTTAGAGTAACGGTTCTGTGAAAAGCAGAACAAATGAAGAATGGGTTTGTACTGTCTCTTTCTTGCCTGCTCAGCTTCTGAGCTGAATTATACTGAGATATTCTGTTACACCTGCTCTTCTCCTTACAAACTTTGCCCCATAGTATTTGACAGCAAATAGGTCCCAAAAATGTCCTGGCCGCAGGATTTCACTGATCTGTTCAAGTTACAGTATCACAGTATCACACAGTATCATAAGGTTGGAAAAGACCTCTGAGATCATCGAGTCCAACCTATGACCCAACACCTACACCTACTCCTACTTGTCAACTACACCATGGCACTAAGAGCCTCATCCAATCTCTCCTTAAACACCTCCAGGGACGGTGACTCCACCACCTCCCCGGGCAGCGCATTCCAATGGCCAATCACCCTCTCAGTGAAGAACTTCTTCCTAATGTCAAGCCTAAACCTCCCCTGGCAAAGCTTGAGACCACGTCCTCTTGTTCTGTCACCGGTCACCTGAGAGAAGAGACCAACCCCTGCCTGACTACAGCCTCCTTTCAGGCAGTTGTAGAGAGCTATAAAGTCTCCCCTGAGCCTCCTCTTCTCCAGGCTAAACAACCCCAGCTCCCTCAGTCGCTCCTCACAGGGCTTGTGCTCCAGCCCCTTCACCATCCTCGTCGCTCTCCTCTGGACGCACTCCAGCATCTCAACATCTTTCTTAAACTGAGGGGCCCAGAAGTGGAAGTTCATGCAGTAAGGCAGTGGCAGAATGAGTAACCAAACATGAACAGCGAACACCTGACCTTCAGCCTGGCAAAGAGGTCATGGTTAGCATTTTCCGAGACCAGTCCCACTCTTAGTTTCAGATTGAGTGTCTTAAATAAGAAGGATTGTGGCAATTCACAGGAACCAGATGATGCCTTTTCTAAACCTTAAATGTAAAGATCAGAGATCAAGAGATAACTGACAAAATGTGTATATGTATAAATATACGTGCGTATACACATACATTTTTGGTAACCAATACCTATGTATGGGAGAGGTATGGTACTGTGACTACTTACACGGAAATATTAACAATTAAATACAGAGGTGTCTCCAGCTTGACCTTAGCAGCAATATCGAGTATGTATTTATGAATCAGATTTTTTTCTAGATGCCTCTAGGGATAATAGGCAAAACTAATTAAAAAGCCATAAAAAAAATAAATAATGACATTATTTCTCCACTAAAGTCAGGCACAAATTTAATTCTCCATATAGAGCGTCAAAGCCGCACTCTGAGAAGGAGCAGTAGCTCTTGTTGGTTGTATGAGATGAAACCAGATCTCAAGGACTGTAGATGGTATTTAAACTCACAGCCTTTCAAATCAGCAAAATACTGAATGGAAAAGGAATGAGGAAAAAAGAGTTCCTAGCTGCAGTAGTTTCTAACCCTGTCTTTTCCCAGAAATTATTATACAGCAAAACGGTCAACACCTTTCCTTCAGCTTCATCCCAGGTGACAGCACATTTATGAGTTTGGCAGATATGATTATCACCACTTGTCACCATTCATTATGGATCTCCACCACATTTCCCACAACCTGCTTTGAAAGTACAAACGTATCAAAAAAGCAGAAAAATAGAAGAGGAATTGTATCAATTTATTCCACTCTCAATCCTAAGCACTGGAAGGAGCACGTTTGTCAACGCTCATTCAGTTGATGGAAAAGGTCAACATGCATAGAAGAAACAGTTGCTAACACAATATTATCTAATCTTTCTGTCATAGGTATTTCCAATGTACCCTTCACATGGAACCTACATTTAGAAAAATGGAAGGGTCAACTTCATGTAATAAAGCAATTGCAATATTAAGTAAAGAAAGGAAGGTTAGAAAGAATAATATAATCAGTGAGGTCTTTTGGTAAAATTGTAAAGATTTGTACAATCTAGAAAGTGTCTTTAAACAGCAGTAGCAGACATGCAATAAAGATGCCAATTACTATAAGGCAGAAGGGGTTTGGGGTTTTTTTTAATAAGAATTTTTTTCCTCTAAACCTTCCATTTTAAACAAAGAAAGCAAAAATTTCTAACTTAAGAGATAGGTATGTACCATTGAATTATAGGGGAGATAGTTTTCTCTTACACTACAAAAGAAGAATTCCATGGACCTTGCAGGACTTTTCATTCACAGCAGCTCTATAATGTGAGTCAGAGAAAACTGCTATGGAACCCAATAGCTACTCTTTTTGATTGTGATGACATTCAGATCATGCTTAGTCAGGAATATTCAACAAGCAGTGTTTTTCACCTTAAGAGGCAGCTATTCACAGGTCTTCATCCATCCTCAGGTAGAGACTGAGGTGAAAAGAGCTTCTGCCATTTGCAAAAAGGATGTGAAGTCCCTCAACAGCACTTGCTGCTCACGTCTCTAAGTTACATGTGGACCTAAATGCCTGGAAGAAGACAAGTGTCACTGCATTCTCCTTGGTTGCTGTGATTCTGTGATTCTAACAAGCACGAAAAATACACGCAGAACTCACCCTGGGTTCTGAGGTCAAGAGGCCACGTCAGGATGCTAATCTGACAAAGCCATCTCACTGGAAGTATGCGGTCCTCCACATCCATGACCACATGCACACAAACCAAACAGGACTCCAAACTGGAACTGAACAAGGATGTCAGCTTCAGGTCAGGGAGCTCAAATATCATAGAATCATAGAATGGTTTGGCTTGGAAGGGACCTTAAAGATCATGCAGTTCCAACCCCTACTGAGTATATACTCTAGTCAGCAAAAAAAAGAGTGCCTTTAAAAGCATTATTCAAAGCTATAACACAAGGAAAAGACTTTCCAAGGTAAGAAAACCCCCAAAGAAGGGGAATCTTTTTTTTTATTATTTCAGGAACAAATACGACCTTTACGGAAGCCTTGCTTTATTCCAAAGGTAGAACTCTAATAAAAATGACTTTAAGTTTCATTACTCATGTAAGTCCTTTAGAGGTGCCTTAAAACCAAACATATGACAATCATTTATTTTAAAAGGCCACGCTTACAGTTTTCAGGGGCAAGAGTCTGAAATTCCTTGCCTGCCTGCCTTCTCCTTGATAAGTTTCCCCAGGAGTAAGCTGGAGAGTCAACAGTGTGCCAAGTTAACAGAGTGCCAACCTCCTGGCCCACGGAACAGCCACGAACCTTATACAAGTGTCACCACATTTCTGAGGACTGAAAATATTGATATTCTGCAATACTAAATAGGAAGAAAATGGAGCAAATCACAAACCCTGACCTTGTCACAATGTTCACACTTCTTCACATACAATTTTAACATAGCCCAACAGCAGTCATTAAGAAACTGTCACTGCCAGGCAGTGAGACATCAAAGCTTTTCTGAATACTCCAAACCTGGGAAGACTCATTTCAATTAACAGCTGACAAATGCTGAGCTTTGCTGTATCCAGTGAAGTCTGATATCTATAACAAAAAACCTGTACGGATACAGAGAAGAAAAAATGTACATTCTGAGAAGAAGAAACGGATAGTCCCTTCCCTGTCATTTACTGTGGTCCTGTTACCATCTTTCTGGCCTACACTGTTGGCAGCATTTTCTCACTCCTGATCCTGTATTTGTTATGTCATGTATAAGCCATATTGATTTTTTCTGGATAAACAGGACATAGACTTTCACAGCAATCTGTACGGCCAAAATGCAGCCTAAGCTGTCATCTCTACCTGTATCATGTGGATTTGTGCACCATTCATATCCACACTGAATCCTCCTGCAGAAATAATTTCCAAGGCTTATGCCTTCGACCATATGACCCCATCTATACTTCACTTATTGACCCACTCTGCTCTGCCATTTCAAATAGAAGGTACTTGCCCTGACTTCCAAAGCCTATATAATTTATGATGGTTCAGTCACAACCTCTTACATGCTATCAAACCGTTGATGACTGTAGTCATCATGACCTGTGACCTGCAGTCTAGAACTACCATAGTTAGTTTGTTATCTAAGTTTCAAAGAGGCATCTTTCCATTAGACCTTGAGGAGCCCATTTATACGTCGTCTCCCTCTCCTGCATAGAATAGTTATGAAAATTTTATAATGGCCAGGTCAGCTTTTTATAGTAATTTGGTTTAGAATCATAGAATGCTTTGGGTTGGAAAGGACCTTGAAAGATCATCTAGTCCAACCTCCCCTTCAACCTTACCTTGAACACTTCCAGTGACAGGGAATCTACAATTTCTCTGGACAAACTATTCTAGTGTATAACCACCTGCTCTCATCATAAAAAATTCTTCCCTATGTTCAATCTAAATACAACCTCTATCATATTAAAACCATTTTCCCTTGTCCTGTCACTACAGGCACTGGTAAAAAGTCTCTCTCCATCTTTATTATAAGCCCCCTTTAAACAGTGAAAGGCTGCAACAAGGTTTCCCCAGAGCCTTCTCTTCTCCAGGCTGAACAAGCTCAACTCTTACTTCACAGGAGAGGGGTTCCAACCTTCTGACCATTTTCATGGTCATCCTCTGGACTCACCCTAACACGCCCATGTTTTTCTGGTGCCAAAAAATCCAGAGCTGGATGCAACACTCCAGGTGAGGTCTCATGAGAGTGGATTAGAAGGGAAAATCACCTTCCTTGATGTGCTGGCCATACTTCTTTTAAGCAACCCAGCACATGGTTGGTTTTCTCAGTGGCAAAACCCCATTGCTTGACTCATGTCCAATTTTTCATTCACCAGTACCCCCAAATCCTTTCCTGCAGGGTTGCTCTCAACAGTCTGTAACTTTAGCCTGCCATTTCTTCTATTGGACTCCAACTACTCAGGGTAATCTTCTATTCTTTTTCATTCACACAGTGCTCAGGTCAAAGAAGATGCCCAGCTGTTATCGACTGCCGAGAATAAGACTGTATTTTCTCTGGGGACCTAAAAAAATTCAGGATTGGGATATAAACATGCCAAAGAGCATCATGTCATTCATCTTTACCTGCCTGAAAGCAAAGTGTCTCACTAAACCTGTCAAATGGGCACCATTTACATTACATGGATTCAGGATTAATTAAGATATTTATCTGCTGGCAGGAACAACAACACTTTAGGATGCCCATCATTTGGTATGATAACACCCACCTTGGAGTAGGAGGCAGCAAGCAAGAGCACAGTGCTGTTGGTTTCTCCAGCTTCCCTTCAGGCATTCTGGGGACCACTCACCCCAGTCCACTGAGGACCTGCTCGCACCCAGGTCTAACAACCTGTGGTAACTTCTTAACGTCAATCCCCCTCACCACAGTTGGGTACCTTGGCTGCAACCGTGACAACGTCTGGTCTTCCTAAGAGGGCTGAGGATCTTTGGGATCACTGCCACAAGTTTTAATCAGCTACTGGAGTTTAACATTGCCTCTGTAACAAGAGCAAATTGGATTTAAGAAAAAAACACCTTCATGGAATGCCTGACCTGCAGCCGATATGCAGCCTGCACTGGAGTAACAGGGGCTTCTCATACATAACTTGAAGTGAATGGTTTGTATCAAGTTTTACTGAGAGGCAGAGCGCTAAACCCATTCAGGAGTATTTTGATGCCTCCTAACTGGGGAGGGGTGTTAATTAAAAAAAGATTAACTACTCTTTTTTCTTCTGAACAGGATAGCATGTTTGTCTTTTTTTTTTCTTCCCCTTGGCTCACCTGAAATCAGAGACACAGCATGCACGTGCCTGACAGACTGACATCACCTGTTAGACATGACTACACTGACAACTTTACCCAGCTCTCTAGGAATGCGTTGTTTCTGTCTGTTTTTTGAAAACCAGAAGGTGTGACTGCTTGTTCTCAGCTATTAACACAAGCTTGGATTTTGCAGGTATTTCTTTCACCTTTTTCCTTATCCACACCCTTCTCAAACCACCACAGCTTAAGAGGAACAAAGAAATTAAAAAGAGTAAGACTTGATTCATCCCTCCGACACTCTTTGGTGCTGTTGTGGGATCGATCCCAACAAATATTGGCTCTTTGTCCGTTTTTAATAAAGAAAAATGTGATTGCTAGTGCCCAGGCCACGTGACCACCCTTTATGTAAGAAAACCACCATCTGCATACACTTCAAGTACATGAGACAAAGTGCTGAGTCCATATAAAATTTCTCCAGGGATGTATATCAGAGTTACCTCACCCTCAAGTCTCCACTGTAGACAAAGCCGTTCAGCACTTAGACAGGTCAGAAACAGACCTAAATGGGACACACAGGAAAAGAAGTCACCCCTCCACCCCCCCACCCATTAGCGACCACTGCTGGCTGGGTTTAATGGCAGGGGTGTGATTACCAGCTCTATGCTGTCAATTTTTGATATTCTGAGTACTATGACTCAGGATTCAGGAACCTGTGAGGAGTGAATGAGACCCACAGTGCTGCAGCAACCAACAATGCATGAGTGCATGCTCCAGCTGATGCATCAGAGACAACACGCTTGGCAGGAGGATGCCCACCACCCACTGCTTTGAGATGGAGAAGCATGAATGTAGGGTTCTCTCCTAAGCAGTTCCTTTCTCCTGGTGTGCACCAGTCAATACGGTGCCTCCTTTACATAAATGAGTGACCCCCTCTATCACTCAGTCAGCAGGGATGTTGTGGAACGCACACACTGCCTTGTGTTCTCTGGTCTGGCTCACAGAAGCCCTGGTGTAACCACAGGGAAAGTCTTCCTCAGCCTTGACGAGGAGGGGTTTCGTGTGGCTGCACTTGTGGCTGCGCCAGGGAGTATCCACTGAGCATGGACAAACACATAGGTTTTCAATCAGACAAGTGTAGGAGGGGGACATCAAGAAGCACTGTCTTATCAGAAATTCAATATCTTATCCCCACCACCAATCATCCCCTGACAAATTTCAGGTCTCCATCAAAATGCAGAGGAGTTAAGAACTACTCAAAGTCAACGCATTTATCAAGATCAGAAACCAAACATTTTATTCCCCTTTTTTATTCCAAGAAACGCCTGAAATTTTCTGGTCACCATTTTCCCAAACAAAATAATTAAAATAATATGGCTTAGGGCAGATAGTCATCTTGGAAAAACTCATCCCAAGCTGTCAGAGTGCAGCACAGTCATTAATCTCAGAAAAAAAAAAAAAAGAAAAAAGAAGAAATGAGTTTTTTGTAAGAGATGTTATTTCTGAAGTCCTCATTGGGACTGTTGGCCCAGCTGAGCTGATCTTTCCTCCCAAAACATGTCCCACTTTATGGCTGGTGGTGTGACCAGGCCAGCCCAAGAGTGCACTGAGTAGTGGCCGCCATCGCTTCTCCCTGGGGTTATCATGGTCAGCCTGTGGGCTCTCGCTCCAAGCACAGAATTAACAGGATAAACTTCAGGCTATGGTAGGGAATTGAACCTAGCATTAAAGGCAGATGGATATGATTAATAATCCTACTGGTTGGGGGTTTTTTTGAGAGTACTATAAATGTTTCTCAAAGAGCTTCACAGATACATCTCTACCATGGACCCTTCTGCTTTGGGATGACACAAGGGTTTATACGCACTCCTCTGGGAAAAGCGTGTCCTGGCTCATCTCCAGTAATACAGCCAGACCCTGAAAGCCTCTCAATAAAGCCCTTATCTCATATCTCACAGTAAACTGTTTTTTTCCCCTCAGCTTTCCTTGCTCCCTCTCATTCTTGTCTCTACCCAAAACCACTTAAGACTTCAAGAGGTTTTCCACATGCTCACGAGTGTAATCTTGTATACAATATACACATTATATTAATTACATTTGAAAAAGTAATCTTGCAAAATATATTACCTGAGTTTCGGTTTTAAAAAATAAAAACAATATGAGATGCTTATCACACTGTGACATTCAGATTTCTCTGATTAAAATTCATTAAATGTGCACACATACACACACAGAGAACGGAGAGGGTGAACACAGATTTTCAGAGAAGACAACTAAAAAATGACTTCATATTTCCCTCTGTGTAAGGATATGCTTCTAAATGCCATAAGCAGAAAAATATGCATTACTAACTATTTCAGTCTCAACTTAGACTATGTTTTTGCAACTCTTCTATCACTGTTGCCTTTGCCCCAGAAGGTCCATCATTTAAGAAGACAACATTTTGCCTTTTTAGAGCACCATATATCACAAGAAAGAACTCCGCTGAAAGGCCTTGATGAAACATTCCTCTGAAAAAACAAAAATCAATAAAACCTTTGAAGTGTTGTTCTGAAGGACAACTGGTCTCAATTTCTGATGTGCCAGCATAAAACTGACTTCTGAGCAATTTTTACAGAAAGAAATAAGCAGGAATTGTCTTATTTGAAATGGAGAACACAGTAAAATCAATAAAATGAACCATCTTTCAGATAAATGCTTTAAGGCGCGAACAAAAATAAACAAATGCCATAAACATTTAAAAAAAAAAATTAACGGGAGATTCAAATGCTTGAATTCAGTGAGATATGCGTTCAACATCTTCCAGGAATTTTGCATTGGGAAAGAGGGATTTGAGCTCCCATTTCCCAAGATCCTATCCGTTTTCTTGGAAGGGAAGTTGAAGAGGTCTGTTGGCAGCACCTGCAGCCCCACCAATGCTGATGTGGTTCTGGGAGATCACACGCATCCCACGGGACAGGGCACACCCAAGCCCACACCAGTCTGCGGCAGCAGACAGATGTCTGTCTGTGCTTTATTAATTTCAGTTTTTAATAGCATGCATCATTACTCTTTACTGTACTCAAATCCAGCAGGGCCCGTGCTCACGCTGCATTCGTGTATTTGTACAAAAGGCAACAAGCTTTAGCGTCCACCCTTGCAAATGCCCACCCTGTGCCCGCCATGGGCCCCTGCCACACAGGCTCCTTCTGTATTTACCCTGCCCTTCACCACGGTGCAACAGAAACACAGAACGGTTTGGGTTGGAAGGGACCTTAAAGATCATCCAGTTCCAACCCTCCTGCCATGGGCAGGGACACCTCCCACCAGCCCAGGCTGATCAAGGACCCATCCAACCCGGGTTGGAACACTTCCAGGGAGGGGATATCTATGATAATATCTATGGAATTGTATAATCCAAATTAAACTCGATCAATGATTAATAATCACAAAGCCCACGCAGACTACTAGAGTAATTTGGAATGACCAAACGATAACGATATCTAATAGGGTTACAAAAGACTTTGGTGTCCTTTCTTAAATAAAAAATGCGAAGTTGTGATGTACAACGGAAGGTGTACAACTTGCCATTTCTCTTCAGATGTGTAGCAACATCTTCCCCTGTTTCCAGGGCTATCATAGCACTTACAGGACACTCATAAGCATCAAAGTAATATTTTAGCTGCTCCAAATGCCACTACATTTCTGTGTTACATTAGTAAGAACTGGTTTTGACTTAACACAGTATTTTTTGTGAATGTCACTGCCTAAACATGTTTCCACACATTTTCTTTTTTTTTTAATATTATAACTTTTTATGTGTTAAAGCATCTTTGTGAGATTGCTATTCAAAAGGCATTCCTTGAAGGGAAGGCTAGAAGCAGTTAGAAGAGACTGTAGCATCATTTTTTTCTAGCATCCATAAAAAGAAGTACAATACAAATACTCAGACCGCATCCAAGTGACCATGGGCAACACTCAGTGTTTCTGAGAAGTACAGAGCACTGACCTGTCCTTGCAGGTCCTGCCTCTCAAAATGCCTGCTGAAGAGTTGCTTCCACTCCCCCTTTTATGTTCCACATCTTGTTTGATTTTGAAGCATAATTCTGCATCCCTCCTACTCCGCAATGCTCTGTGCAACCTCAGAATTAAATTATTTGCAGTACACAAACGTGCTGGCAGCATCGATGCGCCTGCGCCACACCAGGCGTCTGATGAAACACAAAACGTTCCTCACTCCAACCAGCCTCATGTCACTGTGACCTTCAGCCAAACGTTAATGTCAAGAACTATTAATCATACTAAGGTAATTATGTACTGAGTGTTTTTCTTGGAAATATTCTTGTTTGCAAGCTTGTGTGTGTAAAATGTTACGCTCAAGATTATACCATTTTCGTAATGGTCTGGAACTGGACTTTGAAAAACATTATTACAAAACCAGAACAAGTCTTATTTATATTTCCTTAATTTTGAGACAAATAACTACAAATGACAGCGAAGAAACAGATGGGCTATCACAGCAAACAGAAACAGATATGGTCTCTGTCTAAACTGTTGCTGACTCGTGGCACCAGAACACTGCTTGAGCAAAAAAATGAGACAACATCCCACTGTCCTGTGAGCTATGGGATTTCATGTAACCAGATGTAATGATAAGAATTACAGCAATATTAACATGAAGTCTCTATGTTTTAAATTACAGACATCACAATCTCGTGACTGCTGAAATAGCACAAGGCTAATTTGTAAAACAGAAGTGTCCATGCAGGCAGCCGTGGACCTAGCAGGATCTCCGGGGTCACGTCGGTGAATTTCAGTGCCTTCTAAGTGATCTTTAAATGCCTAATCTTTCAACGATCTTTAAATGCCTTTTAAAACCTTCTGCAATATTAGAAGGTCCTGGCATGGTTAATGGGCAATAGCTATTCTGAAGTAATGTGAAAGACCTCTAACATCTCTGTTACAGCTCATTCATAATAACAGGCTCCAGACCACGCTAACGAGTTTTTTGCCTCAGAGCAATTCTTAAAATATTCAAAATAATCAGTGTGATTACTCTCCAGCTATATATATGTATGGGTGACATATGGGATCTCAGTGTCTTTCACCCTTTATCATACTGCTGTGAGAAAAAAAAATAGCTTGATGTCTTCATTAATATTTTGCAGGCCACTAATACACACTATGAAAAGCAGCCTTGCTTGAGAGAGGGATAAATTAACTTTCTGAACCACAGACAATTAGTTTTTAAAGATCGTGTGAGTCGAGTGAGCTCCTGAAGAAACAGAAAAAGGAAAATGTGGCCCCTGCCTATCAAAAAATTGAGATAACAATCAACTGGGAAGCAAAGTAAACGGCTTCTGTCTCTTCCAAAAGCAGACCAGCCAGGTCCCTAGATCCCTACTTTGCCCACAGGGTGAGCACACCGCTTGGGTGTCACATTGAAGGTGTATGAAAGAAGCTAAAATTGCTAAACTGCCCATGCGATAGCGATCAAATTGTGACATGAAAGAATAGCAGCTTTCTGCATCACAACCGCCTTCAGGAAAAACAATGAAGAACCTTAAAGTTCATTTGCAATGCAGAAAACCACATCCATGGGGACAATACTTTGCCCCAAGCTAAGCGCTCGCATGAAATGCTTGACTTTGGTTTAACCCATATATTCATTCAAGAGGACAAATTATTTTCAATATACCTAACCAGAATTTTACCTTATGGGTGACGAAAACCAGCAAGTCTGCCACTGCGAACCATATGTTAGACATAGCTGGCAATTCCTCTGCTTATAAATCTGACACTGGCTTTTATGAGCATTTGCTGAAGTCATAGTGATGAGGTTGTTACTTCAGAACTGAATAATGCAGTTTTATGGCTTGTAAATTCCCCACTGAACGGTTTGACGCGAGTTTGGGGAAAACAGACGGAGGCAGAATGGCTGTAGAGGAAGACTGTTGCAGAAATCTGCCATCCTCATTGCCCAGAGGCAACTCCATACTGACCCTTACTAAAGGCTGAGTCAGCAGCTTCAGAAGGTGCTGGAGATTTGAAAAATATTTCACAATGCATGACAAAAATAGAGAAATTTGTTTCACTGCTGTTTTCTGCATTGGTTTGAGAGTGGGAAGAGAGTATTCAGATGTTGTGCCGACCACGTTTAGTTCATCAAATAACATTTTGCTCCACAACATTATTTCGGTAGATCAGATCTGAGCCTATGGAATTTCTTGGTTTGTAAAAATACCCTATTCCACAGAGTTTATGTCCACACTAGGAGACAAGAGTCCCAGAAAAAATACTACCAGAGAAATTCAAATAATTTCTAAACAAATTAAGTGCTTTATTGCAAAAGATAAAGAGAAACTGCAATACAACACTGCAGTATAGCAATGCAAGAACTTGAATGTAGGGTTAGGGGAGTGGGGAGAATTCACAGAGAAACACAGCAAGGAAACTACAAAGTATAAAAGATTAATTCATATTTCCATGCAACATGCTAACTCTCAGAATATTTCAGGGCATACATATTCTCAGATACTGTGCCTAAACAAGAGTCTGGAGAAAGCTATTTCTGTCACTTAAAGGCAGATTTTTCTGTCACCAGTGCTGAAGTGGTCATTTTATTCCCCGCCAAACTACAGATCGCTTTGAAAGAAAAAAGGTTTCTTTTTTATTATGATGACCCTAAACCAGTTACAGCTGTCTAACAAAACAGATGTGAGACGGCAGAAGTGGAGGAAAGTTCACTGGATCGACTCTAAAAGAACTAATTGCAAGACAATACGCTATTCTGGAACCCTAAGTCAGTGCAGAAATGCTAACAGCTTTCATGTGAACTCCTCCTTCCTTCCCAATGGCACAATTTGCTGACAAACGTAAGCGCTGTTCAATTGTATTTGCTCCCTCCTGGGAAGCTGGGGTGATGCTCAGAATTCTAATGCTGTCCTATCACAAGAAAAAACAGAGCGATCCTTATCCTGACGATGTCCTGCCCCTTCCTCCTGTAATTATCCTCACATTTTTCATTTCCTGCAATCAAACGGAATCCCTGCAAACGAAGAAAAGCAGTCTTCCTTTTCAATTTTCCATTATCTTATTGAGTATATCCCATATATAATATAGAATACTTACTCACCGTGTAATCAGAGTACTTATTCACAGTCAACACTTCAGTCTCTAGAGCTCAAGGGAACATATTTAAGGTATCTTTAAATTAGCTATTGCAGTACTGATAGCATAGTAGCTATCAGAACAGGGAGCACAGCACCGCGTGCTGAATATTGCAGCTGCTTTAAAGTTACCGTAGGTATTTCTCAGACAGCTGCAATCTCAGCAGCATTTGCAATAAGGGACTTTTTTTGCATATTTATTGTAACTATCACAAGTTTAGAAATAAAGAAGGTAGGATAATGAAATAAGAAAGGGAAGGAGGGATGAGAAACAATATGAATCGGCTGCAGGAAGACAACAAAAACCAGCGTCACCTCCTTCATCCTTTCAGTTAACCAGGTTATTAAGTTGTGTCAGTTATCAAATTACCATGTAAAACAATTTTGAGGGGTCTAGATCTACTCAAATTGCAGTCAAGGGGAAAAAAAACCCAAACCAAAATGAATGGGATGAGGCTATCAGGTAGAGAGACTTTCTAGGGCCTAAAACTACATGGAACACTAGGAATTTTGGGAAGTCTTTACTTTGACTAAAGCTTAGGACTCTGAAAGAAGGTAAATTTGCAGCTTTGTAATGGACTTAAAACATTTGCTGAAATTTTCTCATAGAAAAGTGAGAAAGCATATGCTTACTTTTGGATGAGAGAAGGATATGGTGCTGGTCAGTAGCACGGACTGATGGGACATGGTCCTCAGGTAGGATGAACAAGCAACACCTAACATTCCTTCTTCTTTCTTCAATGTAAGGACATTTCCAAATAATTAGTGCTGGGAAATTGCCCACACATGGAAAGTCACATCAGGCATCAAGAAACAACAGAAAGAAGACCAGCAAAAGGACAACATGACTTACAAAACAGACTTTCAACTCTCTTACTTGTCAACCTTTGTTGACTCCAAACCATCATCTGAGCAACCCAACGTTCTGGATCAGAGATCTTGACTCAAGGAGGTATATAGAGATAAATGAGATGTCAGTCAGTTCTTTTTCCTCCTGTTTTGAGACTTATGATCTATATTTGCAGTTTAAAGAAACATTCTGACTGACGCACTTTCAATATTTCATACACTTAATCTTCATTTTTACCCAGATGGTTTGCTTAGTTAGATAATGTATATAATCAACACACCAGAAAGCCAAGAACTACAAGAATACATTACAAAAGATGTGGAAGACTCGAACAATACTGATACCGAGAACAGTTCTTTGAATTACATCACAAAATTTGCATGAAGCCCCAAATCTTGTGTAAACCTACAGTAAACGGAACCATCTTCTTTCATTCCAGTGGATAACCGCATGTCAGAGGTCTTGAATGACCCAAGCAGAGATATTGAATAAAAATGAGCCAAAGTCTATAAAAGAAATATTTAGTTTACAAAAGAAATGTTGCTATAAATACTCACAAAAAGCATTCCTGGCAAGTACTCATCAGAGGGAGAACCACAGATCTAGAAAGAGATACTAAAAATGAATGCTGAAGCTTAATTTTCTAAGAGATATCAGATTTTTAGTCTCTGCAGCCTCTAGAGACAGGAAGTGAATTGGATGATGTAAAAAGACTGTGATCAAAAGCTTGGATAGTCATAAAAAGGCTCTGGGGGAAAGGATATTGAATAACACCAACACTTAGTGTTGTACTATGGTCTGCACAGCTTCTTATCAATAAAAAAATTACTTACTTGACTATACCCTGGGGCAAACACTGTCCCCAGCTACTCCAAGGCCACTCAACTGAGGTCCATGAGTTCACGTAGAGGTAGAAAAGGGCAGGATTATGTTATGCAGTGTAACCCATCATTTATGAACCATGCTTAACAACATCCACTTATAATAAAAGAAATATGCAGAAATATCTAAATAGGCTGTTGTTAACTTTTTCTATAAAATTATCTTTCCCTTTTGGATAGATTAGTCTTTTTCAAACTAATGCAGCATATTCATGGGTGACTATCCATGTCATCAGAGAACATTAACATTAGAAATAATTATGAGCCATCTTAATTAATTAAAGCTGGTTTTCCACCCACTTGATTTTTAATCTATTGCTGTGCTAGCCAACTGAGCATTGACACACTGACAGTCAGAACCTGATTATATTCCCACCAGCATTTTCTGACAAAGCTAGGACCCAAACATCGACTTGCCTTTGGGAAAGAATGCAGCTCTTGGAAGGAATGTGGAACTAAACCCGAAAAAAGCAACATCAGACACAAGACTCGGGCACTTTTGTACTGATGTGTCTTCCCAAAGCCAAATTTCAAGAAGATGTATGCCTATACTGGTACAGGTAAAAGGCCAGAGCAACATCCATGTTACAAGCATGCACAAAAGTCAACAGAAACAACCTAACTGCCCTGCAATGTAGGGGAATAAAAATAGTATTATGTCTTTAATTTCTGGCATATCTTTAAAAAGGCTTTTCAGAAAGAATGGTGCTTGCATATTCCACATTCAAAGCCCCGTTGTCTCCAAATGATGTTAAAAATTTTGGCGAGGAGTAACTATGCCGCAGCTCTGCTACTGTCGGTGTCACCGCATAGAATTACAGGATAATATTTAGTGGATCAGAGGAGTCTTAATGTAAGAGCACCTATAAAAGCAGAGCATGTCACGTGACAAACCTCCTAGACCAAGACTGGCAGGGAATGGTGACGTGAACTTTCACTCAAGAAAAGAAAAAAATGAATGCAATCAATAAAAGCTACCAGTGGCTCAAGAAAATGTAACTCATTTCACAAGTAAGCTTTAAAACTCCTGTGGCTGTGAATTTTTCAGTTATGCTCATCTCTGTATAACTTCTGAACCTCATATTCATCGGCAACAAAGGACTGATGGGGGATGCGAAGGCTGGGGGGAGGCTTGGCTGCTGGACCATGAAATGGTGGAAGTCAGGGCCCTAAGAGGTTGGAACAAGGCAAAGATGGAATCACAGCCCTGGACTTCAAGACAGCAGACTGTGGCCTATTTGGGGATCTGCTTAGAAGAACCCCAGAAAATGTTATGTGGGAGCAAAGAGGGTCCAAGAGCTGCTGATTTTCAAGGATCACCTCCTCCAAGTTCAGGACAGTCCATCCCTAAAAGCAGGAATTCAAGCACAGGTGACAGGCAGCGTTCATGGCTGAATAAGAAACTGCTGACTGAACTCAAATGTAAAAAGCAAGCATACAAGAGGTAGAAAAAAGAACAGGAGAAATGTCTGAGCATGCAGGGATGGGGTTAGGAAAGCCAGAGTCCATCTGGAGTTTAATCTGATAATGGACGTGATAGGCAACAACAAGGTTTTCCGCAAGTTAGTAGCAGCAAAGAGAAGACTAGGGAAAAGTCAAGCCTGCTGCTGAATGGGAATGGAGACCTGGTGATGAAGGACATGGAAACATCTGAGGTATCCATAGCATCTCGTATTGACAAACTGACAAAGTATGTACTAGATAAGTGGACAGTGAGGTGGACTGAAAACTGTCAGGCACACAGGGTTGTGGTAAGTGATATAAAACCCAGCTGGAGGGCCAGTCAGTAGTGGTGCACACCATAGGTTGATACCTGGACCTACTAAATACTGTTTAGCACTCTTATTAATTACCTGGGTGATGGGGTGGAGTTCATCCTCAGCAAGTTTGCAGATGATACAAAATTAGGAGGAGAAGCTGATATACCACATGGGTATGCTGTCATTCAGAGGGACCCCAGGAGGATGAAGAAACGGGCTGACAAGGACCTTATAATGTTCAACAAATAGAAATACCAAGTCTTGAACCTGGGAAGGAATAATCCAGAGCACTAGAACAGGCAGGCATCCAACAGCAGCCCTGCACAGAGCGGTCTGAGGGGCCTGGTGAACATCAAGTTAACCATGTGCCAGCAATGTGTCCCTGCGGCAAAAAAGGCCAACAGCCTCCTGGGCTGCATCACCAGGTGGAGGGAGTTGGTCACTCTCCCCTCTCCTCAGCACTAGTGAGGCCACACCTGGAGTGCTGTGTCCATTTCTGGGCTCCTTAGTGCAAGGGAGACATGGACATACTGGAGACAGTGCAGCAAAGGGCCACTAAGTTAAGGTCTTGAAGCATTTGAGGGGATTCCATGAGGACTTGGGACTGTTCAGCCTGCAGAAAAGAAGGCTCAGGGTGGGTCTGATCAATGTATATAAACACCTGATGAGGAGTAAAGAAGCTGGAGCCAGAGTCTTCTCAATGGTGTCCAGTCAAAAAAAAAGAGGTAATGAACACAAACTAAAACGCATTATTTACTGTTACGGATGGTCAAACGAGGTTACCCACAGAGGGAGTGTTATCCTTGGAGATACTAAATATCCAACTGGATATGGCCCTGGGCAAACTGCTTAGCTGACCCTGCTTTGAGCAGGAAGGTTGGACTAGATGATCTCAAAAGGTACCTTCTGACCTTAACTTCTCTGTGTCTCTGTGATAATTTTTTTCCTAGTATTTCTATATTGTGCCTCCTATAGTGTGAAAATACACAACCTTTTAGGACCACAACAGTCAAAAATACACATATGCTTCCATACTCACAAGCTGTCTACACAAATAGAGTAGCAGATGTTTTACAGACACGCATTACTGTGCATTTCTGACCACTTCAAAATTGTACCACAACCTCCGTTCTTTGACCGAGAGAGAGAATTGACCCAAATCCCTACCCAGCAGAAAAGCAGTTACCCTTTATTCATTGTTTTTCAGTCAAAGGAAAAGAATAAAAGAGTGATGTGCATGCCGCATGTACCAGGAATGCTGGGAAGCAAAACGCCAGCAAGCAAACCACATCTGTACTCCTGGTATATCATTTTACACTGTTCATGGCTGGAATGTGCTAAATCAGCATGGCCTAATTGGCAGCTGGAGAGTCAAACCCAATTCAGCCTTCTGCCTTTTCCCTGGGCAACGCAAAGAATGGCTGGCTGAGCAGCCAAACACCTCCTCCCACGCCAGTTCGTGGGCCTCCAGGCTCTGCTGGCTGGCTCAGATGGAGCAGATGGGAAGAGGTTGCTATTTCTGTGAAAGAAAGGGAGGGAAAAATCCCTGGTTGCCAGTGGGGTGAGAAGTCCCCAAGCAGGGGAAAGGTGGGAATGAGTTGCTGCTGCCCTGGGGTGGTGGGGAAGGCAGGTGTTTATGTAGGAAGGGTGAAGATATGCAGATGATGTTAGAAGAGCGGGTGGTCTTTAAGGTGGAGGGATGTGGGACAGCCCTCTCTGGGATGCTACAGAATGGATCCACCTGCCAAGATCACTCCGCACAAATACACATCCACAAATCCCTCCTACATAACACTTGTGATTAAATGCCTACTAACATTGCAGCCCTAATTCCCCATTTTGCCCCTCCAGGTGTGAGCATACCTCCTCCCTGCCCAGGTGCAATGCCCGTCTTCTCTGGTATTTGCATCGCTGCAGCCACCCCGCAGTGCAATCACAGAATCACAGAATCATCAGGTTGGAAGAGACCTCTGAGATTGTTGAGTCCAACCATACCTATCTCCTTACTAAACCATGTCACACATGCAAGGAGACTGCATGGATAGAGCTGCCCATCTGGTAAACCTCTTCCAAACCTCCTGAAGTCCTCTCTTCTTTGGCCCATTATACTGTTTAAGCACCATCGGTGCTTTAACTGAATCCTGTAAATAAAAAGAGGAATAAGGGACATTAACTTTTTGTCTCACCTAATGACTGTTAATAACTTTCACTAGCAGTCTCCTGCCTCTCAAGTAATTTTTCCGGGCTAATTTTACTTTAGCTATGCAAAATTAAGATGTAATTTTTCGCAGATATAAACAAATATGCCTATAGGCACAGGTACAAGCAATATTAGACAGAAGAGTCACGGCATTGGAATTTATATTAAAACTTAGTAGCTTGACTGACCCAAGAGAGAATGTGTTAGACACCGACATTCAGAGGAAAATGTATTTGGTGCACAGATTTTATGCATTCCCTGTATTATAACTGCACACATGTATACAAACTACTGTGCTAGCCTTACTGCTCCTACATGGGGTAGCACTCTGGCCAAATGCATAATATTGTTTGCAAAAAAAAAGGGCTAACTCCAGGCCCTAAATTCAGCTTGCTTATAAGACAGGCTCACACAAAGCTAATTCCCTACTGAGTCTGAAGGGAGATGCCCATCTGCTCTTCTCAACTGGAGATGTATTTCCACAATGAAAAACAGCTGCTTGGAAAACTTTAAGGGACAGTAACTTAGAATAATACAAACGAAGACAAGTTATACCAGAAAAGTCATTTCAAATCCCATGCATTTCTGATAACAAACCAACAGGCCTGCCTGACATGTAAATGCCCTCTCCAGCGAGGAGTTCTGTATTAGCATCGCTAATCCCCTAGGAGCCACAGCTCCAGGGAATATTGTCTACCCTGCAAGGAAATTATCCATCTCTAAAAGCCGCAAGATGCTAGACAGATGGGTAATCAATGCCACACACTGAAGACATTGAGCACTTTTATACCTATCGGTCTTGTTCCACAAGACAACCGGTAGGGCAGACAGGGTGATGTGGCCTCAGCTGTCAGGGAAGGGAGAGTCTAAGCAGGAGATGTCTGGAAACAGCTGGGAAACCTCCCCACACCTTCTACCCCGTGATAAGCCAGTAATAAAACAATACTTTGGAAACCAAGTAAGCATTCATATTTAGTGTGGACTTGCCTTCCAGTGACCCCTGCAGCACTGTACAACGATGGGAAAGTGTCACAGTGTTCATTTTACATGGCGCAACTGACAGCTCATCTAAGGGGAGTGATGGAAATGAAATCCAAAGCTGCAACCTTGGCTCTGTGGTAATCCAAAAAGTTTTACCACTAATGTTGGTGGAGCCAAATTTCACTCAGATCTTTGGACTCCTGTACATCCCTTTGCACATTCCTTTTTTTTTTTTTTTTTAGTATGAATTTGGTTTTGTTTTTTACAGTGTGGGAAGAGCTATTCTCTAGTATTCCTCTTCCTTGTCCTTCTTACAAACACACTTACTACACACTAGGGAAACAAAGCCCACTTCTGCACTTTTTAATTCAGGAGTCCCAGGGTGGATATAGAGATAGATGAACACCGTGAGAAGCTGAGAGTAGGAAAAAAATCTGACATTTTAAAAAAGAAATCTGCAAAAGCTGATGAACTGAATTTGCCTGTATTTAAACTGGCAATGTGCACGGGTAGCAATGCAACCTTTCTCCTGATGTCCTCTGAACGTGCTCTCTCCTGGATCTGCTGGGATCAGTCGTAGGAGCACAAAGACAACTCTGTGCCCATAATCATTCAGATCGAGGCCTGATGTGAGGCACGTGGTAATGGCAGCATCACCATGCCTTGGCCATGATGCAGCACTTACTTTCGTTACTTTCAATCTTATAAAAGATTAATTACTTGTTTTTCTATCCTACCACTGATTTCTGCTGGATGTTCTCTCCCATAGCTGGCTGACTCTTTGACTCCTTTCAAAATCATCTTTCTGTTCCCTGACCCCATCACATTAATGATTCTGCCTTACAGTGAAGTTCCAGCCACAGCACAGCTCCAAGACTTCCTTCAGCCCCATGGATCCCCTTCTCTGCCCACGAGTGCTTTGATCCTTCCTGATGTCATTATACTGTTTTAACACAACATCATCTGGGCACAATGTTCACGGGGACGATCACTTTGATAAAGACTTTGCCAAAGTCCTGGATTGGGCTCGCTAAGCTTATGCACCTCTGGAGGAGACCAGTTCACAGATTCAGGCAAGGTGCTAAGACACCAAACCTGGTATGTAGATAAAAGGTATGTCTTGAATTAGTGTTACAGAGGGACACTGACTTCTCTTGTCACCATAACCAACCAGCACACACTCTCTCCAACTCCAAACACAAAAACCAACCAGAAAACAAAAATTCCAATCAAACCAAATCAAAACCATGCCAGGTTCTGTTCTTAAAGACACCATGTGCCCCTAAAGGTACCATCATGCCTTTGAGCAGAGCTAAATCGCATCAGCAACAGCTAACTAGTTTCAAGCTACCACACTGCTTTTGAAGCACAGAAGACAGCCCCACTCCATACCTGGCAAGCCTGGGGCAGCCTCATCCCTCACCTCCACTGGGAAAAGCAGCAGCTTTCACCAGTACCTCTCATCCTAGGCAGAGGAGTGAAGCAACTCTGGTTGATGCAAGGACAGACATGTGACGATGGCTTGACCTGGTGAGGCTGCTTCCAACAGCACATACGATCAAATACAGTGAGCATGCTACAGGCTGTTTAAAACCCACAATGAGGGGACAACATGCTCTTCAGTGATGGATGGCTGTACACAAGCTCATGCATAAAATTAGAAGCAATCAGTAATTTCCATTCTCCCATGGAACTGAAAGGAGGAGGATGATTATAGCAGCAACTGCTAGGGCTGTTATATCAAAAGGTCAACCTGAAATTTCATCACCTCCACCCCTCAATACATACTCACAAAACAAAGACTAAACTATTCACATTTCAAGAGCTTGTAACATGTCATGCAGTAACAAATCAGAGCCCAGAATCACTCACTTGTCATAGTAAAACTAGAAGGTCTGTCCGTAGGTATATTTGAAGTTGAGGAGGTCTAATAAAACCTGGGTACATTTTCATGTCACTTGTTTCACACACTTCAGCAAAACAGCTTGTACTTCTTCTTATTGAGAAATTTTGCACCCTATTAACCTCTCTCTATTGTAACAGGAACATGAGCCCAGCAACATTTTTCTCCTGTGCAGGAACCAGAGGCTGGATCTGTGGCTGGGGACTAATCCTTCTCTTTGATTTTTTCAGTCTCAGTACATTTGCAGAACGTAATCAACTTAAAATCCACATCCTTGCAGGATTAAAATGTGTATTGCTATTAGCAGTAAAAAGAGAACCACCGTACTGAAGCAGGAATATCAAACTGGCATTGTCCCTTTAATATAGAGGCAGCTTCTTCTGAAATAAAAGCCATAATATCTATTGGTTTCAATTTAAAATTGCTAAATGTTTTGTGATAGTGATAAGAGAAAATTGAATTAACTTCTTTCAGTTAACAGCTTCACCTTCTAGCAAATACCATCAATGAGGAAATGATATACTGGTTCAATATAATGCTCAAGTCTGATACCCCACAAGAATATCAGTGAAATTTTAGGTGATGAACACTGCAATATTGAACATTATATGAAACTGAGGAAAAAAAATGAGGGAATCTTGAGTGCATTAAAAGCAATTACCAGCTAAACTAAGATCCATGATATGACAAGCTACAACACAGGAATGCTTTTCCTGCTTGAACTGCTTCATCTGCTCCCAGGCTTCAAACAGAAGTCTGACTTAGAGCTTCTGAATTTCATGACCTTCTAACACAATTTGCTT
Source organism: Neomorphus geoffroyi (assembly GCA_033558235.1). Lineage (NCBI taxonomy): Eukaryota > Metazoa > Chordata > Aves > Cuculiformes > Neomorphidae > Neomorphus > Neomorphus geoffroyi. The sequence continues at coordinate 16,987,052 of JAUMJM010000017.1, forward strand.
AGTTCACACTAAATCCTTGCAGATAAATAAGGCAGCTGTTATTTTGATGGCATAAAACCAGTCTGAACCTGTTGCAATACATTCCGTTACAGAGCAACAATATACAATAGGCCATGCACTGCGATTATCTCAACCTAAAATGTACATTTACTTTTGACATCAAACACGGGGGATTTTTTAAGGAATTTTTGTAGTTAGTTCAGTGTACTCAACTAGGGGAAAATAAATCTTATTTTCTCTTTAAAGGTTCTGACACCAGAAGGCACGAAGGCCTGGTAAACAGCTGAATTTTGGTCACTTCAGCAGATATTTTGGAAGGAAGAAGTAGCAGGAACAGGCCAGAAAATTATTTTTAACGTCCAAGGCTTCTTACAAGTCAAACTGGATGACATTTGCTATTAATTCAACCTCACTTATCCCTGATGAGGTGAAGGATAGGAGCATTGTCTGAGAATTTTTGTTCACCCTGCCTTTGTACTAGGAGCAAACCCTTTTCTCAGTGGAGAAGACAAAACGCACCCTGCTCCAGAAGAAAGAAAAGGTGTTAAGTGGCAAATGCAGGGGGGCAGGGGATATTTTAAAAACTGACTATGGATATAAGAAAAAACATCATCACTTTCAGACTAAGTCGATCTATACAAAATCCTTTTTAATAAATTAAGAGAAACAGAAGACAGTCCTAACCCAGGGATATTGTTGCCTCCAAGCTACTTGCTTTACAGCCCAGATGGACTCAACTTTTTCAGAGGACAAAATCCCATCATCTCTAAATCTCCCCAAAACGTTGAATATCAAATCACGTATTTAATGCATTTTATAGTGTCATCTGTGCAGGAATATATTCCATAAAAAAAGAAACAAGTGAACAAGAACATCCTGACCTGAAATTTCAGTCCCAACAGGTTTTTATAAGGACATACACATGGTACTCCTGTGCCCAGCACTACCAGAGAACTGTAAAATCTTTAACGCGTATGCTCACAACAGTCCTGTAAAACAAGGGAGTATTATTGCCACTAAAGGCTCAAGTCTGCACTACAAGAAAGATGTTACCACATCACATGGCATTGTTTTATACTAATGAGAGAAGGCAATCCTTCAACAGTTCCCGAAATACCTTTCAGTATTAACATTGTACAGAGAATCGAGATGCAGAACAATTGCATTGTCCATAAGAATTGCAACGGAAGTTGTAGGGGAAGCACACAATGTTCTTTCCCAGCCATCAAATTCTTCTTTTCCTCCAGTCTTCTTATTCAGACCTAATATTTATTATCTTGAAACCTCCTCCGGGCTTTATTTGCCATCTACATAGGATCTATAGGCAAACAATTATTACAGTACTAGTGCACGCCTGATTACTCTGTAATTATCAGTTTAAGATAGACAGAGCAACTCATATGAGGAATTCAAGCCTCCTGAAGTTTTTGATGAGGAAGGAGAAAGAACTCACAGGTAATTAATGTGGAACTCTATTTTCATTTGCCATCTATGTCAGGCGTCTTTGGCCTTAGTGAATCTACACTATGAGAGAAGAAAAAGGTCTCACTTCAGTTACAGGCGATTGCCTAAACGCTGACTGAGATGGGTGCTCTGTCTGAAGTGTCAAAAGCTATGGCAAAAGTGAGTTCACTTTGAAAAGTTATGGGTATACTTGAATAGCATGGTTTTATATTAAGGATAAAAGAAAACCATATTGTGGTTGAAGTCTGGCATGTGTTTGGGAATGTAAAACAGAACACTTGCAGAAGAGACACTGGCAGGGTCTCAGTTATAACAGGCAAGTTATTTCCATTATAATATAACGCAGATATTTCAAATATGTCCAACATTTAGAATTTTTGTACAATCACAGTCCTTTTGAAAATCCACTATAATAGTCAGATATACTAGTTTTAGTACATATTTTTACATGCAGCTACAGAATTTCAGACTCCAATAAGAGAGTCAATTTTTACTACCCTATATCTACAACAGTTTTGCCTTCAAAAGATCAATGCATATTTATAATCTTTAACTCCTTTTATTCTCATGATACAAATAAGTTAGGGCGTTGGGTTTTTTTCTTAGAAGTGGTAAATATTTCTTTTTTATAAAATATCTTGTAAATAATCTGTTTTCTTAATGTGTAAATTCCACAAATTAGATATTAGTACCCTGGGATTTTGCTTCAGAATAACAGTTTTGCACAGTAGGTGCAATTTCTTTTTCCACACAGCTAACCATTAAAGTAACATTAACTTTTACTACAAAAATAATAAGGAATTCTATGTAAAAATGGAACAAAAAATCTTGAAGCAAACAAAATTCAATGATAAGACCTCTCCCTATCCCTATTAATAGACCAAATAACATAATTTAAGCATCTGATTCCTTAAACAATGAAAATCTTGCCGGGGTTCAAAAAAAGGAAAGAAAACTGCGTATGTTTGACATTAGTCCACTTAGCACTAGATGAAATACAAAGGAAACCTGTTTATCTATCTCTGAAACCAGCAGCTATTGAATATGACTGTGCTTTGTTTTTTCTGTGGGCAAGGAAGTATCTAAATCACTGCTTTACACCACCCATGCTGCCATAGTTTCACACTCTTGCCAGAGTCCAGTTTTATTCTTGCCATTTCACAGAGAACCAAGGCTCAGCTTTAGCCCTACGAAATCAAGTTGAAGCTTCCTTTGTTGTCGCCAGAAATCCCCAGTGGATGGTTCTGCACCACCTACCAGAGATACCTCTGGATGAATCTCCGTTAGAGGTGGTTATTTCTTTCCACCGACCGTGGTAGAAGATTACAGAAGCTTTCTCTAGGCTAGATGCTTAACTTCAAAATATAAAGAGCCAGATCGATCCCAGTCTGACCAGGAGAGAGACCTGACATCCATCACAAAGGAAACACAAAGCACAGCACCCACCTAAGGCTGGGTGGTGGGTGTCCCGGATGGTCACTGGGCCACCCTTGCATGGGGAATGGACCAGTCCTACAGGAACATTTGCAGCTCCGACTTCTTAGAAACACACATGGTGCAGCCACACTACGTAAGGAAGGCCACGGCGGGAGGTGAGGTACAACAGACACTCGATAAAAAGGGTGTGCACAGTCCTCAAAACTGACCCCAATGTCCCAAATGAGTTTTATCCTTCCATGCTTATCCAAAAGAACTTACTGTGTCTCCTTTTTGCAGGCTATTTCCTCTCCCAATAGGTAGGGTGAAAAATATTTGAACAATGGCAGTGAGCCACCTGATCCACTCCGCTACTGACACCAGTATTTTCGTACTGTAGGCAATGGACATCAGCGGCACCACTACAGTCCTGCTGTTTCGTCTAAATGACACTGGATCACACGATATCGATGAGGCCACTCCCTTACAATACCAGTTGTTCCTATGAATAAAGGTCACTTACTTGACCCCAAATGAGAAAGAAGAGGTCTTTAAGACTAGCACAGCTATTCCAGCAAACTCAGGCTGGGAGTGGCTTGTGATTGGGTAATTAGAGGACTGAAAAATGCCTTGCATCAATGCCAGCTCTCTTATATCTGAACATATACATATTTATCTATATATATATTTACACAGGAAGAATGAAAGACTCTCTATTTGCTCCAAATATTCACTGAGATGTGAAGAATCTCTCACTTCATGAGTGTACTGAAAAATAAACAAGTGTTGTAACATACATTCTGAGAACAAGCCGTGGCTGTTCATAAAGCTTCGAGTGGTCTGCCAGTCGTTTCTGCCTTCGGACAGGCTGCAATTGCTGCCTTTCAGCTGGAGTGAACCTCCAGCCTGGTGCCTGACCTTGTGGTCACCCCTACTTTCATCCTTTATATTGGTTTAGCAGACAAAAAGGCTTTATAAAATCTGTGCCTAACGTGTTTTGGCAAAGTACAACTCGATCCTATTTTGCTTTTGACAGAGTTCTCCTAATTCTGGCCACTTTTGTAGTTTCACTTGCTGTGACTGTTCAGTATCATCTAGGGACTGAAACGTGCAAGTGGTACGCTGCTCGTAAAATGAAAATCCCCAAAAGCCTCCTTCAGGCCAAAGGAAATTCACCCCCTGCCCTTGAGCTGAGATTTCCTCGTTCTCGGTCTCACTGGACTCGAGTTTGGAGGCAGAGATTGGCTCCATGTGTCAGAGGAGAAGCTGCCAGCTCCCAGTGAGGCTCAGGTCTGGCACAGACCCCAGTAGAGACCTCAGCAGCAGGCGTGATGGCTGGGACATATGACAGAGGTGGAAAGGTTGGAGCTTCCAGAGCAAATGGGATGAGAAAGCTGGCAGATCTGCAAATAAACAAGATTTGACACAGATATTTTGGCCACTGTTTGCTCGTAGGTTTGGAAACAAAAAGATCATCTAAAGTTTCTCAACAAGAAAAGCCACAATGAAATCAACACGAGAGAGGAATGCAGGCTCTTGCAAATACCCAAGACTTCAAGTAACAAATTCCAGAAAAAGAATGTGAAGCTGATGCTTGCTGATACTTTCTGATCAGAAATATTGAACCATCTCATTTGTGTTTATGCAACTACACCTGACTCTGAACTCTCCTAGAGATCCACTCCTGCCCTCTCTTCCAACTTTGGAGTCAAAGATAGGTACCAACTCAAACCCAGACACGGAATTTTATCTCCTCTCTCCTCCAAAGAAGTAAAAACAAATACATGCTACGTTACCCAAGGTGGGATTAATCTAAGTATAGTGATCTAAAGCAGTGGAATCTCTGTCACCTTAAGGCCTTTTCTGTAGTCAGCAAAGACAGGCTGCCCTGGAAAGGAGTTCACCCTCTGTGCATCATAAGATGGGATGTGTTTACTTCTAAATGAACTAAATTGGATGACGTAAATTCCCACCAGAGTGTGTCATTTTTCACATACCTTCTTTCCTATACAAGTTCAAGACAATTGCAAAGAGCAAAACAGCTGCCAAAACAAAGCTAAAAAAATAACTGGTCTGCAACAGTTCAGGGCAATTCTTGGCTTCGGCTGAGGTCAGGAATTCCTGTAGCAGTAAATGAGAGCTTGCACTCTGAATTTCATGGTAGAACCTGTGATGGGGATTGTGACAAAGCCACTGAATTCCTGGCCCGTGCCATTCCTGTGTCAGAGGATTTCTTGCCCCACTGCAGTGTGCTTGTGGCACTTCCATGCTGACAGGAGAGCACACACAGACTGTGTTAGGGATAAGAATCAGCTGCTTTAACTTGCTGCATTCAAACGCTGAAAGGCAGATGGCTTGAGCCATTCTGTACCCAGCAAAGTGGTGAAGATAAGAGCCAGAGGGGAACTGTAGTACTTCAGGAGCTCCTTATAGCCTTGCTCTTCCGTTCCCTTGATCCTCATTAAATGTTTGCTCAATCCATCCAACTGATTCAACTACTGTTTTCCCAGCTTAGCTCTTTTGCAGGGACTCTGGCAAGACAACCATTCCTGACACGCAGCCGGGATCCCCAGCAACACATTGCAGAAGGAAGAAAGCCACATAGTACAAAACAGATGAGGAAGAAATGGAGGAAGACATGGGGACATCCAGACCGTAGTCCACAAGACTGGGCAACTCTCTTTTCCATGCCCAGAAATGAAGCTGAAAGGCTAAAAAGCAGATCTGAATGAGCACTACTGTGCAGGTTGCTTACAGTTTCAAAGAGTACTCTCATGTGTCATAAAAACAGTGAGCTGGAATTGCGACAGAATCCATGAAACAGAACAATTTTAAAGCCTCATAAATGTTGGTTGAAGTTATTTGTGGATATTCCAAATAATGCAGGAGATGGTAACGTGGACAGAGAGCTAAGAGGATGCAATTTCGATCTGTTGCCCCCTAATCTCATCCTAGGAAAGTTTCCAATGAAGTCCACATCTAAATAAAAAAGACTACCCAACTGAAAAAAAAAATAATCGCTGGCAACAGAATGGGAGCTTAGGGATCTCTTGCCTCTGCACAAGCTTCAGTTATCTATGGCCTAAGAATTACAAACTGAAGGACTCTGGCTCTCCAGGACAGCTCTTGGCCGACTACCGATGCATAAGGATCGATTAAGAAAAGACCAAATAGACCATAACCATTATTTGTTTAAATTATGCTATTGCATTGGAAAGCATCTGTCTTTAATAAACCTATTTAAAGTCAAATTGAAAACAATTATATCTATTAAAATATAGGGTATTAATGCTGTTTTACTTACACTGAATAACTGAAACAGTACATGTTTGTTGTCAAAGTTTTAATATAATTAAAATATCTGAAGTAGTTTATTAGTAACAAGTTAAATGGAAGACAGTGGTTAAGCACCTAGAATAAGAACTGTTAAAGCAGATTCTGACAGCACAAGTCTCTTCTGCAAATACACAGATAATGTATCTTTCTTGACAGTTTATTTAAATATTTTTGGTTCACTGAATAATTCATTCCAAGTTGAAACCAACTACGAGTTGAGGAAAAAAACAAACTAAAAAGCTTCAGCGACAGCTTGCTTTCTAATTTAATCTTGTGAATCAAAGCACGGGGTGAGAGGATGAGCAGTGCAATTCTAAAACCTTGAAGGCTGTTATCAGAAATAAGCAGATAAGAGGTTTTCGTCTAATTATTCACTTTGTTTTAAATGATAAAACTTGCAGGAAAAATTACCTAAAGTCAAAATATATTCCATTTATAAGGTAGCTCCGACTCTAAAAACATTTTAAGAATGTTGCTTTTGAACACTTCCACTCTGATGTTTTGTCCTTCACCAACAGAGTCCTGGGATGGGACAGAGGCCACCGCTCTGTGCTATGAATACATAAGGAGCAGGTTTAGATATTGCAAAGAGTAAGATGACTCAGCTGTGTAGACCACATGCTTAACACGAGCGTAGCACTCCTGACATCAAAGCCCTGTTCCGCCACCAACCTCAACTCTAGGAAAGCCACAGGCTTTCTACAACCCCCACACTGGCCAAGAGACTTTCCGTCTTTATTTTAATTTGCGAAGTGATGGGAGCAATCTTTCCCTACCTCCCTTGCAGCCATGCAAGAAAAGCAATCGAGCTGAGGTCTGAAGGGCACTTTGCACTACAGAAAATTCCATGTACTTAAAGGAAATTGAAAAGCTAGTGCTAAAAAGGAAAAGGAGGCAGGAGGAAGTGTTCAAGACTACTCCACTGCTCTCTTAAAGCAGATTCAAACCTGTACATTATCATTACAGCTAAGAAAATGTAACTCCACCTAGGTAAATAAGAAGAAAATGAAGAAATTTAAGTGCGAAGGATTCTTCCTTCAGAAATCAGGCTACTGCAATATTTGCTTTCTGTTAAAATCCTTCAAGCTGTAAATTTAAAGTATCACAGATCCTTTATTACTCCGAGAGAACAAATTTATGGTGCTGCATTTGTATCCAGAAGAAAAAAAGGAGGAAAAAATAATTATTCACCTGACACTCAAGTTATGCAGTCGTTTGTTAGCTCTGCTATATTACTGCACAAGAGAGATAAAGTACCATCCCTGGGAAAGCTTTGAATGCTGTGATGTAGCCAGCAGCCTCTTGGGCGCATTTCCTTGAACAGAGCTGCATTTCAGTCGCTGCACCGGCGTTTCTCTGAGCGTTGTGCTGGAAATGAAGGGCTGGCAGACTCCCTTGCTGGAGTGCCTGGCTGCTGTCTGCAACGAAGCAATGTCTGGAGACACTCTCAAACAGTTTTCTTCAAAGATGCCGCTTCATAAAATTTCAATATATAAATGAAGTTGGGTCATGTCAAATGTTGTTTGGGCACAAGAAAAATACTACTGCTGTGATGGACATAAAGTCTACCTGAATTGCACGGTTTGGCATCAGAAAATCCCAACCGATTCAGTACCAGAGGGAAAGAAACAGCAGCAAGAGTTACTGTTATCAGTGGTGGGACACAAATGCTCAAACTACACTGGTGTGCTTTATTTCCACTCACATGAAAAGTAAATTATTCTACCTCTATAAACAACCTTCTCTACTTCAATTCTTCATGCCAAAAAAAGAAAAACAAGAAGCTTTACTCCACATCATATGACTACAGAGAGACTTTTTTTGTTCCTGAGATGCTGCAGAGGAGATGAACGTGTGCCCAGGCACCCCACCACTCCCCATGCACTCAGGTGCTCACCTGGGTTTCGGTGGTCAGGAGGAGGACAACCGGCTCGTTGCACCCTCTCCCCCCTCAGTGCAGAGACGGTCACAACCTTGAAATTGTACACCTTGGGCAGTCCCAACTCCTTCCTGCCTCCACAGGGGACTGGTACCCAGCAGCGTGGGGCACCCAACATGGATTTGCTCACTGCTCTCGTGAGCTTGAGCATCATGATGGCTGCAGTGCTAGCTGTGTGTCGCAGGATGTCTGAACTCAAGGGATCTTATTTAGTTCCTAGGTCCTCAGTGAGGAAACAGAAGCCGCCGAAGCATCTTGGCTTCCCAAGGCAAAGCAGGAGTTAGTTGTTTTGTTTATCATGTTTGCTTCTTCCAGGGTGGCCCTGTGTGTCTTAAGCACAAGGAGTTTTACAGACGCAAACAACATTCCTGGGCCCTTGCTGCTGTTTCTGGTGGGTGTGGAGTCATCCCTTGCCAACACCTAAGCTGCTTCTCAGTATCTCCTGAGGCCAAGCTTTACCCCATGACAAGATCATCAATTATCTTGTTAACAATCATAATCTTAAGGCAGTATTTAGTCTTTAGGGTAGGTAAAAAGTCACTGGGGGAGATGTCATGAGATAGCACAATGGCTAATTGGGGCACCATAACGGAACACTCCAAAGCAAGCCGGGCCGTAGCAGAGCAGTCCTACAGAACAGGTATTCCAGATCTAGGATTTATAGAAAAATTAGGAGTTCAAGAGGAATTACTCTAAAAAGACACAGGATGGTGCTAAACTTTTTAATAGTGTTTTGACCTATCGCATATAAAATACAACAGATATGCAGCTTTTTAGTGTAGAGCATGTTCCAGATACAACATATATTTTTTCTTATTTTCTATTAGAAGTTGCATGAGTTTTCTGCAGGCAGTTTATGCCTATATATTTTATTTGAGAACCTCTGTTAGTCCAATGATGATCCAAAACTACTTGAACGGTCTCATGATGACATTTTTTCCTTTACTGTTAAATCCTTTCAAAAGGTGAAACGTTCTCCATGAATGCCTGGCTAGCTGCCCGGCATAGAAAAGAGATGAAGCACCTGCCACCTCCCTTCCTGTTCCTATAAGGAGGAGAGAAAAGCGAAATCTTCTGTCTTGAAAAGCACGAGGTGAGCTGCACAGAGAGGCTATTGTGTATAGCTGCTGTGGGAAGGCATGGGGCAAGGACTCCAATGAACAATCAAGAGGAATCAGGAAAAATATCATCCTCAGACAAAAGGGAACTCCAACCAGAAAGAAAACAGCAAGTAAAGACCTTGAAAATTTGCTTTTAGTGCTCTTGAGCAATCTTAGAGCAATGTTGGCACACCTAAGAAGACACTGTCCTGCAGATATGACGCTACAAGGTCCCCTTCCTGTTGGAGGGACTCGTTATGGCAGGAGGACCTGCACCGGCTCTGCGGTACACACCAAAGTTACAGCCAGTTTAACAACGAACGCAGCCACCTCCCGGTGTCTTTTCTCTCATGGAGGCTCAGGAAAAGAAATCGGGGTCCATCATTAAAACACAATACCAGACACATACATCATAATCTGATATTGAAAAGAAACAAAAGAAACTGTTCAGGGTTATTAATCCTCACCTTCTGTACTATCGCTATCGCCCATAAAAAGTACAGTTAGTTGTGTATAAAAAATTGTTTATATGTGACTTTAATTTTCTCTTTTTTAATTAGCAGGATTAAGTAGGTTTAGGGGGTTTAATTAAAACTAACTGAAATAACTGTCTGATGGTTTTAAGGATTAAATGCTTTTCCATCCGTAAGCTGAAAAGGGTACAGCATGTTTGCAACACGGAGGTTGTGGAGAAGGTCAGACAGTTCACTGAACACAGTCTCTTTCCAGAAAAGTGCCACTGACAACTTTTTCTGCCAAAAGAAAACAGGTCAAGAAACGGTTGAGTTGATGCCTAATGAAAATGATATTCTTTTACTTTCCTATAGCCAGGGAATCTGAATTGGAGAGACCAGTTACTCCAGCTGTGTGCTGTTTGGCTCTTGAGAGGCAGAAGGATGGAGAAAAAGTCTTACAAGGTGCAGCTGAGGGAACTCAGTCTGTAGAGAGGTGGGTGCTGGTCTCTTCTCCCAAGTGACAGACAATGGGATGAGAGGAAATGGCCTCAAGTTGCACCAGAGGAGGTTCAGATTAGACATCAGCAAAAATTCCTTCACTGAAAGGGTGCTACAGACACTGTCAGAGGGTGCCCAGGGAGGTGGCTGAGTCATGATCCCTGGAGGTGTTTGAAAGATGGGTAGATGAAGTGCTCAGGGATATGGTTTAGTAGCGGACAGGTATGCTTGGACTCGATGATCTCAATGGTCTTTTCCAACCAAGCGATTCTGTGATTCTACGTGCACGAGCATGTCCAGGCACCCTAAGCACCACTCTCCGACCCCTCATACCCTCTGCATAGGGATAGGACGGAAGTTGTACTCCATGAAGAAAACAGATACTGTGGAACGCAAGCAGCATCTTTACAACCAGCAAAATGACATAGTTTGCATACTGCATATAGTTGCCTCGTGGACCTCACTGTTACAGGATATAGAAGAGATTAAATGAGTTCAAAAATGGATTAGATTTTGGTAGGGGATGGATTCATCAACAGCTGTAAAACAGAATGGTTTGGATGCAAATTATGGCTCGGTGAGTCTTTATAGTATTGATTACTGGAAGTTGGAAGAGCATAGCAGAGAAAATGTCTCTGGATTTCCTCTGTTTCTTATATTCTTTGGTCCAGCCCTGGTGTTATTGCAGTCTTTGCACAAGTGAAAATAACCTCTCTGTGTGCAAGAGACTGCAGCAGGGAAGACAGAACTACTTCCTATTAGGCAGCAACTCCATTTATGGCCCTGAAAAAGGTGTTTGGCCTCTCCTCTCTTTCTGCAGTCACCATCCTGCAAGCAGTTTGAGACAACTAATTAGCGAATATTATATATGTCTTAAATATGAAATATGCTATCTATCATCAGTTGGTCTCTTGCAACAAACGGAAAGAAAAATACTTATTAAAACCTCTACTTCTTTAGGAATTTGTACCGAGTTAGCTGTTACAGCTTCCAGCACAGCAACGTGGTATTTTCAAAAAAAATCTTTGTATTAAAATGCCATATTAAAACACTGTAGCCTTGAGGGTGCGAGGGAATAACTGATGACATAGGCAGTTCTACTCAGCTTTTACACAGTACTAGCTTAAAAGAAACACTATTAACTTTACATGGATATAAGCCAGGTGTCACAGACTCCTAGCAATGAGATATTACTTATGCGGTACCTTCCAGATGGATCTCATCTCAGAGACTGAAGAAAGCAGATGCAACTGTATCATGATCTGCAGCAATGGCAGCTTGGGGTAACCACTGCATTATCTTTAAACTACCTAACCTGGATAGCTGTAACAGTACAGGTGCAACAGCACAAAGCTTAGAATGAAGTAACTAAGAAAGCATTTATCCGCTCCCTTGGGCAAGCTTACCCACCTATCCCAAGCTCTACACTTATGCTGGTGGCAATACATAATCAAAGCAGTCCAAAATTACATTGTCTATAGGCAAATACAATCCCTCCAGTTAAGGAGAAACGGCCTTACAAGCCACGATAAGCAATCTGAAGCTACCTCTCTAGTCTAAATTAATCCTCTGGGTTTTCTCTGTAGTCACAAGAGCTGGAATAACCAAGCACAGACACAAGGCTGATGCTGTGTGTGTGTAAGAATCAATATCCAGTTCCAGACATCAGATTTTATGGGCATCAGATGTGAAGTACATTTGTACCTCCATCTTTCATTCAGGTTGTCTGCTGCTTTAATTGAAAAAAGTAATAAAACTATCACTGTGCTATGTAAAACGCCTTAATGTGGCTGCCAACAGGGCAAATTAAGAGACAAAAGGACCAGTAGTTATCACATGGTTTATTGCCGAGAAAAACAGTGTGTTCAAGCTATTATTACTATTATGCTAAAAGTTATAACAGGAAATCAATAAGAATAAGACAGAGAAATGTTCACACTCATCCCCAAGGCACTGCAATCTGCCCTCCTTTATGCAAAAGGAAGAAGAGAACCGAACAGCTGCAGTGTCACTGAATGATGTCAAAAGGCACATCTATTACTCACAGAGCAAGTGTTGCTTCATTTAGTGAACTTCAAGTATTTTAAACCAAACCTACCTCCAGTGAATTTCCTAGCACACAAACACCAGGCTGTAGGAAATGGGGTGTAGAAGCAAATCCTCTGCCCAGCAGAGATCCCTCCAGCCCTGATGCTTACTGCAGCTGGCAACTCAAGCTGCCAACGGACAGGTGTAATGCCCATCTTCTGTGCAACTGCACATAAAGGAGCTCCCCTGCACTCCTGCTCTGCTCCTGACACTGCTTTTCTCTTGCCAAGCTCAGCTGCAGCACAGGCTGTTCCTCCCTCCCCAGCTCATTGCCTCCTGGCCCCAGGACCTTCTGCTGAATGTTGCCACGTGCTGTCGTCATTAGTATTTGGAAAGAAATATAACCGTGCTACAGAATGGTAGTAGACAAGCAGCTAAGATAGACATCTCTGAATGAAAGCTCAGTTCATTCTCCTTAAGAAAAAAAGATACTAAGAAAGACCAAATGCCAGGTTCTACACTTTGGACACAACAACCCCATGCAGAGCTACAGGCTGGGGACAGAGTGGCTGGAGAGCAGTCAGGCGGAAAGGGACTTGGGAGTGCTGGTGGCCAGGAAACTCAACATGAGCCAGCAGTGTGGCCAAGTGGCCAAGAAGGCCAGTGGTATCCTGGCCTGCATCAGGAGTAGTGTGGCCAGCAGGACTAGGGAGGTCATCATTCCCTTATACTCAGCACTGGTCAGGCCGCACCTTGAGTGCTGTGTCCAGTTCTGGGCCCTCAGTTTGAGAAAGATGTTGAGATGCTGGAGTGTGTCCAGAGGAGGGCGATGAGGATGGGGAAGGGGCTGGAGCACAAGCCCTGTGAGGAGTGACGGAGGGAGCTGGGGTTGTTTAGCCTGGAGAAGAGGAAGCTCAGGGGAGACCTTAGAGCTCTCTACAACTGCCTGAAAGGAGGTTGTAGTCAGGCAGGGGTTGGTCTCTTCTCTCAGGTGACCGGCGACAGAACAAGAGGACACAGTCTCAAACTTCATCAGGGGAGGTTTAGGCTTGGCATTAGGAAGAAGTTTTTTACTGAGAGGGTGATTGGCCATTGGAATGCGCTGCCCAGGGAGGTGGTGGAGTCACCGTCCCTGGAGGTGTTTAAGGAGAGATTGGATGAGGCTCTTAGGTGACATGGTTTAGATGATGAGTTGGTGTAGGTGTTGGGTCATAGGTTGGACTCGATTATTTCAAAGGTCTTTTGCAACCTTATGATACTGTGATACTTTAATGCAACTGTGTTTTATCCATTGAGATTGCAGTGTAGCTCTTGAGAAGTGAAGGAAAAAGAAACACACGAATGGGTGAGGAATGGACACAAGGAATGAATGGATGAGGACAGTGAAGACAACAGCAGATATAAACTGAATGCAGTAAAAGGGAGACAAAAATTAGAGAGGGTTGGGAGAAAACGAAAAAAACAAACAAAAACTCCACGATGATGATGCTATTAAGTAAAAAATTACTCCAGCTGCTGAACTTCCAGTTCTTACTTTTCATCATATGTTTTCCAAAACCACTTTTGTTTATTTACTTAGTTATTATTAGTGCATCTTCTTTATGTTTTATTATGAAAAAGGTCATTAATTTATCTGCTACAACTTATAAATTAGTCTGTCCTATTTATAGTGCACATGAATACAGAAAAAAGAACTGGTTCAATTTTTTTACCAAGTCATCTATAAAATTTCTAATATCAGCTTCTGAATAGGTATTTAATATAAAAAAACACCCCCATGATGTTGAAGTCGAAGGATTATATTAAGGTGTGCTTTGTCCGTTGCTTAATTTCCACCTTATATTTCAGTATTTACACAACAATGTTAGAATAAAAGAAAACTGGCCAGTTAACATTTCTCAACTGATGCATCTAATTAATGAAATCATAATAGATCACTGAAAAGTGATGGTGTTTCATTTTTCCTCCCTTCATTATTAATTCAGCTTAGTGTTGTTGTTTTTATGGCTAGGAATACATAAAAAATCAATTTGGAATTTTCAAACTGTCTCAAAATATTTTTCAAATACATATGACATACACAGAATGTTTAATTTTATGCTTTTACAGAGAGAAAACATAGTTCTTTGGGACGGCTTCACTTTTTGTTTAACCTTAAGTAAGCAGTGCACCAAATCCAGTTAGACAAATATTATTTGGCAATACCAATCTCATATTTTTATCTACTGCCACAGCAAAACTACCACCCATTTGAAGAAGTTGCAAGATTGGGGAACCAGGAGCTAGAACTTTTAAAGGAAAAAAAGCAGTGAGGTCGCACATGATCACACCTTCGTTCCATTGTTCAGCCTCTGCTACGATTCACATTAATCCACTTTTGCTTCATCATTTTCTCTGGCCCGTGCTGTGCCACAGTTAACGCATTGGAGTCACTTCTGCTAAATTACAAGAAAAGGTAAATTTAATCTAGGCTATAAAACTTATTTGGGGAGAGGAAAGCAAGCTCTCAGTAGACATTTAGGATTCCCATTTCTTTTTCGTTTCCCAGGCATGCTCTGCTCTCTGTCCTTTCACAGATTCTTCTTTCATATATTAAATATATTAACTTCTCTCCAGCAACAAGACACAAACACAGAAATTGGCAGCTCAGGGTAGCTTTCAGCTTTTCCATGCTGTCCTCCATCTCGGCCATCACTGGTCCCAGTTGTGCAACACTTAGGACATGCTACAAGCTCTTCAGAGTGACACATGACCTAGCGTATTAATTTATAAGGAGTCAAAAACAAAGCTGAAAAAGTAATGTAAACTAATACATTCTCCCTAGGGACTAGGGCAAATCAAATAAGAAAAAGAAGGAAGAAGACAGGTCATAGATGAAGAAAATGCCCTAACCAAAGTTCTTCATTGAATGGAAATTAAAAAAGCGCTAGTGTGGTCTGAAATGTTAATAGTTAGGGAGATGGAGAGTTCTGTTGCACAAAAACAGTCCCACAAGACAGTCATAAAAAAAATGGAAAGCAGAAGAGATGAGTATCACCTCGCTTAACATCAGTCTGAGGTGGGTAAAGCCCTCTCAGGATGAGACTGTCATTGTTCACTGCCTACAGAGAGAAACCAGATGACCAAATTCACATACACATTGCTTAAATAATTAAATAAGATGAATACAAAGGTGTCACCAACTCTGGCCTATTTCAGTGGGATATTCTTAAATAAGGACAAAACTCCATAGCTGTAGGAGGCAGCTTCAGGGAACATCTGTACATATATGTGCCTTTGAACCCTCTGCAAGTCTGCGTTCCACTGTCGCTCCCTGTAAACAAGATGATATCATTTCCTATTTTTCATCCTTTCTGGCATACTATTCCATCAGCATTTCTCCCACAATCACTAATTAACAACACATGCTAGCATTTCCCAGCATAATATTTAACATTGCATACAGAGAGATCTCTGCCAAAGTTTCACTGCTATGTTAGGCAATGTTGGAAATATTCTCCCACCAGAAAGTTTGCCACCTCCACAATCTACTCCTTTTTTTTTGAAAAACTGTTTTCCAGGATCTGAAGGAGTCTCAACTTTCTGGAGTATCTTCTTGTTCTTTAAAAGCTTCATTAAAACAATTAATACATTAATACAATTTCTGGTTAAGTTCTCAATCCTCTTTTTCCATCCTATACTCTAGCACAATCCCAAGCTTCTGTTAACCAAAAGCTAATGCCAACAGAGTGGTTACACGTGCAGCTAACCATGACTCATGAAGCCACATCAAGTCTGAAGGATGACCACCCTGGAGGTATCCTATGCGGATATTTCCGAAATCAGCCGTACAAAGTTCTGTTCAAAACAGGAGGGGAAAAAATAAACCTTCCACATAAACCCGTGTTCTTCGGAGCCCACGGGTTAAAAAACTGTAGATGTATTGCTGTGCTACAGCAATTCAGGTTTCTGGGGAAAGAGAAGCATGAGTATCAAGGGTCAACACTTCCAAAGTTTTATGTGAGACTTCTCTTCAACAGTAAGGAGGACAGAGGGGAGCAGAAGTCAGAAGCAGCACAACAGGTGAAAGATAGGAGATACAAATCCCCTCTTACAAGTTGAAAACCACCTAATTACACAGTTCTCCCAAATGGCAAGGACTAGACTCAGTAAGCAGGGTTCAAGGTAGAAAGCAAAATATGTCCTCTTGGCAAAGCAGCTGTGTTGTGACCATGCTTCTCACAACTACACCAGAAGCTCCTCTGAGTCTGGAAATCATCCTGGAATATACCTCATATAGGTACAGCAGGGCTATTCGATTTCATGTTACATTATATTTTAAAGTTTACTAATAAAGTGCAAAGCTATCACGAAAAATCTGAATTCTGGTCAGTCACATAGGTGACAAAACTCTATAAAACTGACATAAACAAGTTTGTTTTACTGCCTTAAAAAGCTGGCAGTAGTCTTTCACACTAGAGCAAATTCACATATTGAAAATTTTCCTAGCCAGTACACATCTTCTGTTCCCATTGCCATTATTGCAGATATTTATATTTGAGGCACAGCAAGCTGCTACAGTTCAAAGACAAGTCTAGACAAACAGAGACTGAAAATGAGATCAAATTAAACTCTGAACCAGTGGGATAACTTAACAATGGATTCTAGCAAGTTCAAGTGTTTAAAAACAGGATTTTTAGGAAATGAAACAAAAGTTTACTGTAAACTTAATCAGAAATTTATCACTGCAACGAAGTAATCATGTGGTGAAATATTAAAGTCTGCTTAATGAAGAATGACAGACTATATCTAGTGGTTTCTTCTGGTCTAAAACTTGCTTACAAGCTCTGCAGGAACTTCTCTTGCACAGTAACTGCAGTGGGATAAATAAACTGGTGTTTATAACAATATTGTAAGTGCACCACCAGGGCATTATTTGAAAGGTCACTGTCACCATTACAGGCCTAAATGCATCAGGCCATTCCTTTGTAGAATTCTGCTTCTGCTGAAATCATTCCAGTTACAGCGGCATGAAAGAAGAAAAAGATCTCAAAGACTCAAAAAATGGAGCTTTTGTTCAGAGCTAAGAGAGATGTCGAGATCAGTCTTTCAACTCAACATCCACATGGCGATCACTAACCACAGTGGGAATATTGGTAATACATACATGAAGTCTAAGTAGCCTTCAGTGTAAGAGAATGCTTCTTCAAAGCTTTTTCACCAAGAAGTATTTGTGCTTTGTTATTGTACTGTTTAAGTTCACCTTATTCATTCCTAAATTAAAAACCATTTCTTAATAGAAAAAAAACCCCAACACGAATATTAATAATATCAAACACATTAGGTTATTCTGAACAAATGCAAATAATGGTCATGTTTAACTCTGCAGTGATATGAAACTTCCACTGAGAGCCTCCTTAGCTCTAGTTTCTGGCACGTAGCAGCACACTGTGATCTTCCATGTATGAAGATTTGACAGTGCATCTTGGAAGCAGATTTTCTCCTTTAGGCAACTGGTTCACAACACTTTTTCAATCAGACCTGTTTCCAATGTACATGCATGGACATAAAGAAGTTTAATGATATTAAAGTCAATGAGATGGAAGTACATCCTTGTGTGTTGTCTTGATTCAAGGCCAAATCTGAGGGTTTTCAAAGGAAGAGATTCAATAATGGATGTCGGAAAGTGAGGTACACTCTGATGGAGAAGTCCGCGAAGTATTTTCTACTGAGTAAATCATAGAATCATAGAATGGTTTGCGTTGGAAGCGACCTTAAAGATAATTCAGTTCCAACCCCCCTGCCATGAGCAGGGACACCTCCCACCAGACCAGGCTGATCAAGGCCCCATCCAACCTGGCCCTGAACACCTCAAGGGAGGGGGCATCCACAGCTTCCCTGGGCAACCTGTGCCAGGGTCTCACCACCCTCAGCGTGAAGAATTTCTTCTAATATCTAATCTAAATCTTCCCCCCTCATTCTATCACTCCATGCCTTTGGAAAAAGTTCCTCCCCAGCTTTCTTGTAGCCCCTTCAGGTACTGGAAGTCTGCTCTAAGGTCACAGTATCACAGTATCACACAGCATCACAAGGCTGGAAAAGACCTTTGAGATCATTAAGTCCAGGTCTCCCTGGAGCCTTCTCTTCTCCAGGCTGAACAACCCCAACTCTCTCATCCTGTACTCATAGCAGAGGTGCTCCAGCCCTCTGATCCATCTTTGTGGCTTCCTCTGGACCAGTTCCAACAGTTCCATATCCTTCTTATGTTGAGGATTCCAGAACTTGACACAGTGCTCTAGGTAGGGTCCCCCAGGAGAAGAGTAGAGGGGGAGAATCCCCTCCCTTGCCCTGCTGGCCATGCTGCTTTTGACGCAGGCCAGGATACAGTCAGCCTTTTGGGCTGCAAGTGCTCATTGCTGACTCATATTGAGCTTCTCATTAAGCAGCACCCTCAAGTCCTTCTCCACAGGGCTGCTCTTGCCCACCTTCTTCCACATAAGCCAACATAAAATCAAAGAGGGGGAAAACGCTAGAACCCTGACACTTCACTACCTTAATGGGTCACATAGTTCGTATATGCCTGATATTTCAAGAATATCAACATTAGCTCCGCTTTCTGCAAAGAACCATGGTAAACAGATGGAGATGGTCCTTCATAGAGACATGAGACTGGCCTTCAAACTGCTTCCACGTAAAGTCTTTAGTCTTATATACTTTTCATCAAATTATCTTGGTATTCTTAAGCATGTAACACTTGCACTTGCTGAGCTATAATTTAATAATTGCACTATGCTTGAAGCATGAACTATAACATTCAATACACAAAGAGATCTTACATTGAGTCAGCACATTTATAGGCAAACAAAGTTTTAGAACTAGTTTCCTGTGTGAACACACTAAGTCTACGTGTCTGCTTGTCAATCCCCAGTACTGGATTTTTAACCTTCAAATTAATTGGAACTAACGTGAGATAGAAAGAGAGATTGCAAGATTCAGTATTTTTGTGTTCAGAGAAGATAGGTGACCAGCTACAAAAAGGAGCTCTGTTCAAGACACCACTTTCTTGTTGAATGGGAGCACCCTTATCAGGTATCAGGTAATCCGTTCTACTTCTCATCATAAAGACTGAAAACCCTTAAGAAACCAATCTTTGTTGGTTCACTGCTCACAAAACAACTTATTGTCTCTCTGAGAAGCATTTTAATAACTTAACACCCAAAATATAATTTATCTGTCCTCTATTAGTTTTTAAACCACTCTTAATACACAGCCAATGCCCATATAGCAGCATAGCATTCACATATTAAATCTGGAAACTAGCATGCTCATGCTAGTTCTACATTCCAGGAGGGAACAGGAAACAAAACAACTCAGATCATCCTCCTATTAGCAAGGGCCAGTTTACCAATATGTAACATGATCATTTTCTATAAATACACCACGGAGTTAATTCAAACAAGAGAAAACCATTCAAGCCAGAGGACAGAATGCATCCAGGAGCAAACAGATGTAAACCTGGCACAGGCAAATCATGGCCAGAATGATAGGAAGGTTGCTAAGCAGCTTTGGTATAGTTCCTAAGTAGTACCAGTAGGAGCACAAAATATAATGGTTTTAAGATGCAGCTCCTTTGACTTGTATACAGGGACCTGGACTGAGGCAGCCCTTCCAACTGCAGCATAAGCTAAAAAAAGGACAGAGGTGAAGTACCAGTAAATATTTTACGATGAATAAAATGTGCGAATTTTAGCAAAGGATTTCATAGAAAATACAAAGAGCAGTAAATTTGGTTAGGAATATGTCCTAGCAGAAAGACAGATAACACCTCTGTTAACAGGCAAAGATTCAGGACGCAGAAAAAAAAACGTGATTTAGCAGAATAGTGTTCAAAAAAAAGGCATGAAAAATAATAGACAAACTATGGGTAGCATGAGGCATTACTTACCCCTGCTGAAGGTTAGAAAGGGGAATGAGCTGCACAGAGAAATGAAGGACAAAAATGGAAGTGGAAGTGGAAGAACGGGAGAGTACCATCAAGCTGAGAAGATTCCAGTCATAATGCAAATAAAACCCTTTAAAGTGGACTACTGAGTAGAATAGAGGCCACAGGCTCGCAAAATGTAAAGTAGGCTGAGTAATCTACTCCCAGGATTAAGCACATTTACTTTTGTTGCTCTGTCAGTGACAATTCTCAGTATTTTTTTAAGATCATAGAACCATAGAGTCATAGAATCACTAGCGGTTGGAAGAGACCTCTGAGAGTCCAACCGTGCCTGTCTCCCTACTAAACCCTGTCCCTAAGGAACTCATCCACCCGTTTTTTAAACACCTCCAGAGATGGTGACTCCACCACCTCCCTGGGCAGCTGTGCCAATCCCTGACCACTCTGTCAGTATAGAAATTCTTCCTGATGTCCAGTCTAAACCTCCCCTGGCACAACCTGCAGCCATTTCCTCTCGTCCCATCGCTGTCACTTGTGAGAAGAGCCCAACACCCACCCCATCACAGCCTCCTTTCAGGCAGTTGTGGACAGGGATGAGGTCTCCCCTCAGCCTCCTCCTCTCTAAGCTAAACAACCCCAGGTCCCTCAGTCTCTCCTCCGTAGGACTTGTTCTCCAGCCCCTCCCCAGCCTCGTTGCCTTCTCTGGACGCGCTCCAGCCCCTCAGTGTCCTTCTTGCAGTGAGGGGCCCAAACCTGAACCCAGCACTCGAGGTGTGGCCTCACCAGCGCTGAGCACAGGGGCACAATCCCCTCCCTGCTCCTGCTGCCCACGCTGGGTCTGATCCAGGCCAAGATGCCGTTGGCCCTCTTGGCCACCTGGGCACACAATCAAGTCAGTAAAGGGAAGAAGAAAGGCATCTAACAGTTCTGCATCTCATAAAGACATCAAGTGAAAAGATGGAGAGGTGCAGGAACAGAAATGAGGACTATTAAAAGCCTTCAAGGTGCAGAGCAAAATCAGGAAGGAAAATGCTAATATCTTCAGTTTCTTCATTCTGAATCAGCCTTCAGTCCCCCAGTGGACTGCTAGTCAGACCAAAATACGACTGATGCTGACATCCTCTGGTTCAGATCACATCCAAATGAGGTTTTTTCAGGGTGTCAAGACATAATCTTCAGAAGGGAGGACAAACAGCCACTGTTTGTCCAAATCATCTCCAACGTGTCCTACACATCCACCTCTGTTTTTCTGTTTAATCTAAGTTCAATAACAAGAGCTAAGAAGGAGCTCTTGTGATTGTTATTTGTATGGCTTCGTAGGAACTGCTGGAACAGGCCAAATCAGTCATTCAGTCTGGTATCTTTCTTCTGATAATACTTGTGCCAAGTTCCTCAGGGGGCGACTTATAACTAAAATAGGCAAAACCAATTTTGTAACACTAGAAAACGAAAGCAAACATCTTTTTGTTATAGATTTTTAAAATTGTCTTTGGATTCATAGTCCTAGAAAGAGTCAGTTGATTTAATGAAAGTTTCTATTCAATCTCATTCAAGGCAAACTTCTGTGCATTAGAAACAACGGTAGCAATGTCGTTATCTTCCAGGGCATGTGGTCAAATCCAGAAGCGTCTTAGCATTACTCAAAACTTATTAAACCATTTGTCTCCCACTAGATGCAATCAAATACCCTTTAGAAATATTCTGAATCAGGTCTTCTACAGCTTGAACTTCTGCAAGTGAATTTATTGTGTAAATAAATCCTTGCAAGACCTCTACAGAATCACTGTTTTTCAATTACATTGCGTTCCATCATCTATGCCCAAAGAGGGTCAAAGGAAGAATCCCACAGTAGCTGTTCTGTACTGTGTTATTTCTACATCCTCTCACTTCTGCATTTCTACTCTCTAGCTCTCACTTCTCTCTTGTGCAGTTTGTTTACTCAAATAAAAGATGCCTCACAGATGTAAGAAAAAGAATCAAGACTTAATGTTCCCACTGGACACATTTGTATTTCCTCAGGTTGGGATTTTTGGTGTGTCAGAATCTAAAGCTTTTTAAACTTAACTATGAAAAGACAACAGATTAATAATAATATCATCATTTGTGGGAACAAAAGTCCAAGCTTGCAAATGCTTGTTTTAACACCAATAGTTGGAAGGAAATAATGTGAAGGGCTGAATAAGAATGGGCTGGGACCTTTTCTTAAAAAGGATGAAATGAGCCACACTGATCTATGATGTTTTGTTAGTGTTGTAAATGCAGTTTGTGTGAATCAGAAACAGTATCTGAATGTCCAGAAAACGCTCAGTTTCTAGTAGCAATTGTTTTGGATTCGGAGCCATCGCACAATACTAATCAAACCTTATTGATTCATGGTGTTGCTATCGAGACACGAATCTCAGTCTAACATGTAATACGCAAATAGGATTTACCTCTCTACTTCTCCCATGTAGCCTTTAATCTATGGTACGAATTATGCATACATTCTACTTTCAGATGGAAAATTACACACTAACTATAAAACAACTTTCCTGGCAAGATCAGATACACACACCTTACATCCATTCTTAATGGCACAGAATCTCTCCAGACTCTTGCTTTCCTTTTGATTAGTATCATTTTCAAGGAGAGACATTCCTTTTCTTTTCTTTGACAAAAAAGGAAATTCCCTACTTCCTATGACTCTACCTTACTTCCTTCATGTGTTTAAATTCTAGAATCTGAAGTACTCACAACTCTGAGAAATAAAAATACAACCAGATGGGGATTACTCTCAATATTCTATTCCCATTGAAGTCACTGCTGGCTCTATCCCACACTCCAGCCGGATGAGAGCTCAGGCAATGCTGAGTGCTGATTTCATGTTGCAGTGCTTCCATAAATGGACTTCTAGGTATACACAAAATCTATTTTTTAATACTTTAGCACTCAATAGCATCACCAGTGTGAATTTGCTCTATGCCTATATTCCCATTTGTGAGCTTCCCTAATAACTATTGAACCTGCTGGCTAAATTGAGGATAAAAGCCTCAAAGGTATTGCAGTTCTGTTAGTTTTCTGAAGATAGGCAGGAAAGCGGAGAGAACAGAGACTGTATTAATGCCTCCCTGGGAGCAGGGGAAGAATCATGAGACTCATCCTCGTTGGTCAGCAAGCAATCCAGGGAGAGAACATTACTGTATGCCTTTACACTGGGAAAAGTTTCAAATGCAGCTCACATTTCACAGCACAGCCTACCAATGAGGCACAAAGCCTTAAGGGACCAGGTTGCATTACTTTTGCTGTCTAAAGAACTATATTTGATTTTAATTCAATATATTAAATAAACTTTAGGCCTTAACAAAGTAATATTTAGACATTTTATATCCGCATTTAGATAGGTTTTCTGTAAGCAAGAAAATATATTTTAAAACAAATTCTAAATATGTATGGGGTTTGTTTGGGGTTTTTTTGCTTTTACATCTGCTTATTAACGAGGCAAAATGTTATCTTACAACACGTAAGTGGTAGACAGCCACCAAATATCTCCCATTACACAGTCTGAGGCACAGGAACACATGTAGAAATCAATGACTACATGCACTACATGCGCAGGTCCAGGGAGGAGATCTACAGGCAGAGGTCTCAGCATTATGTCTGTGTTCGGTCAGGTGAGGGAAGAGATGGACAGCAGAAAAGAGGTTTCAGTTAAGCAGCAAAACAAACACAATAGCAAAGATTCAGAGGGTACAGAAGTAAAGTGCAGATTCGTGTTCATATCTACAGGTTTATACAACCAGTTCACACCCAAAGGTAGCTTCCTAGGAACACTACCACAACAATATTAATGGTGTTCTTTGCAGTTAGAAAGTCGGCATTGAACCAATCCTTTCCCCCCCCCCCGTATTACAACTCTGCATAAACCCCTGGCTCAACTTTTGTGACTGTGTAACTTCAACCAGGCATCACCAAGAGCTGCTTCCTTACAAGCAGTGATTTCAGACCCTGCCAGAAACCTCAGACAAATTCATTCTCCATAAGTCCGAGTCCATTCCAATATGAGGTCTAAAACGGCTGGCAGGGACAATATGTATAATCTCAGAAGACCTCTGTACGGACACAAAAATGCCAACACAAGATCTTGCACAAATGCAAGGTCTAAGTCTTTAAAAAAAACCAAAAAGGAAACCAAATCAAGTCCTAAACCTCCAAATTTTATCTTTTATCCCCAAAGCAGTGGTAGCAAATGTTATTCTTGAAGCTTACACTCCCATAATGATGTATTGATATCACTTGCTTCTCAGAAATAACTAGAATGGCATTGTCCCTAACTCTAAAGAAACCTTCGATCCTATCCTCAAGATGCAGCATTTTGTAGAGATCAACAAGACCTATTCACGAGTGATAAAAACTAGAATATTTTTAGGTACTTCTTTGAGCTTGCTGTGCTATTGACCTGCT
Source organism: Neomorphus geoffroyi (assembly GCA_033558235.1). NCBI lineage: Eukaryota > Metazoa > Chordata > Aves > Cuculiformes > Neomorphidae > Neomorphus > Neomorphus geoffroyi. Next base: position 17,011,649 of record JAUMJM010000017.1, read on the forward strand.
TGCCCTAGACTTGCTCTAAGTGCGAAAAGGCAGCACGTGCAGAAGGTAAACCATCCCATCTGAAGATGAACATCTAAAAGTAACAGAATGAACATCTGTCTGCAAGTGCCTTTCTCTCAAGCTTTATATCTTCAGTTTTAATCTGAGTTTTTATTTGAACATTTCAGGCTTGTTTGTTTTAAAAGAATATTTAAAAGCACAACCATTAAGGACATATTTGTCTGCAATTAAATATAACAGCACAAAATCTGATAAACCTGCTGGCTCAGAAGATGAGCTATGTCTAATAATATTTAAAGTTACTTTGTCTCACCATATATTTATTGCACATCCTGAATTTTGTGAGTTTTTAAGATGTCAGAGAACATATTCATAATAATGAAAATTATTGTTTTGACTGTGATTTGCAGCAAGTTGCATCTGGATAGAAATCAGAATTCAATTAAAATGTGCACATCCCAGCATTTTAAATAGCTCTTAGTTAAATAAAGTTACTTTAATTTTGTTGAAAACTTGAGAAAAACAAGTATCATAATGCATTTTGAATTCAAGTCTGACTCGGTAAATAAAGGAAATACTGCCTATTAATTAAGTCCCATTGCTTCTATTCACACCATAGCATTTCTAATATGATTCATTGGGCCCAAAATAAAACAAAGTGAAAATTTACATCTTTTTCAAAGTACCTGTGCAGGTATGTTCTTATTTGTACTTTGGATGATTTTCCCTGCAATAATGACTTCATGCACTTGCAGTTGTTTTTTACTTCTGCACTGAAAGCAAAAATTAATCATTCTGTTTGTTTTGTGGATTCCTGTAAGCCCAAACTGATTACTTAATTTTGAGTGAACAAAACAAAAGGAAAAAAAAAATTCACTCTACTCTTGCCAGGTAAATTGAAATCAAGAATAATGCAAGCAAAATTTTTACACAGCAGCAATTGAAGTCTCAGATTTTTTTAAAAAATGCCAACACAGCATTCAATCTACTGTAAATACAAAAAATACAGGTATTTAATGATCTACATCCTGCTGTGATATGATTGAAACTTGAGCTGCCCTCATGAGATAGACATACTTTTTCAACTCCATACATAATTAAGAAAACAGCAATATTTCAAGAAATAGAATTTGACAGACAGCATTTCTCACTTATCCAATACTATGGGTTATATCTTGTAAAGTGTTACATTTTACTCACATCTTCAAATAAGCTGTCATGATTTCAAATGGGTTTCTTTTTCAAACTAGAAAGCATGCATCTTTGATTAATAATGATTTTATTATATAATCCGGCCTCATATTTAAGAAAGAATGCTTTCAAAAACTAATAACGTAAAATTCGCATATTTTTATGAAGATTTGTGCAAAACAGTCTCCAGAGCACAGCAGCCCCACCAGCGTTGTTTTCAATGCAACAGATGTAAACAATAGAAAAAGTAAATAGACCTTCACAGTGCTATTCATTTTATCAAGATCACAGGACATCAATTCTCCAAAACAACATAGCATTAGAAAGATTTTCATTGAAATATAAAGCATGATTACAGCTCACAACAACACATTTATTACTGTAGTATAAAAGTTTTATGTCCAAAACTGTAGAAGCAAAACGGCGTGACCTGCTTTTCTGTGTCTAGCAGAACAATAAAAGTCTTGTATGGAGTTTATATAGAAGGCTGCAAGGCCTATAAACAAAACTGTATAATCTGGACACCTGAATTTGGCGTTAGGATGCATACAGTCAGAGATGAGCATCAGCTTAGATCCCATGCATACTACCAGGTAACAAAGAGAAGCCTAGGAATGTTCTCGCTGGCTGATGATGACATACGGTCCAGAGCAGGGTTTATTTTCCAAACAGAAGAGCTGAAGGAATGAAACACAAACGTAACAGCATAGAGACTCCATTTTATCTTTAGAATGTTCTATGGAAACACAGAATATTTACATTAGAATCAAGTAATACTGCGTGGCATGTGATTACCTTTCCATAGATAAACTACTACACACACAGGTACAGGCACATAAGAAATCACACAGACCAGGAACCACCGTTTCTCCCTTAGAAAAATAGGATGAGGGAGAAGGTTACAGAACACAGTTAAGCTCTCAAAACTGGATCCTTGAGAGCACTGGAAACCAGAAATTTCTCCAAGGAAGCCCTAAGACACCCACTTAACACTCCCACCAGAGGCAGGATGAATACAAGCTTGAACCACCTTTGTGTCAGAGGATTTCTCCAAGGGGAGGACAATCAAAGCTGTTCGAGGTATATTCGTTACATTTTAGTTCAGAAACTGCAAGAATAACCTCAGGGGGAGACAGTAACCACTAGTGGATAATACAGCTTATAAAAGAATAACTCATAATTTACATGCTTAGTATCAGATGGTATCAGCTGCTGCCTCACTGTTGATTGAATGATCCTGATGGATTTCTGAGACACTACGCCAGAAACTGCTTACTCTCAAGATTCCTTATACATTAATGCTTATACATTAATTTGCATGCAGGATGGACTCCAGCTACCAGAATCCGCATATGAAGATACTACCTCTCATGTTTTCTGTAATATTTCTTTCTCTTCTGCCAGCCACAAGGGAGAAAAGCCATAATTGTTTAATACATGGTTTAACCAGCTCCACTCCTTCTCTTCTCTACTAAAAGTCAAATATGCATCCAAAGAGTATGAATGTAAAAACACCAGTTAATACTGGAAAAACAGATGTCATGCAGACCTCAGTGGCACCGACAGCTTCATTACAGTTTCATTCCTCTCAGCAAAGAAGTCATATTAGAGCAGTGTAGTGGGGAAATTAGGTGCTCATTAAGTCATCAGAATACCTGAACTTTTGCAACACAAAAGCTGTAAAATAGATTAGCATTTTATTTACGAGTCATTAGCAAGAGGTGAACAGCAGCTAAAATCACACTACCTTGATAAGGTCACTATTCAGTAAATTACTGCACAAACTGAGCACAATCCCACAATATTTAAAACTACATTATTCCCAGTCTTGGGAATATGTTGAGGACAGGATATACACCTACTCTCTGTCTTCCTTGAGAAGAGAAAATGGCACACATGGACATAAAATGGCACAAAATACATGTGTCTCATGTAAGGAGCATGCGGACTGGCTCTCCTACGTGGTTTAGTGAGGAATACGGAGACTGAAGACTTTACCCGCTTCTCTTAGCACACAGAGGAACTGCAAAAAATCACATCTGGCGACATACCAGATTGTTTGCTGGCACAGGGTTGAGCTATGGCTTCGGTTCTTCGAGCAAAGGGAAGACAGGAGGGAGTCCTGCCCAGTGCACACTGAAACAACGGGATGTCCTTCCACGTTCATCAGCAAGACTGGAGCAGGTACTTCAGCAGAGAGCAAGGAGTAGTCTTAACACACTGTCCAACTTCTTCCACCTCTCTGCCTTAGTCATTATGTACAAAGACACACTTTGTGTTGCATTGCTTGTACATCCACTGGGAAAATTAAGTAGGAAACTGAGGCAGCGCTGTACCTCCTTCTCCATCTCCCTCTGAAACTCACTACGTGGCTACTAATGTACTTGCTCAACTTGCATGATTTGGCCCTTTAGTCCTGCTATGTCTGGCCCAACAATGAATCTAACAAAAAGAAAGATAACATTTTTAGTTCTTCTGTTTTCTTTATTCTGTACATTAAATAAGGCTGTGTAGTCAATTCCACTTCGTACCTAATGTGACTTTAAACTGTATTTAAAAATATGTTTCAGCTTAATCACACGTGTTTAGTCATCTGGAAAAGTTTGGGGTTTTTTTGTCCTAGCAAGAACTGAAACAAAAACAAATTGCTAAAATTTTTTGTGTGTTTGTTTGCTTTCCTTTGCCTTATTGTAAGAGCAAGTATTTGGCAAAAAGGTTTGTGAGGGCAGTGCCTTGTTTTCAATATAGTAAAGGTGGGCATTTGACAGGTACTAAAACTCTTCAGCTCTCAGTATTGTCAATCTTTTCTCAACTTTGTTTATCCAGGCCCCAGACATCAGAATTGAAAAATCAAAATTTAGCAACTTTTTAACACAATTGGTGCATATGTGCCGGTGTGTGTGTGTGCGCGCGCGCGTGAGATATTCCTTGTGAAATCATTCATCAGCCATTATGGATATGAACTCTTTTATTAATATCCACCATAAGCAAGCACAGTGTACCTTGTATGCGGCACGCAGCTTTCTTATAGAAGTTCAGCTCAGTGCCTAGCGCGAGCTCCCTGGGTTTCTTCAGCTCTACCAACAGGCCAACTCATGCTCTCCGAAAAGCTGTGCCAGCTGCTGCTGCACAAGTAGGAACATCTTTCAAAACCTGTTCACAGAACTGCCTGTATTCATGTCTCGGCATCGGATCCTCTATTTCATCTAATAATTTTAAGAATTTTTAAACTAGCAAAAACATCAAGCCAACAAAATAATGATAATGCTGTGAAGCTGGTTTGTCATTTAAGTATAGGCTTTGCTTTAGCCACAGGAAATGTAAATTAAAAATAAAAAACAAACAATACTGATTTATAATAAGGAAATGGACGTCTTCTACCCATATGAACAGAAAGGAAGCTGAAGCATCATGTTAGGTGACCAGGCTGGCAATCTATCTTCTCTAGAAAGAAATAAGCCAGCTAATGGTGTTTCTGTTCTGGCTTTGTCAATCATCTCCAAAGGCCTTTTTAAAAATGGAGGGTCAGATATAAGCATACTGTCAAAACTACGATGATGTGTACTTAAATTTGCAGTCACTTCATGGCACATGAAGAAATACGTTCTGTCCCTCTTCTGATAAGAAAAACAGGTGATACTTCTTTTCCTCAGTCAGTATTTTGACTAATAGCTTGCCTAAGGTAAACTGAAGAGCAATCTGCCTGACAAGGCTTGACTTTAAGTCCTGCAAGAGTTGATGATGGGAGAAAAAATAGCAGCACCATCAGGAAATGGAACTGTAGTCATAAGGCTGCAGACAGAAATCTTGAGACAAGATCCTTGTATAAAAATTAGAGGCAGCATCGGCAAGCCTTGAAAAACATCCTACACGTATTCATAAAAAAGGCCTTTAGAATCTTCTTCAAAAAAAACCCAAAGAGACATATCAAGTAATTATGATTTCTTCTTCATGGCCTTCTTCTCTTTCCTTATGCAACTGATGAAACCAAACCCAAGGAACGTGCAACGAAACAAAATCACGATAATAGCTTTCCCAGTTTTGTTTTGGGGGTTCTTTGGAGGGGAGGCTGCTATTTAACTCTCACATCACAGGAGTTATTTTCATGTAAGCATGTGAGAGCCAAAATATTTGATTTTTATGCAGGACATCACACTGTTGTTTTGTATGATCCTCTGTTACCCAAACGCGGCTATCAGCATGCCCTGTTATTTTATCTCAGTATGTCACACAGTTCTGAGCCTGCAAAAATGAGCAGGAATGTGAACAGGAGGTGGGACAGCTTAGGAAGCAAGACTACAGGTTTTTAAGGATGACTGCACCCTGATAAGGATTTCCAGCGTTTGCCACACGTTATGACTGCTGTGAGTGGCACTTCTGCATCTCCGAGCTGTCAAGGCTGAACCCCTACAGTAAACCAGATCTCACCATAAATTGTTACTGCCCACAGAAAAATGTCATCAAATGCATGAACACTGCCCAGGGAAGGTCAACTACGTGTGATGTGACCAGTTTAGGCTACCGGGGAAAGAGCAGGCTGTATGATGATCCTGTTTCTCATCCTCTTCTGCTTGTCACTGTGGGAACAATGCCAGTCCAGGATCGGTCCTCAGGTGTGCACTAAGGTATGGCATTAGGTTCCTCTGTGGTGCAAACAAATTTATTCTCTAGAGCGATGCTTGTTTCTGTGTTGTTATGTGGCCAAGGAATGACTCATTTCCTGAAGTATGCTGGGAGGCAGGATGTGTGTATGGAGATGGAGGTGTAATACCAAAACCTGGCTCTGCCATGCAGGTCCAAGGACAGACCTAAGACACTTTGGCATCACTCAAGCGTGCTGCAAAGGTGAGGTTGTCACTCCATCCTTTTCTTAGAGGCACCACTCAAGACACTTTGACCGCACTATTGCAATAAACATGGTGTGCACTGTCAGAAAACTGAATTTGGAGGTGCTATATTATGTAAAAGCAGATCACATATATACTAGGAGCAGCCACATTGCTATTATATGATGCAATAATTTTATCTCTTGCTTAGAAGAAGAGCGTAACGTTGGTTTCCTACTTTCCATAATCCAATGAATTATGGGAATTGGTGATAAATGCATTCCATGTCATTAAGCTTCCCTGGGTGACAAGTGCTAATTACAAACACAAATAAAATCAAGTCTATCCAGGCAAAGAATGTTTCTCTGCCATTATGAGGATGAAAGGAACAAAGGATATCTTTCCTCTTTTCACAACTACAAAGCCATCCCACCGGAACAGTGAGGCATGCAGGCACAGGGGTTTGGGAGACTCAGAACACACTGCATGGTCAGCAGTGAAGCAAACCAGCATCTCCCTGTGCTGACTTCCAGATGTTCAGCAATCTAACACAGCAATGTGAAGGTGACTTACAGCAGCAAGGGAAAAGGTCTACAAGCCAATCCAGGAAAAGAAACAGCACTGTAACTTCAAGGCTTTCTATCAATTTCAAAGCAGCAAATTCTCTGTAGGCTTCTGCAATGAGGTCTTAAACCCTATTACTGACATCTGGATGTGTTAGTGAAATCATTGCTATCAGTATTTATCCCTGCTGAGACATCGTGATTAAGAAGCTGTGTTGGTCCATTTCCAGAAAAATCTAAAGGCATTATTACCACCTACTTGCTGGTTTTATGCAACACGTCTGTCACTGGTTTGCTAAAGCAAAGAATTTATCTTTCGAGCAAATTCCTGGTTGAAAAATTAAGGGCACAAGAGTACATAAAGGGTTCCCAAATTCCACAGTATTTCTGGTAATCAACATTCTGTGTATCTATTTTTATTCCTTCTCTCTAACCAGTCTGGGACTATGTATTATCTTCAATCCACTTCTATTGTGAGTCACATCAGATTAGAAATGCATTCAACTATGAGAAAAACCTTCTACGACTGATCCAAGAAGAAACAATAACAAACCCCCACACATACTACACTTGGAGTCTCCTTAAAACTAAAAACCAAACAGAAACAATGCAAGACACTGAGAAATAATGACAGGTTTCCTTAAGGACTTGTTTAGAAATGTACTGCAGTGAAGTTTCTTGTAGCATATCCTGTGGATGGCACAGAAGATTTTCAGCACAGGAGAAAAGCACTGAATCCACGAGACTTTGCTCTGCACTTCCGCTCCACCATCTCTAACTGCATCAGTTGCCCCTTCATCTCAATCACTGCAGAGGATTTGGGGGGTTTCAGTGCATGGATGCTAACTGAATATTGTAACTGTGAGTATTGTAAAGCTTACCTACGTAAGCCCCTCACTACAAGACAGAGACTGAAGTGCTGGAGTATGTCCAAAGGAGACCAAAGAAGCTGGTGAAAGGTCCAAGAGCACAAGTCTTACGAGAAGCAGCTGAGAGAACTGGGATTGTTTAGCCTGGAGAAAAGGAGATTCAGGGGAGACCTTATCACTCTCTACAAGTGCCTGAAAAGACGTGGTAGTGAGGAGGGTGTCAGTCTCTTCTCCCAAGTAATAGAATGGGAGGAGAGGAAACAGCTTCAAGTTGCACCAAGGGAGGTTTAGACTGGAGATTAGGAAAAACCTCCACTTAAAGGGCTGTCAAGCACTGGAACAGGCTGCCCAGGATGGTTGAATCACCATCCCTGAAGGCACTTAAAAGATGTGTTGATGTGGTGCTTCGGGACATGCTTTAGTGGTGAACTTGGCAGTGTTAGGTTTACGGTTGGACTTGATGATCTTAAAGATGTTTTCCAAACTAAATGGAAAAGTCTACATATGATTCTATAACAAATCCAAATTCCTAAGCATTTTCTTTTATCCTGTATTAATTCATGTAACCAGTCAGTGAAAGGAAGGTCAAGATGGCTATTTTTTAAGTTTTGCATGTACCTACTGTTTAATAAACATTTTTACAGAGTCTAACATCAAGTCCCTAACAGCAGGGCTAAAATACATTGGCAGAAATTTTGTACAGAAGGTAGAAGCGTGTCCTCCTGCACCATCTTCAAATAATGCAGAGCTCTGACTGCCAAACCAGAAATAAGGGATCTTGGCCCTCACAGTGTGAGACACAGATGAAAAAGGAAGCCTGAAATTGAAGATTACTTAAGTACAATAGGAAGCTTGAGATCACGCAGGATTTATTCACTACCAAAAATATTACAGCCAAACCCAAACTCCCCAAAGAAAACCTAGCCTGTTTGACACTGTAAACAGGACATTTCCTTAGATTCGTAAACAGGAGATTGATTTGAAACAAACTGCCAAGAAACTTAACATAATCCAGTATTTTAGCCAAGAGATCCTCACCAGAAGCAGTGATGTAAGTGGTCTCTTTTAGCTGAAATGTGGTATAATGTAATCAACCTCATAAATATTATAACAGGATTTTTGGAGGTAATTCTTGAATGCAGCTCAAACCAACTAACTAAATGGAGCATTACTAACGTTTCCAGCATTGGAGGGCAAATTCATGCTACACAGAATGCCAACACAGAGCCTTCATGGTATTTCTTAGGACTCATTTAATATCCCAGTGTTAAATCCCTGCACGTCCAAAAAGAGGCAGAGCAGGCAAGGGCAGACAGCCCTTCTCTAAGGCTGGGAACATACTCTGAGTGTTGAGAGCGAACTGAAGGTTTCTCAGCAGGGTAGGCAAAGCTGAACATTATTACACAAGGAACGGAGGAGGAGAACAAGGAGAACAGACGCAGCTGGACCCGGAGCTGTGGGCGAACCAGATGTTAGGTTTCTGCTATCACTGCACATGGGAAAAGGGGTGAAGCTGGGAAAAAGGAAGGGCGGGATGGAAGAGATGGGGAAGGCAACCACTGCTGCTGGGGAAGGGTGTATTCCACCCATCCCCATCCTTCTGTAGCCACAGAACGGCTGAGGCTGGAAGGGACTTCTAGAGGTCATCATTAGTGCTCTGAAGGCAACAAGGAGCTGGATGTTCTGAAGCCTTTTGGACTTCGGTATCGCAAGCAGCTGCCTACTTTTCCTATTTTTTCAGAGCCAGTCCTGAAAGATATTTTATTTGCTGTGAAAGAGATCATCCTGTAATTTGCTGCAGATATATTTTAATATAAGCAAGACTATCCAAACAAAAAGACTGGACTATAAAACAAACTTCTGCTGCACCTTTTGTATATAAACTATTATTAGAGGTATAAAATGAAAGCAATTCCCTGTCCTTCTAATTTACTGTTCCCCAGAGGAGTTTCTTGCTGTATAAATAACACACTTTGCAGATCTGTTCCTTTTATGTAATATTTACACCCAGCCTAAAGAAGGCGTGCCAGAAATGTAATGTAGTGAACTTGTATGTTATTTTGTTGAATGAATTTCTGCCTTGGATAATCCTTTTCCCTATAAGTTTCTTTTTACTTAACACAATTTTAATAACAAGTAAATTACTTCTAGAACTTCCACTTGCAATCTGGAAAACTGATATACATTTTTAAATATAGCCATTTCTTTCAACCCAAATTCCATAAATTACATAGCTAAAAACATCATGTAAAGAGGATATCAGCTGCCTCAAATAGTTAGGCTCAAATATTTGCCCAACAGTTCTTTGTTGAACTAGGATTTCAAAAAGTTACATTATACTTGGGGAGTTTTTTTAGTATTCTTAAAAAAAACCTCCCTAGATTTCATGACTTTAATGCTAATTTGGAATTACATCAAGTTTGCTTATTCTCATTTCCCTGTGCTCATGCACTCTGATTTAAACTTGATATACATGTAGATATCTCCTATATTATCCTACCCCAGATAGTATATAAAATATACAACATATATTTATTCTTTATATGCATGTACATAATATTCATGCCTATATATGCATATGCATTCTATTTTTTGTAACATAATATTTGACAAATTTTGCAAATATATCTACTCTTGCCTCATTGTGAGATATAGTTTGTCTTACTCTGCATTACATACAAGCCATTTGAGCTTTGTTACAACAGAATCCTGTAGGACTAACAACCTTGAATTTAATGGAATTACAAAGATGTTCTAAATTACGGACATGAAGAATGTTATTGCACTAATGATTCCCTATGAGTTTCTTATTTATGACTATTCCTAGGTGTTTCATAAAACACCACCTCTCTGTGGAATCACAGTGAAAAAATTATTTTAGAATTTTCAGCAGTGTTCAGTTCCAAAGAATCAAAGCAATTGTAAAGTTTTCTCTGCATGCCTGCTAAGAATTAGCTGGCCTAATTAAGTTTCATAAAAATATATTTTTTAAAAAAAGAAGCACTGAGAAACTGGCTGGAGAGTTTATAAATGAAGTGGCTTCCACTATACGATATATATCTGCCTAATAAAATATGTTTCGAAGCTCTTTTGGAGAATTCCTCCATGCCTCTTGCTGCTGAGTCAGGATTGGAATTCTCATGCAATATCCTTTGATATTTCAGTTCAAACAGTTAATTATACAGGTAAGAGACACCATCAAAGATAAACAATTGTAGACCAAAGTGCATTACTACAGGTAAATTACTAAGGTGGATTTTTTTAATTTGATGAAGCCTGAAACACACATTTTTCTTTTTTTTTTTTACAAAACCTACAGGAGCAATCAGGAAAATAAAGCTTACAAAAGCATATTTATTCTGTTTTTCAGCTGAAACAATTTTACGTTCCCTGAGCCCTATACAAAAAGCTTATTAAAAAAAAAGAGTTCAGTAAGTGCATTCCAAAACCAAGTTTCCTACATCAGTGTGACAAGAGCCATTTCAAATTGGTATGAAAAATAACCCAGTTAAGTCTTTTCCCAAGAGCAGACAGTTAACTCCTATTTGTTGAGTGAATACTGCCCAAATCATCCAATGCTTTTCCCTGTGCTCACACACAGACCACCACCGTAGAGAGAGTAGAGTTAATGGCACACATCCCTCTGGGCAGGCCATCAAAGAGAGAAGCTGTTGCCATTTCCCCAGAATGGTAAACTACAGTTCTTCTTTGTGTTTTGGCAGTGCATGAGCAAATATCAAAGTTTGGAAATTCCTCTTTTTTTTTTTTTTATTCAAAATAAAAACTACAAGATCCCAGAATCTTATCTCAAGTCATCTGATGTTATGGTTTCCAATCCACATCAGAAGATATTGATGCCATGGCTTTCGGTCATTTACATACTGAAATGATTTGACACTAGGCTGTCTGTTCTGTTCTGTCTTTTCTGTAAACTTTGGGGTTTAAAATTTAAAATATGTGTAGTGATGCTTAGTCTGAGTATATAGACTAGGCATACTTTCCTGTATTGAGCATTCAAATGTTTCTTCAGTAACAGCTAAGAACAAGCAATTGATGTTTCATTTTAGACACTGTACAGTAAATAACATCACTTAGCACTTTTGATCTCCAAGAACATATAAACAACCAAAACAGCAGAAACAAAACACTTCTTTTAATTAGGCATAGTGCAAATTGGGAAACTGAGGCAAAAGAACAGAAGCATACGGAAGCCCTCTGTCCATTATTCTGATGAACTTCAAAGGATTTAAGAGGTAATGGCATTAATAAACACTTTAAGTAAGCATATGTGCTATAAATGTGAATGGCATCTCCAGAACACTTTAAAAAATTGATTAGTGCTACACTGGACAGCTGAGTCATCAATGCCCGTCCTTCCACTAGGACAAGAGGATGTGTTGTAAGCAGATTATTTATATTCTTAATACCATCAGCAGGAAGTACAGTCTGCTTACATTTGGTAGTCATTACATAGCACTTTTTTGTATGTGTTGCCCTTCATCTGTAGATTTCTTCCCAGAGCAACCTCGGTCTTAACTAAGAGCAATTACAAATAGGTCTAAATGAAGAAAGGTTTGTTTTGGCCAGAAGCAAGACCAAGCCTCCATATCAAAGCTCCCTGTATGCAGTATCACTAGTTATTCCTGCTTGGAGGCAACATAACACTGGAATCCAAAGGATAGTTTTCTCTTTTAATAAAACACACAGGTGGTCTTGGGCTTGCCAAGATACAATATTTTTGTAAGAACTGAACACACCTTTCTCCTCCTTTCTCCCCTCTTTTCTCTCTTAATTTCCCAACATAACAATCATGATCATCAACTCAGGACATAATATTAAACTAGTTTTCATTCATGCTATACACTTTGAGACAGTCTGTTGGAACATATTAGCCCTCTCTATTGTCTGCTCTTAGATCCTAGTCCATATTGCCATGTCTGCAAATATTTACAAAGCAAAAAATACTGTCTGTCTTACACAACCCACATGTCTTTAATGCTATTCCATATCAGCGCTTCAGACCAAAACGAGACACAAACACCGCTGAAAATTATAAAAGAAATACTTTTAGTGGCTTCCAGCCAACTATGGTCTAAACACTTTGCTTGTGAGCTCGTTACATGCATGCAACATTTGGAATACAGCTCATAACCTCTGGCTTCACAAATACAGACCTTCAGTCAACAAAATCAAGGAACAGTTTGGTTCATTTGAGTAAAATCAGACCAATAAGCAGCTGATCTGCCTTAGATGTCGTCACCCAACGCCCAGCTCCACTGGCCATACCAGAACACACCATCCTTTGCAGAGAACAAGCCAGAGGATTGCCATGCACAAGGAAAAAGCAAGGCTGCAGCACGCTAGGTGTCTGTATGTGGTCTTCCTAAAAGCATGTCACCTCCTCAGTACATGGGTGTCATCTACTAAAAGACTGCAGAGGTGTCTGACTTCAGCATGGGTGCGTTTCACTATGTCTGTAGGCTGCAGGGAGGGTCAAATGTAGCAAATAATTTCATCTAGATATGCTGCTTTCAAATAGCCCCAGTATGAGTCCACCTTGGTACCCAGAAAGTTCAACCACTGCAAGTTGTGGAACAGTATTTTAAATGCATAAAGCTTAATCACAACGTCAAATCGTTACAACTAGGAAAAGAGCAATTAACTAATGATTTCATATATGCTTGTTCTCTTCATCACTTCAAGAAGTGATTTCACCACAGGAAGTCTTCTGCAGAGTAGAACACCCGTCACACTGCCAGTCAGCTGAAAACTTTATTTATATTAGGGATTACTGATTTCTTCACTGACTCTACAGGGAAGATCAGAGTAAAACACATTTTTAAGTTTTAAGTCAATCACTTAAGTTTTCTATGAAAAAAGCTTGTTTGGAGTTTTGACTTGGAAGGAAGCTTGCTTAGCTTAGCTCAGAGACGGTCTCAGTTCTTCTACAGAGTTTAAGAAGGCAAGCTAAGAAGTCATGACTCTTGATAAAATACACAATCACTTTAAAGGATGAAACAGAAATCATGGCTGTATGCTTTTATTACACATACTTTTTTATTAGATTAAATTTTACTTCTGAGACAGAATGAACTGCAATTTTGTCTTGTTTTTAGACTATCTCAATTCTATGAAAATGCCTCTTCACCTTCTCTACGCCTTCTTTCAATGGTTAGGGAAGGCATACAGAAGATTATTAAGTTCAATATTGCTCCAAAGCTAAAACATCTTCCTATATCAACTGTATACCCATTACACACATTGTATATATGCTGAAAAATAAACACTGGCAAATCCAATCTTGGAAATGGCTCAAGCAACTGAGTTTTTGAACAGGATTTATAAAATATATAAATTCCGCCAACTGGAAGATGTTAACTTGAAGACTGAACTTAACTGTGTTCCTTGTCAGGGAAAGCATTTTGCTCTGCAAGAAGGTACACTGCAACATGCAAAACCAGGTCCTCCATAAGAAGTTGGAACACAACAGGCTGCTCCCTGACCAGCTTCCCAAACCAAAAGAGTTGGTTTTCTTTATCTTTGATCACAAATAAGTGTATTCCAGCAGTGAGTTTGAGTAGTGCTATGTTTATGCAGCACTCATTCATCACAGGGCAACAGCATAAGGCCATGCTCGTCGCTTCCGTGAGGTGCTTGCATCCCACGCAGCTGCGCTGTAGAACCTCTACAGCACATGGTTTACATAGAATCATAGAATGGTTGGAGTTGGAAGGGGCCTTAAAGATCATTCAGTTCAAACCCCCCTGCCATGGGCAGGGACACCTCCCACCACACCAGGCTGCTCAGGGCCCATCCAGCCTGGCCTTGAACACCTCCAGGGAGGGGGTAGCCACAGCTTCCCTTGACAACCTGTGCCAGGGTCTCACTACCCTCATTGTGAAGAATTTCTTCCTAATGTCTAATCTAAACCTTCTCCCTTCCAATTTAAAGCCATTCCCCCTCAACCTGTCACTCCATGTCCTTGGAAAAAGTCCCTCCCCAGCTTTCTTGTAGGTCCCCCTCGGGTACTGGAAGGCTGCTCTAAGCTCTCCCTGAAGCCTTCTTTTCTCCAGGCTGAACCCCAAGTCTCTCAGCGTGACCTCATAGCAGAGGTGCTCCAGCAACAGTTTTCTTCATCTTTGATCACAAACAAGCAGATTCCAAAGCTGAATTTCAGTGGTGCTATGTTCATACAGCCTCCACACTCATTCATCACAGGGCCACAGCACACGGCCACGCTGACCGCTTGCGTGAGGCGCTTGTGTCCCACGCAGCTGTGCTACAGAACCTCGACAGCACCTCAGCTGTCGAGTACATCCTCTGCCGGTGGCTCCTAGTGGGATACGTGCCAGAGTTCAAATGTGAAGATTGAATCCACTCTTCCTACAAGGCGGGCAGTGTCCAAAAGCCTGCAGCCACCCTCCCTGGTGCTCACCAACAGTGCAGTTGGCACAAGGGACAAGGCTCGTCCTCGTGGGGCACTGCTCAGCAGACCTGGGCAAACGCTCAGCTCTGAGCCTCCCAACCAGGGCATCCCCAATATCAGGAGGATGGCACCTCGAGAGGTAAAAGTGGCAAAAGGTCTCAGCGGGACTGGCAAAGGAGCCCTTGTGCCTGCCCTTGCCCACCACCCACTGCCTCAGAGGGGACATCAAAAGCTCACTGCCCGCACATCCCCCAGCATCGCCAGGGATGCAGAGGAGACGGGACCCACGGGTGGCATCTGGCATCGGGGCACCATACGTTGTCACGCAGCCCGGAGGGGATGCCACCGACTTCCAAGAAACCTCGAAGTGGTCTTTGAGCAGCTTGGGTCCTCCTGGAGAAAGCAGAGCCTCTCCAGCATTCCACACCTCCCTCCCTTCACCTGGTCACACGCTCCTGGCCCGAGCCCTCCAGCCTCTGGGGACCGGTACTCGCGACCCCTGCTGACTCCGTCAGCCCTCCAGGGATGAGACCCCCCCAGGGATGGAACCTCGGCAGGCCCTCTGGGATGGGACCCCCCAGGGATGGAACCTCGGCAGCACCCCTGGGATGGGACCCCCCAGGGATGGAACCTCGGCAGCCCCTCTGGGATGGGACGGACCCCCCGCTCCTGGGGAAGGGGAGGGACGGCAGCCCTCAGGATGCGCTCCGGGCTTCCTCTGCAATTGCAGCCCTTGGGAATTAAAAGAAGACAGAAGGACACTCACCATCTCGCCTGATATTGGAGGACCTCAAAGCTTTGATAGATCCTCCCTGGGCAGGGGCAGTGGTGCCCTGACGGCTGCAAAAGTTCGCGCAGACCACAGCGTAGAAGAGGAGGAGGATGAGCAGTTGCATTGGGATCCGCTGCGAACGGTTTCTTTCTGCAAAGAAACCCAGCTCTCCCCACCGAGGGTGCTTCGTGTTCTCTCCCCTGTCCCAGACTTTTTGTTGTTGCGAGTTGCTCGTGTGTTTGGGGGAGTAAAAAACCCAAACAAACAAAAAACTCGAAACCCCCACCAAAAAAAAAAAAAATCACCCAAACAAAAACCCGCAACCCCCGCAATTGTTGAGTTACTCTCCGATCTGCCCCAAAACTTCCTGCCCGCTGAACTTTCTGCGGCCGAAGGTGAGAAAACCCCTCTGCCGGCGGCTCCGCGCCCCTCCTTGCAGGCGGGGATGCGGCGGGGGGGGAGGGGGGCGGGGGGGGCTGGTGCAGCCGCGGAGCTCGGCGCCCCTGCGAGCGCCCGCCTGCACCGCTCGGCAGGAGCCGCCGCTGGGCTCTGGAGCGGCGGGGACCGAGCGGGGGAGAGGCGGCCTGGGGAAAGGGGGCGGCCCGGGGGCGGGCGGGAGCGGGGGGGGGGGGGGGGGGGGGCGGGGGGGAGGCAGGGAGAGGTGCTGTGTTCGGGCCGGGCAGAAAGTGGCGGGAGGAGTAGGGAGAACCTGCCCTGTTAAGAGGAGCCGTATGTTCCCCTCCACCGCCTGCAGAGGGGCCACGCACCCCAGTGTCCCTTCACCCTCGGGCCCGAAGTCGTAGAGTCATAGAATGGTTGGAGTTGGAAGGGAACTCAAAGCCCACCCAGTTCCAAACCCCAGCCACGGGCAGGGACACCTCCCATCAGACCAGGCTGATCAAGGCCCCATCCAACCTGGCCTTGAACATCTCCAGGGAGGGGGCACCCACAGCTTCCCTGGGCAACCTGTGCCAGGGTCTCACCACCCTCAGTGTGAAGAATTTCTTCCTGATGTCTAATCTAAATTTTCCCTCTTCCAGTTTAAAGCCGTTCCCCCTACATCCTGTCACTCCATGCCCTTTTAAAAAGTCCTTCCCAGCTTTCTTTAGCCTTCTTCAGGTACTGGGAGGCTGCTCTAAGGTCTCCCTGGAGCCTTCCCATCTCCAGGCTGAACAACCCCAGCTCTCTCAGCCTGTCCTCATAGCAGAGGTGCTCCAGCCCTCTGATCATCTTCGTGGCCTCCTCTGGACTTGTTCCAACAGTTCCATATCCTTCTTATGTTGGGGATTCCAGAACTGGACACTGTGCCTCAGGTGGGGTCTCACAGGAGCAAAGCAGAGAGGGAGAATCACCTCATCAACCTGCTGGCCACCCTTCTTTTGATGCAGCCCAGGACACGGTTGGCCTTCTGGGCTGTGAGCACACATTGCTGGCTCATGTCAAGCTTCACAACAATCAGCACCCCCAAGTCCTTCTCCACAGGGCTGCTTTCAATCACATCGTCACCCATCTTGTACAGAAACCACAGATTGCCCCAACCCAGGTGTCAGACCTTGAACTTGGCCTTGTTGAACCTGATGATATTTACTTCTACAGCTTGTCCAGGTCCTTCTGGATGACTTCCTGTCCTTCTGGTGTGCCCACTGCCCCACTCAGCTTGTATTCATCTGCAAACTTGCCGAGGGTGCACTCAGTCTCACTGGAGAAAGGTTATTCCTTGGCATGGAATGACTGGAACCACTGAGTTCACAGAATCACAGAATAACCTAAGTTGGAAGGGACCCAATTCGAAATAGCTTTAAATATTATTAGACATAGCTTATCTACCTAGGGAGCAGAAAAAATTACCAGGTCTTGTGCTAAGTTATATTTAATTGCAGAAAAATATGACCTTAATGGTTGTGCTTTTAAATTTTCTTTTAAACAAACAAGCCTGAAATGTTAAAATGAAAACTCAGATTAAAATTAGAGATATAAAGCTAGTAGCTTTAAATCCCAGCTGAAATGTCAGATGTGAAGCAATCCATTTTCCCAACTCTACAGCAGATTAGAAAACATGTCATGAAGTCAGTCACTTTATCTCAAGTCCTGTCTGCAAGCCTTTGAAAGGCATGTCTGTGTGTATATGTATGAACATACATCTGTATGTTTGTATTTGCCTTATGTTTAAGGGCTTCTTGTACATTTACATTTAAATCCGTAGAATCACAGAATCATAGAATGACCTGAGTTAGAAGGGACCCACGAGGATCGAGTCCAAGTTCTATACCTGCACAGGACAACCCCCAAATCCACACCGTGTGACTGAGGGCATTGTCCAAATGATTCTTGAATATTGTCAGGCTTGGCGCCGTGACTGCTTTCCTGTGGAACTGTTCCAGTGCTCCACCACTTGCTGGGTGAAGAACCTTTTCCTAATGCCCAACCTAACCCTCTCCTGGCACATCTTCCTGCCATTCCCTCGGGTCCTATCATTGGTCACCAGAGAGAAGAGGTCAGTGCCTGCTCCTCTTCCTTCCCTTGTGAGGAAACAGCAAACTGCCATGAGGTCTCCCTTCAGTCTCCTCAAGGCTGAACAGACCAAGTGACTTCATCCACTCCTCATACGACTTCCCCTATACACCCTTCACCAGCCTTGTGGCCTCCTCTGGACACTCTCCAGTAGTTTTATGTCCTTTTTTTACTGTGGTGCCCAAAACCGCACCCAGTACTTGAGGTGAGGCTGCACCAGTGCAGAGTAGAGAGGGACAATCCCCTCCCTCACTCACCTGGCAATGCTGTGCTTGATGCATCCCAGGATGCAATTGGCCCTCTTGGCTGCCAGGACACACTGTTGGCTCATGTTCAACTTGCCATTGAGCAGAACCCCCAGATGCCTTTCAGTAGGGCTGCTCTCCAGCCTCCCACTCCGGTTTCACCAGGGCGAGTGAGGAGACTTGGTGGATTAACTGGGGAAAACACATTTGCTAAAGAAATCCTGCAGTTGCCCCTCAGGAGAATTCTTCAGGCTCTTCCATGAGGCTAAACACCATCCAAAGCTTTCCTAAAAAGTTAATTCCTACTAATTTAGACCTTCTGTTATTAAAATAATGCATTATTGTCTGGAAGAGCTCAGGTCTAAACCAAAAGTATGCGAGGATTGTGATCAGATTGCTGGTTTAATACTCTTCTTCCATTAGCTGCAATGAAAATAACCAAGTGAAAGTTTAGAAAAAACAATCAGATTTTAGTAGTTCTCTAACAAATCCTCACCTACTCGGTTTATGTCCTAAGACATTTTGTATCCCCTTAGTCCGTGTGACAAATCAGAACATGCTGCCAGACCTTTAACAATATGAAACACTGCCTCACTAGTAAAAGAAGAATGTCAATATGGTGCTGTATCAGGAATATCGGATAAGTTCTGCTACACTCTTGAGAACTGCCTCTGGCTGTATGAAACATTTTTCTCCAAGAGTGTGTTAGGATGACAATGGGACTGAAACATCTTGTGTCTTAAGGAACCAGTAGGGTGCAATTCTGTTATGTGTAATTCATGCTTCTTATCCCTTTCATGTTTCCCCAAACTGACAGCAAACTTAATCCTGCTCCCATGTGGTAGATAATGGAAAAGTTCCAATAGTGCTTCCTTGGTGAGCAGATGTGCCTGTATTTTAGGTGCCCATTTCAGGGGAATCTGGGCAAATAGAGTCAGTCCAATTGGTCAGTCCAATTATCCTAACAGAGGCAGAAAGTCAGATAGAGGGCATAGAGCAAATGAAGATGGAAAGAGCTCTGAAGATGTCTTCTATTCAGCCCGTCAATGTGTCTGCCTCTTTCCAGTTCCATTACAAGGAACTGACAGAAAACATCAATAGGATCCCAGCTACCTGGCTCTATTCTGAGTACAGGTACCTTTTAAGATAAAAGGAGGTGGTCAATACCCTCACCTTTACCACAGCTTCTTGGTGAAGTCTTTCCTTCCTCAGTGCCCTCAGGCCCCTTTTCTCTAAGTCAAGGAGCTAGAATCTGCAATTATTTCCCAGTGCCATTTTAAGTTGGTGGAGGAGGAGAAGGAAGGACAGATTGTCTTCCATTCCAAAGGCAGACAAAAGGTGTTTTGGCAGTATCTAAGCAATAATATAATTCAGTCAAGAAATGGCACTGTTTCCAAGGCCGTTCTTCTTTCTATATTCAGCTTTGCTGTATGAATTTTCTCATCTAAAATTCATACATTTTCCGGAGCATTTTCCGGAGTCAAGTTGTGTCTGTATGACCCTTTGCCTCCCTGGCTGCACAGGTCCAGCTTTGACACAAAAGAGGAGCAGACTTTTGCCTAAAACACTCCACAGTTGTTTGGATATGTGCTCCCTTGACACAAGTTCGATGGAGTTTATACCTCCTCAAGCTGACCAGGTCACAGAACTCAGGTTTTCCCAGCATTTTTTATTTATTTTAAAAAAAGTACGTACCGCTCTGGTGCATAGGATGGAATTCTTGTTTCTGTAGCAGAGGTACTTGTTGCATAGAGAACTCTCAAGCAAAGCACCATAGGGCCTCATAAATTAGATTGTGATGAAAACCTGCAAGTGGATTCCACCACCTATGGCTTTGATATGTATCAAGAGGAACTTTTTCTAACTCCTGTCATACGCTCATGGTGCATTTCTGTTCCTCTGTGTGCAAACCATGGGATGTTACCATCTTTGTTCTAAAGTCAAAAATATTTTTGTAGCAGAAGGGATGAGTCTTTTTCTCAGGTCAGAAAATCTGTGGGGTTCCAGACAGGCCTAGCTCTATCAATTATCAGATATTTATTTTAATCCCAGTATAAAAAAAACCCCAAAACCAGCTGTTTCCATTTGATATACAAGTGTACAGAAAGAGCAGCAAGACTGACACACATTGGCAGACCTTTGTAGAAAAGCCTGCATTTCAATGACTGTTGTTACAGCTTCTGAATTCACTTTAAAAAGCCCTAAACTCACTAAAAAACAAAATAATATCTTTATCATAGGGTGTCATAGAACTTCATGTCAAAGGATGAGAAGTTTGGATTACCTTAGACAGTTTTATGAGCATTAAATACAACATTCTAGTACACTGGATAATCAGTATTCTAAGGGTTTGTGATAATTTAAAGCTTCAGGTGATTCCTATATGAAGACCTGTAGCAAATCATGGTTACTGCCTAAAAGGATGTACTAATGTATAAGTGTGATGACCTAGGTAATTACAAATCTGTCGACTGAGATCCTGATAAAATAATGTAACAGTTGATATGAGGCTCAATTAATACAAATTAAAAGGGAAATAATATAATTAATGCTAATCAACCTGGAAAATCTTATCATGCTAACTTGGAATTTTGTTGACAAACAGAATAGCATCAAATTGCAGCTTTCATAAGGCATTTGACTTTAGAATGCATGACTTAGTAGAAATTCATGCATACTAAATGTTTTCAAAATTCATTAAATGACAGGTTTCAAAATGTTTGATAAAAAGGGAAACATTATTAAATTGATTATTTACAATAAAGCCGCACTTAGGCTAATTTTTGCTTCTGCATTGATTTGCATTTTCAGCAATGACCTTGGAAAAATGTGGTCATTACTCATGAAATTTGCAGATGACAAAATCCTTGGAGGAGTAATTGGCTGTTTTGTAGTAATGGTGTTATGTGGAGATGGACGTGTAGATAGTGGATAAAACTGTAGAGCTGAGCCCTGGCATAGCTTATGCTTTAAAATAGCCAATGGCAGCACTATCCAGTGCCTGTGGCATCATCTCACCTTGTTTAGTCTTCTGAAAGTGCCTAGTGAAAGCCAATTTCATAGGTTCTCATTGTTCATGGAGAGAACTGGATACCCATCAGAGGGCACTCTAGCCCAGTGGGTTTAGGTAGTTGTGCTGGATTGGGATAAATTGTTTTCTGGAAGGTCCAGTTTTTCTCCACTGACTAGGGAGAGTGGGAACAAATACATTCACAGTTACTGGATAAAGTAGTTAATCCCAGAAAGCACTGTTACAGTAAAAATTGAGGGTGGATTATCAAGAAAGTCAATAGGCTGTAAACGTCTCTGTTACCATTTTTAGGCTGAGAGGGGCTGCAGCGTTGAACAGTTCATCCATGGAGCAGAGATATGCTGTTTGTCCACCCCTTAGAACATTGGAAATAGGGTGTTTAAGTAAAGTACCAAGCCTCAAGATCTTTGTCGTTGATCCCATCACTGGGATCCTTGGATATCTATTTATAGAGGGGAATATCAATTAGAATAGGGGCATTATGCTTTCTTCTGTTATTATTAGACTGCTGCACCAATTTCCTGTGAATATAGTCTAACAAAGGACCATGATAAGGAGAAAAACACTGAGAGGAAAACCACAGGATTGGGTGGAGGTTGGGAGACATGTCATGCAGGTGAATCTTAAAAATCACGAGTCATTTACCTTGTCAAGGAGAAACTCAGAGGGGTCACAGCTACCTGCCAGAGGTAGGATATTGCTTCTAGGAGGCTGTTTTGTTTAGCGAACAATGACATATCAAGGTGAAAGTTGGAATTAGACAAACTGGGAAAGCACACTTCTCAGTGTGGAAAGCCGTGGAAAATCTGAAAGGCAAGATTTGATGTTTTCCTAAAACCAGTCAAGTGGTTTCAAGCTGTACTTGGGAACTTATGGGGTCTATTGATCAGTTCTAAAATGTCTGTAAAGGTGACAGCAAAAAGCATGTTCATATGTACGGTGCCACAAGCCACAGGTGAAATTTCTAAGTGGTTCTGCAGTTTACTGAAAAATTACAAATAACAAAGTACCTCCAGGGATTAATTCAGGGCAGCACTGTGATTTCTGTTATATAGGACAGGCAAGTGATGGCAATGACCCTGTTTCCCAGTTTATAATCCGTGAGTGATTTGAGAATGAGCAGAGGTGCGTAGAGTAGGATGGAGAAACCTCTCACAATTGCTAAAATGTGCCTCTTAAGTAAGTGAATGTAACCATTATGGCAGACCAAAAGAATGCAAGGAAAAGGTAGATGAAAACCATTATGTCTGAAGTTAGAAAACAGGAGCAGAGTTTTGTGTTGCTAAGATAGTCACAAGACTCCACAGGTACCAAGACATCAAGAAGGGAAGTGCAGCACAGTGATCCATGGCCCAGATTTACAATCTGAGCTACAGGCAGCAGTTAACAACATTCAGAGAAAATCTCCAGTGAAATGAATCACTTTAGGTGTTGAGATTATCAAACTCAAGCCCAAGCATTGCTGCCTGGTATCACTACAAACTTGACATTGATTCATGGGAACTCATGTTCGAACACTCTGAACATTAGATCTGGGCCACAGATCTGCAACTGGTGCTGCTGTTCATTCTCCAGAAGCAAACTGCATTCTTGGTTGTCTCACCCATTCTTGAGAACAGCTGCAGACAGCTCTGATTTATCCAGTCTTCTGATTTTCCCTCTTGTGTCTGCACCGCTACAAGATGCTGTGCCCTTCTCCTTTTCAAGGTACACCTGCTTCCCTTTCCAACTTTCCTTTTGCTGGCTGCGCATAACTTTTAGCTGATTCTCCACTGCAAATGTTAGAGACAAATATTTCAGCACTGATAGACACACACAGAGGGAGAAAAAAATGGTCTCTCAAGCTGAACATGTTCATTTGTTACATTTTGAGAAACTACTATATCACTCAAACTCTCCCACTGGTACCTAATGACAGGGCCGACTGACATATAGGGTGCATGCAATATTCAGAGTCGTGCTTTCACAGAAAAATGAGTATAAATCACAAAGAAAATAGAAATGTTGCCCTCCTGAGGCTAGGTGGGGATTTTTTACCTCATTAATACCGGAAGAACCAATGTAAATTCTGGTTTAAAAATAATGGGCTATGTTTTATCAGAAGTTTTTCTTAATATGAAAATAATATCTTCAAAAAGACTACATTTCTTCTGTGTCTTGGTTCCCAGGTTCCTAGATTTAAAGAACAGACTTTCCTGGCATGATGTAGTTTGACTGTTTGCATAAATAAGCTGAAGTGTTTTGCTGTCTAACCTCCTGCTTTGATATCTCAAGAGTTAGCATAGTATCTTTTAGAAAAAAAGATAAAACTATTAAAGTAGGAGGAAACTCAATTTTACAATATCTTGAGATAGAAAAACTCTCATCATCAATGTTAAGTAATTGAATTTACTAAAAACTGTTTTTAAAGATTTTGGTACTTTTTCCCTTCTGGATCTTTTACTGCATATAAACAGTAATAATTTATCAGGATCCGTTGCTTGGACTTTCAAAATATTTGGATATAAGTAATCTGAACCTACTGGACTTTGCCAAATAGCTATCGTCAAGCCATGGTAATGTCTACCTAAAAAATCTCATTATTTCTGTGATAATTCCTTTATACCTGTCAAAACAAGGTCAGGTTTTGTTTGTCTTTGATATAATATATTTGAGTTGGAAAACTGTCACCTAGAATTTTAGAGAAATACTTGGAATCTTTTATTACTGATAGACTGAGATCTCTAGGATCAGAGATTTCAGACTGAAATATCTCACGATAATTCATGTTTTCTGTCTGCACTTTGTATATATTGCTTAAGAAATCAAGCATCTAGTTTTACTAAGACAGAGAACAGTATGGTGGAGGTTGCTCTGTGTGTTGTCCTTCCCAGACATTCCCTCTGGACTATTCTGTGTTCGCTCTTCTGGTTCATGAAATATTTTCCTTCTCTTGACTCAAGCATTTTCCTTCTCCAGCACATTTTCAGCATTGGAATACTCTCAAATTCTGTAAATTATTCTCCTGTGAACAACTTAGAACACATGATCTGAGAAACAATGTAAAGACTGAAATGCATCTTGATGCTGAAACCTCAGAGCAGTAACTTGCATCCTGGCACCACAAAGAAGGCACATAAACTTCTTGTCATCTACAGTTTTGCAGTTTGTCCTCAGTTGAGAAGTTAGGCAAGAGATCATATGTCTTCCTTTGTTGATTAAAGATTTCCTCTCAGTTTCCTGAGAGCTGAAGTTCTGAGCACTCATCATACACGTCCTGTACAAAGTCATCTCTTCAGTCACCAGAATTTTATTGTAATATTTTCAGGATTTTATGAGGACTGAACCTTCTAGTTATGTAATTTTTTCCCTTGCCCTCCTAAGTTATGTTCTCCTGAGTTATAGCTTGCCTTTCATCCCTTGTCTTCAGTTTTACAGAACATCACTTTCTCATCATGTCGACAGTATTTCAAAACTGCTGAATCATGGCTCTGAGATTCTTTTTTTCTTTATGCGTAATTTCATTCCTCTTTGAGGTCTGGGTGCACATGTGCAATGGAGATACTACATCCAATTGACCAAAAAACTTGGCTTCATTTACTTTTTATTCTTTCCCACTCAAGAATTTTCCAACATCATTTTAGAAAAAAGGGAAATTTCTGTGATGTAGTAAGAAATGTGCAATGCGCAATGGAGAACCATGTTTCCATTGCTGACCATCAGTACTGTGTGTGCGTTTGTGCTTGGAAAGCAAATTTGTCATACTTCCTCTTGACACACCTTTATTTACAGATATAGCAAAACGAGGCCTTTTCAGTAATTTGATAATTGGTGACTTGACACAATTAAACAAGCAAATCCAGAACCTAAGGGTTGAAAATGCAAAGCTTCAAGCCTCAAAACTCTGGCTTCCGGTGTTGGTATCATAGAATCATGGAATAGTTTGGATTGGCGGGGACCTTAAAAGATCATCCAGTACAACCCCCTTGCCATGGACAGGGATATCACTCACTAAATCAGGTTGCTCAAAGCCCTGTCCAACAGGGACATTGAGTGCTTCCAGTGATGGGTCATCCACAGCTTCTCTAGGCAACCTGTTCAGTGTTTCATAACCTTCACGGTAAAAAAATTCTTTTTTATGTCCAGTCTAAGTCTACATTCTTTCAGTTTAAGACCACACCCCCTTATCCTGTCACTACAGACCCTAGTGAAAAATATCTCTCCACCTTTCTTATAAGCCCCCTCTGTATCTTGAAAGGTTCGAAATAAGGTGTTCCAAGAGCCTTATCTTCTCCAAGCTGAACAACCCTAATTCTTTCAGCCTTTCTTCACAGGAGAGGTGTTCCAGCTCTATAATCATCTTCATGGACCTCCTCTGGACCTGCTTTAACATGTCCATGTTTTTCTGGTACTGAAGACCCCAAAGCAGGATGCAGATGCTGGCTTATGTTCAATTTTTCATCCAACAGTCCTTCTCTACAGCATTACTCTCAATCCATTCATCCCTCCAGTCCCTAGTGATACTGGGGATTGCCCTAACACGTGTGCAGGACCGTACACTCAACCTTATATATCTTAAAATATACTCTCTAATTACAGTTTATTTTTTTCAGGGAAGATAATTTTACATCATACTGAAAATAGAACACATATACAACAGAGTACAATAAATAAGCAACCAGATTTTCAAATGGAGTTGGCTTGTATGTATTGGAGAATGTACATTAAGCAAATTTCAGCGTGTTTCTTTTAAATACAAACAGTTTGTAAATCAGCTTTTTAAGAAAAAAATACTTTCAATTGACCATAGATGGCAATACATGAGAGTCTTTAGCTTATTTTTGGGTCAGCAGTAAGAATGATTTATCTCTAGTTTTGAATTAGTAGGAATAAATTCAGGCTGCCCAACTCTTTCTTCAGATCACATTGTCATACGAAGGCGCTGAGTTCACAGTTTTATGCACAAAACACATTAACATAAACTAGTTAACCACCTGGCATTGGTTAAGCAGAATTTATGCTGATACTGTGCTAATGACCTTGCATTATCATTAGACTAAATCAGTCTCCTGGGGGAGAACCCAACAAAGCATACTAATTCAATGCATTCCTAGGAAGTAGCATGTACAGTGAAATATATTTTGTCATTTATCTAGCTCCATTTTCGTTCAGAAGTACTTTCTAAATTAAATACCAAGGTCTCTCCAGAGACCTGTGGAATGGCAGAATGAGATAAAAACATGCACTGAAAAAAGAGAAACCAAAGAAAGATTTGTGCACACCTGCACTCATTGGGGGCATTTTAAAGTACTGATGTACTGTATTGACAAGTGTAGGAATAATCTGCTCCAAATGTAGACTTGGAAAACAAAACTTAGAAGGGTAAACAAAACTTAAATCACTAAATCTGATGTAGACACCATGGGTTCCCGTTGCAGTCTGTGAGAGAAACAAGCACCACTAGAGGGTGCTTAATCTAACATACCATTTTCATCATTATTTTAGGAAGTGCTGCATTCCCCTTGTCCTGCCCTTCCCTTTAATGGCTTTCTCTTCATTCATAGACAACTATGGGTGATTAGCACAGATTTAAATATCTGTCTTGCCCAAGTAGCCAAGAAGGTCAATGGTATCTTGGCCTGCATCAGGAATAGTGTGGCCAGCAGGACTAGAGAGGTTATCATTCCCTTATACTCGGCACTGGTCAGGCCGCACCTCGAGTGCTGTGTCCAGTTCTGGGCCCTCAGTTTGAGAAAGATGTCGAGATGCTGGAGTGTGTCCAGAGGAGAGCAACGAGGATGGGGAAGGGGCTGGAGCACAAGCCCTGTGAGGAGCGACGGAGGGAGCTGGGGTTGTTTACCCTGGAGAAGAGGAGGCTCAGGGGAGACCTTATAGATCTCTACAACTGCCTGAAAGGAGGCTGTAGTCAGGCAGGGGTTGGTCTCTTCTCTCAGGTGACCGGTGACAGAACAAGAGGACACGGTCTCAAACTTCATCAGGGGAGGTTTAGGCTTGACATTAGGAAGAAGTTCTTTACTGAGAGGGTGATTGGCCATTGGAATGCGCTGCCCGGGGAGGTGGTGGAGTCACCGTCCCTGGAGGTGTTTAAGGAGAGATTGGATGAGGCTCTTAGTGCCATGGTGTAGTTGACAAGTGGGAGTAGCTGTAGGTGTTGGGTCATAGGTTGGACTCGATGATCTCAGAGGTCTTTTCCAACCTTATGATACTGTGATACTGTGAACGTAAGGAAATGTAAGTTAGGGCAAATAAATTTCAGCCTGACTGATCACAGCAATCAGGACTTAGAAAATTTCAGAAATAAAATGCTTTGTGAATCCTAATTCAGCTTCTTTTTACGTACGTAGGACATATGCTTTGATTATTGGGTGTGCAAACTGCTTTTTCTCATAGGATTCAGTACTCATAATGGAGGAGTTGAATCATGATTTTACAGCACAAAGGGAGAAGATCTGTAGAATCTTTACTTCATTTGTTGCAGAGTTGAAAGTTAAGAAGTGAGTGAGGCAGGAGTTGGGATGGAAAAGAAAACTGAATTCCTAAGGTAGCTGAGTGCCATGAAAGGGTTTCTACGCTCGCCTCTTTGTGTTGCTACACAGATGATGTAAACCAAATTTCTCGCAATTGGTCCCTAGTGCTCTGTTTCTCATTGTCTGGGCGTTTAGCTGGAGACAGTAGGGCCCAACTTGAAGAAGTGCAGAGCATGCATAGCTATTATTTGAAGAGTTTGTTTCTTGAATATGTGTAATGCTACATAATGCCAAGCTTTATAAATCTTAGTATGTAAAATGAATGGATACTATGTACCTTAATCTTTCTGCACCCCAGTCCCATTTGAGAAAGAGGGTGATGACTTACGCTGTAGCAACCAAATTAAATGCCTGGTATATATTCTGTCAAATAAAGTGCGGCATGTAGCCACAGATGTGTCTGTAACGTAGACCAACATTTTGAACAGCGTTTTAGATGTCAATATAAGAATAAGCTGAATTGCACCCTGAAAACATCTGTTTCTATTTTCAGTGGCACTAAGGGGAGCCCAAAGTGACTAGTTCAGCTGTAGACACCAGGGTTGCAGATGTTTGAAGGCAGGGCAGGTGAATCCTGCCTTCTGTGATGACTTACATTCTGGGCACTGAATGAAGATGAGAGTCCATGAGACAAAAACGGTCTCTGACCATGTTATTTGTTAGTTGGCTTTGTAACAGGTATGCACAAGGGGTCGAATTGAGGTTGCACAGAATGCCTTTTGAAGGCTTGGCATGACACTCTTAATAGCAATATAATCATTATTCGCCGAAAAGACATCAGCCTGAGGTAGACACGTGAAATGTTGCATTTCAGTTCAAACAGTTAAAGTTTGAAAAGAGAGTTTTTATAGTACGAAATATGATGTTTTACCAGCTCTCCCTGAGAAACCTGCAGCCTTTCTTGGTTCTGTGGCAGGCAACAGAGCTTACATGCAGCCGTGTAAGCTTGTGTACATCTCAGCTCCAGTCCTTTGTTCAGCATTCCTCTGGAGTTAGTAAGGACACTGCATTTGCACAAGTTAATACAAAAATTGCCAAATCATCAGAGCCTTTGTCTGGAAGCTGGCTAGATGTTTGGTAACATTCACACTGTAGAGAAAGGGAAAACAGTGGTTAAAATTATTTGTTCAATGTCATATAGCACAAAATTACCAGGTAACAAATGTTAGATCAAGTCAGTGTTCAGTTTCGAGGCGAAAATGTTTAACAAAATTTTGTCTTTGATTCTTCCTGACAAAGCTGCACTGTAGGGCAACGACTTTGTACGCTGATGTTACAGACCTGTGTAAAAGGAAAAGGGCCCTGACTAAGCACTTTAAACTGTTTATGCAATGTTGTTGCTTAAAACATCTCAGGGATTGCAGTGTGTGGCGGGAGGGGATTGTACCACTCGATACACAGTTCCTCAGACACAGTGCATGCTAAACTTACAAGGCATCTTTCATATGTCCTCCTGGTGTAAGTCTTAGGGATATAGCGTATGCAACAAGAAGTCTTTTAGGCTCACTTTCCTTCCTAACTTCTTTTTATGTGCACTTCGCTTACTCAGAAACTGCCCTGGAGGGTGGAAGTCAGCAGGATGAGGCATTAAAGGCTCTGCTGCAGGCTCACTCTGGCTGTCTCATGATGAAAACCTTCATTAAACAGGGGTAGAATATGTGAGCTTCTTATTAGCCATTATGAACCCACTGAACAGTGTATGAGAATTTGGTGACCTTAGGCACGGCATTAACATCTAATGTATTGGAAATGGATTTTGAAGACACAAATTCTAAGCCTGACTTGGTTTAGTTTACTGCAGAACACCAGAAAACTGATTTAGAGCTGTATTTCCCAAATTGCCTACTAAGTTTGGAGAGCTGGTTTTTGGAAGAGTGCATCATCTGCAGCCACAATAGATATATAGGCATTACAATTGTTTATCTATTGCTGTTGTAAATTTACTTGGGAAAGGAGAGGAAAAATGGATTATGAACTTCTTAGTCATTCCATTAACACTGACCAATTCAGCACACGATTAGGCGTATTTTTGCATTACCACCTTTCCCCACCCTCAGTTCAAATAGGGACTGGGGGACTACTCACCCCATTAGTAAAATGTTTTGGAGACATCTGCTATTTATATAGGTGTACTGGCAGCTGCCCTATATCAGAAGTCAGTGAAGGTGGAAATGAATTGTATTTAACAATCTAACATCTGAATTTACCCTGTGCAAATCTGCATGGCTGAAAAGTAATATGCTACACCGTTACCGTTACACAGACAGCTGTTCTATACTGAGCACATCATGGTGGTGGTGCAGATCTAAGACACCAAGGAAAAACTCCAATAAAGAAATCTACAAATACTTATGAGAGAAATATCCTTTCTTAAGTCTTCAGGACTACAGAATCTGCTGCTCTGGTCTTCAGTCGGCTGTCAAAGTAAGCTAATCTGGAACAAAATCAGCTGAGTCACTGAGAACTGAAAAGAACAATTTGTAGAGGGCAAAATGTTGGGACTCTTTCCTGGAGAAGAAGAGATAAAAGAGTATCACTAAATTTCATGAAAGCATTCAAACCGTGTTTTCTAATCAAACTTCACAACTTTAACAGAGAAGGAATTTATTTAAGTAATTGAAAACAGCAGTGTTTGTGTAAGGTTCTGTATTGGAAGTTACTGCTTATCTTGACTGTGTTCTTACAGCTGATGATTTTACCTATGCACAGTACTGCTTATTTACTTGTTTGTTAGAGAAATCTGCTGTATGCACCTGTACACACACACACACTGTCGTCTAATATATTTACAGAAGAAAGAGACTTTATTTTAAGTTCATCATCAGATCTAGTCAGTGATGAAAAGGAACTCAGTTTTGGTAACCTAGCGCTGTGACTGTGAGGCAGGTAGCCAATCTATGATTTACCATCTCACCATTTTTATGTCGTATGTTCTTAGTGTTTTCATACACAAAATAAGGTTAATAACTCTTTACGGAAGGATTAACAGTGCATTCTTTTAAATTCTGTTGTAGAAGACACAGAAGAAAAAGTAAATTACGCATAAGGAACAGTTTCTGTTTCCTGTCTAAGTCTGTTACACTTTCAAATAGTGTAAGCAGGGATTTAAATGAAAAACAAGAAGCATTGCTCTTAGATATTCAAGGAGCACAAAAAAAAGTTGAATCCAAGGAAGATATGCTTTCTTATCCTGGAATTCAGTCCAGAATTGCAGTAGAAGGAGCTATGGTTTAAAGAAAAGAATCAGGCATGTTAGTCTGTTATTTATAAAAGTAGAACAGTAGGTGATTTTAATAGCTTTGCTTCCTGTCAGTTTTGTATTTTCAGATCCAATCTCCATGCAATTGCCAGCCATCAGCTGTAGTCCAAGTAAATAATTATTAGCTGTAGCCCAAGTAATTGATTATTAAAGTATGTAAAATTATCCTGCACAGCATTTATGGGTTACTTTACTTTCATCTCCAATTTTAAGACACTAAAGGTGATCAATTTTCACTTCCTAAGGGACTGATGGAAGTGGCCTTGGGCTTACGTACAACCAGAACTGATTTATGAGCAAGTGTTTACTTTTAGTTTTTGTTAGTCTCCATTAAAAATTATTCATTTAAAAAATGGAAATCGATTATGTTAGACATGCCTGATTTGGTAAGGATTTCTCACAGTTTGAGTAGGTTGAACTTACGTGAATTTGTATCTTTTCAGAAGTACTGAATTTCAAGTGACAATCTACCTGGTTGCAGGATGAGGTCTCTCAGTATGTTCCATACCCACTGAATTACTGTCTTAGGCACAATTTATAATGAGTAATATGAGACCCTGTTTAGGTCATACAGAAGTGTCAAACAGCGTTAGTGAAATCACAATACATTTGTGCCTTTCTTTGATTTATAATTAATATTGCCCTCATTTTATTCTTACCTCCCCCAAATCACATTTTCTTCCCTTTTTTTTTTTTTTTTTGTAGCTATTCTCAAACTTTGGTATCCACAATCTTAGTCTTTTATAATGTGGGTCTATGCTGTAGTAATCTTCCGTAATTGATTTGGGATGTCTGCCAATCTCTTCTATTATTCTGTGCTGATATCTTTATATGAATGGCTTTTATCCAAGTGCTATCATCTTCTGCATTCTCTTTATCCCTTTGCTTTTTTTTGTGCTGAGAGACAATATTCGTAGCCTTTGAGTGATGCCACTTCATCCCTCACATTTGCGGTGTAAAAGTTACAAAGGGCAAACTTTCCAAATATTGAGATCTGCCTGCTTGCCCTTTCTAATATTTTCTGTGCTCTTTGGTTAAGGCAGTTGTTGCACGGCATTCATCTACTTAATAGGATGACATTTAAAGGTTTGATTCATTTTCCTCACATTTAGTACTTTGGTGAACTTGTTTTTAGTGTCT
Organism: Neomorphus geoffroyi; assembly: GCA_033558235.1. NCBI lineage: Eukaryota > Metazoa > Chordata > Aves > Cuculiformes > Neomorphidae > Neomorphus > Neomorphus geoffroyi. The sequence goes on from JAUMJM010000017.1 coordinate 17,044,009, forward strand.
TAATTTTTTCTCAGTATTTTACTTTGATTTTCCCACTATATATTTGATTCATTAAGAAAAGGATGTGATTCAGAATCAGAACACTGTGCCATCATCATGTTCCCATAAGGCTTTGTCATGAAGTTTTTTGATTTCTGTAAAACATGTTGTAAAAGAGAAGAATATATAATGAGCTTTAATGTAATTGAAAAGCAACTTGGTTTTATAATGGGGATCGTTATGTTTCCGTCTTCATTATAAGGCCCATCTTGTAAAGCCCATCTTGTAGATTAAAGGAGAAAAAGCTATCCCTAGACAACTGAAAATTCCTGGGTTGTGGTTATATTTATTGACTTTTACAAGGTCCAGGTCTTTCTTCATGTGTCCTCTGCTGCAAAATGAGCTCTGCTCTGAAAAACGTAGCATAAAATTAGTTCTTTGGTGTCCTGCTATAGAATATCAGCTTTGATGTAGAGGAAGAAATATAAAATTCAATTTAATTATGGACCAAGACAAAATCACGTATAACCAATTTCTTTAATACATATTTTGTTAGTATTTAATCCCATTCCCAACTAAGCCAATGGGATTTTTTTTGCTCGTTTCAGTAGTCTGTCAATCATGCAATTAATCCTTGGATAATAGAGCAACCATATTCAGCACAGTGAATTACCATTCCCATAGCCAAAAATGTGTGGCTAATTCACAGTCAGTCAAACTAATATGATTAGTAATAGGCCCATACATATGGTTACCATTGATAAATTAAGTACTTGCTAAAGAAGAGGGCCTTGCAAACTTTGGGTTTGTGGATTTTTTTAATCTAATCAGCCCATCACCAATTTAATGAAGACCTTGTAGTTAGCCTTTCCTGTCTTCAGTTCCTGAAATCATCAGAAATTCATCTTTTATTACTCCAAGACCTAATATTTTTGTATATAGAAAAGATTTTCTGGATGAACCCAGCTGGACCCCAGTCATCCAATTGAATGGAAAAAGACAGTTTATTATAATCTTATTGTAATCAAAATTATGAGTTTAGTGTCTATGTCTTTAGGGTTGTAATTCTGGAGAACATACACAGAGAAGCTGGAGATCTGATTCTACTGGCTCTAAGAATTATCATCTGAATCCTTTAGAGATGGCACCATGTGGATGCATTTCAGAAGTATTAGTTTTCCTCTTGGATCATTATGCAAATATTTATATTTACAGATATTACATTGCAGCTGTCTATAGGTATTTTTGTTAGTCCTGAAAATAATGACTTATCTTGCCTTTAGTATTTTTTATGTGAAATATGTGGAAATGATGCAACCGTAATGAATAGTACATATTGATAATCCCTATCTAAAATAGTATCTGAGCCATTTCCAAAATATGTTCATCTCCATAGCACCTCTGTTAGGCATTATTAGTTATAATTTGCCATTGCTTTATAGAAGGAGAGTTGGAAAACATCATCTTTGTGTACACTGTTTTTCGAAAGCCGATTTACCAGTTGACCATGTTATTCACCACAAGGAGTGGTGCAAGAGCTAGGTTTAGGGCAAGCACAGTAGGAAAATCTCCAGTACCTTCTGCATTTTAAAATGCATCCAAAGGCACTGTTACCTGCAGTGACAGCAGATCCATCCCAGCAGCACGTATCTGGATATTTTCGTGTTTTTTACCTAACTTTGTAGTGACATCACAGGACTAATCTCGTAGAATTGTAGAATCACTTGGTTAGAAAAAAATCTTTGAGATCATCATGTCCAACCGTACCTGTCCACTACTGAATCATATCCCTGAACACCTCGTCTATCCGTCTTTTAAACACCTCCAGGGCTGTTGACACAACCACCTCTCTGGGCAGCCTCTGTCAGTACTTGATAAACTTGAAGAAATTTTTCCTGATGTGTAACCTGAACCTCCCCGGTGCAACTTACGGCCGTTACTTCTCATCCATTCATGCAAAAGAGCCCACTATTATTCTTAGAAGGGAAGGTGGGATTTTCAGTCAGTCATTCTGGTTGCATACAAACATGAGGTAGGTACCTGGAACCAGGTCTCTGGAGTGAGAGATTAGCATGAGCATGTGACATTGGAGTGACCAAGTAGATCAGGTTCAGTATCAATGCCGTCGCTGAGATGAGGTAACTTGCCTTGTGTTACACAGGGAGTATGTGATAAATTAGGGAATTATATTTTCTTTCCACATCCCACTAATACTGCAGCTATTGGGTCTTCTATCCTATAGCTGACAAATTATGTAATACTTGCCAGTCACATATAACTGTGCATTTTTGAAAAGTCATAAAATTAGTTACTATTTAGTGTTCACAAAATACTTAGAAGGCAGGAGACGATTATCCTGTGAGCATAGATATTGGCCCTGAACCCAAAGGCCACAAGGTTTAATGCAGACCATAGATTTGAATTTTCTGTTCACCTTGAAATTCAAGACACAGCATTACAGAAGATCAAATCTTTGCAAGGTCTATCCAAATGAATTGGTAGGCTGTTTTGCCATCTTGTCCTATAATTAACTATAGCAAGTAGTGATTAACAAGGGTGCTTTAAATCATTGATATAATGTTCTTTTAAAATAGATACAAGGAAAACAGGACCCTGAACAACCTGTCTGGCTTTCTCTTCTCTAGCATGTCAAAGGCACCTAGAAATTTGGCTTCCAAGTACTACTAAGCAGCTTTAGGCCCAAAGGGCATGAGATACATAAAAATTAGCCTGGCTCTAAGAGGAATGGAAAGGGCAGATTGGCAGCATTACATCAGAGAAGACAGTCTGTTCATCTTAAAAGACAAATAGAATATGATACCAGGTCGTACTATCTCTTGAAACTCTTAGACTTCGAATGACATTACTTTCCTTCTCATCCTTGTAGCATTATCATGCACAGAAGAAGACTATAATGCTCTTGTATATCATTTATTTTGTCCCCAACCTGTAGATGCCAAATCTCATGCTCTGGGGAGAATTTTCAGAGTTTGATTCTAAATTCGCAGGACCTTCAGAGACGTCAGAACAAGCATGGTTGCAGACATGAACAATAAAGCAGATGTTTAATAAAGTATGTAAGAATGTGAATTACCAGTGTAACTCATTGCCACGAAATATACTGAAGCTAAGAATTCAGGAGCAAACATAAGTGTCTGGATGATTCATGAGTAATGAGAATATCCATGTTTAAAACAATTTAAACCATACGCAAACCAAAAGAAAAATTAATTGGATTTACTCGGAGTATATTTCCACAGAATGATGGGACTAAGAGAGTATTACTGTGTTAAATTATTTCATGGCTATGGAAGGCTGAGACAGTATTATCTGGGGATGGTGCTCATTGTGTGAGAGGTAAGGAATATCGTGGTGTGAAATGAACCTTTCATACTTGCATAGCAGCAAGTATTACAACTACAGCCTTTTATCTGTTGTGCATGAAGCTTTAGACAAAAACTAATGGTAATCATAGTGTCATTCTTTCCCGTGGTAGTTTCAAGTATGCATGGGTGTAAAGTACTCTTTGTAAATAAATATTCTTACTCTCTTTTTACTAATTGGGAAGTATGAAGCAAGATGAACTTAATTACATAATGGGAAATGATGCCTACTAGACTGGTAATCAGAATGGAAGTTATGGAATCCGCAGTGTGTTCCACATCTAGTAACAGTGATTTGGGGACTTTGAGATAACTTTTACTTCTTGCCCTTACTTGTGTCTGAATTGAGCAAATAATTAAGAAGTTTGAATTGGAATAAACAATATTAAATTTGTAGGCATGCTTTCATATTCAGAATAAAAGCCATTAGTAAATACCAAAGTGGGAACTTGTCCCATCATGAGATATTCTTAAAAATTATGACCTATTGTGTTCGCAACTGATAAGTCACAGAGCAGCAGCATTATCCACCCAGAAGCCTTCAAAGTTTAATGAATATTATCATCTCAGGCTTTTCTCACTAGCACTGGAACAGGCTGCCATTTCAAGCTCTGTAAGACCCGCTGAGCATAAATGTTATTTCTTTCTCACAATGTAACTTCTACAATATTTTCCGTGAAGAAATTTGCTGTGCACTTAGTTTTGTATTCAAGATTTATAAGGGTGATGAATTTGGCTCTCTTTTGGGTCAATGATGGTTCGTTTAGTTTATGAATCAATTCATCTGCTGTTAGTATACAAAATGGAAGTAAAGTTCTTTGAAGATAGAGTAGGGGTCCAAAAAACCAGGGCAAAAGGACTGCAGAAAATCAGTTAGACTCAACTCCCGCCCTGCAATGGGTTAAACTTAGTGGTGGGAACCAATCTTTTGGAAAATATTTCTCAGGAGAAGTGGCTCAGATTTAGTATCAAATGGCATAAATGAAAAGCAGAGCACTATGAGAAACTGAAAGTGAATTGCTGTTCATAAAGTAGGGGTTCCTCACTCTGTCTCTCCTCCCCTCTGTCCCTTCTGAAGAGCCGTCAATGGCCACACTCCAGTCATGGGACTCATCGTTCTGCTGGTCGCTCTTCTGTGGCTCATTGGTACACACACCTTGTGTGTGAGGAAACTAATGAGGCCCTGAAGATAAAAAACCTCTTCAGCGTTATTTTAAACCTGCAACACGCATCTTCAAATTGAACCCCCTTACGAGATTAAGTTTAGGCACCCACTTAATTAATTTACTGAATGGGAATGCTAGCGAGACACGGTGGCTTAAAAGAAGGAAACCTTACTAAAAGGTTTGAATAGCATTTTGCTCTGTGTCCTAACTTCTCAGAAAATTATAACATCAGTGGTGGAAACCAACATAAACCAACAACAATAATGAATACAAACTCTGAAAACATTTGAGGGGAAAAATAAATGAAGAAAAAAAATCATTTTGATAAATCCCTGCTAATTAAAAAGTTTTTAAAATATGTATAAATATTTCCTCATCTTCAGATTTATATCTTATTGTTATGTGAAAAGAAAGTATGAATTTTAACATTAACCATGACAACTGCTGCATTTTTTCATTGTAGTTTGTAAGCTATTATTATTTCATATTGCCATGAAAATGCAAAACTATTTACACAGTGGCATATAAAATGCCGTGTTTCAATAGACTTTCAAGATATATTTCAAACTTTATCAGTGTTCAGTTTTAGAGATTGGACCAGGTTGACTATTCATTTTAGTTATTAAATGGGAATTTAGTATTAAATGAAAATCATCAAAGTTCATGAGTAATGCTGAATATTTTCCTCCTTTTCTTGTGCGTGCATTAACAAATAGCACTAACCCAAACCAAAGTGGCATGTAACATGTGTGCTAGAATTTTGCTGTCTGAAATTGTCTAAGAATAGAAAATAGCAAATTTTAAAATGTTGAACTAATATAGTTATCTTAAAGAATATGAAAGTTTGAAAATGTATTTGAAGCGCTATACCAAAAAAAGAGAGAAACCTATACTAAAAATGGATTATTGGATTATTATGAGATTTGCTCTGTGACAAAAGTAAAAAATTCCAAAAATTTCCTTTTTTTGTTTCACAGTTGATTGATGCCACTGTCAAGAGCTAAGCTTTTGGGCTGCCTCACTGCTGTCAGAAATCCATCTCTTTTGTCATTTTTTAAGACTTGCATTAGGTCAGTATTTTACCCCATGCATAATTTTTTGGCCATTAGTTTCAGGGGGTTCTGATGGGATATGGGTGTTCTAAGAGAAGAACCTGGTTATTTTTCAGTTGGAACTGTTATATGGGAATACTCATGCTTAAATCTATGAACGATTTGGACAACTCCCAAGGGCTGAATGGAATTTCAAGTGCAGAAATGCAGACCTTCATCCCACCCTTCTTAACAGTAAGGCTCAGCAGATGCTTTGTGGTTTTGTCCTGGGCAAGACAAGACACACATCAATCTTGGCTTAGCACAGTAGGGGTGCTTTGAGCTATACCTCAAGAGGACCTACAGAATCATGCACAGCATCAAACCCAGCAATCGCTGTATTCGTGCAATAGAAACATGTCAAATGGAGTTCATAACAGATTTTATCCATTGAATTAGTTGTATTTAAAAAGATACAACCATTACTTCTAAAATACAAAAATAAGATATGACTTCAAAAATAAAGGTACTGGTTTTGTAAGTACTGGGATAATTTTGCATTATCATGCTTAACAAGCAAAAGTACAAAGCTCTCGTAGCAAAAGGAAAGTTTTCAAGTAAAGTGCAAAAGAGTGGAAAGTGGTTTACAGAACTACTTCGTTGTCACTGCTACAGAAGGGGAAGACTGAGCATATACAGGATTTTAACTATCATCTCTTTAAATCCAAAATACTTCAAGTGAGGAGGAAAAAAACCTTCTGAGTTCATGAATGGGTAGTCTGGTGATGCATAGTGTTTTGCAGATACATAATTTTTATACTTAGCCAATATCTCTTAGACAATTATGAAAAGTAATTAGTAAGATGAACAACGTGGACAAATAAATATCTAAGTCCAAGGGATGAGTAAAATAGTTGTTTGTGCTAGACGTGCTATTTAATGATCCATCTCTGTGATTAAAACTTACCAATGCATTCCCAAATGGCACTTTTCAGTGAAATTCTTGAGATCAAAGAAAAACTTAAGCATAATACTTTCATTATACAAGTGTCAAAATCTCTCAGGATAAAATCTTCTTAGGAGAGATATATCATACAACACAAGAGTTAACGGACTAGTTATGAAGTGATTAAATCATAGTAGAATATTCAGAGCTACAATGATAAGGTAGTTAGATGGAACAAGTCATTGAAATTACATCAGCTGGGAAAGATTACAGCGGTGTTGGATCTGGGACTGTTGGGTTCAAAGTCAGCCATCAGGAAAATGATTATTTATGTCTATGAAACATTGCAAAAATCAGGAAAAATGGGATACGAAGGTTGCCGTTACTGTTTAGATAAGTCATTACACTAAGACTAATTACAGTCGTTCAAATCCAGTTCTTTGGAAATGTCTATCCTGCCATCTGCTCAGAAGATGGGAATACTGGTGCTTGAGTTGAGAGCAGCTGTAAGAAAATCCCACTAATGATCACTCCTCTGTTATGCCCAAGGTATTTCTGACTTGCAGTGAACCTTATACTTAGCAGTGTACAGAATATTATTTTTACATATTAAAATTCTGGCATGAAAGCTGCCACTAATAGGAAACAATTTCTCAAACAGGTGATTGAAATGGGTAGAAATCTTCTTGCTATTTTGAGAAGACTTTGCAATTTGACGGCAGAGATGTAGAAATAAAGGACTGTGAATACCTTGCCACTTTATAGAGTCTGTATATACGATGTAATTGTATTTTGCTGCTAAAATTAATTCTAAGCAATATATATCCTCACCATTTGAACTCCTCTCCATAAACATTAGTTCAGACACAGTTGCTCCCTTGTCTGAAGCTGAGTTTATATATTTGCATATCTTAAAGCCCTAAGCAGGAAAAAGGCAATAATAACTACAAAACAGAAATATATGAAACAATAGAGTACTTAGAATCCATCACATCCATTTGACCCAACAGTCAATTACCTCACTTTGGGCATCAGTTCTAGTTTGGATTTAATTCTGTCTTGTTTGATGTTCCAGTCACTGAGTTTCTCTGCTTTTTTTTTTTTAAGATTCTGCATATTGTCATTTTTAAATTACATCTTACTCTTTTTTTTTTTTTAATAAATGAAATAGGCTGAGTTTCTCCTTTCACTATAGTACAGGTTTTAATAACATTCTTGTCATCTCTGATATCTTTCAGTTTTCTGGCATATGTTTTTAAATGAAGACATTAGTGGCCTTTTACAAGTAGCCCTGTCATCTTCAAACAGGGAAAATCACCTTCTTATTTGCTACTGTCTTGCTTACAAAGTTTATATTTGCCCAGTTATCTGCTGCAGCGCTGTTTGCGATTACACACTTAGTTGATGATTTTTTTTTTACCAAAGACATTTAATTTCCCTGGTGAGCAGCCTGGTCTCATGGGAGGTGTTTTTGCCTGTGTCAGGGTGTTTGGAACTAGATGGTCTTTAAGGTCCCTTCCATCCCAAACCATTTTATGATTCTATGATAGAAAATGTGCCCTTTTATAATAATTCCATCCAATAATAACTCCATTTCATGATGATATATGCTGTTTTCTTCCAGATTGGTATTATTTGATTTAAAGCTATGGGATAGCAGGATAGCAACACCAAAGCCAAGCTAATTCTCAGTGAAAACAGTCTGAAGAATGGAGAAATCTACTTTCAAACAAACACTTGGAATGAGATGACTGTGCATATGGCTCTGGCCTTTAGAGTAGCGGCCAGGGCGCCTTCCCAACCCTAACAAATTATAGGCACAGAATTTAAAGAAAGCTGTATGCAGTCATAATATTGAGCAATCCTTCCCATGTTATCTGGGATTTATTATTTCCTTATCTCCTCTGGTGTGTCTACGTGGAAATCCCTTCTCTTGCCTGGATCATTGCAGCCCACTGCACCTGTCTCCATAGGGAACATCCAAATGAAGGCTTGCAAAGTCCACCATCTGTTAGCATTTGACAGGTGTTTTCTACCAAAAAACTTCTCAGGTGGTTGCTTTTGTACTAAAGTCAAAGTGTTGAAGGGTTCACAGTGCCTTCTGCTAAGAGCTCTTCTCTACACAGCATACATTTGTTCTGCAGACAGCTCATCCATAAACGAGCTGGAAAAAAGAATGAGCTCTCAAGTGATGGAGTCTGCTGATGATATGAATTTATTCAAAATAAAAAAGACAGGAGATCACTGTGAAAAACTACATAGACAAGTTATGAGACTGAGTGACTGGGCAATAAAATAAAAGATGAAATTCATTTCAGGTAAATGTTAAGTGATGCATGTGAGGAGAAAGACTCTCGGCTTTCTGTATAAAATGACAGGCTCTGAGGTGACCATCAATGCTACACAACTGAGATGTGAAGTTATGAGAGCTACATCAATGAAAAATGTGCTCAGCACCTGCCAGATGGCAAAGCAAACTAACCAAACAAAAAACCCCAACAGAACAAATCATGGGATTTATTAGGAAGTTATTTGTGAAGAAAAAACAAAACTATGTCAGTATAAATACATGGGTCACCCTCATACTGAATCCACAGAGCATCCAGAGCACAAATCAAAAGACAAACCCGTATTATTTTTATAGTCAAATGAAACTGGTGGATCTTTTTAAAAAAAGCTTTCTGTCTGAAGCTAAGGTGTCAGAGCTAGTAAGTAGCATTCTCACCTGACACTCATCACTTAAGCTCTTTTCAATGTCACTAAGTAAACTGTTTCCTTTGAAGAATCAGAGAATCATAAAATGGTTTGGGTTGGAAGGAACCTTAAAGATCATCCAGTTCCAACCTCCCTGCCATGGGCAGGGAGACCTCCCACCACACCAGGCTGATCAAGAACCCATCCAACCTGGCCTTGAGCACCTCCAGGGAGGGGGAATCCACAGCTTCCCTGGGCAACCTGTCCCAGGGTCTCACCACCCTCAGCATGAAGAATTTCTTCCTAATGTCTAATCTAAATTTTCCCTCTTCCAATTGAAAGTCATTGCTTCCAATTTAAAGCCAGAAGAGGAAATGAGAGTGACAGGGAAGTCTGCCTTCCTCTTCCAGTATTTGTAAACACAAAGCTGATTTCTACACAACATATGAATCTGGAAATACTGTTGAAATTTGTGAACATATTAAAAAGAAGTCACAATATCTATATATTTATTGAATTAACCAAAAGTTCTGACTGGAGAACTCTGATTAGTCTGAACATTGCTGTCAGTTTACAGAAGCATAGTTATTCATGATGCCAGGTAACACAGAAGCTGTTTCCTTACTGGAAAATGGAACACTGGAATACACCACTGAGTGTGAATCTGATGTTTCTTTTGATATATAGTAGTACCCTTCCAGGATACTACTTATACTAAATCCAGGAGAAAAACTTTCAGAAGGAATATTTCAGTGGCCCAGACTAATTGTGAGAGAAGAAGAAATTATATTGGGATAAAACAATGAATTAGCATTGGGATAAAACAATGAATTAGGACTGTGCTGTCTTGGTTTTCCCCTTAATAAGTCAGAATCTTTTGGCAAGAAAGAGCAAGAAAGTGAATGAAAGAGAATTTAAGTGTCCCAAAAGAGTTTAATGAATAGAGGGAGAATACGGTCTTTCTGATTGCCTGGATACTTCTGGCCTGCAGAGATGTGCCAGGTCACTCGGGAATAGAGTGGAGTAGTGGATAATAGGGAACTAGATATTATGCAAGCAGAAAATATTAATTATTTCTGTTGCTAGAAGCTTTTCATGGACTGTCTTACATTGTCCTACAGAGAAGGACATGTGTCTGAGGGGCAAGCAGATGAAAAAGGAATGATTCTAATTTCTTCCTTGGTTTACACATTGCCTTTCCTCACACTTCCTTTCTCACTTGATGCTTATCTCTCTATTCCTCTTTCTTCTTTTCTTTCCCAACATGTTTGATGTCTTCAGCCTGCATATCAAGATCTACTGTAAAATATATCTTCTAACATCTTTAATTATCTTTAAAACTGTTTGAGATAAGACTTTCTTTTAGTAGAGACTACCAGACCGTGACTTCTAGCCTGATGTTCCTATGCGAGTGAACAGATGCCAGGCAGCAGTGAAACAGCCTCTGCAGGGCCCTCTGCCAAGATACATGGAAAAGGTGGGAACAGATAAGACCTACTCTGTGCCCAGTAACATACTTTGGGCTCTCTAAAGGGAAGAAAGGTCTTGAACTTGCTTGGTTCCTGGGGAATAGCATGCACATATCAAGGAAAAATGAAAAAAAAAATATGTTTGTTTTATGTGTGTAGGACAATCTAAGAAACTTAGATTTGGAGAACCTAAATGATGATGTTTGTATAGAGATCAGAGAGAAAGAGTCGGTTTTTCTGGGACCAAAGTTATTAGCTAAAAAAAAAAAGGACACACATCTTAAATTTACTGTTAAAAATCTATGTGTGGAATCTGGCGTCAAAAACCTGGAATACGTTCCTGGAAAATTCTCTTAAGGCAAGGGCATGAGAAGGGTAGAACAGTAGATTTGGCAAGTCTGAGAAGCAAGCTATTGCTTATTTTTATTGACCTTAGCATTCACCTTGCTGCTTCTGTGAAAGCACATATTTTTCAGAATAAAGCAGAGAGGAAATCTGTTCATATTAAAGTCCTGACATGTTCCCTTCCTGCTCAGATTTTATCCTAACAAAGGGTGTTTCATCATAGTACAAGAACCCAGGAGAGCTATAAAAATGGTACTGATGTATTTTTGCTGTTTAGGAGTCAGAGACTTGTTAGGGCAGATAAATTACACCCCCCCCCCCAAAATGTCTCATGCAGACTTCATAAATAGCCCTGGAGACACACAGTACTTCCCTCTCTTGTGTGAGCGTGTGAAACAGTAGTCTACGGGATGGAGGCTTTGGGAAGTGAAAAAGTTGATGCAGTGAGGGAACAAAAATTGCTCCACAACCACCACTTTAGGCTCCTGTTACAGTCCATGGAGAGAAACAGGAGCATTTAATATTGCCATTCATCTTAATCAAAGGGATGATCTGCCCTAGAAGAACTGACCACTCTCCACCAACTTAATTGTCTACATGTCTATAGAGACAAACACCTCTATAAATGTATCTGTAGTCTAATTGCCTGCGGTGAAAGGAGACAAATACAAGTCCCTAACGATTTTGGTGGTATACAAATATTACAAAAACAAAGTCACTATGAGATGAATGATAAATACCATGGTAGGAGACCTGCAGAACGAAACCTTAAGGTTTTCAGGCTCAGGATCTCAAATTTGCGGATGATTTTAACTTCCTATGCTTACAGATCTCATCTATGCCTGGGATTAAACACAGTAATGTCTTAGCTTGGAAGGTGGTTAAGTCTGTAAAACTGTATGCTTTTGCCAATCATCGCAGAAATGTGAGGGACGAAACTATGTACACGAGCTTTGGATAAGGACAAGAGTACCATGAGAAAAAACCTATTTGTAGGGCTGTGTACCAAACATTCTGCCATTGTTCTTTAACTGAATACAATCCATGCCATGCAGTAACTGCCAAGACGGCAATCATTCTGTTTTCAGGATTTACTAAAAGACAGGAATTCTGTAATAAGCAATTCAACCTCTCTTCCTATAATTATAACTTGTGAGATTAAATGCTCTCCTTTGCATTGCTATTTCTGGAATACAAAGGAAAATCAGCACTTCTCGGAGAGGGTTCATGCCATTCTGACACAGTTCTGCAACAGTTCAGATGATCGCGACCAGCAGAGTGCAGAATCAGGACTCTCATGGTATTTGTCAGCAACGTATCGTTTATAATCAAATTTAGAAGTCTAAAAATAAGAAAAGATTTTAAAAGTCCAAACATTTATGTAGATACATACTGCAAACTTCCCAAGACATCCATGTGGAGCTGCCATGTAAGGCACGGATCTACAGGAGGTCTCTGAAGCAGCCTCTGGAGATACTCTCGACTGAAGTGCACTGCAGACCTCACTTCAAGCACGTCAGTTAAGCTGTACAGAGTGTGTGGCTGCTAACTGATAAATACACAGGGACATTTGGGATTTCATGGGTTGCCTGAGACACCAAGGTAGAGCAGACAAGCATGGTGCTGCGTTCACACCAGCCCTGCCCTGTCCTTGTGTAGCCATTACAGCTCATGTGAGGGTCCTCACAACACCAACACAGGCCCAGATAGGGACAGGAGCAGGCTGTGGCACATTCTCATGTCCTCTCTCCGAAGCCACTCAGTCAGAGATTTCTGTGGCTTTTGAGTGAGCCCTTGACCTAAGGACACTGAAGAACACACAGCCCCTTTCTGTGGCGTGCCATGGTCACGGTCTGTCAGGCAGCGGACAAAGGGAGATCCATGCCAGTCTTTGTCCTTCTCTGAAACTGATTTTGACATAGAAACTTTTTTTATTTGCGAACCCTTGGCTGGTTCTTCTGAGTTTTGTGCTCTTTTGGGATGTGTCTTCTGAAGTTTTCCCTTATTATGTTGAATTTCTAGATCTCTCTCTATATGTATAAAGGTATTTATTTCTTTATATATATGCATATATAAAATATAGCTGTATCTTTCTTATGAGAAGGAATTGGGGAGCCAATCAGAGGGTTATTTGAGACCAGTTAAGTCTCAGGTGGGAGGGGTTCTTCCCTGAGAGAAACTGAGCATGGGGGGGGGGGGGAGTCATGCTCCATTAGCACAAGCTGAGGGAACTCTGGGAAAGCTTTTTTCCTCTTCAGGCAATGTAGCAGTGATGGAGAGCTTGTGGAGTGGATATGCATTAAGCATGGAGCTGGACCTGGACCTCAGTCATGATGGAAAGAAACACATATAATATTTGGGTTTGGAAGATGACCAGCTGGGTGAATTGTTTTAGTGTGCTGAGCTGAGAGAAGCCTGGAGAAAAGGATGCTACAGGTGAGAGGTAATTCTTGTTTATATCCCCTCTATTCTTGTATGGTTTTATCTAGTCACTCTGAGTTTTCCTATTGTAAAAAAGACACATTGTAGTGATGCCCAGATTTTAAGGGCTGAAGCCCTCTGGATACTTTGTGTTTGTGGAAAGGTGAGGGACTGCTCTATCTCAAAGCTTTGGTGATGATGGTGTCGTTCCCGTTTGCAATATTTCTTTGTGCACGGGTGTGAGCTAATAGGGATCTTTGTAGGACTTTTACCCAGAGCTTGGACGCGCTCCAATAGAGAGAAATCCAGGGTCAGGTCAGGATGGAGCAAACCCTTTGCTTTCTGATATTGACAGCTCTGTAATGCATCTATGATAACTGAAAGTTGCTGACATGACAAACTAAAGTTAAGGAACTGATTATGTTTTAAGCGTTGCTCCTGAAATAGTTTAGCTTTTGAAGAGGAGGCGAAGAGTCAGTACTGTGGTGTCTCAGTGGAAATTAGATAATACTAATTTTCTGTGCCTGGAAGCAAGTGATTGATTTTAGAATTTGCTGCGCTAGACAAAAACTGATCTTGTCATATGTCCCATACCTTAATGTGACACAGCTGAAGTTCCTGCTCCCAGGAAGACTTCCACTATGTGGTGTTGAGCATTCAGCAAGTGATCCACAGCCAGGTGTGACTTGACTTCCCTGTGGGCTTTCCCCCAGGCTGAGGAAGCGGGACAGCTCCAGCCGAGGATGAACTTGTAATATCCTTCTCCCACACGTACAGCACAAATGTTTTTTCTCTCCTGTAGTCTGTGTTAGCTCTTGCTGAAGAAATCAATGAGGTTTAGTCAGCTCCAGCAGACATCTGCTTCTCAAAAACATGACCTAGTCTCAGTTTTGCCTCTCCGGCAAAATTGTTTAAAATAACTCTTCCTCAGGATTTAATCAGTCTTAATAAAGGAGTTATTTTGAAAGTCAGAGTTCTTCCTATAAAAATGTTCAAGTCTAGGCACAGTCAGTGTTTTGATCCAGAACAAAGCACAAAAGAGACCACTTAGTGTCCACCACAGGAAATAATTTTTTTCCATTTGAAGCAAACAAGTTGTCCTTAGTCCCATCATGCTACTGCTCTTTAGTCTTTTTATTTATTTCTAGCAAGAAAAAGGAGATTTAGGAGTGCAAAATGTGTGTTGTTTCCTGAAAACCCTGTCATGTGTCTCTTGAACTCAAGGAACCTTTTCCAGACAAAGGTTGTCCAAGGCACGCATCTGATCTGTGGTTGGTATAGACTGGCAGCAGCTTTTAAGAAGTCTAAGGTTTAAGGGCCTTTGCTTTTGGGGGTATATTAGGCAGAACCACAAGTTATAAAAAAAGAAAATTAGTGATTTTCCTCTGGTTTTGTAGCCACCTATAGGGCGTAAGACAAAAAATTCTGCATACCTGTATGTACAGGTTACTGAGATAATGTATAGACCTTGGGACGCTGGAGGTAATGTTGCATAAAGAGAACAGTGAAGGTGTGGCTTATGGGATATCTTCAACAGGAATATATTTACCATATCAGTTGGGCTCCCCTATAAAAGTGCGAGAATTCACAGGAAAGCTAATGGATGTCTTTCGGAGTGATATCTCTCTTCACTGTGCTAAAAGTAGTTTATATTTGAAGCATGAGCTAAGGAATGGGTAAGATTTTTCAAAAGAAAACATATAGTTTCTATTTAAATTATGTGAAATTTAGACATCGTAGCTTCTTTTGGAAAATCCACTTATGCAGCTTTCTGCTTCTTCAAAACCTTTGCTGTCATGGGATCGGTTTATTCCTGTCATTCAAGAAAGAGGAAAGAGAATTATGTCAGTTCATGGGAGGTCTACAGAAGATTTCGTGCTCTGGATGTTTTCACCATTAGGTGGCACTTCTAGAAGTCAGGCTGGAAAGCCACAGTTCTTTGTATTCTTGTTATGAATGCAGACTGCTATTAATATCTCTCACCATGGCCAATGTGCCCCTACCTGCTTCACCTGTGTGCACAGCTACCAAGTCAAAACGCCTTTGGTCTTAGCAATGACTCAGCTTGTAAAGAGTCACTGAGAGAGTTAGCCGGCAAAGTGAAAACTGGAAAGCGTGGGTGTGCTTGAGCTGACACGTCTGAAATTTCATCACAGATTAATTTTAATATGAGACTGGCATTTTGTGGAGCAGGTAGATTCCCATTTGTTTTTATTACCTCTCTGAATGACATTGTATGGTACTCAAGGGCAGTGTGTCTTATTTTTCTCGTAACTTTAGTGTATCATTTACTAGTGGTGTAAAAAACTGAAGCATAAGTTCAAGCAACTAAGAAGGAAATGAACTACCACCCATAAATTTATCACAGAGAAAACTGAATAACACAAAAATTATGACAGCAGTCATTGAGACGTACGTCAGCAGAGACAGCAAAATTTTCAGGTTACTAAACCAGTGTATCTTTTAACCCAGTTAAATGAGCTTAGAACATCTGTGAGCACTTTATATAAATGTACTGGGGGGAGAAGGAGAAGGAACAAAACTGCTTTTGGGCCAAAGCTGGTCCTAAAATATGGAAAAATGTTCTTATGTTTGTAATAGGAGGAGATACATCTGATGACCTCGAAGTTTCTTTTCGGGCTCGAGAAGACATGGGGAGTAACTAATCTGTTTTTATCTTTAGACTTCGAAACCTTCGTAGGACAAGGGTCTGTCTTTACGTTCGAGTGGGACACAGCTTAGAGCCCTGTATTGGTTCTTCGTTGGAGTCAACATCAATACCATACAAATTTCAGTTACCAGGAGTAGCTTTGAATATAGTCGAAGTAGGTAGTAGCTTACAGCAGTTACCAGTCATAGGTGGGATAGCAACCATGGCACAACTGTGTACTTAAATTTTGCCAGAGCTATGAAAATCAGGTTAACCACCTTCCTTTTCTCACTGTGGAAAGGCCTTGGAGTTGTAATGCTTCCTGAAAGAAGTTTCTGGCATCATCGTATCCCTCTGCTCCTCCACATCCAAAGCAGCAAGTCTGGATCTTCCGGTTTTTATTCTTGACTCTGTCTTAGCTTCATCCCTCTCTCTCAATTCTCCTTTCCCCGCTACTCTGACCTTTGTTTGACTTCAATCTTTCATCTTTGGGGAAAATGCCAAACTGCATTTGGTTGCTGCCAAGAATCTTTGAGCCAATGCTGTCAAAGAGCAAAATCTTCAAGTTTTACAGTGTGGTACGCGCCTGAAGCCTTATGCTGTTTGATTTAAGTGGAAACATTAAAGTATTGGTCAAGTGATGAGTTCCACAGAGCAGCTCTGATTAAGGCAACTGACTGGTAGTGCAGCAGTTGCCCAGTCTTACGAGGGGCACACAAACAAGCTTCCAGACTCTCAAGACGTAGGGCAGAAGCACCTGGAATATTTGTCCTTTCTCCAAATGTGTTCTTGTAATGAGAGCATAATTTCTGCTTTGGTGTGATGTAGTGGTAGCTCCAGAGTTTTTTCTTTACTTTGCTTTACTTATTGCTAAACTTTTCTTATTGGTGCACAGGCAACACATCCTATACGCAAGCACGTCTCATATACACACACTTGTGTATCACATTCATACACAGCCAGACTAGATATACTTACCAATTATCTTCTTTCAGATGGATTAGGGCATTTGTGTAATAGACTGGCAAAGATGCAATGCAATAGGAAGACCTATTTTTAATAAATAAAATACAGTGGTTTTATAACTTGATTTTTTAAAAAATGAAACTGAAAATAGTATGAAAACTGCAGCATGAAGTATTCATATGGGTTTACAAATGATAATCTGAATTCATTTTTTTAAAGGACGCAGAAAGTCAACTTCAAGCTGTCTAACCACCATTACAGGTGTTTTATTGATATCTTATTTCTTGGGGTTTACATTATAACTGAAAAGAATTATAGGCTCAGACTTTCTCTGTGACCTATTTTATGTGTGATCAAATATGTGTGTGGTTTTGGTTGAGTCCTTCTCCCTCCCTGATCCAGCTAAATTCTGCAGCTGAGAACCATGCAGTTGGGCTCCCAAATTCCACCCCTCATGCCATGGGGAAAGGGAGAGGAAAATAAGAGGAAAAAGGCTTGTGGATTGGAAACTAAAACTACAGCTTTAATGAAATGATGATAATAACAGTAATAACGATTAAAATAATTAGACAGTAAAGAATTATGTACAAATATCTGAGATCACCCCACCCACCCCACCCCTCGATGACCATATGTCGCCACAAATGCTGTAGCAGACACGGGGGAATGGGTCCACAGCTAGGAGGGAGTTGAACTCAGGGGCTGGATTCAGGAACACATGGATCTGGGGTCAGGAACAGTCAGGAAAACGAGGTCCTCATTGGACATTGGTCATCTTAGAAGAGAGTGAGACTCTTGTGGTGTCTCATTTTTATACTGAGTAAGACGTATATGGGATGGAATACTTTGCTGGTCCGTCTGTGGTCACCTATCCTTTCTGCCCCTCCCTTCAGGTGCAGCCTTTTTTGCCAGCTCAGTGATGGCCTTGGTTACTGGAGAAACAAATATAAACATTGGCCTTTCTGTATACCAGTGTTCCATGTTATCAATCTTGGAGAGAAACTGTCTGAAAAGCATGCAGTTAGATTTCAGAAAATGTAGTTACTTTGGACTAAGGCCGAGCCAGAATCCGGAGTCACCCCAATTAACTCAAACCATAACAATTTCTTATTGCTTTGTTTGATGCAGAGCAGATGCACTGGTAAATTGATTATTTGGCTTTAGTGATACGACATGCTTCTCTCTCTCCTGCTCTAAAACAATGACTTTTTCTTCATCAGGGAAAATCTTGTAAAGAACCTAAAACCAGGTGTTTGATGCCACTGAAATCAGCAAGCTATGTTTCTGTTTCTTTGTCACTGTCAGGTTTTTTTTATATTGTTACTTATCAGTTCAAAAATATGAAATAATCTCTTCAAATATTTTTGGATGCTAGATGTCTCTAAAAACTATTGCTTATTCACACTTGGTGTGAAAATTATGCTAAATAATCCAATACAAACAAGTATGGTAGTTACTATCCAGCAGGTAAAATTAGCATATGATCTTGATATGGACATTTAAAAATGTGGCCATCAGGTTGAGGGAGGTGACTCTACCACTCTACTCCGCTCTTGTGAGACCCCAGCTGGAGTCCTGTGTCCAGTTTTAGAACCCTCAACATAAGAAGGATATGGAATTGTTAGAACAGGTCCAGAGGAGGCCACGAAGATGATCTGAGGGCTGGAACACCTCTGCTATGAGGACAAGCTGATAGAGTTAGGGTTCTTCAACCTGGAGAAGAGAAGGCTCCGGAGAAACCTTAGAGCAGCCTTTCAGTACCTGAAGGGGGCTACAGAAAAGCTGGGGAGGGACTATTTACAAGATCATGTAGTGACAGGATGACGGGAGAGTGGATTTAAACTGGGAGGGGGAAGATTTAGATTAGACATTAGGAAGAAATTCTTCACGCTGAGGGTGGTGAGACCCTGGCACAGGTTGCGCAGGGAAGCTGTGGCTGCCCCCTCCCTGGAGGTGTTCAAGGCCAGGTTGGATGGGGTCTTGAACAGCCTGGTGTGGTGGGAGGTGTCCCTGCTCATGGCAGGGGGTTGGAAATCTTTAAGATCCCTTCCAGCCCAAACCATTCTATGATCCTATGAAAAAAAAAATCAAGAAGCAGCCATCGGTTGTATTCTTTTAGTCTAGAGAAGTTAAAATAGAGAAGCGATGTGATGCTTTAAATATTGGAAATTTTGCAGTAAAGAGATCAGAAATAAGAGAACTCAGTGGACTTGGGCAGAAAAAAGTGAATGAGCAGAAAGAACAATGTAAGAGATTTAATTTAAGAAATGGAAGATGTTTTTAATAGTGAGGGAAGTTGAGTGCTGAAATAGATTGCTTGGGAAAGCCATGAAGCCTTCATCACTGAGGCTTTTAAACAGGGTAAATAAACATTGGTCAGGGGTGATTTAAGTAGAAGAGATTGTGCTCAGGGACAGGTGGTGGAACTACCAGACTTCCCTTTGAGAGTTATGTCATTGTCTCTTTACTGAGGGCCTTGGAGGAGTCAAGGAACCACATGAGCATGGAGAATGATTGTTCCTAGTGATAGTCTATCATTGTTGATGTAGTTTGTCTTAGAATCATAGAATCATAGGATCTCTAGGTTGGAAGAGACCTCTGAGATCACTGAGTCCAACCGTGCCTGTCTCCTTACCAAACCATGTCCCTAAGGAACTCATCCACCCGTCTTTTAAACCCCTCCAGGGATGGCGACTCCACCACCTCCCTGGGCAGCTGGGCCAATCCCTGACCACCCTTTCAGTAAAGAAATTCTTCCTAATGTCCAGTCTAAACCTCCCCTGGTGCAATCTGTGGCCATTTCCTCTCGTCCTATCGCTGTCACTTGTGAGAAGAGCCCAACACCCACCCTGTCACACCCTCCTTTCAGACAGTTGTAAACAGGGATGAGATCTCCTCTCAGCCTTCTCTTTTCCAAGAAGATCACTACACAAGTCTCTGACTATCAACATTTCTGATATTTCATAAACACTTTGGAAGAGGAGCGTCGCAATTTGTACGGGAGACTAATGAGAACATTGGGGCCAAAATGTCTGTGGAGCTTATGTTCTTTTGTGTATTTTTACAAAAGCTGTACTCATTCTCTAAGAATTTCAGTGATGAGGCTCATCAAGCACTTCAAAAGTGCTTAAGGTGTGATTTGAAGCTCATTGATGACAGTAGAAATTTTATCTATTACTTCTTAATAGGGTTTGCATTGAGCTCTTTTGTGTGCTATTCAGTGACTCCTATTTTCTTACTAGGAATAAACAGCCAGCATGACAAATACTGCTTTTACCTTGGTCAGAGGACAGTTTTTCCAGTTCCACAATCAGCTGCATGGATTTGACACCACATTCCTGAGCTGTGTTTAGCAAAGCTGTTTTCTATCGAGTCAGATCTGTCTGCCTCAGTGACTGCAAGAGACTCTGACTATAAAATCATAGAATCATTAATGTTAGAAAAAACCAAATCCAACCAGCAGCCCAATACCACTACGCCTACTAAACCACATCCCGAAGTGCCAGGTCTACACGTTTTTTGAACACCTCCAAGCATGGAGACCGCTTCCCTGGGTGACTTGTTCCAATGTTTCACCACTCTTTTGGTAAAGAATTTTTTCTAATACACAATCTAAATCTCCCCTGGCAAAAAATGAGGCCATTTCCACTCACCCTATCATGTTTTACTTGGGAGAAGAAACCAGCACTCACCTTGCTACAACCTCCTTTCAGGTAGTTGTAGAGGGCAATTGTATCTCCCCTCAGTCTCCTCTTCTCCAGGATAAACAACTGTATTTCAGTAAATGCTACTCTTGCAGTTACAAGTGTATTTTTAATA
Organism: Neomorphus geoffroyi; assembly: GCA_033558235.1. Classification (NCBI taxonomy): domain Eukaryota; kingdom Metazoa; phylum Chordata; class Aves; order Cuculiformes; family Neomorphidae; genus Neomorphus; species Neomorphus geoffroyi. Next base: position 17,064,878 of record JAUMJM010000017.1, read on the forward strand.
GAATCTTAATTTCCTTAACTGCAGTCTAAACATAGTGCATATAGATTTATGCTTGACAAACAATTGACATTATTCTTCTTTATGACATCTGTTTATGGAGTTACACTGTAAACTGTTACCAGCTTGCCACGTTTATCTTTATTCTAGACAACTTACACCTATGTTGTTTCTTTTTTTTTTTTTGTTCCTTCTCTCTATCCCATTTTTCAAGTTTTTTGGCATTATGTTCCTAAAAATTTTAGTAGTGTTTGAAGTCTAGAAAAGAGAAAAACAGTTGGAGCATTGCTTAATAAGGAGCATAAAGTCAAAAGATTTACCATTGCTGCAATTCCATGGACACACCAAAGGTAAAGTCTGCCAATGGTAATGCCAGCTAGAGTAAAATACACTTAATTCTTTGATAATTATCAAAATGATTAATCTTCTAAATACTGGAAAGCTGTACCTCAATATCTAGTCAAGTGCATGTTAAATAAAGTTAGCAGTTGATTTGATAAAAGTAGCTACAGCGTTCAACTACAGCCAGTTGTCCCCACTCTCAGGTTTCTCCTTATCTTTATAATATCTTAAAAATCCAGCAGTAACTAAATTTAAAAAAAAATAAAAATTGACTGAAGTCTACCATATCATGGAAGATGCTTTTAAAACAGGTGTTCTTTGAATGATTCAATCAGTTATTGATAAGAAACAGATTAATTTTCTGCTCGTTTCATGGGAAATATTTCTGCAGAAACCAAGAAACAGGAGGTGTTTCTGCTTGCAAAGTAGTCTTGATTGTCTCTTGTAAAAGAGAAAAATAAATACTTTAACACCTGCTCAGTATCGAGTTGATTTTATTTACTTATTTTGGTATTTTTTTCTAAATTCCTTTCATTGTTTGGGCAACCAGCAAAGGTTCACTAGAGCTGTTTAGAAGTAATACAACGTAGGCACAGCAAGCGAGCAACTACTGCAAAGGACAGGTTCTCAGTATTCATCTGTATTCATTTAATGTCCCTTTTCTAGGACATATGCAGAAACAATGACTCGTGGTTTTAGTTGGAGGTGAGGGCAGAGAGCCGCGCGCGCTTGCCACATCCTGCACATGAACCAAAAGGGGTGCCTGAAGCCTTGATCTCTTCTCTCAGGTGTCCTGGCTGCCCAGTGAGGAAAGATGTGCTCCCCACGGATTTGAGGGTACGGTTCTCCAGGCCAGAAAAGATAATTCAGCTTCTTTCATCCCACTTGTATCTTATAGAGTTTATTATAACCTTCTCTCTTTCTCTAAGATAAATCTTCTCTTCCTTTTTTTTTCTTCATGAGTCTCTGGAACATTTGATCTATTTGCTATTCTTGTGTTTTGCTTTGCTTTACTCATGGAAACTGAGATACAGCAGCATCCTGCTCTTTTCTATCTCACTGTTCACTGCCATGCCAGTATGGAAAATGCATGCAGAGCCTTTTGAAGTGGTGCTGGTTTTGTCTCTATTCTATAACAAAAAAGGGGTTTATTTTGCTTCTACGTAAATCATACTGTGCCATCAAATTAGAGTTTTGAGAAATTAAACATCTGCTTACTTCTGATGAGTGCCTGCAAAGAGTTGTACTCGTGTAGTTTGAGATCTGAGAAGGTGTGCTCACCATACAGTCATAACCATCCCTGTTTTAACGCCCCTTAATTTGCTTTTCGGAGTAGATTATTGGACGTGATTTCACAAAGAACTTTGAGCAATGACTGAATCATGGTGAAAATTATGGTCTGCTAAGGGATAATTTGTGAGCTGAAAGCTCATGAGAGGATACTGTGTGTAATATATTAAAGAAATCTCCATAACAGCCACAGTCAATTTTTCTATTTGGTATTTGTTTTGTTACTTTGCTGCATTGATACAGCCAAGCTAGAATAGCAATAGCAGGAAACACACAGATGCTTCTGTTCTGCGTCTGTCTGCAGAGCTCACCAAATTGTGTGCCAGCTACAGGCAGCAGGACATCACTGAATTATTTTTCAGTGTTTTTCAAAGTGTCTCAGAAAGAGGCTGCTTACGTTTTGCAGGCCCTTTGGAGAATGAACCTCTGTGGTCTAGGTAGCTTCTCTAGTACCACAAGGGAAGTACTATTTTATTGGGTCCCAGCAGTGCGCAGAGGAGACAGCATCCCCGTATTTTCCGTTGCTGTCACCGTAGAGTAGAGTAGAGTAGCAGTGCTGGCAAGTTACTGTGGAGAACAGAGTTGGCAGTAAGCCTATATGATTTTCAGTTTTCCTCTACTGTATGCAGCATGGCTGGGTATTCTGAACTCTTTTGTAGATTGTGAATAATTCCAATCAGTCTCACAGATTGCCTCGAATGTAAAGGTCCGTCTCGTAGGACAAGATGTAGCAGAAGCAGCAATGATTACAGTGGAGAAAGGAAGTTTCAGTGCGTATGACTTGATGTGGGATGCTGTGACCCGGAGGCTGGTTTTTCACTGGCTGTTGATAAATATGCCTACTGAGGTCACCAAGGGCACAAACACCTATTAATGAAAAGAGAGGGCAGGAGACCAAAACTCCCTTTCTTCTGCTGAAAGCAAGGGCGCCCTCCACCTTTCTCTGTGCAGAGGATTCAATTTTCTCACTGTACACTGCTGTAATTGCTGAGGGTGCGTGCATTCCCCTTGCGGTACTCTTGGACTCTATAACCTCTCTATGTTTCATGTTTGCACTAGAGAAAATTTTCTCTCTGGTGGTTAAATTCAGGTTACAGAGTCTGAGCACCAGTTTTGCAACCTGAGTCTACCAGGCATCACTTGATGACCTGGGTTTTTCTGATTCTGCAAAGCAGGCCTCCCTCCCTCCATACTCGTTGCCTGGCAAATACGCAGAAGGTGCCTCTTACAAGGTGCTGTTGTGATGAGTTGCTGCTATTTAACATTTGCTTCTCTGCCCCATCTTTGACTTTATGATACTGTGCCTTTTTAAGACTGTAATCATGTCAAAAGAATTATGCCATCGCAGGGCAAAACAGTGGAAAGACTGGGGTCAGAGTGAAAGCTTTTATTCCAGTATAAATATCTGAAATAACAACACAGGCACTCCCAAGTCTTGACAACATTATTCTTTGCATGTGTGTTTCCTTTTCTTTTTTATTAAAATGTGCACTGTTTCCCAATTCCCAGTTCTATTATGGAAGTGTTAGAATTGGATGGGCCATATGTTAACCTCTTGAAAGATTAGTGATCCTCTAACAGAAATTTTAATGGCTCATTAGCGTAAAAGGAATTGTTGCTGGACTGATGAGACGTAAACATGATTCATGTTAAAAAATAATACATTGCTCTGAGTTCACTTGCTGACTCCCTCAGTCTAAAAGGGCAAAGTGCAGCCATTAAAAAGCAGAAACTGAGAAAATACAGACAAGCACTTCTGACTTGACTGATACGCATCCAAACTCTTCACTGAAGGATTGTTTTACAGGTGTAAGTGGTTGCATCTCTATGGGATTAAGAAAAACTCTTCAGATTTACAGCAGCCAAGAATCTAAACCCAAATATTTTAATAGTTTGGCACACAGTAGGAAGAAATCTCTGTCGTTTTGTTTTATTGAACATCTGAACCAGGCACACGTTTTCTAATGTCTCCAGCTCACACTTCAGCCCCAAAGAAAAAACTTGAGAGTAATGAAACCAATGAGATCTAGTCCAAAAATGGAATTTTGGATATGTGTTTTAATTTGAACTGTCTGGTTGTTCCTTCAGTGACCACATCATCCCCGGTATGTACGTGATTCTAAAGTCCCTTTGGCAGAGGTATGGGTGTATCTGCTTTGAAGACCATGTTGCCTGTAACTACTGATGAGCTAATGGCCACTGACTGTCCACCAAGAGCTGGTGTAGAACAGTTTGTTTGGCATTGCTGTCTGCCGAGAGCTGAGGTACCTGATTACTTGTCCAACATAGAATCATAAGTTGCAAGAGACCTCTGAGATCACCGAGTCCAACTGTGCCTGTCTCCCTTCTAAACTATATCCCTAAGAAACCCATCTACCTGTCTCTTAAACACCTCCAGGGATGGCGACTCCATCACCTCCCTGGGTAGCCTGTTCCAATCCCTGACCGCTCTCTGTGCCTTTTATTAACTCTGTTACTGTTCTTGAAGTTGCAGTAAGATGCAGGATGACACATGGAGGGCAGTGAAAGGAAGAGGCAAGCGCTTATATGATGAAATACATATTTCTTCTACAGCCGCTAACACCTAATTTGGTAGTTGAATGTCCTTTTGTAGTAGTGGAAAGAAAAAGTAGCTTCTGAGATTTAGCTTGTCTCATCCTAAAATAATCAGCTAAAACAGGGCAGATGAACCTGCCTTTTCTGTGTTTTTAACCTTGTGTGACACAGCAGATGTGTCTCCACAGCAGATGTTGAGTGAAGTGTCCCACCTCGTGAGTCTTGATGTTACTTGCCTTAGGGTTAGAATAGGGACTGTGATGCAGTGAAGGTATTTTGGTCCAAATGTTTGTGGCTACAGAGAGGGTTTCTCTTGGATTGAGCTGGTGCCATGAGGTGCGATTTACAGCTGTATGTGGAGGCAACCCTGTGCCCCATGGTTGTATTGTATTCTCAGTGATACTCCTTCATCGGTGATACTGTCTACAATTGCCTGAAAGGAGTTTTTGTCTCTTCTCACAAGTAACAGGTGATAGGAACGGAGATAATGGCCACAAGTTGCACCAGGGGAGGTTCAGACTAGACATTAGGAAAATTTCTTCATTGAATAGGTGGTCAGGCACTGGCAGAGGTGCCCAGGGAGGTGGCTGAGTTCCCATCCCTGGAGGTTTTTAGCAGACAGGCAGATGAGGTGCTCAGGGATCTGGTTTAGTAGTAGACAGGTACCGTTGGACTTGATGATCTCAAAGGTCTTTTTCAACCAGACGATTCTATGATTCTTGATCAGGTAGCTCGGATAGGTGCCTGAAATTTAGTGGGATAAATCCCAGTCTCAGGTGGTCAGTGTTTGTGTCTCCTCCAGTTTCATGAGGAATTACTGATGAGTCTTGTGCTCTGATATGGGAGAAAAAAAATGTTTGAACTATTCACGTGAGCAACTCATGGTAAAAGTACAAAGGATCAGAGAGAACTGACTAGGTCTGACTTCTGTTAAATGAGGAATCAGTTTTCAAGTACTTGAGGGGATACCCAGAAGTAGGAAATGTTGGAATATTCCTGTAAATTCAAAGGTGTTCTCTTACTATAATTGCATAGTGATTTTTTTGGTTTTTTTAATAGGTGCTATTATCAATTTAATGCACGTGCTGATGTTCGTATCTGTTCTTGAAAAAATATCCTGTTCTTGGAAGATCTTAATTATCTGTTTCTTTTCCTTTTCTCATTTTAACTATCAAACTCTTTGCTATCAATAACATAGACTTCAAAAAAACAAGCAAACAAACCAAACGCAGAGCAGTGAATGCAGATGGGTGTTAAAGTCTACTGATTGTTGTCTAGAGACACGACAAGAGAGTTTCCAAGTGGAATTTCCAAGTACATTAACATAATGATAGCATTATGCGTATGTTTATTTCCCAAACAGTTGTGTTCCCTCCAAACTGTGAGTTGCATAGATGATTGGAGCTTCGAGTAGACAGCTGAAATTAAATTTTTCTTTAAGAAGTTCAGACTCGGCGAAGAAAATGTAGCTCTAAACAGAACGGTGGAGACGCTGCGATAATTGAATGCTCACCTAGGAGATCATGCTGACTACATTGTGTGATTAATACAATTTCAAGGAATGCACTGGATGATATCACTTCATAGGAGGAACTTGTGCTAACCATCATTATCAATTCTGCATACTTTTTCAATTTCAGATTGTGGTTAACTGAGCTGACATTAAATTCCCCTTTACTTTTGCCATGCACTGCAGAGATTAATTGTTTTGTGGCGAGAGATCAACAGAATATCGATCTACAAGTCAAAGCTGTCTACCCACCGTTTACAAGCCTTTTTGCTTCTACATGGCGAAGTAAATTAAGCCGATCTGCTACTCTAAGTTTCTATTTCAATATAAATCTCTCTTTTTATCTTAAGCTCTTTATCATGATTTAACAGTGAATTCTGCTCACTCGGTTATTCCTGTCTGTTCACATTCACCAGTTCTGGGATTCTTCATGCCAGGCAATATCTGCTTTGGTAGGATTAGAATAATTTAGCAGCTTTGAAAATGTTACTGTCATTTATTCTAGGAGTCAGCTGTCTTAGAAGGACAATGAAAGGCCAAAGTAGTTTGCATGTATTGGCAAACTATCGCTTATGTTAGTACTGACTTATAATTTCACTGCAAAGATGAGAAAGTAAATATTATTTTGGAAACTTTAGTCCATAGAGGTACTTGAAGAAGATTTTCCTTATTTATAAAAGAATAAACCATATGTAAATACTGGAATATCATATTCATAAAAAGAAAAATTGTTTCAAAGACTGGCATTCATATGCTGGAACGATAAAAGGCTGTGAATAATACCCTCAAAATGCTTTGTCGACAAAGTTGGTCACTGTATGCATATATTTACCTAACTGAAATACACTGTTTCAAGAATATAAATATATATAAATATATATATAAAAAATATAAATATATAAATATATATATAAATATATAAATATATATAAATGCTATCCAACAGTACCTATCTCAGAAAAAAATACGAAGTCTTTATGTCAGAAAAGTAACAGATTCAAGCATGAATCCAGAAAGATCCAGCCTGTGAGTCTTTTGTTTTGCTAAGGAGGTTTGGGAAACTGGCCCTGCCTCTGCTTAGAGAAGGAGAACCTGCGGTTAGGTCCAAGCAGACCTTCGCCAATAACCAATAGCCCCGGGCAGAAGCAATATGGGTGCACAAATCTGAGAACCACGTTCCTTTGCAATTATTACAAGAAAGGCTGGGAAATAAAAATGAGTATTTAGAAGTCTGAAGGGATTTTTTACAGAAATAATGAGGAAGTCCAAATTTGGTGTCTAAATAAACACACTACACATCTTGAAAGAGAAGAGTCAAACTGAGGACAGCGTCTGCTGTACAGTGTGTGTAGTGTAGAGTGGAAGGAAATGAAACACCAGTGCCTATTGATTTGAATAGACTACTTGCGCTTCCAGAAATAATGAGTTTCAACCTCATTTGTTTATGAAATGTAATAAAAAAATGATACAAAGAGGTCTTGGTTATTTACAAGTGTAACAATTAAAGCTGTCAGAAAGTTTAAAAGCTTCTTATCTCTGAACCATGAGGTTTACTTTAAGAATTTATCCCATCTTGATCTATCAAAATTAGCTGTGATATAGCAGATAACGATCACTATTTTGTGAGATTTTGCTGGACACTCTTTGAGACTATTTGCTGGTACGTGGCAATTTTTAATATAAAAGTCTAATGAAGGGATATTGGTTTTGCTTATCAGTGCTCCAGATGGGTATAAATCACCTTAACAAGTTTTTGCTTCAATTAACTTGTATTAGAATTGCGAAAAATAGTTCTGCTGCTGATTTTTACTGCAGAAGTGATTAATAAACCTTTTTAAAAAATACTCTTAACAGCACGGATTACAGATGCAAATGTTGAATTTTGGTGGGTTTGGACATTTCCATAGGTCTGCATCATCTTTGAAAAAACATTTGTTCTGGATTTATGCTTTCAGGCAAGCTGGTCAAAAAATCCACTGGTGCTGAAGTAGTCTGGAGTTAATATTAGAAAAGAGCAAAGAAGTAAACAAAGATTTGAGTTTGAATATAGTAATGCGTTGAGGTTGTTTAAAGGTTTTAGGTATCTTGACCAACGATTATTTTTTATTTCCTTTCCAATATAGATCGTGCCTTTAGAAAGGTCATTAAATAAATGCTCTGCCTTATTAAAATATCAGTAGCTGTCTTTCAAGATTGTCTCTTAGGTAGAAGTTTTATTATCTGCTAAAAGAATAAAAAAAAGCTTTTAGCTCTTTAATGTGCTCCTCTAATGGATAAAAATTTTTTAAATTTCTAGTGTTGTCAAGTCTTAGGAATTTTGTGTATTATTGAGGATTTTTTAATCATAAGATTTGATATTCTCTTTGGAGTCTGAGCTCTGGGAATGATCGACTTGTATAAAAATCCTATTTCATACTAAAAGAATTCTATTTTTTTTTTCTGCCGGTGTGGTGTTTAAAAGTTTAACAGCTCTATGGAGCTCCAAAAGCAATTTAAAGCAATTCATTGTTACTTCATTATGCTCTGTCACAAGAGAGGAGGAACAGAAAGCAGAGTCAAGCTTGATCATTCAAGAATAAATGGTGACTTCCAACATGTTCAGTCAGAAAATAACTATTGTTTCTACTCTCTCTGCCTTCTTGGTGGGATCTGTGTCGTGGACAGTAAAGACATGGATACAGGAGGAAAAAATAACACCATAGGAAGAGTCTAGTCTTGAGGTCTGATATTCTCACTTGCATCAGGGAAGGTGACCCTGGAAGGAAATAGGTAACATTGAGATCCTCTAACACCAGAAAGACCATCTCCCACTTTCTGGAGGATGAAGGAAAAGGGTATTAACCAGAACAGATACATTTATATTGACTCTGACTAGTAGTAATACTAAGATACTCCCTTTTATAAAAAGTCAATTTATGCTTGTAAAATGGTTGCAGTAAAGTTGTACTTCATCAAGATGAACAAGTGCTACTTCCAGTAACTTTGTTTTCCTGCAAAATGTAGGCAGCAGAAAGGGGCACTATATGTCATCTCAGTGACATTTTTATAATCATTAGCGTTTCAACTTGAAATTCTCAATAGCAGCAGAGAGGCTCAGTCACTGAAATAAATGTGTCTGCAATACTGATTAGAAACTGCAAGTATTAGCTTGATGTCTCTGATGTTATTGCTTGCTGAAATAAAAAGGAAAAAATGTTCAAAAGCACAGACATAATGTACCTGACTTCCCCAGACCTATCACGGGGTTAGCATCAATAACCAAGTAATGGCTGCTTTATAGTTTGAATTTTCTGACCTGATGTTTGCAAAAGGCTAATAAAAAGCCACACTGCTGAGAGGAAAATTTAGGTTGGAATGACTGTAAAAATAGAATAGTAATGCTAAAGCAATTTGTATCAGTCTAAGAGCGGGAGTTAAACCTGTAACTATGCCGCTCTTGAAGAGCAAGCTGGGGGGAAAAAGGCTTCATCTTTGTATGCTCGCAGCTAAGCATGCTACAACATGAGGTTTGTATGGGAATTAAATTTATTTAAAAAAATATATGGGAATGTCCCCTCTCTGCTCTGCAGGAGGGCCTTAACCACTGTTAAAGTTTAGGCTGTTTGAAAGAGGCATTTTAAATGACATCGCATTCAGCATCTTTTGGGTGCAACTTAGAGCTCTCATAACAATATTATGTTAAAATTCATGCAGGCTACATCAGTGCTGCAAATACTCATTCAACTATTTAATTTTTATGCATGCATCAGCCTTCGTGGAGCTGGAACTAGAATGTTGCTTTAAGAATGTGGTAACTCGCCCACTGGAGTCACTGGAATCTATGGTGTTATATCCCTTAAAACCAGCTTGTGTGTGATGGTTTACTGCTGTCTTTCCAGTGGCTATAGCAGCTCCACTTTAAATACAGCATTGTTAAAATTAACTTGACTTTCGTATTTAGCTCAGGTTTCCCCAGTATTGACAATAAATCCTAGGGAAGGGAAACAAATTATATTGGGTTTACTGCATCTTAAATAATTTGTATTTTCTCATGTTAACTTTTGGGTAATACATGCATATGAGTATAAAGAACATCTAATAGAAAAGGGATTTTTGCTTTCAGATGTAATGAACATTTTTCTCCCCTTTTTTTGTCTGAAGCTTGAAAAATCTTTCCATCTAGAAAATAAAACATGGGAAAACAGTCGATTACATTATGCTCTCTTCACTGAAATCAAACTTCTGCAGCTTTGTCAGATAATACCACCAGCACCTTTGGAGCTTGTACTTAGCCTTTCAGATATGAAAGATCATATTGGGACACTTTTGGATCTCACTGGGCTCAGAGAAGCTGTACTGAAAGTTGAATGATCAGAAATCATTTCTTCAGCTATAACAATGTGGGTTGTAAAGACTGTGGTGTCTCTGAGTCATTAGCCCCCGCTCTACACTCAGAAACCAGGTCACACGCTGCCTGCTCTACGCTTTTTACCCTGTATCTGGGATGACATATGAAAGACTAATTTTCCCTTCATAAATGTAGTCCATGGGATACGCAAGTTATTATTCAGGTAATATTCTGATGGGAAAAATAATGTGGACAAGTGCAATGGGAAGTGAAATATTTTAACCCTTCCCGTCACAAAATGGGTTGTTTACCTTCTTGTTGAATAATTTTCTTCTTTATAGAGGTCGTATTTATCCAGTTGTGTACTCTTGTGCCTATTGTGGTGGAACTGAGACGTGACACGTGTCGGGACAGCTTTGGTGGTACAGCCAAGTTTCTTCTTCTAGTCCAAGTTCTACACCATCTTTCTAGGCAGCTTCTCTTGCTGCAGAGTTACACTCTCCATTTTCATTGTAGATCTAGGTTTTACTTTCCCATTATGTTAGCTGCATCTTTTCTCCATTTTTTTTCCTAGATCAATGCATCAGGCAAACTTCATTGAGATTTGTACACTTCCACCTTAAACTCATGAGTCTGAGATCCTGCCTGTGCATCTTTTCCTTCATTTTGTGTTTACTGAGTTTAACTTTGGGACGGTATGTGGGTGAGAGTAGTTAATATAGCAAACAGGCAGCACTGGCTGCAGCAGTGGCTGTAAATTGATGAAACAGATCTGGAAATCAGGTTCTTCTTCCTTCTTCCTGTCCTCTCCGTGGGCCATTTGTTTATAAAAGACTGGTAGACGTGCTGTCTTTCTTCCAGTAAAAATGGCAGGCAGAACTCCTTTGGAAGGATAGTTGGAAAAAAATGAACTAAAATTCATTGTTTTCAGGACTAACCCAGCATTAAGGAACAGTACCTACTCCCACATTTGCTCTTACTGTTCTACATGCAGCCCACAGGTGGTTCTCGGTGTGCATGTTGAAAAAGGTGTGACTCCTGCCTAAGGCAGTTGTTTCCAGCCCCTGCTCATAACCAATATGCTGCCTATAAGATCAAACAATTTTGCTGTAGCTGTAGGAGGTTACAGCTGAAGCTCATAGAGAAAGAAAGGCATGATGGTAGTGTGTGTGCAGTCATCAACGTAACTCAAGGACTGCTGATCCAAATCGTTTATATGAACCCATTCGCCATCACGTCTAATGACTGATGGCTTTGTTGTCCCTCTCGTAATTAATGCCACCACTGTGCTGTAGGAATGTATACGTATTGCACATACAGGGACTGAAGCACAGAGATATGTGCTGATAATAAGAAATAAGCAAACCGGAGAACTTTTTGAAGCACTGGGACCCTGATCAGCTATCCTGCTTATTTTTTTTTTTGCTTTTTCTGTGGCCCAGTTTTGTACTATTTCAATTACTTTTCTCCTAGATAAACGGAGAAGCCTGACCCTGAGCGTTGTTCAGATGAGCTGGTCAGAGCCACTGGTCTCAGGCTCTGAATCGGTGCCTGAACCTTTCAACTAGACACTGGATACAGAAAGAGAGATTGTGTTCTGCCGTGTCTGAATCTGTGGCAGGGCAGAGCTGGGTGCTGCTTCTGCCCTGCGAGAGCACTACATCAATTAGCAGGTTTCTGATTTTCCTTCATCTTCTGAATGATCAACTTAAATGGTCATCATGTTATGCAGTAATGAATCTGTTTTCTCATTCATAATAACAGCAATAACAACACCAGGGCAACGTAATTCAGAGAAACCTTGTCTTGTAGAATTTTTTAGATTTATTATATTATTCTGACTTTGGAAGAAAACATGGCACTATAATTCCTACTGTAATTTAAATAATTTAAAAGGTTTGTATTTTGAATTTTGGGAAGGAGTTTCAAAGGTGTATCTTAAAAATAAAACTTAACAGATAACTGTTAATCTACATGGACAGTACTTCAGTGGGTTGAATAATTCCTTAATATTTTATACTAATCCACTTAAATAAGAGATAAACATGTGCTACTGGTGTCTTTGTCCTTGCCACAATCCTGAATTTTCTACAATGGCTGAAATGAGGAATTTAAAGGCATGGTTTCCTATATTTACAGGGATAGGGTGATGAGTTCCTACGTGGTACCAACTACACATAAAGGTGAAAAAAATCTCAACTACTGAAAATAAATACTATATTTAATTTTTATATGTATTTATTTTCATGGCTAAGGAAAATAATACAAAGATATATCCTGTGGATCTTGGGTAGAGTATGTCATTCACACTTCCATGAGCAAAGCTATGTAATGATGAAGCATCATTCTTTACCAAATTTGTGCTTTCCATCACTCAAAGCTGAAATTAAATTTTCAGTTTGTTGTTAAATTTAGGGTTTAAATTAAGTATATTTTGTTAGGGTTTATATTTGTTAGGGTTTCAATTAAGTATACGTGTTGCTTCAGTTTTTTCTTTGATTTATATATTTGGCCAACATAAAAAGGCTTTGGACTTCTTGGGATAGATGCATGACTTTTAGATAACTCTTTGGTTCCTCAGTGTCCTCCTTGTTCATCCTTTATCATACATCTGACCGCAAAATTCTATAAACCTGATGCCTGCAACAACCTTAAATGCTCCATCTTTGGATTTCTTATCCAGGCTTCCTTTGTCTTCATCGCCCCCCCCCCCCCCCTTTTTTTTCCCTTTTCCTAGTGATTGTTTTTTTCTGTGGGAAATAGGTAACATTCTTTCAGTTTTTGCTGTCAAAAATCCTATTCTTATTCTTGAATTCAAAAACAAATCTGATTTTTTTTTTCCAGAGGAAAAGCAGATGTTCCGTATGTTGCAACTTTTCTCAACGTTTGTTGCTTTTCAATCACTCTGATAAAGTCTGGCATTATCACCTGCATACATCTTTTTCAAACATCTGTTTTTAAGGATCCAGAACCCCAAAGTACAAGTGTTGACGGTTGTCTTTCCAGCTGTAGGCAGAACATCCTAGAATATCCTCAGTGAGGTGGTTTGGAGTCTTTCATTTAAATTTAGGAACGTGTTTTACCCACTGTAAAGACACGTCGCATCAGGATTGATTCTGTTCTATCTGAACAAGCCCCTACAATTAACTGCAGCGTAACAAATACAACCCTTTCATCTTTTAAATTGTGAATGTGTGTCCAGTACAGACTGTGTGAGCACAGAGAATCAAAATGTTCCCCATATACCATCTGTTGACTGTTATTCCTTGTTACCTATATCACTGCTACTTCTTATGTTCTGATGTGAAATCGTTGCCAGGAATAGGGTGTTACAAGTAGTATTCTGAGTACAGGAAACTAAAGAAACTTGGCTCTGTGCAGATTTATATCCCACGGCTGATAGATTTTTGGTATCTGAAAATATGAGATCCAAGTGAGGCTTTCTCAGGTTTCCATGCTGATCAAAAGGGGAGGGAGGAGGAGCAACTTCATCCGCTTAAATTCTCCAGCATCTATCACCTCTTTAACTCATGTGGCACCAGAGTGTTTACATGCAATATTTATAGGCTCGCTGTCATCTGCTTGATCCCTACCACAAGCATTTTTTGTACAGATGTTTTTAAGATGTTCACCTTTCCATGAAATATGGTCTAAACTAGTCAGTGAACTAAAAAACCATTGGGGTGAAAAGGGAGAAGGACACAAATAAAAATGCAATTACATAGGCACAGATGTCCCAGAGGGGCTCACCTGCCACGGCAGTCAGTGTGGCAGCACTGAAAATGTAGTGGCCTGGGTTCAAGAATGTGATTCACACAAAGCTGAAGCACAGTGAGTGTAGGCGGGTGCTGAGGAATGGCGCTTGCAACAGTCGATAGACTGAGAAGGGAATGGATAAAGCAGAAAATAGGGAATGCCAAAGAGAAGACTGTATTTAATAAACCACATTCTCCTGGATTTCCGTGCCACTACAGCCACGAGTGTAAGAAGTCATCTGTTCTGCACACGGTAGGGGAGAACAAGTTGCTGCCTGATTTTTGCAGAACTTTGCAGTTAAAGCGTTCTCCGGCGCTCGATATCTAGGCTCAATCCCTACATTTCTGAGATTGAATCAAATCTCGTACTTCCCAGCAGAGTGCCAGGCTCAAGCATTTTGCTGAGGTGAGGAGAGTCCTAGGCTAACTTTGAAACCAGATACTTGCATCATTCAGCTGGGAAGCTGTCTCTTACACTCTAAGCGACGGATCTGTCAGCTTAGTTGCTGACAGCTGTTGCCTGTCTTCAGTAACAGAACTTCAAGCCCCTCCGGAAAGCTTAGTTCTCCGATAAGCCAGACACAAATAAGCAGTGTATGTAGGAGACATGGGAAAACTTGTCAGGCTCTTTTGCACCTTAAGTCCTTAATGCCTGCAATTTGGACAACTTAGTATTGTTTATATTTCGTGCTGCTTTTCTGCAAAACATTTTGTCTAGTTCATGAGACTGAAGGAAGAAAAACTGACTCCTTTTTATCCCTTTGAAGAACGAAACATGTATTGTATCAAGCAAGTTTTGATGTGTAAGAAAAAGACAAGTATAATTCTTCATCTGTAAAACTGAACAGATCAAAAAAAAAGCGTATTGGCAAAAGATTTTAAAATGCTAGAGATAGAAAACATTCTGAAATTATTAAAATGACTGAAATCGTTCATTTTTAACAGTGCAATTTCTCATAAAAATTTACACTTCAAGCTTCCTGCCTCTAAGTTTACCTCTCCCTTTGCTTACAGTATTTCTCCTTGATGCTCTAGGCCATTTTATTTTTCTTACTGACTACTTTAGCCCTAATGGTTTATTGTGAGAGACTTTCTAGGGCAACATCATTCTGCTGCAAAGAGCGTCTACTATTATAAGAACTTGCAGCCAGCCGAGCCCACTGCCCCTAAAGTTGAGGTTGACATATGCAGTTAGATATCTGTAATTATGTCTCTCATGAAGACTAAACATTAAGAAATATTGACCAAAACCACATAATTAAAAGCAGAGTCAGGAGTACAACCCGTGTCTCCCAAAATCTAAATGCCATTTACTATTAGCAGTATAAACCACAATTCTATATGTTGGGTTAACCTAGTTAGTAGTTATACTTAAAAACAAGATAGTTAACTTAAAATATTTTGGGCAGAACTCTGTAAAGGACTATACAGGCATTGAATACCATGCAACAAATGTTTAGCTGTCTCTAAGAATAAATGCAATACTGTAGGTTGTAGGCACAGAGTATACACGTTCAGTGTATTGCATACCTAGTTAGTAAAGGAAACAATATCTGATTATTGGCATGGCCATGCAAATATTTTCAGAATTCTGCCTTCAGACAGAAAAATAATATTGGTATTAAAAACATTAAGACAGCATTTACTTTATCTTCTTAGCTTTGAAAAGTATTGCTCCTGAAAATCCCATGTTTATAAGTAGATGAAGGACTGTATCTTCATAGGACTTCCATGAAACCTGAACTATTTATTCTGTCAGCTCTATAGAACCGGTGTGTTATGCCTTTGATATGTGATCTTAAGAAAGCTATCTAAAGGGCAATAACTTTGTCCAATCTTTGAGTTATTAATCTCTATTGTGATGGGCTTTGCTGAGAATAGTGCTCTACTAAGAACTGGTCTGAAACCATCAACTCATTTTTGAAGCTTTGCATCTGGCTTTCCAGCAGTCATAATTTACTGATGTTTCTGTCTTGGCTGAGTTTGAACTGGTCATTGAAAACCAAAAATTTATTAGTCACCCAGCTATAAATTCCTAGGGAAGATATGATGCCTCACACTCTGCCACATGATAAATAGCGCCTGGAAAATCCCTGCCTTCAACTTTATAAAAAAAGTGTACAGGGATCCACAGAGGCAACTGAAGTACCGAAAGACTTAACAGTGAGGATGAGGATGGATCACCAGGGCAACAAGAGAAGATGCACTGTTTATCACGTGGTCTTCCTACTCCCAGCAGTGTTTCAAAAGTTTGGTAGAGTATTCAAGGGAGTTCAGATCTCTTTAGCACATTGT
Organism: Neomorphus geoffroyi; assembly: GCA_033558235.1. Lineage (NCBI taxonomy): Eukaryota > Metazoa > Chordata > Aves > Cuculiformes > Neomorphidae > Neomorphus > Neomorphus geoffroyi. Next base: position 17,080,950 of record JAUMJM010000017.1, read on the forward strand.
ACATACAATTTATATTGTTTCCGTGTGGCTTTTATCACTTTGCATTTTAGAGTTATTGCTGTCATCTTTAAACTTCATCAAGCGAAGAATGAAAACAAAAAGCTGCTGGCAGCATCTTGTGTGCTTGTACTGCATCCAGGCCTATTTGCAAACCTGGTGGTAAAAAGGTGTCTAAAACCAATCAGCAGTGAATCTTCCTTACAAGGCTGTTTTGTGCCATATCAAATTGACATCATGCATAAAATTGTTAGCGATGTTTTCTGCTATATTTTTAGACCCTTATGCATTTTTAATGAGTAGTTCATTCCTTGAATAAATCTACACCTAAGTATTAGTGTGATATTTACAAATATGATCATGAGTCATTCTGATTAACGGTCTGTCTGAAGAAGTGGAAACTAGGCTTCTAGCGGTGTCAGGGATGGGGAGAATATGAATGGATATAATCAGGTTATCAGTTTCTCCTAAATACTTTTATGGGTTGACTGATCATTCGGAAAGCTAAAAGATGATTTTTCCAGTATGAGCATCTTTTCTAAAAAAAATAAAAATTCTGTCCCTACATGCACATTTTTAACTAAAAAAACCCCTATGCAAACAGATTTTTCACTTCTCATTGACAAAAATTCCAGGGCATATTGGAATAGCACACACTAAGTGTAGGTAATAAAGAAGTAAATAAAATAAGATTTGGGTTTTGCTCTGTAATCCTTCAAAAGCCAAGTTAATTGAGATTCAGAGATGATTCCTACTGTATATTACATTCATTTTTCTTATTGAAGTACTTTTCCTTTGTGTAATGTGTACTTTCCCATGGGTAATGCAGTCTGGAAGGATAGCATGGTGAGCTTTAATATCATCTGTATATGAGCTTTGGCTAAAGGGAAGGCACACAAAGAAAGGCCAGATTTAAAATAATTTCTTCTCCATTTTGAAGACAAAGTGATACCAGACAATTCTTTGTGAGTAGTTGGATGATGAAATGTGATATTCAGCAGTATGTAAAATAAGACAGGATTGGAAAGTGTGAGGTTTGCAGTACTGAACCTATACTACGAAGTGCTCAGAAGTGGCAGTTCAACTCTCAAAAACTGAAGTATATCAGATATAAATCCACTGAGATCAGCTAAGGAAAGCCAGAGTATTTTAGGGGACAACTTGAACTATGGCATTCATGTGGGACTTTCACACTGATCCAGAAAACCAGGTTGCATTTCTGTTCTTCATATTCCTTTGAATCCATAACAAATCTCCCAGGGATGCCAGATGAGGTTAGTAAAAAAACAGCAGGGAGAACAAGGCCTTAGCCTACTGATTAAACATATTATTTTTTTCCTTAAAACTGGATAGAATCATAGAATCATCTGGTTGGAAAAGACCTCTGAGATCATCAAGTCTAAACGTACCTGTCTCCTTACTAAACCCTGTCCCTAAAAAACTCATCTACCTGTCTTTTAAACACTTCCAGGGATGGTGACTCCACCACCTCCCTGGGCAGCTGTGCCAATCCCTGACCACTCTTACAGTGAAAAAATTCTTCCTACTGTCCAGTGTAAACCTCCCCTCGTGCAACTTGCAGCCATTTCCTCTCATCCCATCACCTGCCACTTGTGAGAAGAGCCCAGCCCCCACCCCGTCACAGCCTCCTTTCAGGCAGTTGTAGGCAGGGATGAGGTCTCCCCTCAGCCTCCTCTTCTCCAAGCTAAACAACCCCAGCTCCCTCAGTCTCTCCTTGTAGGACTTGTTCTCCAGCCCCTCCCCAGCCTCGTTGCCTTCTCTGGACGCGCTCCAGCCCCTCAATGTCCTTCTTGCAGTGAGGGGCCCAAAACTGACCCCAGCACTCAAAGTGTGGCCTCACCAGCGCTGAGCACAGGGGCACAATCCCCTCCCTGCTCCTGCTGGCCACGCTGGGTCTGATCCAGGCCAAGATGCCGTTGGCCCTCTTGGCCACCTGGGCCACTGCTGGCTCACGTTCAGCTGCTGTCACCCAACACCCCCAAGTCCTTCTCTGCCAGGCAGCTCTCCAGCCACTCCTCCCCAAGCCTGTAACGCTGCACGGGGTTGTTGTGGCCCAAATGGAGGACTCTGCACTTGGCCTTGTTGAACCTCATCCCGTTGGTCTCAGCCCATGGATCCAGCCTGTCCAGACCCCTCTGCAGAGCCTCCCTCCCTTCAAGCACATCCACACTTGCACCCAGCTTGGTGTCATCTGCAAACTTGCTAAGGATGTGCTCAATGCCTTCATCCAGATCGTTTATAAAGACATTGAACAGGACTTGACCCAGCTCTGAACCCTGGGGAACACCACTCGTGACCGGCTTCCAACTGGATTTACTTCCATTTCCCACAACCCTTTGGACCCGGCCATCCAGCCAGTTTTTCACCCAGCAGCAGATATGTCTGTCCAGGCCAATGGCAGCCAGTTTCTCCAGCAGAATGCTTTGAGAAACGGTGTCAAAACTTTATCGAAGTCCGGGTACATCACATTCGTGGCCCTACATAATAATTTAAAAGCTGTATGATTTGAAGTTTTGCAGTCTCCTTCTCTAGTTATTGCAAACAGAGGTGGACATCCAGAGAACAATTGTTTCCATTTCTCAGGTATCTTCCGTGCAGATGAGATGAGCCCCCTCCAGTGAATTCCTGTGGCTGTGTCTGTATGCTGGAAGTGTTCCCAGTTTCTTAGGCCTAGGGTTCCCACCTAGCACTGTCGGAGGTGAGGAACATCTGCAGGCCTTGCTCTGTGTCCAAGGTCTGTGATGAAGAATCCATGAACTGCAGCTCACCTCAAGTCCCTGAAGCGGTTTGTTAGGACACTAGGAGTAGATAGTGAGCTACTGGATCACTCAGCGGTTCAGTCCAGGTGTAACCTACATCCTTGACACTGACTATCAACGTCATATTGATAGGTAGCTTTGCTGAGGTGCTTGACTTTGTGTAGAAGGGGAACACTGAGCTTGCTTCACCTTAACCATCTAAAAATTACAAGTTTTTATGTAGGTGCAAGTATGCTTCATGAATCTCTGTGTAATATCAGAGATGTCAAATATGATCTGTATTTGAGAAAGTATTCCTGTTTAGGAAGTATTTAAGAATATTTTTAAAGTTAGCTTTATCTGTCAAACAGGTAATCCTGTGCTTATTGAAGTGAGGAAGAACTGCAGGATTTGGCCTGGAAGTAACAGTTTATTAATGTTTCATTATAATATTTTAGCTGCAGTCAACAACACTGCCATTACTTCTTGACTCCAGAGAATAATCCGGAAAGCAAATTCTCCTCTGCTCCTTCAGAACTGTTAAATAACTATTCTTCTATAATTTGTCTAAGGTGAGACTTGAACTGTTTTCTCAAGCGCTGCCAACTCAACCATTGCTTAACAAGACGATATAGAGGAACAATAATAAAACATTTAACATTTCTTTGCAGTCAATGATGAACATCTGGGGGTTCCAGAAGAGCCTCCATGTGTTCAGGGATTTTATTCAGATAAGTAAAAGGAATTATGGTAGTACAGTGGTGTCTGGACTCTCATGTTCTGGAGTATGAACCAATATATATGGCTGTACATAAGGCATCTCTGTCCATTTTCAGTATTTCAGTGAATGCCTTGTTTAAACTAGATTCGGTCCAGAGATCTGAAGTCAGAGACCAGGTCTGGACATGACTGGTACCACAGAGGATGGGATAAAAAGTGGTATAGGCAGGTTGTGCCACTGCCAGTAATAAAGGCTTGGTTCAAGCACTGTCCCAAGGCTTTCAATATGTGCAATTTAGCGTAATCCCCTTTAGAGGCTAGACCTGTGCCTAAAGAAGTCTTCGATACAGAGACCAGGAATGGTCTTGGAGTTAGAAAAGGCCAGGGATCATTAGCAACAAGCAGATTGGTTGTTACCACCTCATTTTGGGGACTAAAGCATGAAGAGTACTAGCATACAAGCACAATCATTCCACCTCAAGAGACCCTTCAGAAGGGAGGTCAATGTGTCTGATAAGTGATTGTTCTGGTTTTGGCTGGCACAGAGTTACTTTTCATCCTAGTAGCTGGCATAGTGCTATGTTTCAGATTTAATATGAGAATAATGGTGGTAACGTACTGATGTTTTCAGTTGTTGCTAAGTAGTAATTATGCTAAGCCAAGGCCTTTTCAGCTTCCCATGCTCTGCCAGCAGCGAGATGCACGAGAAAGTGGGAGGGATCACAGTCAGAACAGCTGACCCAAGCTGGATGAAGGGCTATTCTATGCAATGTAATGTCATGCTCAGTAAATAAACTGGGATCATTTCTTCTCAGGGCTCTTGCATGGGCCATGGGGTGGTAAGCAATTAATTGTATCGTGCACCATTTGTTTTGTGTATTCTGTTATTATTACCCTCTTTCCCTTTTGCTGTTCTATTAAACTGTGCTTATCTCAACCCATGAGTATTACTGTTTTTCCATTCTCCTCACCATCCCATGGTAGGGGGGTGGGAGAGGCGAGCGAGTGGCTGTATGGTGCTTAGCTGCCAGTTGGGGTTAAACCATGACAATGATGCAACCAACAGCAGGTAGGCTTGGCAGTCATCTTTCCTTGAAGATAACTGAATGCCACTCATGCCTGCATTCTGCATGCTGGACTAGATATTCTGCATCTGCCTTTAGAGACCAACACCTGCCCCTTTATAAACCCATTACGGTGAAGCGTTTATAGGCATAAGTAGTTGATGGCATCATTGCTTTCCTGCATTGATGTGGGATTATACCAATAAAATAGATAACTGATAATGAAAGGAGTGATCTGCACAAGGAGCAAAACTAAATCTGTAATTATTCCAAATCACAAACTCTTGCATATATGGCTTTAAAACTCTTGTTTAAGGTGGGTATTTTTCCATCTTGATGCTTCTATTACACTGCATGAACCACATTTAGTAGTTTATTGTTTCCTTATAAATGCTCATAAGATACTGTAAACCTGTTAGAGTCACACCCTATAAATCATAACACAGAATACATTCTGTAAATTATTGGGAAACTTGGAACTGATATAAATAATTTCCTCTATTTCCATCAAGAATGTGGTTTGCTAGAAAGTATTAGTTCATCCATGCAGCAGTGTAAGGCATTGATATTTTAATTCATATCCATAGTATTATTCCATTTAAGTGAGTAACATTGAGATGCTGAAAGAATAAATCGCCATTTATCAAATAAAAACTATCAAATCCTAAAAATATAACAGTAAATAGCTCACCAGTGCACAAACGTAGGATAGATAACTGCAAAGCTGGAATGACATCTCTGAAAGAAAATGGACTTTTTATTAACTTTGCAGAAGATGAAGTTATTATTGATAGCTCATCCTAAGGGATGATTTAATGGAATTTTGCTAATATCGTAAAACATTTTTATAGCACATGAAAAAATAGTCTAATCTATATCCAGACAAAGTAAATGATGATGATGATGAAAACACTAAAACCAAGTAACATTTTGCATTTGGCCTTCTTTTTGGATGTTTTCTTCCTCTGCAGAATCCAGGAACAAAATTGTCCTTCTATTTCATAGTTATTTTGTTTTGATTGAGATGATTCTTAATGGTGTGAATTCAAGGATCATAAGAATTGTTTTGTTTAAAGACTTTGATCCTAAAGGCCAGAGATTAAAAAACCCTTCTATTGACTCGCTTTTTCACATAAAGGTCAAGTTTGCCATCTTTATTTTCAAAACCCTGGCCGATTCTACCAAATCAACTCTTCTTACCTTACATCCTTTCTCTTATCTTCAAGTAGCTCAAAAATCTCTTTGTTTCAGTCTAGCCTAGCTCCGTAGCCCCCCTCAATGAGCAGTGGACAGATGTGTCCAGGAGATGATTTATTCCAAAGTCAATGTTTCTGACAATAAATTACTCTCAGAAGGTGTTTTGGTTTTTTTTCTCCTTTATCACAGTATCGTAAGGTTGGAAAAGACCTTTGAGATCATCGAGTCCAACCTATGACCCAACACCTACACCTACTCCTACTTGTCAACTACACCATGGCACTAAATGCCTCATCCAATCTCTCCTTGAACACCTCCAGGGATGGTGATTCCACCACCTCTACCACAGACTCTACCAGAAGCCTCACAGTTCATATCCAAGCATCTTGTGGTTTTTAGGGTGCCCTGGTAGACCAAGCAGCCTTGGCTACCAGCTGGGTATGCGGGTCTCCTCTAGTTTTGTTGACTTATCTGCAAGCACTGTGCAAATGTCTTTGCTTCTTTAGGGTGTCTTAGATAACTGTAGCGGCTTCCCTGTGGGTCATTAATTTCTGCCATAGATCTTAGCGTGTTGTAATGGGAGCTGAGATGTGTAGCTCACACTTCCTCAGTCGCTGTACCTGTATCTGATGCTGACTCTCACCTAGACAGTCCCTGTTGGCAGGTTTGTCGATACTGCCTTAGTTAATAGATGGGAAATAAATACATCCTTTCAGAAACAAATTGTGAATTATCTAGGTATAACTCTTTCATTTCTATTCATAGTTGACACCTCTAAATGACAGCAGGTGTTTGGTCTTGCAACTGGTCTTTCTTAAACTTTCTTAATAATCGTGCTATTAACAAACTCGGTACAGAAAAATGGAAATAATTTTTGCAGACCTCATAAAAACAAAATATTTGTGGATGGATTTCCCGGAAGATTGGAGTAATAGAAATGGAAATAAATGCCACAGAACAAGAGGAAATTACAACAGAAAAGTAGGACTAAAAAGTATTTTAGTTGAGGCCAGGAAGGAGATGTCTGTTGTCTCTCCTAAGCCAGACCTTGACATATGCTTGTTTAGCTCATTCTTAAACAACTTCTCTCCCTCTTTGCAGTTTATTTCTGTACTTCACTATCTTTACCAAGGGAAAAATATCTTTTAAATCCTCCTTTAATTTTTCTTGATACAATTTCAACCCCATATCTGTTGTACTAGCTGTCTTTAGTATGAAAGACGAGTTATTCCCTTCTCTCTTTGCAACAATCCTTTGTTATCAGGTAGCTTTTCAATCTTCTCCTCTTTAAACCAAACAAAAGCTGGGGTTTTTTTTCACCCTTCCTGATTTAGGACAGTTTTTCTGTCTTCCCATCATTCTTGTCATTTTCCTTTGAACTTCCTTAATTTGAAATGTTTTGCTCAAAACTGGTCCCAGCATTGCAGCTGTCTCAGCATGAAAGGATTGCTTCACGTCATGTGAATTGCTGTCCTTTCTGCACGTCCTGGGGGAGTTACTGCTTCTTTCACAAGTTTGGCACTATTGACTCATGTACAGCTGTCACCTACTGTAACCTCAAACCCTTCTCTGAAAATGTGTTTCCTAACCAGTTGCTCTCATTCTGTATGAGTGGATTATTCCTGCACAAGTGTGTAGAAGTCGGCGCTTATCCCCCTTTGAATTATGTTTATGATTTCTACTCCACATGTCCAGTTTGTCAAATTCTTATTCTTCCCTCCTGTATGCTTGCACTCACTCCCACTGTTACATTTTTAAAAAATTTTATAAGCATAAACTCTACTCAATAATTTATATCATGAAGGAAACCATAAAACAAATCCCCAAACAGATGAAACATCATGCCAGGCATCCTTCCATTTGATTACTGGTAACCATCTTCAAGATACAATTAAAAAAATCAGACTATGGTATTTTTATCTAGATCATATTGCATAGTTTGATTGTGAAAGTATCATTTGAGCTATGTGGACTCAAAATTCCTAACAATAGACAGCTCACGTCTAGACTTGAACATCTGCTATCTGTATATTCTTACTTTTAGAAGACTTTCTAGCTGTTTACCAGCATCTATATTAATAATTTATTACATAATTTGTTAGGCATTTGAGTTAAAGTGTATAGTTCGTTGTCTTTTATTTCTCACTCTCAGCACTGTATTCAGTCTTTCTTCCATGTTCCTTGTATTTTGCTGCCTTTTCCCTTTGTGAGTTGTCAGAGATAATCATTAACAGCTCCAAAATTGCTTCAGCCATTCCTTTAGGTGTTCAAAGTTAATTTTACCAGACACAATGAATTCAGATTTAATACAGAATTTTAGTAGAAGCTTCTGGGCATCTCAGAAGATGACGCCAGGATGAGTCTGTATCCCTCAGTAACAACACTACAAAAATGCAGCTGTACATCTAGAACACAGCAGAACAGGTGTTGTCTTTGCAGAGACAGGGAAGCGTTAAAGCTGTAGCTGCCCTCAAAGCCCCTCGTGCTGTTCTCTTCCTTCACAGGCTACAAGCAAGAAAGGGTTACTAATATGATCAGGGGACTGGAACATCTGTCTAACTGGAGATTATGACTGTACCTTCTTTATTTCTCTAGCAAAATAAAGACAGAAGGAAGATAGAGTGCTGCTGGTATTACAGATAACTGATAATCAATACAGTTACGAGACAGTGCAGAGGTTTGGTGTTCATGGCTCATCATAGTTATAACTAACATTTCTGTTAGGATGGTTGGCTTTGATTAGCCAGAGGTGGGAATTTACGGATTTTTCCATCTTGATTGTCTGAGCCTACACTTTAGAAGATCCCCGACTGACAAACCTGACTGAATGAACAAATCATAGAAAGTCCATCCCCACCCCATTTAAAAAAGAAAAAATAGGAGAGAGAAAATGAGGGAGCGAGTGGAATATCCTTTGAAATCTATTCTACTTACGAGCAGCCAGGATAATTAATGTAAGTAATGTGAGGCACATTTATCTGTATCATAAGACATGGGTGGCCGAGGAGACGAGATCATGTATTGCTCTGTATTACATAAACTGCCAAGCAGATTAATGATTCTTGGAAAAATAATGATCAGAGAAATGATTAAGATTTTTCTTTCCTATAAAGACAGATCCACACAGTTTAACCTGCCACAACAGCACTGCCAAACAGACAGGAACATCTGTTTGTGCTGAGTTGACAGGCAATGGTTTTAAAGACACCAGGTGCCAGGGTTATGTACCAATAAAAGATCTGCTTTCTAAGCCCTCAAGTTCCATGCTGGCAAACATCCAGAGGGATCAAACTGAAAGATGAATTTCCTATGACATAAGTGGCATGCATTTATTTAAACTGAAGATGTGAGATGTTCCAGGGCTGCTATGACAGCAAAGAATTCTATTTCCCTAATTATGGACTGAAGTTTTCTCTCCTGAGTAGCTCAACTCTGCTGTTAGGAGCAACTCTGCTCTCACTATGAAGAGAGTTGTCATGTTGTGTTAATAAATCCCTGCATAAAGAATAGCTTGTCAAAATTTAGAAAAGATGGCTGAATAGTTTAAATAGGCTTTTAAATTTCTTCAGTGTAGCTTGACAAAATATTTTTCAAGAATAAAATTGTATTCTTGTTAATCAGTAGAAGAACATATAGGTACAGTCTTGGTTCTTCTAACTCTTTTGGGATCAGGAGTTGGAATTCACAGAGCTTAATGGTTCGTGCGGTACTGCTTGGATACGCTGTCTGTGTTAATTGCTGATATTGGAGGGCGACAATTCCTAGTTTGCCACTGTTACGGTTCCCTTCGCTTTCTTTTGGTGTGGTGTAGCTGTGAGCTGTTCCATCTTTGCTTTAGAAAGTGGTCCAGAGAAGCATTCTTGTTTGGGGGAAAGCCCTTGTTTTCCATCTGCCTCTGCTAAGAAGATGTCTAGAGGACACCTTAAAGCATTGAATGTTTCTGTACCAGCAAGTTTTCTCAAATTAGCTGGTCTTCAGTGGAGTTCTATCTCACTGATTGAATGGCTAGGATAAATGATTTATGAGAAAAGATTAAAATAACTTTACACATATTGCTTGGTTAAATTACAATTGCTCTGCCTTTAATAACGATCTACAAGTATTATTTGAGGAGCATATGTTCCTAGGAAAGAGATGAATTGTTCACTGTTATCCAGGGACCTATAACTAGAAATACAGCTGCAAGAATGATACAGAACCAATCACCGAGATGATATTTGCGATCCCATTAGTCACTTAAAATTAAGATTCATGCAAAACCAATTTCCTTGACAAGCAAGTTCGCAGAATATTCACATCGGAGTATTCCTATACACAAAGAGTAACATTTGTGCGCCTAGATATCTTCCCTTGTGTTGGCAACAGCTACAAATCACCTTAAAAAACCCTTTGGATTCAGAACTATCCATTGCAGAGACAGAAGCAGCAGCAAGTGGCCAGCTATGAGTAGATGATTTCAAAGCAGTAATCAATGAACACTTAGGCAAGAGTCGTCAGCAAATGCTAACAATAGCCTAAGGAAGTTCTGTCTTTAGCCAAGGATGGGGGGAAACACAGCCAGACAGACTAGCCCAGGAGGCAGAAACTGTCACGCTCTGAATTCCTCTGAATTGAGTAACTTGTTTTGTTTCTTTCTAGATTCTGTTGGCCAGTGACATTCTTGTCCCCAGGCTACAGTTAGACTTCATGAACACCCCACTCCATTGTCTGAAAAAGGCTTGTGAAAACCATTCATCCTACAACTGTACGAAGACAGAATTCTCTTTCAAACACTGCAGTCATAAACTAACTTAACCACTGGAAACATCTGTCAGGATTCATTCAAATATGACTGCAGCTCAAATCTACTTCTTATTTCTTTCAATGCTCTTTTGTGCCATTGTTGTGTTGGGCTTTGTTTTATTTTTAAACTGAATGGCTTGATTCTAGGTTTTTGATAATTAATGCTAGGAAATTCAGACCATTTTGAGTAGGTGGGATTTGCTGTGTGGTATCCTGATAGAGTCTTTATGCGAGTATATAGCATTTCATTTTCAAGCATGTTTTACTATGGAAGTACAGGACAAATGAAAATTAATTCTTTTATTTGCCTTTCTGTTATTTTCTTCTTTCAGTGGTATTTCAGCTGTGAATGAGCCGAGGTGGAAGGCAGCAGTGCAACTAGCGATGGTTGCTCTGAGTGGCGACGGACATCAGGAATCAACATCCAGCCATGTGTTCTGAAGGCTTTCCAGGGCAGTTAGAGGAGGATGTAGACCAAGGAGGAGATATCATGAAGATGGAAGAGAGAAGAGTCAGAGCACAGTTAGCTCTGTGATTCTGCAAGAGGATTTATTTGTCTCAGTAGATTCAGACTGGTTCTGATAGCAGGCAGCTTTTATTCACCTGTATTCCCCACCTCATTTGAAAGTGTCGTGATGTATATAGGTATGTGCTTCATATCTATGAATATATATATACATCTGCATCTCACCAGCATCGTATGTTATAGAATAAGAATCCCTTTGCTAATATTTCTGATTTATGACCCCTTCAGAAAGATTTAATCCTGTGATATTCTTTAACGCATATAACTGCTTTTCTGAAATGTGCCAGAAGGATTAAAATCAGAGTGAAATACCAGAGTCCTTTCCTATCAAAAAGCCTCTCATTGTATATTGAAGTGATCATTACCACCTGACCCAGTGATAACTTGGAACTCTATTCAAATCTAATAGAATTAGTAAGAGCCAGGATTTTGTATCCTTCTTTGAAAAATAGATTTTCATTGGCTTTTATAAGCAGATGCTTCAGTGGAGAATGCTAAAGGAGGCAAGACTCAGTTAGTTTGAGGCAGTTTCTTGAGTTTTAAGTGCCTTGAATTTTACATTGTGACAAATAGATAATATGAGTTTAAGTGTGTTTTACAGTGGGATGGGAGGTTTGTAGAGACGTAGCCATTGTCTTTTTCTAGACCTTTCTGACAGATGAAAGGAGCCTTAATAAGAATGCAGAATAAGATTTTGTACCCACTTCAAAGCTTTTTTATACTGCCAAAGTGGCGATTAGTGCCATTTGTGCAAATGACAATCAGACCCATGTGGTTTCAGACTGTTTTTTTGATGTGTGAAGAACATTTTAGTACAAGTATGCTGTGCGGAGTGGCTTTTCATAGCTGCATCTTCATTAGTGGTTATGTGGTTAAATACGGAAAATAGAGGGGGTTTAATTCTAATTTTTTCTAGTTTTCCTGCTGGTTGTCAAGTGGTGGAGTCACCGTCCCAGGAGGTGTTTAAAGGGAGATTGGATGAGGCACTTAGTGCCAGGGTTTAGATGACGAGTAGGTGTAGGTGTTGGGTCATAGGCTGGACTCGATGATCTCAAAGGTCGTTTCCAGCCTTGTGATACTGTGTGAAAATACTTTTTTGGGGGAGGAAAGGAAGTTATTTCCTTTGGTTTTAAAGGGAGGGAAATATAAAATAGTCCATTATTTGTTTTACAACCTGATCGGTCTCTGTGTATCTTTTCAACTTTATAAAACATATTGTCCAAAAGGTAAGGGAGCTGCTTCCAATATTTTCTTGTTTGTTTTGTGCCACTGCGGTTGAAATCTGATTTCTGACACTTGCCTTGAACTTTGTTAAGGCAGGGAGGCGATCTCATTATTTTTTTTTTTAATGTAGCGAGAACTCAGTATTTCAATAAGATTTTGAGATGAGGAGGTGTTGCAAGGAAGTTAGGTAAAAATTCACCTAATGCTGGTTTTTTCAGTGTAACAATTTCAGAAATAGAGAACTGAAAAAAAGATGATGTAAACTGACACAAAGTTAACGATGTCACCAAGACAGATTTCCCATAGAATTATGAACCCAGTTCTGTGATCCATATGTAATTCTTTTAAATTTAATAGGTAAACCATATCTTTGAAGTCATTAATTTCTACCCTCACACAGACAGTTGCATTTATGTATATATGAACAGAAATTCAACATTAGTGTGTATATTATTTACATTTTTTAAAAACACAACAAAAAAAATCATAGAATTCTTAGTGCGGGTGAGGGGCAAATGTGAAGACCAAGTATTTTCTTTTGCTGAGATCCTTAGAAAGATAATTTCCATTTCACTACCAAGATAGTTTACAATTATGGAGCAACCATGGGATTTCAAGTAGAAAATCAATTTCCAGCTCTTGTGGATGGATGCATATAATTCTACTGGCCACATCAAATAGCTCTGCATACTAAAATATATCTCAACTTTAAAGCCTATAAATTACATTGATAAAAAAATAATGCTGTTACCTCATGATTTAAACATTGACCTTATGATTTGAAAGGAGGCCACAGTCTGATCACCTGTTAGAGAACAATATAAAAAGTAAATGCACTATGGCACATTACTAGATGGCATATCTGTACAGTCCTGCACACAGGGAGCCAAGCAGCCAGAAGATGGGCAAGGTTTTTAAGAAAAGAATGAAACTCCTTTTTATTTTTGTTTTTATAAATTTTTGCTTAAGAGCTTGATTCATTTAAGTCCTTTATTCCGTCGAGGGATGGAGACCTATTTGTGAGACCAGACTGACCTAAGGTTTTATCTTCTGCTGCAGCAGTTCTTGAGAGAATATGAAGGCAGAAGCTACAATTCCCTTTCCAGATGACATGTGGAAAACAATCCTTTTATGTTACTGTGCTGACAGAATTGATCTACGTGCAATCCCATTTACTCACAGCTACGCTTACGTGACTGTCTTGAAAAAAGGAAAATAGTTCCTACAGTAACTTTTAAAGAGAATTCTCCTTATTTTTTTCAGAGTCTAATGTGCATTCTAGTGTGGGTACAATGTCACCTTTTTAATCCCTGCCATCATGTTAGCCTCTATTAATCTATATTTAGCAGCCATGGTTATTACTCTGGTTAGACAAGGTTCAACTGCAATGTGTTGAAGGAAATACCAGGTGCCACATACACTTGTTCTGTCTTTTCACTTCCTTCTCACCTCTTTTTGTATATCTAACACCCACCTCCGGACTTTCCTCCATAACCACTCCATATCTGATGTGATTTTTTTTGTTTTTCTCTTCAGTTCCTGCTATATGAAGAAATCCTATTTCTTAAATAACCAGTGATGATCAGAACAATTACTACCTTTTTTTTTTCCTAATTCTTTTCATATTTTCACATTTAGTCTTATTACCAGAAACTCTAATGTGTGTGGAATCATATATGCCCTTATCCTATGAATATTTTTGCTTAATTCATTGCTCAGTTTTCATAGCCTTGCTATAGGTCACTGACCCACCAATATGTCTTGTTAAATACATTATATTGTAATTAACTACTAATAATTTGGATGTCATTCAGCTGACTCACATCTGACAAAGGTCTGTGCTGCATACTACTGAGTTAAAAATATTTCTTGCATAAAAGCCCATTGTGCAGTTACCAAAGCCAGTAATTGCACTGATTTCATGGAGAGTATGAAATTTAGCATGAAATTTAAGGTATGTGGACAACTTCATTTTTTCTCAAGCAGCAGTGGTCCAAGATACATCTGGATGATGTGGTGAATGCTTTAATGTACTTTGCAACATCATCACAAGACCAGTTCTGTTAATTCCAGCCACTGTTCCTTCATTAATAGGTACATTATATGAGTTAAGGAAGACTTACTCAATGCCTGGATGGATTAAAGGTTAAAACTTCCATCTGTTTGTACAAGAAATTGTTCTTATATGTCTTTTATCACATTTCTTAGCTCTTTGTAAAAGAAAAAGTCAGGACCAAGGTTTCAGCTGATTTAAATTTAGGGCAGCTGCTTTGATTTTATCAGGGTTTCATGGGCTGGAGCTGGGACACCCCCCCCCCCCCTTAATTAACATGTAAATTTACTCACTATCTAGGAAATGTGATTCAAATTAAGCCAGAATTGTAAAGCTTCCAGGAGCCCTATGTGATGGGAATTGAAATTTTTCAGTGCCTATAGTCCTCTTAGTGTCTGTAAATGGCAGTTGAGGTGATTTCCTTGCCAAAACAAAGTGGTACTGAAAAGTGGGAAGTAGGAATGGCAAAAGGCAAAGCGGAATACTACAGGGGAAGAAGTCAACAACAAGGCTGACAAGCTGTTCCCTTGTTTTAATATAGAAAGTAAATAGAAAGTTATATTGATATTGTACACAGATGCCCAAAAACTCTGGCCGATGCAGCAAAATTAGACACATATGAATACCTAAATCAACAGAATTTTAATGCTTGGCTAAAACAAACTTATAATGACCATCGTATATCAGCTATGTTGCAGCTGTCTCTGGCTATCAGGGCTTCCTTCTCCTGACTTAAGGGAATGGCAGCTCACTTTTAAAATGTAAAATTCAAAAAAAAGGAAGAATTCTTTAAAGCATTGGGAATTAAAAAAAAACCCCTACAGTCATGTTTTGCTCACGCAGTGGAATATGATGTCAGGTAACGCGCAGATGATCTGTTTGTAGAAGGCCATGTAATTGCCTCCACTTACATCGTGTGGGAGGGAATAGGAGGACCTAAATCTTGTAAAGTACCTTATCCCTAGCTGCTGCTTCTTCCTAAGAGCAGTCTTGATTGAAGCAATTAAAGCAGACACGAAATGGGAGAGGGGAGGATGATGAAAAGTGTAACCATTTCAGGCTGTTATAATTTCTGATGTCGACACAATACGTACTTGCTTAGTAACAGTGGGGGACTGTGGGAGGGATGTGGGTACGAAAAGCTGTGGCTTCGCGCAGGCAGGCAATGCTTTAATATCTGAGAACAGAAGAAAGCACGATGGAGATATGTGGTATCTTCCTTCCCTTAGCACACAGACTTTTGGATGATGTTCCTTCCCCATCTTCCCAGCTACTAAAATAGGTGTGGACCTAGAGTGAAGCTTAGGGAGTTTCTGCCTTCTTCAGGTTCGCATCCTGCTGCAGTAGCTCCCAGGGTTGGGCAAGAATTGTAGCTCATTTCTGCCTGTCCAGGTTGCACTGCATCCTGACTTGTAACATACTGGCTTCGGGGAGATGATGCCTCAGGTGTGTAGGGCTGTCGGTCACCTACTCTCTTTCCCAAAGACATTTCTGTGAAAAGAATGTGCTGTTGCCCCTGTACTTTAAAGGCTCTTTCTGCCAACATGCAACATTCATTCCCTTGTATGCAAAAGTAAATAAAATGAAATGTAAAATCTCCCTGGCTTAGATGTCAATGAGATTTTCTCAGAACGATTGTCTGGTTCATGAATAATCGTATCTCGTCTGTTTGACCTGATTACACCATTTGGTTACATCCGATTTGTCTCACTGAGCTCATGGAGGCATAAGGGAAAGATGCAAGCTTCTGAAGAAGAAAATTAAGGCCAGATGATGCTAAACGATGTTTTCTATGAGTATGAACATTTCTCCTTTTGCCCGTCAACCCAGCGTAAATGATGCAGAATACAAATAGGGATCAGCTATTATCTGCACCTGGGATTTATTATCCAAAGTGCAAGTTTTTGGCACAGCCAAATCGTGCCAGTCAGGAGCAAAGTTACATGTATTAAAATAACTTGAGGGGAAAAATTCTTGCTAGATTTTGAGATTGCTTTGAAGGTTGGAGTTTCCTTTGAATGTGGAAGAGTATAAGCTAGGAAATGCGTAGAAATCTGTCTGCTTCACAATGCTTTTCAGTAGTCACTTTGCCTCCCTACTTACACAGCAGTTTAATACAGTTTTTAAACAGACTAGAGCTATGCATATGTAATGTTGCTCTGTCTTCTTCAGATTTCATTCCATGATATTTAAATGTGCTCTTCCTTTGAGCTGATATTTTGCTACTGCAACTAGAATTGCTTACCTGGCCCATACTGTTGCAAATGTTTGCTTGAAAGACACCTTCCTGTTTCAGTACCTTTTATTGTTGTATTGTCCTATGGGTGAAGCACTCTCTATGGGTATATTTGGGACTAGAAGGTCTTGTGTTATGAGATGATGATGGTAGAGATGATGGTAATAGTATGTTATGGAGATGGATGTTTACAAAATAGTGGCATTCCCGTAGTGAGCAAGCAAGTAAGAAAAGAAAAGAAAAATGTAAGATCTCTGCAGATAAACAAATTAAACCCAAACATTTTACATAGCTTTTAAAAATGTAATTTTAACAATTTGTGTACTTTTTTACAGTAGAAAAGAAATTACCATACTAATTGAAAAGCAGGTTCTTAGGTTGATTATCCTTATTAGTTAATAAGGATGTAACTGAACATCTTATTGGAGATTGAGTTTTATTTTTCTTTTTTTTTTTACATTTCCAAGATGATCACATTAGGAAAGAGATGGAGAAAAATATTTTTGACATCCAATCCCAAATTTACAAATTATTGCCTAATTTACAGACCACACTCTGTAACTAGTGCTAGTACATGCAATATGAATATTGTCCAAGAACAAAAGAGTGAAAACAATATTTGAATTCCTCTTCTTTAAAGCTGCAAAAATTATTGGTCAGTGTACAAAAGCTGGCTTTGCTATTATGTTGAAAAACACACTTGTACAGAAGAAAAACTCGTTTTCCCATATTTGAACACTCCTCTCAACAGTATAGAGGACCGTTGTCAACAGCTTTTTATGGAAGTGGCCGTAATCAGCTTTCACCTTCCTGTTATTTATTGAGCGAGCATCAGTCTCCCTTTCCCTCAGATGCTGTATGTGAATGATTGACAAACCTACTGTGATGCAGAGCAGTTCTCAGCCACCTCAGTCACTCCACAGCTGTGAAGCTTCATGCTGCTTTTTTTTTTTTTTTTGAGATGTGAAGAACACCTTAGGTGTCCAAAATCTAATATCTTCACTTTTTTATTGCTATATGAGTTAGTCTAATGAAAGATATTACCTCTCCAGAACTTGCTTGGCTTCAGATATGAAATAGCATTCTACATCCTTTCTCTGTCACCTTTGTTAGATACCTCCAGACACTTTACACTACTATTATTCTATCTAGGTTTTCTTTATGCTTATATAAACATCAAATTGACTTAGAAATTAGGAAAGAACTAATGAAAGCTGCCTTTTTGTTATAGAAAAACTTTCTTAGCAGCCTGCACTTTGTGGGTCTCAGGTAGAGACGTGTATATATCATGCTCTGCAATGTTGTTTTTCTCTGAAGGCAGTGATTACCATCCTTTCATCAACAGAAGACCGTGATATGACAGAATCAGTCAAAGCGTAATTCAGACTGCACTCTGACTCTCTGCCCACGACACCAGGTCGTGAACTATCTTTCCTTGCTAATAGAGTAGGGTCAAAATTTGATGAAAGTACCAAATCCCAGTTGGTTCCAATTGAACAGTGTCATTCCAGAAGCTCTAACTATTTTGGATTAGTCATTCATCATGCCACGACATCGGAAATATTGGAAAAGAGCTGAGGAACAACTCCCGCAGAGAAAAATGTTATATTAGAGGTATCAAGTGAAACTGCAAATGTCGACCAAAATTCAGATGAGGTTGGAAACAGCCTTTACTCATCTGTGAAACTGATGATAGGAGGGCTGAACTTCACAGGTTTCAAGGCCACTGGGAACCACGATGGCCATGCAGCCTTAACCACTCACAAAAATACTGTGCAGAACTTGGACAGTAGAAGAAAATTATTTTGGAAAAGAATAAGAGTCCAAACTTCAGTAGTCCAAAGAATAATTTAAATCTCTTGGAAAAGAGAAGTTCATTCTTGAGTACAGCTGGAACAGATTATAGACTTGATCATAGTTCCTTTGAAATTCTTGTAGCCCTTTCTTTCTTGGTAAATTATCTTACGACCCTGGAAATGTGAAAAAAAAAACCAAAAACCAAACAACAAAAACCCAAAACCAAACCATTTTTGTTTCCTTCAAAACACTTCCAGTTTTATATGTTTTATCATTGTTATCGGGGTGGGTGTAATTGCTTCCTCTTAACCTAACACTATATTATAGACAAGATCATTCAGTGCACCTCTTTCTTGCTACTCCCTTTGTTTTTCCCTTGGAATCTGACATGTATCACAGTGACTTTCCAAGTCCCCTTGAAGGCAAAAGGAAAGTTGAAGCAGCTGGTTCCACGTAAGGGCTGCTGCATTTGTTAGGCTTTCAGGGTTAAAGCTTTGAATCCTGAAGTAGTGCAAGTGTAGAGAGGGTTCCCTTCTGTAAGAAGCTGGTGCCATCCTTGCAAAGTCACAAAAGCAGACTCCTTGTTATTTTGGTCTCCAATCCTCACTTCTGAATTTGGTCTTTGTCCTCACTTCTGAATTGAGAACGGACCAGTTAGTGTTTGCCTAGAGCCCTTCTACAACACCAATGGTGTGAGGCACACGAGCTATGAACTCGAGCTGTTGCGGTGAATTGCTTGCTCCTTCTACCTGTGGGCTGGCAGGCTCTTCGAGAAAGGTGAGCTAGGAGGGATTTTCAGGCTGTATTTCTCTCATAGGCTCTGAAAGAGCCAAAATAACTCATCTCCCAGGCATTTCTTACCAATACATAGAAGGCTGACGCTGGCAGTCCCTTTAGTATTTGGTTTTAGTCATTTGCTGTATATGAAATTCTGGCATTTCCCTTGGAATTTTGTGTCCTGTATGCTGTAACACTGAGCACACCCTTGTGAATTTGTGTCCACGGATCCTCACGAAATCTGTAACAGTGCAGGAGAATCCATATGGGCTTTTATAAAATTCAAAGCATTGAATAAAACTTCTTCCAAGAAGACAGTCAGAAGAATGCTTGGTCTTTTAACGTGTAGGAACAGCTAGAAAAAAAGGCCAGTTTACTCCTATGAAAATCCTTAGTCATTACTAGGAAAATTTACTACCTTGGAAAGCAATAGTTTCATTGCGACCAGCTAATATTTCTTTTTTTGAGTCTAAGAACATGATAATGATTCAATAAGCTTTGCTGCATCTCTTTTCAGTCTTCTCTGAGTACACTGTATTTTTAATCGAAATTGGGAAAAGTTTGTATTTTTCACTACAGAACTAAAAGTTATAGATTCCATCATTCCATCTCTATTTAGCCGTATTTTTAATACATTGTCAAAAAGATAAAGCAAAAAGGCCTGTCATTGTTCTAATCCCTTATTTCCTTGTGTTGACATGAGTCTCGTGTATTTTTTTAGTCACCAGACATGTGATACTGAAGGCCTTTTTTGCAGGACATCCGTACTATCATCCATACTGTCCGAAACATCCGTAACGCCTTGCTAGGTAATTCAGCCTTCCTTGTACGATATCACAGTGATTCTGTGGTGTCTGTAAATAGCAGAACTGCTGTTTTTATTAAAAAGGACTGAGCCATTTGAACTCAATTTGAAGGATGTTAGCCAACCTTCATTTTTTTTTCTTCACAGCATCTCTGGACATCTTATTTTACTGCAATCATTTTTCACTTTAACACACCTAACTCGAAATATATCAGGGCAGGGATCTGAAACTAGTTAATCTTGATTATTTAGGCTGCACCATTTAATTTCATAGACCAAAAGGAAATCACATAAGCTGTATTTGTTCTCTGATTGGATAAGTATGTGAGCACTTATCAAATAAACAGTTATAGAAGTAAATTTAGATGCATGAAATTGGAATTTGTTTTGTCATGAACATAAACTGTATACAGAAATCAACTCCAGGTGGGTGAAGAAAAGCAGAGCTGGAGGAGATTCAGCTACCAACACGAGTCTGAATCCTACTGGCATTTTATACAATATCCTCTTAGCTTGATTATCTGTTTTTTTGGTTTCATTTCCCCACACATCTCAAGTCTTCCCTGCTGCATCTTAAGCTCATTAATTTTTATGCTTTGCTCATTAACTGATGACTAGAGTTGTACAAACCCCCTACTTTTTCTGGCTTAGCTGCAAAACAAAAATCTGAGTAACATAAATGAATGATGGGGAGGGGAAGCCGTTTAGACTGAACCAAATACTGGTTTCCTTCCCTTGTTGTGAAGAAGAAAACTGAAAAATCATGGGGGTTTTAAGTAATTTCAAGTGAAATAAAACCAGTTGATCAACGGGACTTCCTTGTGACACCTGCAGGAACACCAACACCAAAGGCAGATATGAAGTGACATTTTCACAAGACTGAGATATCGATGATGTCCTCTGTTTGCGTAATAGCTGTGGGGTCCCAGAGTGGCTGGGGTACCCGGGTGGGGAGGCTTCTCTGCCCTTCTCAACACGAAGAGTCTGATCAGGACCCTATTTCCTATTCAGAGACTTTGGAGCTAACAATGCTGCTTCTTGATGACACTTTATATTTCAATAGACTGGAAAGTGAAAGCCTCATATGACAAAGAGCAGCGTGGTGAGAACAGAAACCATATCATGATTCTCAATGTATCCAATGCCAGATTATATCAGGGTTATTAATACTGTGATACCCAGCATATTATGTTTTGCATCCTGCCTATATAAGGTGCACAGGGAGAAATGCTGAAGTAGAGGAGCCCTCAGCAAGAGGGTCTTTGGTCACTTCAGTTATGGCTTCTGACCCCTCACTGATCTGACAGCCAGGTAGGACCAAACACAGTGCTGCAAAAAGCAGGGAGAGAAAAGGTGGAACGAAACAGTGGGATGTTTGTATTATTATAACTCGAGATCATATAGATTGTTTCAAACAATTGATAGATACTGAAGGCATCTACCTGAGACATCACAAGAGAAGGGTAAGTGGATAGATTTCTCTTTTTGAAATTTATTTTGTTACACAAAATGTTAGAATATTCCTGATACTTTCTTACCTGGTCATATTTTTAATATTCTTGTTCTACTTCTGAAGTCTAAATTTACTGTATTAAGGATAACAGCAGACAAGATTTTTTAACAGCAGATTTTTTTAAAAAATACATTAAGTGACCTAATGACGTGCATTATGCAACACTGACTACAACTTAGATCATGCGTGTATTCTGTTGTGACAAACAAAATCCTCTTTGTTAGAAATCCACTGAAATGCCTTAAAAAAGCAAAACCAAGAAATCTTTGAAAATGGCAAGAAAGATTAGGAAACAACGCACTGAGTTAATAAGAAGCACTTACAAATTGAACAAAGTGTATTTTGGAACATTACGGTCCCTGCCTTTAAAATCTTGGGTCCTAATGAAGGGCTTTAGTGTCACTGTGACTTAGTAGATAACCTTCTGCCTCTGGGACTGGAAGTTTTTGGCTCGTATCCATTTAATGCATTACTGGGGAAGCTGTGCACATCCAGAGGTCGTGTTTTGGGTGAGATGTGCAATGGAGGTGGCCACAAAATATTTCAACATCTTCCAGTCTTTCATTCCCGTTCTGCTTTCAGATACAGTTCTATATTGTCCCGTTACTCCTTGCACTACCAAAGTGCACTCAGAAGCAGAGGTCACTTCTGAAGACAAATAGGATCGTCCCTTTTTCTCTTGGATGCTCCGTGCCTTTGCAGAGGCATAGTTCATAAAAAGTTCTATTTATTTTTGTTCTTCTTTATAAAGAGGTTATAAATATCTCAAGTGCTTCAACTTCCTTTCTGCGATGGGAAATTCCTCAGAGTAACCCTACTCTAACATTCATTCCCCGTTATTTTCTATGCACCTCTGTGCATCAAGGTGTCTGTGCAGATTAAGTGTCATAAATAAATGTAGGAATATAACATTGATTAAGGTCCTTTTGTATCATTGCTCCAATGTTTTTATCATATTCTCCCCCCATAATTCTGAAGATATTCTCAGCTGCGTGCATTGCTGCAATGAGATCGGTTGTGACAGTGAGTGACATCTAATTTGAGAGTGGGAGAGGTGTGTCGTTTCCCTGTAGGTGCTCCTGGGGACTTCAAATTAATATTTTCCAGTGCTTGGGTGAATTTCTCAATTTTTTTCCAAGAAATAAAGTTTCTTTTCATGTAGAGAGGGAACAGAGTATGAGAGTGCCCTGACCAAGTGTGCCGGGGGATGACCCGGTGCAGGAAGAACCTACCCAGCATGTGCCAGGGAGGAGTTCTGGTTGCAGAAGGGCAAAGACTGGAAAAGAGCCTGGTGTTTGGTCTGTGGGATCATGGTTGGAATTTTGGCTCTTGCTTCAGCATCTCAGGAAAACCAGGATCTTTACTGCAGTTTTAGTTGTGTGGAGTCCTTCCATGTAATTATCCAACAGAGAAAATGTGAAAAAGCTCTGCCAGCAGTTAGCCTGCTGGGACTCCCAGCAGGGGAAAGTGCTCTTAGGCAAACACAGCAGCAGGCAGCCAGGAAGGGCTCAGCACAGAGGGGAGAGCTGGGTGGCTTCACAAAAAAACATATCCCAGCCTGGAAACAAGAAGTGGGTTTATACGTACAGCTAGCGCCAGGAAAGAAAGTTAGGAAAATAAGAAAAATGGGTTTAAATCTCTCGCGCTGTTTTACTGGTGGGGTGGGCAGGAAAAGGCTGAAGATTTGAAATTGGTGGGAAAGAGGTAGGAATAGAAGCCATGTAGCCTCGAGCTTTGGCTTCAGATTAGATTTAGGAAAGCTGAATTTTGCTTTTCTATTTTCTACTGACCTACTGATCGACTTCTGGAATCATTATGTGTTGGTGCCTCTGTTGCTCCTTCTGCTTCACCTGCCTTGTCTGATTAGCCAATATTAAACCCAGCAGCAGTCCCTAAGGGGACCAACCAAAGAGCAAAACCCTCGTCATGACTGTGCTTGCAGGCATGGCATTAATATGCATGTGGCTAATAAGAACAACAAAACCCATAGAAACGTGTTCAGAAAGATTTTTCCTACAATTTACATGGAAATTCCTAGAGGCTGGAAATATGGCACAGGCTCGATCTGACTACTGTTGTGTGAAACATGAAGACTCTGTTCCGGGGTTGGCAGATAAGCTGGAGCCATGTGCACTTTCACCTGCTCTCCTGTCTTGTCAAGTGGGATTCATCTCACTGAACTTCAGGGTCTAGACCCAGTTGCACGAACAGAGGAATCCAGGTCTGTTTGGGGCTCTTGTACACTGTCATGAAATTCTCCATAATGCTGGCATGTCCTAGCCAGGAGTTACAAAGGACTCATTCTTCTCCAAAATGGCTGTGAGAGGCTCATCACCTGAAATAACACCACATTTCTATACTTAGGCAACTGGAGCTGTGCACTGGAGATCTGTGTCTGTGGTAATCGTCCTGCTGTCTTTTATTAGGGAAGGTCTAATCAAAGAATCCTTATTGACTGCCTCAGCAGACAGTGAAACGCATCTAAATTCTGCTGATTGCATGAACTGGATGTCTATTGACGGTAAAAGATGTGTGACGACGCGCTCAGGTGCGCACACCTGCACCGTGGACATCCAGAGTGAGGCAGGCAAAGCACAGCTGACAGCAGTGCATTTACTAAAGGATGGGGAGCTCGGTGGATAACTGTTCCTTGGGTGAAGGGTAAAGATCCAGCACCAGGAAAGTCTTGTCAACATGGTGGAAAACAATGGGGTATACCAAAAATTTTAAACAGTACGGTTTTTTACTATTTTTTTCTCCTCCTCTCATTTTATTTGCTTGTTTGCTCTGGCAGCCAATATTGTAAACTCAAAATAGTCAAAAGCTGGCTCTTCAAGGGTTTCAGCTGGAAGTGTGTGTAGGATGAAGTAGAAACAAACGGAAAAAGGAAATCCGTTCTCATGAGATCACATTTAGCTTTTGTAAGAAACACCAAAGAACAGAAAACTAGTCCAGAATTCTTGTATCATGACATGCCAGAAGTCACATGGAAACAAACAGGACATCTAATCTCACCATGTGGGAAGAAGTAAGGCAAATTTTCAGTTTTTACAAGATATGTCCAAACTTTTCCTTCCCTTTGAAATACGTGTGTCTTACCTACATAACTTCGAGTGAAAGCCTCCCTTTGAAAGGCCGTATCCTTAATCTCACACGTAGAGTTTGGCAAGATGTTTGATCAATGATTACAGCGTGTCTATGGATCAGAGCATTAGAAATGTAAAGGAAGTAACCCTGAAAACGGTTTGGGCCTGATTTTGTACTCATTCCACCTGGTTTTCACAAGATCTTGAGCTTTGATGATTTCAGTGGTCATCAATGAAAGCTGGTAGGCATCCATGACGTAGGATTAGTACAAGTTTACAACTGTTGACCTGACTCTCCCATACAGCATGATAGTGTTAGGGAAAATATATACAAGAGTAGGGTAATGGACATTTGCCTTTGCTCTAAGACCAAGAGCAAATCATCACACCTACTTTTTAGTCTCTTATTTGCTAAATAATATTCTGCATGTCATTTGCATTTCTCTTTCCCAATCAAGTTTGTTAAGAAGAAAAAGTTATGCCTACAAGAGCTTTCCACTACAGTTTTGCCCTCTTTTCTCATTCATGTGTGCCTTAGGTAATACATAAAATCTGAAGTTACAATAAGCAAAGCTATGAAATATATGTCAGCCCACTGAGCCCTTTCCTCGCCAGTACGGAACAGAAGGCAGCTTCCCAGTTCTTAGGGCAGAGACTGTCATCTGTGCTCACCAAATACAGGATTAAAATATAAATTTCAGGGTAGAGAGTGGGATGTTTATGTTTATATCCTGAGGAAAAATGTGTATTGGTATTTAATTCCCATGTTTTTTGCCTGCTTAAGCAGATATGTGGTTTGTTATAGATTTCTCTAGACATACAGGCAGGGTGAGAGTGTCCATTGAGAAGGAGAGGGTCACAGGATAAAATTCATTTAATATATATTTTCACATATAGTTCTGGTACCAACGGTCACTCCAGGTTCGTGCCAATGCCATGTACTTTTACTTACCCATCAGAACAACATTACCCCACCACCCCTCCACCTAGCAGGGTGCTGGGAAAGGTGCATGAAGGTCAATTGGTCAAAAAGCCACCTGGGATCAGCCTTTGAATCCAGATGTTCTCCAATGGTAAAGCCTTCAGGAAGGGATCCTGTGAAGGAGGGTTTGTTTGGGTTTTTTTAATATATTTTTTCCCAAGAATGATTTGTGTGTCTTCCTTCACTCTTGTTTTGCCAACCTGGCAGTGTTACACCCTTTCAGCTATTTCTGAGCAACCCAGAGATCCTTCCCTCAAGGCTGCAAGTCTGCAGGAGGCCAGTGCTTGGTGGGTGCATACAGAGCCCTAGTCTTGATCACAGCATCACAGTATCATAAGGTTGGAAAAGACCTCTGAGATCATCAAGTCCAACCTATGACCCAACACCTACACCTACTCCTACTTGTCAACTACACCATGGCACTAAGATACTCATCCAATCTTTCCTTAAACACCTCCAGGGATGGTGACTCCACCACCTCCCCAGGCAGCGCATTCCAATGGCCAATCACCCTCTCAGTAAAGAACTTCTTCCTTGATAGTCCCCTCATCCATCAGTACTGCTTCTCTGGTGCTGGGGGCAGGGACACTGGAGCCACGGCTGCCTGAGGTGGTGGGAAGGGCTGGGGGGATGGGGCTTCTGGTTGCCTCACGCCAGGTTTGGTGAGAGGAGAGCAGTACTAGGATGCATTGGAAAAGGAAAAAGAAAACTTGGCATAAGGAGATAGAAAATACTGAGGCAGAGGAAGATCGGGCTCCATGACAGAAAGTGACAACCAGCCAGCCCTGGCTGGGAAAGGATTCATTATGCGGGCAGGATGGTTGATATAGAAAATTTCTTTAAAAAAACATTTTTCAACCTCCATTTCTTTGCATTTCTCTTGAAACAGATTTTACTTGAAGAGCAAGGTATGTATTTGACCTCTCCTGAAAACCAGAAACCAACAAGAGAGATAAAGGCATTCTGTTCCTTACACCATGCAATAATAGGGAAGGCATTAATAATGCTGCACTGAAAAATAAACCCTCTGTTTAGATAACTTTATGAAACAATAACAGGAGCCTGTTTGTGAGCTCAGGGTACTCTCTGTTTACAAGGTACACTTTGTACAAATTATACAAACTTGCTCAAGTCCCTTGAATTACCAAAGTCACAAGATAATTAATCAGAGCTTGAGAACATAGCAGAAGCCACTCCACCTCAGATGCAGTGTCAGAGAGGGAAGATAATTTTGTCATAAGCCTGTGCTGGTGGACAACTGGTTTTATTCCTAGCTTTGTTCACTCAATTCTGCTTCAGTTCTCATGGGAATAATATTTCTGATTCAGCAATTCATCTGTGTTAATAAATTAAAATTTGAAAATATGTGTGTGTGTGAAGCAGGAGGACCTTTTGACATAGGTGAATACTTAGCATAATCTGAAATTAATTTTTGGACTGTCTATATGTTTCTGTAATAACTAATTACACATCACATATAACAAGAAAATGGACAAGTTACAGCTAGTGTAGAGGCAAAGTCATCTGTAAAATAAAGTCTTAGCTTGTCTTCACAGTTTCATCTTGGATGTTTAGACTGGGTTTTTTCATTTCTTGATGTTCAGATAGGTCTCTGTGTATATTTTCAACTTCTCAGTTGTCCACGGAACTGGGTAAGCTGATTTTTGCATGCCAAATGGGACAGCAGGAGTATTTTCAGTAAGAGGTCCTTAGCCAGTAACTACACTAAAACCCAAGTTGTTGGTTAGTATTTTAGGTGGTGATCATAGATGGGCAGGCTGTGAAGCAAATCCGTGCGTAAACTAAAACAAAGGAATCAATCACACAACCTCCATGAAGCATATTTATGAAGTTGTGGAAATTCTGAAAGAAACTGAAATCCTCTTGGAGCGCGACAGTGTGGGGTATCCTGTCTTTCATAAAACTTTGCCTCATTGGCCTCTCCAGAGATCTCAGGCTTGCATGAAAAAGATTTTGTCATTGTCCTTAGCTTTAGTTTTAGGCTGTTTTGCTCAGTCACTGTGCTTCAGCATTAACCACAGCAATGTGAAGCACGAACATTGCTGCGGCTTGTGAGCGCTATAACAACAACAGTCAACATTTGCCTGTGTCGGAGATTTATGATTGTGATTGCTGTGATTGTTTTCTATTTAATGAAACATCTCAAAAATTTCCTGCTGCTGCAATTATCTGATGAAAGTTAAATGCATGTTATTGGAAATCTCAAGCTTTTGATAGAAGATTACGATTTTTAAAGCATATTAATTATATATTTCTTTTCTCTCGCTGTCTTGGAGGTGTACCTAGACAGACATAGGGTGCTGAGTATGTCTGAAGATGTTTATGAAAAGATTTGATAAATGTTTTAATAACTGATACATTTCCAGAACAGTTTCCTGTAAAATATATGACCTATATAGAACAAGTGACAGAGCTAAGCAGAAAGAAAGCATTACTGGCACAACCTTTATATAACTCTCTAGTGTAATATGTCTCTATATGTTTTTAATGAAAATCAGGGAATATGAACTGGATCTTATTGCTCTTCTGAAGTAGCAACATATAGATTTTTTTTCAGCCTTATATTCTCTGAAATGCATGATCAAACTCCCTCTTAGATTTCTTTTCCAAAGATCCTTTCAAAAAGGCTTAGTGGTGGAAAACATCTCTCTTTTTGTTTTTTTGTAAAGGGAAGACTCTAAAGGGTTTGGAGTCTCTGTGCGTGGTAACACATCCTGTTGCTAATATCATAGCATTTTCATGTAAAATAACAATATGGAAAACTGTCTTCATTTCTCAGCATTTTTTCCTCTTTTCTGTAAGAACGGATTACTTTTCTCCTGTCTGCACTGAACTTGCACCAGCTATATCAGAAATTCAGCACAGGAAAAGAAAAAAGGTCATTTACCTTGCAGATCCAACAGTAAAAAGTACTCCTTGGGTCTTTGGCTAGAGATTATCACTATAAAGAAGGGATAGTTTTGGATTATATAACATTAGACAATGGAATTGCACATCAGGAACTATTCCAAAAATAAAAAGGTTTGTAAAGAAGGAAGAAAATCGAGGTGTACTTTCCTGCCTCTAAGTTTTGCAAACTTCCTTTTCTAAATCCAGACTGCTAGGGTTTTCTAAAACATCACATTCTGATGATTCAGCTTAAAGCTCAATGCTTCATAAATCTGATATTCTAGAGGATGTCTTTTTGACAATGAGCGTTTTACAAATATCTCTATGAGTCTAAAATATTGAGTGAAACTTAAATGTGGATGAACAGCTTCTTTGAGGCCTAAAATATTTCTAGAAGTCACTCAGCTGGAAATAGTGGCAGCTGCTGAAGAAAATGGAAAAGAGCACCAAGATCTATCACACAGAAGAACAGGCTAATATCAAAGTACTATAAATGGCATAATGTTCCTTGGAGTCTTGGTAATCTTCCCCCTTCTGAAGGCCCTTTCTCCCTTTTGGAGGCCCTTTTTCCCCTTAGGAATTTAAGAAGGGAAAGAAGGAGTAGGGTAGGAAGGCAAAAATATAATGAAACTATTTAAAGAGCAAACCAGGTTTTCCCATAGGAAACGTTATCATCTTCCTTTGGGGGAAAAATATTTAAAAAATCCCTTTAGAAAAAGCGTAGGTCAATGAACATACCTTGTGGACACCGAAACCCAAAGGAGGAGTTTGGTTATCCCTATCTGTAACACCCTCAGCGGTTCAGTGACTCCAAGGCACAACATGATTGCTGCAAGCGACTGTCTTCCCTCCTGGTGGTTCATGGAAAGGGTGGTCCAATTTGGAGGTCCAGAATGTGGAAGAATATGAGACTCTGACTTATTTCCCTGCAATGGCCTTGAGTAACTGTAAGAAACTTCACAAGGTAAAATACATTGTTTGGATTTTTAGCCAACGTAAGAATTTTGGACTTTTGGCTAAAAGAAAGTTCATTTTTTTCACTGTTAGACATATCTCAGGTTCTCATTTTTGTTATTTGGATGAATCTGTGCCATACCTGGGGGTCGCGTGTTGTGGTACATTGTGATTTTATCTTCCTGCTGACCATTGACAGGGATTCTGCCCACCCACTCAGCAGCTCTCATCTGCATTAGGTATTTGTCCTTACACCATTACTCACAAAGTAGAGAGAAAGCACAGCATGGCGGTGATTTACAGAGACTGACAAAACACTGAAACGATATTTCACACATCCCTCAGATCATGAAAAAAAATTGAATTTCTGGCGGGAAGAGTAGCCATCTAACTAATTGCTTGAATCAAAAAAACTCACTGTCAAGGTCAGTCCGAAAACACACCGAGGTAGGGTATATTTTATTATATGGAGCCTCTCAGTGTTTTAATTTGATTATGTTATTAGTTCCATGTAAGCGTATTAACTGAAAAGGCGTGATTAGCTGAATAAATTTCAGACATGATGTAAAGGCTGGTGTCAGCCGTTAGAATCCAGACACTACATTTTTGCTTGTGAAGGCACGGAATCAAAATTTAAGGTGGAGCTTCCCAGAAATGGCACCTGAAAAATCTATCATGGGAAAAGAACATTTACAGGATTTCTGCTTGATGAGATAGAGGAAAAGCCTCTTTGGTCAAAAGACAAGAAAAAGGACAGCTAACAGTCTTTTAAAGGTCAACTCAACCTTGGCAACTTAATCTGGAGAACACAGCTCTAAACAAAATTTCCAATAACAAAGAGCAATGCTGTCGTGAAGGCTTGTCTGAAAAATCTTTGTACGCTGGCAACTGATGCTCACGTTTAAAAAAACAAAAAAGCCAAGCCACGCAATATTTGACAGTTTAGATGTAAAGAAAGTTGACTCTGCTTCAAAGTATATTGGAGGACTTCAGAAGTAAGACTGAAAATCTCTTAGACGACTGTGAGTTGCTTTTGAACAGTTTAAAGATAAATATGTCTTCTTTCTTTTTCGCTCTGCCTCTCCTTGCACCGTTGGGTTTCAGTTGCTCTTTTTATTACTCTTTCTTAGAATTTGAGCTGGTCTTTGGATTTTAAATGTCTTTGAGAGAAAAAGGTGAGAACATTAGGAATTGGAGAGGTTACATGTGGCCGGACACCGAAAGTCAAGCACTGATTGGGCACAATGTCATCAAAAGTAGACGTATTTTTAGCGATGCAAAGGAAGAGACACTGAGCCTATGCAGGAATTCCATATATATATAACTAATCATGTCTGTGCATTTTTAGGGTGAGAGAAGTCTCCCAATGTAATGAAGGCCTTGATGTTGTCTTTCACTTCCTATTTGCGAACTGGTCCACTCGTGGCATGGCTGGCAGTGGCCATGTCACCCAAAAAGCCTGTTCTGCAGAGCTTGCGGAAGGGAACACAAGGCAGAAGAGGGTGACGTGGTAAGAAAATACTCTCCCTGAACATAGGAGAGTTCTTCAAGGGGAGAAGGCAAGCACAGAGAATGAGAAGCCTGGGGGAGAAACTGGTGTCCCTGGGCCAGCAAAGGTGGCAGCAGTTCTGTCCCTCCAGCCTGGTGGGCTGTTTCTAGCAGGGATATGAACAAATCTAGCCCTGAACGCTTCCTAACGGCCAGGACTCTGTGTAAAATATTACTGCCAAAGGCTCTGTTCCTGCTGTCCGGAGAGGTGAGAGGACATGTCAGGAGAGATTCCTGGGCTCTGCTTTGATGTGAGGTGCTGTAAGTGAATCAGACACTTCAGAATGTCTTCACGGTGTCACAAATCACGAGTGTTTGTCCCTTCAGTCTTCCCTTCCTGTGTCTTCTGGATGAATCATTCCTTGTCATTTCAATGCAGAAAGGATTAAATCCATGCTACCTGTTTTAGTATCCTGATTTTGTCCTGTTTGGACTTGGAGTTTCACTCCAGTCGTCCTGCTTGCAGGAAAAAGAAAAAACAAGCAATGAGGTCCTTAGAAAAACTTACTTCTCCTACCAGCTTTAGGGTTATGTTGTAAGAAATCATTGATTGGACTTCTGTTATGCAATATATGAGACAAACACTTTGAAAGGAAGAAACTGTTTGGCTTTCTTTGAACTTTGTTTTCTTTGTCCAGGAAAAAGTGTTTTGGGAACTAATGATGCTGAGTTGATTTTGCATCCATCAAATACGAGGCTTTGACATTTATGTTTGCCTGTGGGAAAGCTGTGGAGAGCTGGGACTATATTACAGAGCCACAGGTGAGTGAAAAGCAAACCAAAGCTGTAGAAACAGAAAAACATGCACCAACCATACTGCTGTGTTACTGTCCAATGAAGAACATACATCAAACCACGCATTTAAAAAAGGTTGTAAAAATAACTTACATCATCATCTCTGGGGAAGCAAAGAAAACTGCTTGGATACCCCTGTCAGACAGGCTATGAAATATTGGGTGGGAAGGCATCAGTGATAGACAAACTGAAGTCATGGGTTTACCCTTAGAAGATGGTTCTGCAGCTCTCACTGTTTCAGGAAATCCCGTTAAGGTCATTGTGCTCACTAACGTGCGTCTTTATTTTAGAGAACTAGACACTTTGCTACAGCACGGGGAATTCTTCACAGCTTGTGTGTTTACTGAAACTGCTATGATGTATATAAATTATATTAAAAGCACAGCAGTCACTGTTATTAATAGAGCAGAACAAACTATGCATTATTAATCACATTTATTATAAACTTTGTTTTTTTCACTGAATAACTAACTACTAAAGTCCCAGGAGAGAAACAATTCAATGCCCCTTCCTCATCCAATGATCCTTTCTATAGCTTATTTTAAAGTTAGTTATAAAAACCCTAAACAAACAGTTGACTGTTATTTTAGGAATAGGAGAGAACTGTCTGAAAGGAGTTATAGCTGTGAGCAAAGGTTCTCTGAACTGGCCTCTAACCGGTTTTCAAGCTTACCAAGACATACACCAGTCGGCACATCGTCAACTGTCCTCTTAGAACTCAGCTGGAAGTGAGAACGAGACTTTGACAATTTCAAAACTGCCCATCGTTGCATAAAAGAAGGAAGGTAAGATGCTGCTCCAGGGCACTATTGCAGGGTCAGGTGCTACATATCTACTGTTTTACAAAAAATATTTCCAAACAGGTATAAATAGCAGCGAGCAATGAAAGAACCTGAAAGATTTTGATCAACTATTTCCAATTAAATTTTATAAAAGAAATAGGCTAAAGCTATTTTTGGGGAATTCATTCCCAAAGATTACGGCTTTTGAGAGTTTTAACTGTCTAGAAATAAAAGGGAAAATGAACGTATCAAACGTAACATAACTATAGCTGCACTAGAATAATTTTTAAAGCTAAAGAAAGAGTGTGAAGTGTCTTACATGATTAAAAAATAATACTAATACCTAAGGAATTAATAAACTAGACACAAATTCTTGAAGTATTGGGAATCAATAGATACATTTATTACTAAAGCTACAATTCATTCATCTTGTAGGAAGGTGTAGTCTCACATAATACGTTCAAGCGCAACATTGCCTACAACCAATTATATGCTGTAATATAGTAAGATATACTTGACGAAAAGGCGTAGTTAATTTCTTATCCCTGACAGCTTTCCATTGCATTTTCCTGCCCGAGGACTGTAGTTGATATGCCAAAGACTTTTTATTTTCTAACATACTTCTTTGGGCATTGACATTAATGTTCTGAAGCACTCTTGGAAAAATTCTGATCATATAGTTTCAATTAAATACTTTTCCTTTGGAATGCAAGTTTCTCCAGAAAAACAATAGTGCATGGAAAAAGGTCAATTTTCATTGAATTTCCTTTGGGAAAGAAATCCAATTGATTTGGTCTCAGAAAGTAAAAATACATTAACAATTATATTTTTTTAAATCTATAGCAAAGGATAATATAAAAAGGAATTCACAGAGTATTAAAAACCTATATTCTGCTTTAGTTATGAGAACATGAAAGCCTTTCCTGCAGAATCATTAAAGTTATTTTAAGATATGAAGTTCAGATGCTTCTGAACAGTTGACAATTTCAAGGTTGTTTGGAACATATTTCCACCTTGTGGCAAACCCTAACATGAGTCTCAGATTGCCGCCCGAACTCACCTCCTGTACTTACCCTTAAGTTTTGTATCCCAAATCTATTTGCTTGCTGGCCAGCGTAAAGTCCACAAGCTGCTTCACACCAACGGCCACTGCAACCGTGCTTGAGAAAGACATCTCAAAGCAAGGCTGTTCCAGGTACCCTCTCACCTTCTCAACTTGTTGCAGGCTTCCTTTCTATTTCTTCTCATTGACAATTGCTACCACAGGGCTTTTCTGCTGGACTAATACAATTGTCCCACCGCACAAGCTGTGTAACAACTCTTCAGGCAATAAAAAGACGTAAAATCACCTTAATATTTGTTGCTAGCAGATGTCTTAAAAATAGTAAAATCATGACTACATAGAAAAAAAATGGTAGTTTACTGATCACTAAAGAGAAACAAGCAGCCTTAAACAGGGATAATCAACAGTCATTGACAAAGGTGTTGTGATGCAGTGAGGCAGTACCCCAAATTCTCTGATTCTTGTTGTCCCTTCTGCTTTGTTAACAAAGATGGTGCCTCTTGTTTATCCACTGATAGCTGGATCCACTTGCACTAACTTTTTTAATGCAGTTATCCATTAGCAGCCAGCACAGCGGGTGTGGTGAACGTGAAGCTGCATTGGTGGGTATTGCTAGTGACAACGTCTGGTAGGTGTCCATTAGTTTGGCATTCATAGTGAGCCTAATGTAGAGGACTCAAGCTCACAATCAGATTTTGGATAAAAAGCATGAGTGTGTGCCACTAACACGCTGAATGTAGCTGTCTAGATGTGGTTGTTTACATTTGAGTGAGATATCTAAGCTGTAATTACAGTCAGTTGAAATCTGGGATGTGATTGATATTCCTACCTGCACTCCAGTCACTTGGGATGCTGCCTTGCTCATGATGCCAGTCAAGGAGGTGTAGGTTTCCCAAAGGTCTTTTCATATCTAGGTAGAAACCTCGTGTAAACATGTCTATGGAGGTACTCAAATTTTTAATATCTCAGTTCAGAGTGGAATGTTTTTGCCATCAGTTTTGGTGACAATGACATAGATGTGGAGTAAAAAAGTTCCCTTCAGCTGGTATTCAGGCATAGTCACTCAACCTGCTTAACCAAACATACATATTTTTATGGTCAAGTAGTATTCTAAAATTCACTGTTTTCTTTGAAATCTATTGGTTTATTTAATGGTTGGGTTTTTTTCTAATTAACCCTCTCTAATGGAAACTGCTGAAAACCCATTCCTTTGAAGCGATAACAAATAACTTCACGTGTAGCTGATGTGTAACAAGAAAGTCTTTGTCACTTC
This sequence comes from Neomorphus geoffroyi, assembly GCA_033558235.1. Taxonomy (NCBI): domain Eukaryota; kingdom Metazoa; phylum Chordata; class Aves; order Cuculiformes; family Neomorphidae; genus Neomorphus; species Neomorphus geoffroyi. The sequence goes on from JAUMJM010000017.1 coordinate 17,115,793, forward strand.
TCAGGACATTCAGTTTCTGGTCCTGATGAGGCCTTTGAATATTATTCTGGGAAGTATTTCTGTGCTTACGTGTTTGAGTTTCAGTTCTACTATTTAATATAATAAGTCATATTTCAAGGAAATGTCATGTAAAAAAAAGAAAATGTATTGATACCAGGAGCTGGCCCAACCCAGGGGCAGGACCTTGCACTTGGCCTTATTGAACCTTACGAGGTTCACATGGCCCCACTTCTCACGCTTGTCCAGCTCCCTCTGGAAGACATCCCATCCCTCAGGCTTGCCAACCACACCACTCAGCTTAGTATTGCCTGCAAACTTGCTGGTGGTGCACTCGATCCCTCTGTCCATGCCATTGATGAAGACGTTAAACAAAACTTGTCCCAGTACAGGCCCTCTGAGTGACACCACTTGTCATCAGTCTCCACCAGGACATTGAGCCGTTGACCCTTACCCTCTGCATGCGGCCACCCAACCAGTTCCTCATCCACTGAACAGTCCACCAATCAAATTTATATCTGTGCCATTTAGGGAGAAGGATAGGTCAGATATTTTTAACCTTAGGGTTAATTCAAATTAGTTTCAACGGGGAAACATGAATTTCTCAATTTTTTCAGGAGTCCACAAAATGTACCAATCTATGAAGAGGTTAGGCCTTTGGCCTTAACTTACACTGATAACACTGTGGGGGATGACTAGAATTGCTGAAACCTATGATCCAGATGTTTAGACATTTGCTTCCTGTTGACCGCAGGGCTACAAGGCAGCTATGAACCTTTTATCCATCTGGGCTGAGTGAAGGAACATTCCACAGTGTTTCTGAGTGATGTGGGACCAGAGCCAAACTGGAAACAAGAGGATACTAACATCATTGGTGGTGCCTTAAAGTGTTGATTAGTAATAACAGCTTTTATATACTAGAAATTGTGAAATACCACCAAGAGAGAAACATGTTTGAAAAACATAAAAAAATACTTAGAAGAAATGTAATAGTTGCTTACGCTAGGGAGCTTGTGTTTTCTCATTGCCTTTGACTTGATGGGGTCGTGATACTTGTGATGGTGCTACAATAACTCCTAGAGGTCCCATTTTGCTACCTCTTATGAAAGTTCTTGAAAAGAGAGGTCTTTGAATAATAATCTTATTAATGAAACACTCCAAAGGAGGACAGCTGCTGAGAATAGTGTGTATATTTCCGACGTTATAGACCAGAGGAGGAAGCTTCCTTCTTGGCTGGAATAGACTAGAGAAGTAATATTAAATCTTCATGCGTATCATAAGGAATAATCACCAAATGGCAAAGCTTCCAGTACTTTTCTACGCAGCTCTGTATAGAAAATATTCAGAAACCAGTGAAATTAAATAAACAGGTCGGTTGGACTGCCCCCAGGTTTCACACAACTTGGTGCCTTACGCCTATCAGAACAGTGTGTTTTAGTACAGCCAAATGCAAGGTCATACACACAGCAACAAATAACTCAGGTAAAAAAAAATGGATTCTTAAGAGGGATTAATCTCAACTGACTTCAGATGCCTTAAATGCATCTGTTAACATCTCAGCTGGTCCTGCTAGATCCCTTTTATTATCAGTAGGTAGAATTAGTCACCTCTAGAGTGCAGTTCATCAAGCCTAAACAAGTTGCCTAAATTCTGCCCCTTACTCCTAAAAGATTATCTTGGCTTTCACTGATTATAAAGGGGGGGCAGATGCCTGGAATTATTAGCGTGCCGTGCATAGATTCTCCCTATACGTGCTTCAGGAAAACAACTTTCTCTTTTCTGTTGATCACAGTAATCTGGCACACAAGAGCACAGACAGTGGGCTCACAGCAGTTTTACTGATGTTTTATAAAGGCTGAGAGATCCCAGTCCCTTTGGTAATTATTTATTACTAGTAGCAGTATTAATATTGGTATAATTTGTTTTAAGCCTAATGGGGAAGCTCCTAAAATAGTATCATTTTTTTATGTGGCTTTTTAAAGACTCACTGAGTTAAGGTTTTGAGTCATGTACAGCTTAGGAGGAAGCTGGAGCTTTATTGACACGGGTGCAAGTACGAATCTCCAGCTGTGGGAAGCAGCAGGCTAGACTGTGTGAGGAGGTGGATGTTAATGGGATCTCAGCTCAATGTTCAGCTTGTTCTTATTCTACTACAGAGAGTTAGGGTTTTGGGAAGCAATCTTCATCGTCCACTTGTAAAGAACTGCCAGATGCCTCTTCCTTTCAGGCCCTGGGGAGGTTTAGGAGACACCTAAAGTTTTGATGTGAAGTTTGTAAGTCAGCAGTGGTAGTCACTCCTGAACTACAGACTATGCTAATGACTTCAGAAATGCCATGTTGGTTTATTTAAGCTGTACCTTAGAAAGAATGTCAGTAAAGTGCTATTAAATAATATAATACCCTGATCCTAATCACATCCTGACAAGTTCAAGATCCTGTTTCTTTTCAGTCCTCATGTTGTGTTTAGGTCTTTTAGGGTGGGTTTCTTTCTGCAGGTAATACAGCAAGGAGCATCTTTTCCATGGGTTTTCTAGCTCAGCTAACAAGGCAAATTTTATTGATATTGTTTGTGCATTTCCATTCCTACACAGGCCATTTGCTCTAATTTTTCAAGATTTTGTAGCAGTTTATCTAACAGTTTATATTTCGACTTTAAAATGCACGTGTGTGGTATCTGAATAATGATTAAAGAACTGGGGATGCATATGAGAAAGCTCATGAATTGCTACCAGTGGCAGTGACACTTGCTGTTCTTTTACCCCACATACAAAGAAATCATTAGATGCTTCCTTTACAAAACAGTCTCCAAGCAGGAGATAATCTGGAACCTATTTTTTAACCATCTGTTCTTTGCTGATGCCCTGCAAAGTTCTCCGGTGTCCTTGTTCTGTCTCTCCTTACAGTGCTCCGGATTCCTCTTGCATCTTTAGGCTTAAAAGAGAAGCACATGGGGTTACATGGTGTACATTCCTCTGCCAGATACAGGCCTGTTTCTTAGCTGTTCCTTCTCCTCGTGCCTCTGATTTTATGTTTGCTTTTATGCAATTTAAGAAGAGAAGGACATACAGGGTTATGAACTGGAAGAATATTTAGTCCCTACACATACTTACTATACTTCAGATTTACAGGGCTGTTTCTTCCTTGGGAATAATTAGGTCCTGCACACATCGGAAAAGCTGTTTGCAGATTCTGGTAATCAGAACTACATCAATTCAATTAATGCCCAGAGAAAACTGCTGATATTTCTTCTATATTATCAAGTAGAAGGCCAAAACCAAGTCCCCACTGCTATAATACCTTGCTGCGTTGATGTGGGTGATGGGAAATGGGTTTTTCCCATTGTCTAATTAAATGCCAGTGCTGTTAAGAACTGATAGGAGCTGCTGCCAGGAGAAGCCGTTTGCAGAACATGATAGCCAGCTTTATTGAGCCTGCAATTCAGAAGCTGTGCTATGTAACGAGACTCTTGAAAAAGAATATCAACAAAAATACAAAAAAAAATACCACCATTGTGGCAGGTAGGAGGGCTCTGATGGACAGCAATTGTAGGAAATGGCATAACACTGGCTTGATTGAAAAATGCAAACTTTATGACTTAGTGCTTGGGCTGCATAGCAGCATCCAAATTTGTACCCTTGGAACAGCCTGAGTGTTAGCAGTACGGAAAATCTGACTCATGACTATCTGAGGTCTCAAAGCAACGTTTGGAATGAAACCTGTATTTATTTAAGGATATATTTCTTGGCAGCATTAAAGGGAAATTACCACAAATTCCCTGCTTTCAAGCTAGTTTCTGCAGTAACAACGAAAAATTTTAGGTCAGAGATCATACAGAAGTTTTTTTAAGGAAAAGCAAATTAAATTCAATTTTAAAAATTAATACCTATTAAATATTGAAAAAGTTGTATCTTCTATAAGAAGATACAAAAGTCCTTGCTAGGAAGCTTTTATTAGCTTAGAAAACTTGTAACAATCTGTGCTAGATCACACATCTGTAAGCAGCACAGATTGTACTTTAAGTACAAGAGACTGTGCTGTGGAAGCCGCCGCCTGGAAAAAGACTTTGCCTGGTTAAGAAGCAATCAGTGTGATGTCACGGCTGAGGGACTGAACATGCATAGGGTAGGTATGACTGAACGTGAGTCCAGGTCTGCTATTGCTACTCTGCAGTGAAGAAATGAGGTATGAGGAGCCCAGGGTCCATTTTGTGGCCAAGAACACCAAGGAGGTGCACTCTGTCAAGGGCTCCATGAGTTACCTGGAGTATGATTTCAGTGAGAATCATAATAAACACTTCGTATTTAGCCTATTGAAGAGAAATTTTAAGAACAACTTGATAACAGACTTTAAGCATTTCCATTGAGGTGAAGTCAGATCGGTTCGGAGTGACACTATTCAATCCCTTTTTAGCAGTGAGGATAAGAGAATATTGGAAATCAAAGAGGTAATACAAGAGTACCTCAGTAAAATCCTGATATCTCTATTATTGCAGAACTGTGCCAAAAAAAAGACTTTTCTACACTTACAACATGTGTGTAGAGCCCCCCCAACCCAGTAACAGATTTACTGTTGCTCTTTCTAAAGAAAAACTCCTTGGATTCTATTTAACAAATCCAATATCGCTGACTTGAGACTAATACATCATTAAATTTAGACAGTGGTACTTTAGACACTGGCCTTTTATATATTGAGACTTGCATCTTGTTTGCATTGAAGGTTTGCCACCAACATCTGTGCAACGTATGCTGAATGAGCATGTTTGCACTTAGGGTAACTCATGAATAATTGACCTCCAAAGGTCTGTCTGTAGATACATCTGGAGAACATTAACTTCAGTTTAATATTCTGAAGCTGTCTGTAAATGTAGACTTTTATTTTAGGTATATATTCACATTCTGTCAAGGGTTCTTCTGTCAATGTAGAATAGCTGTGATATCATAGAATCATAGAATCATACGGTTGGAAGAGACCTCTGAGATCACCAAGTTCAACCGTGCCTGTCTCCCCACTAAATCATGTCCCTAAGGAACTCATCCACCTGTTTTTTAAACACCTCCAGGGATGGCGACTCCACCCCCTCCCTGGGCAGCTGTGCCAATCCCTGACCACTCTTTCAGCAAAGAAATTCTTCCTGATGTCCAGTCTGAACCTCCCCTGGTGCAACTTGTGGCCATTTCCTCTCGTCCTATCGCTGTCACTTGTGAGCAGAGCCCAGCCCCCACCCCGTCACACCCTCCTTTCAGGCAGTTGCAGACAGGGATGAGGTCTCCCTTCAGCCTCCTCTTCTCCAAGCTAAACAACCCCAGCTCCCTCAGTCTCTCCTCATAGGGCTCATTCTCCAGCACCTCCCCAGCCTCGTTGCCCTTCTCTGGACGCGCTCCAGCCCCTCAATAGGAAATTGTAGTGCAGCTCTTCTTTTCCTGAACCTTCCGGGCATTTTCAGTTTATGGCAGGTTTTGCAGGGCCAGTGAAAATGTCAGGGTCGAACTGGAACCGTGCTGGGAAATTGGTCCCACACGGGCCCCGTTCTGCTCTGCCACTTGAGACTGAGCCTGGTTGTACTTTCATAAAAGCCTGTGAGAAGTGGCTGAACACTGAGCTACAGCAGAGCTGTGATCTCTAGAAATCAAAAGATAAGTTAGCAGGTGAGAAGTTAATTCAAATGTTTTTCTTCTAGTTGTGTGATGATAGAGTGTTTTTCATAAGCAGTTTATCCCCAAAGATCTCTGGATTGTCATATAAATCACAAAGGTTTAATGGTGTTTTTGTTTCTTATTGCTGTTTACATTTTACATTTTTTGAACCATTGCAACCACGAACAACCAAATTTATTCTTAATAAAATAGAGCATAAAGGAATGTGGAATCTAAGAAAAACTTCAATGATAATAATAAATGATGATTTATAATAAAAATCCTAAGTGTCATCAGCAGTGAAATAAGATGAAGTCAAGGCTCTCCTCTTTATTTTCCAGAGAATCAGCATTTCCCACTCTCTTTGTCTTGTGAAGTACTATCCCATCCACCTACCTCAGGATCTTACTGAGATTATGTAACCTGCATAATCACTTAAAGATGTGACAAAAGGAAGAATTTTTGGTTCCAGTGGTACTATACAAACAAATTTACAGGTGCTTGTGATGTTTACAAAGACAGGATTTACCTACAAAGTTTTTCATATGAAAAGCTAATACAGGCCCTTGCAATCCAGAGCTAAAAATGCAGAATGATCTCCCCATTAACCAGTGTTCTCTTCAGCTTAATAATATTTAGCAGTCACATAATGCTTTGCATCCCCCAAGCATTGCAACAAAATTAAGAATCCTATTAGGTAGTTAAGTGTGTAACTACTTACTAAGGGGCTGCTGATAGAAATCATAAGTAAAAGTGTTTTCAAGTTAAAAACAAAAAAAGGAGGAAAAAAGAAAGAAAAAGAAAAACGAGATACTTAAAATAGTGCCCACGATTTTAGAGGGCTATTATTTTTTCCTCTTTTGCAGTGATTAGATATCATGTTGATAAATGTCTTGGTACCTCTGAAGAAAAATAGACTCTCAGTATGTGGTAATTTTACCTGAGCTCCTAGGAATGTCCCATCTGAGAAAGCAACAGGGCAATAGTTTTTATTTAGTTATTTCTCTTGTCTGCTTCTCTGGGCCATTTGATGTTTTTCACTAAGTCCATATTGTTAAGTAATGTGGACAAATAAGATCTATATAAGTCACAGTTGATATTTAGGGCCTGACATCCACAATATGCACATTTCAGAGGTTTTATATTAGGGCTAAACTGGTCCCATGACTTGAGAGCCCTTCGCAGCTGGAATTCATTAAGTACACTTCCAGGAGCCCATCTTTCAGTTTAGTTTCATCCAGAGGGAATCCAGGTCATGCACTCTGAGACCACTCAGAGTGGTGCAAAACAAAGCACAGCAAATAGAGATAAGAGGAAGTTTGCTTCAAAATCTCACTCTTCTTTTAAACGGAACCACTAACATAGGCACCGCTCTGGGACTTGAGTGGAATGTACTCTCTCTAACTCAACAGAAGATCCTGTACCGGCACACACTGAGGAGCCCATATATCAAGTTGAAGCACTGGCTGACTTGTTTTCAGGGGAAAGTAATATCCATCTTTCATTACTGTTCGTAAGCAACAGCTAGAAATAGAGATGGGAGAGCTGGAATGAAAGTGATTTAATAAAGTTTTTAAGGATGTACAGTTCCTAGAGCTCGTGTTATTTAGTTCTTTGCTGAATTTGAGCCCCTCAAGCATTATTCTTGAGAAGGCTGGGGTACTTACAGTAATGTTGCCCTGTGATAGTCCTCAAATATCAATTTCTACGGTGAATTTGGCCGTATCACACAATAACTTGAGTTGAGTTGGAAGGGACCCACAAGGATCTTCAAGTCCAACTCCTATCCCTGCATAGGACAACCCCACAATTTACACTGTGTGTCTGAGTGCATTGTCCAAATGCTTCTTAGATATTGTCGGGCTTGGCACCCTGACTCCTTCCCTGGGGAGCCTGCTCTGCCACCCTCAGTGAAGAACCTTTATCCAAGTTGCCATAGGGCTACCAACACGAAGCCTGTTTTTCCACAGAGCTGCCTGCAGCAGTGCTAAGCTTTCCTCAGAGTAAGGCAGAGGGACCCACCACAGAAGACAGCTACGTAACAGTCTGCTCCCAGTATGAGGTTTCCAGTTTTGATTTAAGTGAGTGAGAGATCAGATTTTGAATGAAAACATGTACTAACATCTATTCCAGAGTGCTACAATAGCAGTTTTAACTTCCAGTACAAATCAGATTTGAATGGTGTGTCCACCTCTAGCACGCGTCACCAGGGGTCATTGGACATCCATCTAGACAACAGTTGTCAGTCAGTGACAAGCACATCATGAGAATTATCCAAACAAAGCCAGAAATGTGCATATGATGTACAGCCTGCAAAAAGAATCTGTAAGTATTGACAATAAATATAGGCAGCTACCCAAAAAGAAAGAAAAACTTAGTGTTACTACATGATAAACTTGCCTTGAGGCTGGAAATCTCACAAGCTCTTCCTAACGAAGAAGCTTCTTTCTCATTATTTTATTTAAAAGCTGGTAAGTATCCTGAGGCGGGGCCTTTCAAAATATTTATATTTGTTCACAGTTTATAAGGCTGTAACTTTGCACTGTCTCATCCCTGCAAACCTTCAATCCCTTCTTGAGTCATGCTGAGCTCCTGGCTGTGTTGCTGCCTCATGAGAAGATGTTCTATAGGCCAAGCAGGAAAAACACATTTCCTTTTACTGGTTTTACATCTGCTGCGTTTCTCTTTCCCCAGATGTCCCCCTGTTATGACAAAGTAATGGAGGAAGTACACAGGACCGTTCGATTTACCACCTGACTGCTCCTCATTAGTTTGCATGTTTCTATTTTGCGCCTTCTTATTTATCTTCTCTTTATCTTACAGTGAAGTAAACGTTCACATTTGTTTTTCATTTTTTTCTCAGTTCCCAAAAGTAATTTTTTCTGGAACCACTTTTTCTCTGTTGCGTTATTTTTGCTACAGGACAACCAGAACTCAGAACATGACTTCAGGTAAGGAACCTGCCTCCACACAGTCTTATCATTTTTGCAGACCACCATGATAAAATCCCACAGAAACTCCTAATGCCATACTCCTACGTAACCTTCATCTCCCTCTCAGGGTGCTCTGTCAGCATTATCACCAACCTTAGTATCTTCTTCCCTTCAAACTGCCTCACCCCTACAGTTTTCTCCGTCCATCATACCCTCTTCACCCTTGTTTCTGCTGTGGCTTTAATTAACCTCCCTTGTGCTCTCTGACCGTTTACCTATGTGTTTTATCAGAAAGGATGAACTGCCAGAGATTTTAACCCTGTCTGTCTCCCTACTAGCACACATAATCCTGTAACCATCATCAGCTGCTACCTGTAGAATCACTCCCTTGCTTTTAGAACCATAGAATCACTCGGTTGGAAGAGTCCTCTGAGATCACGGAGTCCAACCGTGCCTGTCTCCTTACTAAACCCTGTCCCCAAGGAACTCATCCACCCGTTTTTTAAACCCCTCCAGGGATGGCGACTCCACCACCTCCCTAGGCAGCTGGGCCAATCCCTGACCATTCTTTCAGCAAAGAAATTCTTCCTAATGTCCAGTCTAAACCTCCCCTGGTGCAACCTGCGGCCATTTCCTCTCGTCCTATCGCTGTCACTTGTGAGAAGAGCCCAGCACCCACCCCGTCACAGCCTCCTTTCAGGCAGTTGCAGACAGGGATGAGGTCTCCCCTCAGCCTCCTCTTCTCCAAGCTAAACAATCCCAATTCCCTCAGTCTCTCCTCACAGGGCTTGTTCTCCAGCCCCTCCCCAGCCTCGTTGCCTTCTCTGGACGCGCTCCATCCCCTCAATGTCCTTCTTGTAGTGAGGGGCCCAAAACTGACCCCAGCACTCGAAGTGCCCTCACCAGCACTGAGCACAGGGGCGCAATCACCTCCCTGCTCCTGCTGGCCACGCTGGGTCTGATCCAGGCCAAGATGCCGTTGGCCCTCTTGGCCACCTGGGCCACTGCTGGCTCACGTTCAGCCGCTGTCAACCAACAGCCCCAGGTCCTTTTCTGCCAGGCAGCTCTCCAGTCACTCTTCCCCAAGCCTGTAACGCTCCACGGGGTTGCTGTATCCCAAATGGAGGACTCTGCACTTGGCCTTGTTGAACCTCATCCCGTTGGTCTCAGCCCATGGATCCAGCCTGTCCAGACTCCTCTGCAGAGCCTCCCTGCCTTCAAGCAGATCCACACTTGCACCCAGCTTGGTGTCATCTGCAAACTTGCTAAGGATGTGCTCAATGCCTTCATCCAGATCGTTTATAAAGACTTTGAACAAGACTTGACCCAGCTCTGAACCCTGGGGAACACCGCTCGTGACCGGCTTCCAACTGGATTTACTTCCATTTCCCACAACCCTTTGGACCCGGCCATCCAGCCAGTTTTTACCCCAGCAAAGGCTGTGCCTGTCCATGCCGGTGGCAGCCAGTTTCTCCAGCAGAATGCTGTGAGAAACGGTGTCAAAGGCTTTACTGAAGTCCAAGTACACCGCATTCACAGTTTGCATACTCGGTATTTTCTTTTCCTCCCTTTCTGCCTGATTTCCTTCCCCATAACTCCCAATAGGATTTCGTTCCTATCCAAGCCCAGGAAGCTGTTTCTCTTCACACTTGAACACCTTCTGCTTGATTCCTTTCCCCCCATTTCGCTTTTGCTGTTCTGTATTCAAAACGAACTGCTTCTCCCTCTGTACAACCCAAGTGCCTGAAAGGCAGTCACAGAGAGGACAAGATCATTCTCAAGATCAGTGTCTATTCCTTTCTGGTACTGAAGATGCTCAGCTGCTCTGTGGTTCTGGTACTGACATCGCTTGCGCCCTGTGGCTGGTGAGAGGAGTGAACTTTGCTGTGGAAAGGATGTAGAGTTCGTACAGCATCAGAGGCTGAAACAGATTCAAGGATATGTCTTTTAGTGCATGTGAAACAATTTTAAGAAGTTCTTTTTGGTTGAATTTTCATTGGGATGTAAGCTCTTGTCCTACAGAATAGGTTTACAGCTGCTTAAAGAAAATGTCACCATGATTTTTTTTACACAGATCAAATCATATATTACCCCCAGTTTCAGCCTTGATACAAGCTCAACTCTTTCTGATAGAGCAAACAAGTCAAGATCCGTTATTAATAATAAAATAAAAAGAAGGATTTACGTTGAAGGATGTCAGCCAGCCTAGACAGAGGCACACAACCACAGTATGAAAACTGTAATTCCAAAGCTGAAGTGGAACAAAATTTAGAAACCAAAGTAGAATGCTTTTACATTCTCAGAGAAACATTTACTGAATGCAATTACTCAAATTCAATGAAATTATTCAGTTACTCTCCATGAAACACTTTAACATCACTTGTATTAAACGAAGAGATTTAAAGACTGCCTTTTGATACTTGTTTGTTAAAATCAGTATGTTCCTGAGGCAAGTTCAGGTTCTGAAGGAGCCTACTCTTCAAGTGGAAAAAAAGTCATCATTAAAACCAGAATAAAATTACAACCACCACATCCGCTCTTCATTTTTTTTTCTCATAATAAAAGCTGACAATGACACCTTCTCCTTATTCCAAACTTTAGGGTATCGTACAAGTTGATGATAAGCTTTTGTGCAAGAATAGACAGTTTAAAAGGCTTCAGTTTTCACACAGTGAACAATGTAGATTGTTCCCCTCTGGTGATTTCATTAAAATATTTGAGGAACCAGTAAACTTGAGTCTGCAGAATGGGTTATGAAAACCAACAGACTATCTCCAGTGCAGTCCATTTCCTCAGAGACAAGATACTTCTGCTGTAACATAAAAGCTTGATGTTTTTCAGCTGAAAGGATAAATAACAAAATTCTGTGTAGTAAGAAACAGCTTGTTTTCTTAGGACATCCTGGCACTTACCCTACACAATATTTTGGTAATATTTTATATCCAGGGCTCATGCTGCTCTGCATAGAACGGTTCGGTAAATATCCAATGGGTGTTTTTGAGCTGGAGATTAGAAAGACGGTTGCTCTGATTGAATGTTGAAATCAAATTCACCCCATTTTATGTATCTGCACTCTAGAGGCTTGCATGTGAGATAATCCTCACATCTATGATGGACTATTTTCGTAGCCTGTCTATTTCTCTCTGCAGTATTTCTGATGTTCAGTGACTGCAAGCTCAGAAAAAGGCATTCATATGTAGTCAGATAAAGGTTCCCGTGGTCTTCTTCCTCTTTAGAGGTTCTAGTGTCCCATCATTTCATACATAGACTTGAGATTTTGATTGGAGGGCTCTGGCCTCCAAACCAGATATGCTATTGGTCTGTTTTGAAAACCTGCCCGGTAACAGATGTTTTCGGGAAAAAATGCAATTTACACATGCTGAGACTCACTATAGCTTCACAATTAATGCTTCAGAAAAATCCTGTCCCATGTACAGTCCTGGGTGTTCTTCAGACAGGACTTCTTTTTCTTAAGCTCCACTTTCTGTAGTTAAAGTCACAGTGCGTGTGCAGAGATCTCCTGAAAGCTTTCCTGGTTCATCCCTGGCAAGTAATAACGAGGTTGTTTTACTGAAATTAGAAGGGAATGAGTTGTGGTTAGGAAGTGCATATCAGTGCAAGCAGCCTGTAGGTTGGTGGAAGGATGAAGCAAGGAAGGAGGGTCTGGACTGGCACAGTGAAGTTGTTGAAGGTGGTAGGTTAAAAAAAAGATGCTTCCCAAGAAGCCCATCGTGTGTTGGGAGGATTAGGGTCAATGAAGTGGGAGGGGGGATCAGGACGAGAAGTGTGGGAATGGGAGAAGGATGAAAAGGGGGCTTCAGTTCTGGTTCCTTCAGGGAAAGGATGAAGAGAAGAGATAAACCTGGGATAAAAGAGAGAGGGACCAAAGCTGCAGGCTAATCCTTCCTGGCAAGTAGAGACATAATCCTCAGGAATACTACCGAGCCCCCAGACCTTCTTGGTTGTCATCAGGTATCTGTGAAGCTCCTTGGCACGGTGAGTGCCTCATTGCCCCTTAGTGTTTTGCAGCTGCAGTGTTGGTTTGTTGCTGCCCTCAGTTACTTCGGGTACTCGAGGGGGGGAATGCTGCATCAGCAGCACTGCGGTCCTGCCTGCCCCTGGTAGGACACATGGTACACGGCTCCTGAGTTCATTTGCCTCCCATTATAATGTGTTTTAAGGAGTAAAGGCTTTTATATTCCCCTCACTTTTGAGAAATGAAAGTCAATTACACAGAAAAGAGAAAATGACATCATTAACTTGTACCAATAAGCACACAGACTTTAAACTTATGATCATAGTGTATTTTTCATTAATTCTCTCATATTGATTTATACCACTATTATTGACTATCTGGATTATCACAGCCTAGTGCACTATTGCTTTAAAATACAGAGTTAATATCTACTGTCTCTACTGTTCTTTACCAAGAAAATATCATTAAAAAATTGAACAAAAATGATGATATTCGTCACACAGAGGTGTATGGAAATAGACCTTTGCCCTTGGATCTCCCAAGCTTCTTGGGAAGATGATTTCATTATTTTTTTTGAACATTTTAAGAAGTCGCCTAGCTGTAGTTGGAGATCTGCCCACGTGGAAAGATCCAGAAAAGGTGGTAGGTCTGACAGGCTCTTACGTCACTCCAAGACTGGTGTGAGTGGTGCCTTAAGGCTGGGCTGCAGTCACGGCCATGCCTTTGTACATAGGTGTTCTCCTTGCAGAACCTGGGACTCCGCGGACCTCTGAAGGCGGAACCCCTGCACCCCTTCTTGCTAACGCATAAGAGGTTTTATAGAACTGCTACGTGTTCATTTACCACATGTTCCTAGCACTGTGATGTTTAGGCTTTGTTTCTTCTCTTCTTTTTGCTGTACATTCTTTGTTCAAGTGAAGGGAGGTGGACACCCACACCTAACACGACACGAACGGGTTTGACAACACTCTAAACCAAACGAACAACCCCAAATGTAAAAAGGACAAGAAAAATGAACACCCCTGTGAGGAGACCAGGGCTGGACAAAGAGAGCAGCCTGATGAAAGCCTCAAGGACTCTGCTTTACATTCCGCTCTCATCCCGGGTGTCCTAAGAAGACTGGCTGTGAAGGATCCTGGGAAGATGCACCCTGTTTGTGAATGAATAGCAGCTCTTTCCGTTTACAGCCGCTTCGGTTCATTTCCCTACATAAGCACAAAAATAACCACTTTGGATCCTTAGTGAAGGGAGGGGGAGGGAAAAAAATCTCCCAGAATTAACTCAGGGAAAGAAAGCCAGGTGCCATCTTTGCATTATATCCAAATGAGATGCAGCTGTTTAAATGTAAATATTAAACAAGAGAGAAGAATGCCTTAATTAGCCCTCAAAAGGAGACAGGAAAGCTGTAAGAATGCACCTGACACTAAGCAGTGTGAGATAAACTCATTCCAGCTGTCATTGAACTGACTGTTTGAAGGCAGAGCAATGCTATTTTGTGCAAACAATGTAAAATGCTTAGGGAACTGCAATTAACATCAACGTGTATAGTGTAAGTGAATGCAGCCTGCTGGTGTTTGCTCGGCTTTGAATTGCTAGGGTTTGGAGTAAAAAAAATAAAATTAGCTATGCATTACACACTGGAGATTTTATTCCTGGCTTTTATGCGTTACCGAGAAAAAGGCACAGGAGAGTGAAAAGAAGAGAAGCCATCAATCTGACTTTAAAAGAAGATGTGACACGCAAAGGTCATTCTCCTTCCTTCTTGAGCAATGAAATGTATAGATTGGGTGTATAAGAAACATTTTTGTATAAGATGTCCATCACATAAATAAACCTGAAAAGTCCCATGCAATGTGTCAGTGTAACACATCTTACCAGGGGAAAAAGTATAGATCTGGGGTTTTTTTTTAAAAAAACCCTTGCACAAAGAGCAGAATCAAGGTTATTTAATATAATCAAAATCTCTACTTTACTTTATGTCTTTATATATAAAGTAATACATATAAAATAGCAATATATAAGTTAGTGCTTGTATGACAGTGCATACAAGAGATCAAGATCTGTAGAAATATTGCTCTACCCAATATATTCTTGTTACAGGACATAGTCTCCTCTCAGTTGCCTTGACTATAAGCCAAAACTTTTTATGCTTTCTATACTCATGGGAATTCAATTCAGTACTCCAGGTTTTCTAATCTAATCTTTCACTAGACTTGCTTTATTAAAGCCGACGTTTTATGCGATGAGATGAAGCTGTACATAAAATTTTTACCAAATCTTCCGTAAATAAATATCACTTGGGGAAAAGAAAAGCCCCAAAAGGATTGAGCCCACAAGTAAGAGAATTACCTGGTGATTAAAAAAAAAATAAATCTAAATCTAAAGACACTTTGAAAGGAGAAAAAAGCAAACATATAAAATTCTCCTTTTCCATTCTAGTTTAAATGACTCGTATCACCTGTTTTGATTCAAAGCAGGTATGTGCCTCATGTTTTGATCCATTAAGCGAGGCTGAATCCAAATCTTTTGAAGTTAGAGCCTTATGGCTGCAGAAGAGGAATTAAGAAATCTGTGATACCGGCATTGGCAGGATTAGCCCATTTTTGTTTGCTTAGGTTAACAGGGGTGCAAGGTAGGGTAAGTTTGTGCTTGCAGTTGGAGGTGACTCTGGGAGGACTTGATCCAGCAGTCACAGAGCGACACTGATCAGAAATAATGACTAGATTATACTGGTCTCCTGGCCTGTCCTTCCAGCTGTCAGCTTTATCCTACCTGCTCATGACAGGCAGCAAGTATTACAGCTGTGGTATTTTTTTTCTTTGAAATTTGACAAGCTCTCTCATATACACTGAGATAACAAGCCTAGAATAGAAGTCCTAGAAGCTATCGTTCATTATTGGTTATGTGCACATGATGGGAATGACAGGGACAGGGACTTCCACTGCAGCACCCGCAATTTGCTGCTGCATCTAAAGGAAACATCTATTTGTAAACACAGCAGCAGAGAGTGTGGCCCTGAATACCGTAGGTAGTGACTTAATACTGCAATTACTGCTTGCTCTGCAGACTTTCCAGAAAGACAAGGACTGCAGAGCATTTCTTCTACTGGGGAACAGAGTGGCTCACTTGAAGGGAATGAACAGCTACATTTATGAGACTGAATTATTCATGGGTTTGTATTGGAAATGGATCCTCAGCCAGGAAACTCTAGATTTTGTGTGCCTTATGTAAAAAAGCTTTACATTAACTACTCATCATATTAACAGATCCCCACTTGAGGGAGCAATTGATAAGAGATAGGTAATGGCAATAGCCATATACAACTCCTGTTCTGAGAGAAGAAATTATATATAGAAAAGTGGGGGATTTGAACGTATTTGATGTCCCTTGGTTGGCGAACAAAAAAGGAGGATGCTGAGGGCAGGCAGCCTTTTACCCTATTCCAAATCATGTTGTGACAGTAGTAAGTAAAATGCCTGCAAATATTAGAGAGAAAAAACACTATCTTTAATATTTTAAACTTTCCATTAAAGATTGAATGAGGGAGTGGATTTGGGACCTGGTCTTTTGGGTTATATTGCTGGTTACTGGCAGAAGTAGGAATGGAAACGATCTCCTGACATCCTGCCAGTGTACCAGGTTCAGATAGCATGGACTTCAGCACAGACAGAAACTGCAGTGAAGAGAAAATGGGTTTGAAGTGGAGCAAAAGACACCATTAAAAAGAAACAACTGAAGGAAGAAGAACCAATAGGGCAGTTAGGTGAAATAACCAATAAGACCTTTGCAAAACAGCCACAGTGAATGGTATCCTATTGTCCATTCAGGATGACAAAACTCAAAAAACCCTCTTTTCCTGAGTTGTGATGCACCAGTAAGCAAGAAACTTCCTTCTTCCCAAATCAAACCTAAGAAAATTTGCTTTTGTTTGAGAACAGTAGCAATTAGGATGGATTGTCTGAAAAGTATGTTATTCTTTTTCTTGCTACCATGGATGAGTCACGATTTAAATGACTCTATTGTCTTTCTGTATATGCTTTCTCCATAAGCTGAGATCTATACTCACATATTTTTAGTCATTAGAATTAGCATCGTAGTCCTTCATTGGTTCTTTGTAACACCACCTTCCGAAAGGAAGCATTCACACTATTTTGTAGGAGCAACCTCAAGTTTGCCAACTGCTCATGCTGGTTATCTGCAGGAGTACCCTCCAAACTCCTATTCAGATGCTCAGCTTTTACGTTCATCTTGGGTCTGGCTTTCTGACAAGGAGGTCCCGAACAGATCCTGGTGGATTTTACAATCCACCTAACCAGGACATGATGCCAAATTGTATTTTATGTGTCTTCGGAATCTGATGGTTTTGTACCTTTCGTGCACAGTCATATCCAGACTCCCAGTAGCCAGGAAAGATGCCAGCTATGCCACTGAAGACCTGACCACTCTGGAAGGATGATGTTGAACGTTGTAGCCACCTCAGGAGCCCCAAAACTGGTTTGAACAACCTGGATCATTCCAGCATGGGTGTTGTCACACCATGTTAGATGGGATGTCAAAAAATGCCCTTTTCTAAAGATCTGGATCAAAGAAGGTGATATTTATCAGAGAGTCTGTGGCAGATACAGTTCCTGTGCAGCAAAATAGTAGCAGGCAAAACCTTGCAGAAGAGCTAACATCCCCAAGGACAATTCTGTTCGATGACACGTGGGAAGCAGAAATGAAGAGCATGAGCCAGGACTGGGGGGCAGGTCTTGAAGGTGCCCCAGAGAGGACTGAAGGTGTTACTACTGATATAAGCAGGCTGTCTTCCAGAATATTCAGTGGGTTAATTTCCAAGATTACTGCAGCTTTCCACAACACGATGCAGTCACCCTCGGATTGCAGCCTGACAGCTGGGTTTATAAATCAGTTTTCCTCGGCTGCTGTGTAATACACTTAGTGGCAATTACTCCTGGGTCCATAGAGTAGTTCATGCTATTATTAAGTAACATTGGACAGATTAATTGTGATTATTTACTTCCTCGTTTGATGAACTTGAGTCCTTTGCTGTCTGATGAATGATGCAGGGGATTATTACAAATGCGACACAAAATAAAAAGCATCATATTCACAATTTCTAATCCTATGAAGAAAAAACCACTTAGTGGTATTTAATAACAAGATGAACACAAAGAAGATTCCTACCCACCCTCTGACTCACAAAAATGTGGCAGTTTTCCTGAAAAGAGGTCCTGAACTTCCTTCATTCTTTGCTCCAGTGAAGAAAGCCATTATGCTTCCAGCATTTTGTATGCCACAGTGGAAGAGTGGAAGGGGCCAAAATTAGTCCTTCACATTTCTTAAAGAATGAAGGAATTCTTATCCCGGTTGGCAGTCTCACAGCAAGAACCATTGGCCACCCTTTCTAAAGAAGGTCTCCCAACAACACACGTTTGACTTAATACAAAGAGAACAGTCACAGATTGCCTGTGGATCACTGTTGCTTTTAGATAAGAAAGTGTTCACGGGTGTTACCTATGGTGACAGCAAGATATAGCTGTGAGTACACTTCCATCCTGTAGACACGTAGTGGGCTTCTTTGCTTTCATGATTAATCCTTTCTTAAGGAGTAGAAATTCTATTTTTGTCATGTTTCTGCAGGAGAATGGGCTTGGGGAGTAATGAGGATGTTTGCCTTCTGAAAATGACGTTGTGCTAGCGTTGAGTGACTCAATATATCCACATGTGGCAGGTAAGGCGGGAGTACTAGTTAGGCTCTGAAGGTCACATAACTGTAGTATTGACAAGATTTTGTACAAATGTAGTGGAAATTACTTTTTTTTTCATATAACCAGAGGAGCTGGCTTTGAAATTTGATGGTATTACTTTCCTTACCCTCTGTATAGAATTTGAAGTCTCTTCTGTTTTTTTCTTGCTGTTGTTGTTCTTGAAATGGCTTGTTTGAAGAGTATGAAGCTCTGACATTTTTTTGCCAATGGGCACTGGTGTCCCTGACCCCTTTTTGTTTTTTTTCATTGCCATCCTGATCTTGGACAAACCCCATCATTCTCTCTGAGACACATTTAGTATTCTTCACAAATTATAGGTAATATAATAAATTGTGACTCTTTGCTAAAGCTGTAATTTGAATTGTTATTTAAATGAAAAACATGAAAAAAAATACGTGAGTTTTTGCCACCTTTCTAACCTTTCTGTCATCACCACCTACACGCATGTGTCTGCTGGGTCCCTTCCCAGTGCTCTCTCATGCAGACAGCAGAATGAAAGAGAATGAATATATCATCCACTATTACACTCTCTTTAGCGTGCCATTGCAAACAGTCTGTTTGTCAGAGCAATTCATTTGTCTAGATTTTGGAAGGATAAATGTTTATCCCATGAGGCCTCAATCACAGCATCACAGTATCACAGTATCGTAAGGTTGGAAAAGACCTCTGAGATCATCGAGTCCAACCTATGACCCAACACCCACACCGACTCCTACTTGTCAACTACACCATGGCACTAAGAGCCTCATCCAATCTCTCCTTAAACACCTCCAGGGACGGTGACTCCACCACCTCCCCGGGCAGTGCATTCCAATGGCCAATCACCCTCTCAGTAAAGAACTTCCTAATGTCAAGCCTAACCCTCTCCTGGCGAAGCTTGAGACCGTACAACCTAGACAACCCAAAATGCCTGTTTGACCTGAAGTGGTGACACAGGCAATGGAGAGTCTCATCTTGAGGTGACAAGATATTGTGATAGGTAAGAAAGCAAAAATGGGAGCATTTCAGGATTGTATGTGGAGTTTTCACTAGAGCATTGACTACTAAAGATTTTTTTTAATGACTGAGACATAGCTTAGTATGAGAACTGGTTACATTTCAAGAAATAAGTACATGAGCTAGAATAAGACTTCTCATATTTTTTTTTTTGTGGAAAAACCTCAATGTAAACTTTCCTTTCTATACTGCACTTTCAGATTTTCAAATAGCTGAGTGAAGCTCATTTCTATGACATTCCCCTTATGTTTGAACAGAGCTGTGTGGAAAAAGCTGTTAATGATGAGCCTACAACTTAGTGCTTTTCATTTATTCTCAAAATGTTCTACAAGTGCTATTAATTTCTTTGTACAGACTAAGGGAAATTGAGGCAAAAAACAGAGAGTTATTGTACTTGGGATTATCCAATAAGCCACCAGACAAACCAGGTCCTCCTTGAGTTAAACTAGAATCAATGTAACTTAATGAAAATTATTACTATAGGGTATTTTAAAGAAATCCTCAGAGAATCTGTGAAGACACTGTGCATAATACAGTCTTCATTAGAAGAATACCTATCATTCATTACATATGCACACAAATACAAACATACATGCGTGTATATTACTATATTTTTATGTATTTTTGTTGGTCAGAACTGCTGTTCACGTGGCACAAAACTTACTTGTAGGGCCTTAAAGGAAACACTATCCAATTTATATCTTAATGAAGTAGATAATCACCTACCATAAATAAACAGAAATCTGCTGAATTAAAAATCTCAGCCCCCTTCTCAGGTCTGACTGGAAGGGTAGTCAAAGCTTAAAGCTCAAAAATGACTGAACTCACATTCAGTTGTCCTTATCCGACACAAGTTTTCCTGTTGTCTTTTTTTGGGCAGTATGGAAATGATGAGCCTGCCTGTCACCTGGACTTACAGATGAGGTGCTGTCACAGACTGACTTATCTGCAGATACTCAGTGTTTGTGCTCAGTTATTTCCCAAAGTTTTTTCGGGATAAAGTCTACTCTTCACAGCTAAAATTCATCTAGACTCACATGATTTTACGACTCAGTTCTTGCTCTGTCCTTTGCTTTTGCCCTGAGTAAATGAAATTTGTCTTCCTGCTACCCATGCAGAACACCGTTGCAAGAGATAGCCAGATATTTGGCTATGTAGCCCTTCCAATGGCTTACAACGTAAGTAAGTTATCCTCACATTCTGTCTTTCACAGACCGTGCTTTCTCTAATATTACGGGTGCTGGGAGGTCAAATTCTCATTGCAGTCAGTTTATGATACCAACCTCCCTTTTCGACTGGTTATGTTTCCAAACTACCTTACTTACCTTCTCCTCTATTTTGACTTTCATGCTTGTAAGCAGCACCCTTAAAACCCTCCCTCGTTATACCTCTTCCAGGCCCTCCTCTAAACCTTGTAGAGATGCTTGCACAAACCACATCTTTGACTTTGACTAGTCTGCACCCGTTTTACGGCTACTCCCCACCTTGCACATCCACATTGTCCCACTCCCTTTTTAGATTCATAGAAACAGAATCATAGAATGGTTCGGGTTGGAAGGGATCTTAAAGATCACCGAGTTCCAATTCCCCCTTCCATGAGAAGGGACACTTTCCACTAAATCAGGTTGGTGATAGCCTCATCCAGCCTGGTCTTGAACACCTTCAAGGATGGGGCATTTTTCCTTTGTGCCTTCCTGTTTTCTTCTGTCCAGACATGTAAATGTTTTCAGGTAGAGTCATCTTGTTCTGGTTTTGCGTTGCAGTGAGGTGCTGTTTTATAAGCACAGCTGCACAGGCGCTGTACAGTTGTCTTGGCTTTGCCAGTTCAAGGCAGTGAGCAGGATCTGAGCACAGGTGGTATATCTCGCTGCAGCGTTGCTCTCCTCACCTTCAAAACTTATTAATGGAGAAAATAAATGCCGGGTGTCTAAGGTTTAGCCTAACCAGAGCAATCTCCTATATATGAATGATGCTAAGGACTCATCTGTGTTAAAGCTACTTGCAGATGCTGAAACAAAGCCAAGATGATGTGAACCATGCAGATCTTTAATGGATGTTTTGTGGGTGAGAGGAATGCAAGGCTGGACCTTTGCCAAAATCAAGTTAATATGTAAGGTACTAGAAAGAACAACGCAGAGATTGGACCATAGGTAATTAGTCTGATGAAGGTTGTTCCCAGAAAGGTATTGAACTTACATTTCTAACTACACTTCATACCTTATTCTTGCCCGTATTAGTAGCACCATGGCTGCATTGCCAGAATAAGAGACTTATAATAAAGGCTCACCTTTGTCTATACATTTTGTAAGCATCCTCCAGCAGATGTGACTTCTGTTATCTGCATTAGGCTGTTGTATATCCTTTTCCAAACAAGCGCAAGTATACGACTCCCATTAATTTATAGATAACAGTCAGTACTGGGAACTCTTCCAACAGACCTTATTATAGATGTGTTTTATCAGTAGAATTTAAATTAAAACAGCTGTAAAAGCATTAGGATTATTCTCCCTCTCACACGCACGCATAGATACAAGTGTATTCTGAACCAAGATCAATACAGATTCTGACTCAGAGGATGTGTTGCAATTTCCATTCATGTACATTATGGGAAAATGATAGTCCTGCTTCGCCTGGTTTAGGATAGCCAAAAATTAGTTCTATGCATCTTTTCAAATATTAAAAATGTCACAAAAATGCAACATTTATTTGGCAGTTCATATCACAGACTCTTTCACAACGCCTTTTCCTCAGATTAAATTGCAAGAGTTGGTGACTGAGTAATGTGAAGTCTGTCGAAATAGTCCAGGTTGTTTTGTCTGCATTGAAATTTCAACAGCCAACTAGAAAATATATTGTCATGCAAAATTTCTCTAGTAACAATTTAATACAAAAGGTCACTGGAATCAGGAATGCCACTGCTTTGCTTCAAAGCAGGAAAAATATTTTTTTTAAAAAAAGAAAAACAAAGAAAGGAAAAAGAAAGGGACAAAAGGATTTTTGTGAAATGTTTCTTGAAAAAGAATGTGAATTCAATCCTCTTGCCTGCAAAGACAGATTAAAAGCCTCTGGAAGCTTCCTAAGATCTCTGTCAAGTTCATGATACTATTTTGTGCCCTGAAGAAAATTGTAGCCATTTGTTTAAGCAATGAAGTTTCCATCTGTTCTATCTTGGTTTAAAGAAGTAGTATATTTTCAAAAAACCTCAAGGCAATGTTTACTGAAAGCATAAAATGTCCCTGAAGTGACATCACAAAAGCAAAATAGAGATGGCAGAATTTTAAAGCTCGCAATCGCAGGAAAATGCAGTTACAGTTTTATCCACACACATATGCATAATTTTATCTGTACATATAAATAAAGAATAAACAGAGACAGCACTGGATTTACTTTAAAAATAAATGACCGATTTCAGCTGACTTACCTGGTTAGCAGAGAATCTCTCTAAATAAAATAAATGCATTTTTACGTTGTGTGGTAAGCAGAAACTGAATTAAACATCAGCTTACATGTACTTTATGAAATATTCAAATTATGTATTACACTACATTTTTACTTAGCATATACACAATGTGCATTCAGGGAATTTTGGAACGATACAGAAACTGTCAAGACAAATTCGAAAGTGGGTTAATTGAGGCTAATTTTATTTATACTGTATGTCACCTATAGAAATGTTAGTAAAAAGAAATTAAGGGCAGCCTGCCAGTGCAAGGCTTCAGATAGGAGATAACGTGCTTGGTAGTCTCCTCAGTTTTCAGAATGATTTGAGTGAAGTTCAACTCTCAGCCTACCTTTGCTTCCATTATACTAAGAAGGATTTAAATTCTAATACCCTGTGGCAATAGAAAAATAAGAACAGCCAGTATCTTGCAAAGTCCCAAGGTCCCAAGCGTTTGGGTGGCCATTAATGGAGCTGAAGTTGAGGTAAGCACTTAGGGAGCTGTCTCATCCTACTGGGGGGCTGCGTATTGTGCTGCTTCATTCACCACTAGAACACAATGGCCCTCTGTTCTGAATGCAGAGACAGATTTCCTACTTGTTGACAGACATGTAATTTCACTAACGGGACGTAATTCAACCCATCATACCATTATTGGAATTCCTGAATAGCAAGCTCCTGATTCCCTTCTTGCATAGCATGCTGAGGACTCCCAGTATTTAACCATGACTGTGATGACTGAGTCATAAATAATAGTCCTGATTTAAAATATACCATCAATAAAAATCACTAAGACAGAAAATCAGATTAAGTGGAACATTGCACAGGAGCCAGAGGAATAGCTGAAGAGGCTGAATATGAAACTTAAACTCACACAGCTTTTGACGAAGAAGGCGTTCAGCTACCTTAGTAACAATCACAGGGAAGATATCTGTTTCCCACAGCTCCTATGGGAGTACCTATTTACTACTCTAGGGAGAAAACTGGAGGGGAAGATAGGGAGACTGGATATGTGTTTAAAGTAGTTAACTCAGTGCTTAAAGTAGCCGGAAGAATGTGTATGAGGATCCATCATCATTGTTGCATTTACTTTTCTTACCAGCACACAATTGCATCTTCCCTCACCCCTCAACTCAATCTGCTCCCTCCACTCAGTCTTTCAATCTCTGCATCAGTTTGTGGCCCCTTGCTGCTCTTCCAGCTTCCTTCTCTGAAGGCCCGGTTTACAGGATGCTGCTATGAAGGAGTTAGGCTGGTTTGCTCTCTCTCCTCTTTTTTTAAGAGTATGGTCATGGGAGCAGAGGTTAGAGCTCTCTCCACTTTTGCAATAGCTGGCCTGGCTTTTTCACTCCTGAGCAGGGGCATCAGCAGGGCTGCCAGCCAGGTGGATGGAAATTCTCCGGAGGGGGAGTTGGAGATATGCAGTGACCCACTTGCTGTTTCCAGGCTGGGTTGCCCAGTTCTCTGCTCTGCCTCAATTTAGATCCTTGTAAACACTACTAAGTACAGTCAGCATATCCTGTGTATGTGCTAATATATCCAGCGCTGACACGAAGCTTTAAGCTTAAACACTGTGCCAGCAAGACTAAAAATTATGCTCGTTCTCTAAACCTTACATCTGTTTATTGCCAATTTTATGCATCCTATTGATCTGTGCATTCAAATATAAGCCTAAGTCCCTAGGTTTACATATTTATACGCCTTGTGAGTGCCCCATGCTGTACCACTGCCTGGTTTTTAGTAACTTCCGTTAGATTAGTGTTGTATGGCAAAAATAGTAGATAAAGGCTACAGAAACAGTATTGGATTCAGTATTTGTTAACAAATTGCTTTTTAAATCAAGACATTGCAGTTTCAGAGCTTTGAGTCCAAATGACATTGAAAGTTCGTAGCGAATGTTAACAACGGAATTACATTCACGTTTAAATTTATCAGCACCCATTCTGTTTCTGCACTTCCTTTGTCTTACACCTGTTCTGCCATAGGAGTTGTGTGTTAGCCTGTTCGGGGCTGTTGGTATGTGTGAGGCCTGGGTATGATTTGTTGACTGGCAGTAATGTTACCAAGAGTATTGATTTTGAAGTGTTTCCCATGCAATGCTTGGTTCAGATGAACCATTTGATTTTACTGGTGCAGAGGTCATAGTTTATGTTGTGTTACAGCACCATAAATGAAAGTATTCAGTGAAGTTTCATTAGATTTAAACCACAGTAAACAAGAATGACTTTATATCTAACTATGTCTGCTCAGACCATTAAGAACACTTCAGATATTTAGGAGCTGAGGAAGTCTGACATAGTTTGCCACCTGCGAGCTGTACCAGTCACTGTATTTTGTAAGGCCTTTCTGGTACTAACAGCAAAGAGATATTAAAGATGAAGCCATTGCAATTTGAGATGACCCATCAAAGAGTACAAAGAATAAGTGATAAGTAGAATACTAAAGATTTTTTCTGTAACATGAGAAAGGAGTTTAAGAGTAATCATCTGCGATACTACTAGTAATCCTAGGAATTATGAAAAATAAACCGTATAAAGAATAAAGATATATAGACTTAAAAGTAGTTATTCAAACCAACAGTCAAAGCTACAGTGCATAAATAAAGAACTGATGCAAGAAAAATAGACCTCGGTTTCAGTCCTCAGACTGGTTTGTCTTCAAAGAACTGTAGCTTTCTTCTGCTTTTTTTCCAAAGTTTTGGAATCAGCTTGATTGATCTACTTTGTAATATTGCCCAAGAAACGAAGATTTAATTTTCTGCTGGCTTTGTGGGCTTCAAACACACGTCCAGTTTTTCATCTCCCAGTACTCTCAGTTCTTCTCCTTAGCACTGCTCTGAATGCCTTTACCCTTCAGCTGGTATTGATATCGGGGGTTGCCCTGACCCCCATGCAGGACCTTGCACTTAGAAGTGTTGAACCTCAAGAGGTTCACATGCTCTGGGAGACATTCCATCCTTCTGGCATGTCAACTCTCCACTCAGCTCGGTGTCATCTGCAAACGTGCTGAAGGTGCACTCGATCCAGCTGTCTCTGTAATTTATGAAGATACTAACCAGTACTGGTCCCAGTATGGACCTCTGAGGGACGCTGCTTGTTACCAGTTTCCGTCAGGACATTGAGCCATTGACCACTACCCTCTGGATGCAACAATCCTACCAATTCCTCATCCACCCAACGACCCACCTTCTCCCTCATCTTCCTTTTGCTGCTGCTGAACCTGTAGAAAACTTTCTTATTGCCCTTCATTCCCTTGCCAGATTAAAGTGGTCGATAGGCTTTGGCTTTCCAGCATTTCAAAGCCTTTTCATAAAATTTACCTGTTAAAGGAGAAATTGTATTCGTTCTTTCTGAGAGCGGCCAGGGGTTAGAAGTGATTCTGCCAGAAGTGGACAGGGAGAGTATGGGCATCTCGTCTCTCTGGGTACAATCCTGGTAAAAATCACTGCACAATTTTATATATGTGAGAGATGTATTTAATGTTAACAAGCATTTGAAAAGAATGGAATCATGGATCACATTTCTGTTTTCTTAAGGTAATACTGAAATTTTAAGCCATTTTTTTGCTGTTTTTGCTTCAGTGCTTCAGCAGGAATTCTGAATATTTAAAACTAATTGCGTTTGTCTGCATTTCAAAGCAAGTAATTCTTAGGTGAATGCTGGGTTGTTCAGTGCAAGTCTATCCTGCGTGATAAACAAGGGTGCAGAGGTAACTCACTTAGGCAGCTGAATATATTTAGGTAGCTGAAAAACTCTCCAAGAATCACACCACCACAATAAGTGAGAAAAAAATCCATGTCTAAAAATGATCATTCAGGCTGCTATCTCTGAATAACACTGTGATGAGCAAACACTCACCTGGAATTAGGTTGGGTAACTTTAATACAGAGCTTCTAGCAAAGTACATGCTGCTTCATCCAAGGTGTTACTCCACATCTCTGCCGTAAGTAAGTCTTATAGTTTTACCTTGTCTGCTATCTCAAGTAACTAGGCTTTTTCTCTCTAAACACTTCAGCATCTCATGCAAATATAACATATTTTGCCCTCTTGATTAGTGCACATTTTCTTCTTCTGAACTTGCTTCACTTTGTAGTTGAAAAGATAATTTTCTTTGTATGCCACTCCAAAAAAATCCAAACATCCAAGCAGTTAGTTCCTCTTCACATGCGTCTCCCACTCTTAAGTAAAAGCTATTCATCATTAATGGTTTCTGTTGCGTGTTGCTGCTCCAGCTATTGTTTTTTATAGCTGTTGAAGCATTACTCTCATCCTTCCTGCATTTGTGACGCTACTTCTCATTGATCTTTAATTCAATGTGCAGTTATCAATGGCTCATTTTCCTGGGAGCTCCGAGGGCCTTCAGGAAGAACCTGTCCTAGGACCAGTCCCATTCACTATGCCAGGATATTACTTATTCAGTGTTTTGCTCAACGTGTGTGTGACACTAGCCTGAAAGGTGTGTAAACTTTTGAAGGGCAGTGTAAGAATCCAAATAATATAAACTGAGGACTGTATAAAAATCAACAAAATCATATTTACTAAGGGTAAATAGAAAACACTGGTCTTAAGATAGAAAGAATCAAATGTATCAGTCTAATGCAGGCAATAAGTTCTTTTCTAAGAGTTTAAGGAGTGTAGGAATACGAGTCATCGGCATTGTGTGTCACCGTGTATATTGTGCAAATATCACCAGGGTTGCATTAACAGAACTGTTTTATTTGACATGCCAGATTGTTTCTCTCTCCAGCAGGTGTTCACTTGCTCACTCAGCTGCTGTTCTGGTCTCTTATACTGCATAAAGGGCCCAGAAAACATCTCTGAACTGAATACTGAATCTTTTAGCCATTGCAACAGCAAAAGTAATGGCAAAGGTGGATGCAGAGTGAACAGCTCAGTGCCTTCTTGTGTCACAGTCCCATACCAAATGCATTCTGACACCTCACTTCTCATTTCAGGGCTAAGCTTTTTAAGGAGTCTTTACACCAATCTGCTGCTTAAAATCGTTGGCAGTGGCATTAAGATACATCCACCCTGGAGTGGCTCTCGGATCCCAGCCCTGGCTAAGTGCTATGGTTGCATCCCAAGAGTAAACCAGGAGAGTACAGGCTATTCACAAGGTCTTCTCCAGCACCTTGGCTTCCTGGCTCCCTGTGGAAGAGCCCTGGCACCCGGCAGTGCGGGACCGGGGCTGCAATGTGCACAAGGTATGGAGTTCAGTCTAATTCTGTTTCCTCAGTATGGATGCTGGCTGGGACCTCAATAAAATGTAATGTTGGGGTGAAACACAAGGATTTAGGAACAGCTGTAAGATGTCAGACTTGAAGTCTAGTGTAATATCCAGTCCCTGGTAGTAACCAATAGTGAACGCCCAGGAAAGAGTACAAGAAAAAAAATCTTGGAGTATATTTTCAACCAGGTAACATACTTCAAAGTATACCACCCAGAAGCAGGTAAACCAGCAAAAAAATATGATTTCATGGTAATAAGAAGATCTTCAGCAAACACAAGCAAAGAAAAAGGAACTCTCTTTTAAATATCTCATCTGTAAGATTTTATAGTACTTTTCCCGAGTCTAGAACAACCACTTCCCTTAAAGTTCTTAAAATATCTTAATATATGTAATCTAATTTTATCTTTAGACGTTCCGTATTTCTCAAGAGATTTACCTTTAATAGAGGTGTAAAGGCATTCCAAAATTGGAATATACTAAATTTATAGCCTTCTTGATACTGCAAAAACTGATTATGCAAACTTAAAAGAATAAATTCAGTGGACATCAGCAAAGAAGGAATACATTTAACTACAGAAACTTTTATTGCTTAAAATATTTAATAAATATATAAAAAGGTAGACAAAGCATAGAGCACATTGTTTTCTTACTGTCTCAATATCTGGAACTTTGCGGAAAACTCACTGTGATTCTCTTGCTTAAACTCTGGAAGATGTTCAAGTGCAACTCTATATAATTAAATATACACTCTAATCCTAAACCTCATCTTTCTTTGCTTCTGTAGGGATTGTGTTAGCAGCCACCCCACCAGCCTGTTTGTTACACAGCCTGTGCATGTAGAAGACATTCTAACCCAATGAGCCAAAGAGAATTTTACAATATGAATGTCTAATGCCACTACTACAGTTGTGTTTTCTCTCTATTTATTGTTGATCTCTAGGTATTCTTTCAGGATTTTTATTACTAGAGGCTTTGAAGTTCTAGGATTTTGTCTGTCAGCCATTCTGTCACTGAGTCTAATTGCCAACACCAAAATACTCTTGGAAATTAATGTTTCCTTCATCATCATCTTAAAGATAAGGAGTCGAGTCCGTTCCTGGTGGAACTTTAGGGAAGGATGCACCGGATCTGTAGTGTAGTGGTAGTGCTTTCCTGCAGTGCAGAGAAGTCAGCAAAACTAGCAGAAATATGCTGAAGCTCCTGTGTTTGAACACAAGCAAGGAAGAACGTGGTATTTATTTAACCTGTGGTTCATGGCGGCCTCTCAAAGCACAGTGGCTCTTGTTTTAACACACCAAGGTACTGCTATAGAGGCAGGAGTGGGACACCCACTCTTCAGCACAGCCATAAGGGAATCAAAGACTTGGCATGGCGATAGTCTACCTTCCCATTTTGCCTGTCCCACCCACACTGACCAAGGAAAGGAGCCTTTTAGCCCCCCCGTATTCCTTCGTGTTGTCTCAAGGGAAGTCACGGTGACTGAGCCTCTATCAAGACCACATCCACTGTCCAAGAGCACAAACAGGAGGCTTGTTTCGTGTCGTGCAAGTCAGACCAAATGCTGCCTCAATATTTCTGAAAGAGAAAATAGATACTGTTAGACCTTGCGCGCTGAAATAAATGGTCAATAAAAAGTTATTGGAAGACTGGTAAAAAACATTGTGTTAAATCATACATTGAAATAAAGCTTGCCTAGAGTTCCCATTTATTATTGCAAATTTTGTGACAGATGGAAAAACATTATTTCATCAGAGATCGCATTAATGCATTGCTTATATTTCCAGTGACACTTTGCTTGTATGTTTGCTTGATGAATGGAAGATATTTATTAACAGATGATGCATAACTACACATCTATCTATATATCTAACTGCCTTTAACACGTCAAAATACAATCGTATTTTTTCAAATATGTTTCTAGTGTGGTACAAACAGAATTTTCCCCAGAGCTAATAAAAAGCATATAATAAACACATAACACTTGATTTTACTTGCAAATACTAATTATTCCCAATTCTCAGGGATCTCTTGCAAAGTCTGAGGACAGGACTCAGTCGCTGATGCTACTGTAGTTTTCTGGAGAAAGATCCATCTCGGTTCAGGTGGAGAGAGGTTTCCACTGCCAAGGAAATAATCCACAGGCAGTTCTGGGTCTCTGAATTCAGCGACTCATCTCTGTCCGGGACTTTTCAGTGCTGTGGTGGTGAAAATAAATAAACAGTGGCTCTAAGAACGAGGAAATAGCACTTTCAATGCCTCTACGAATCATCTCTCACAGCTGCTATCCATAGGGATGTAATCACGTAAATCAATGATTCTTCTCTGATTTCCAACCTCAAAGTTCATAATCAGCCACTCAAAGTACACCTAGAGAAAAAGGGGGCTTTGTCCACCAAGCACACACTACCGATTCCTGTAGACTGCCACTGAATTGTGTCATCCCTCCTACCTGGCCAGTGCACACTTCTGACAAGCTTTGAGGGTGGCTGTAGGTAAAAAATACTATACTGGCTTTATGAGCTATAGACTTATAGCTCCAGTCAATGTGATTCTTGCCTTGACTTGGCAATTTGTACGTAGCATTCAAGGAAAAAAAAAATTCTTGGCAGGAAAGAGGAAAATGTTCTAATCAATTATGCTATGTGTTCATCAAAACCACCAGGGGACTCAGCCCATATCCTTGGGGAGGGAACTCAAGTATCAAATTTTAGGTGACATTTTGAAATGGCAGATACAACAACTCACAAATCCTATACTCTCTTATTTACATAAATAATCAGTATTTAATTAATAACTTGTTGAGAACACTGATCTTGCCTGCATACAGTCACTTGTACGCAACCAATATTTTTAAACTGTTAGAAAATAAGCAAAAGCACTTCTTCTGGCTGAAAGATTTGAGATTCACCTGTCTGAAGTCTGAATTATCACATGTCTTCATAAGCTGTGGTGAGTCTGTGGATGGTGTAGCCCCTTACATCCCCCATTTCCTAGGCCTATTTTGTCTGGCAGGGGACGTAAAAGGAAAACTAAGGAGACAAAAGGCAACATCCGACTGTGCAGAGCGGGTGGCACAGGGCAGCTGGGAAGTGAGATCAGGTGTGGGGGCGTAACTGTGAAACAGGCTTAATTTACATTCAAAGGTAACGACATTTGTCCATGTGTACCAGCTACTGTGTCCAACCTCATCGACCGTTGTGGAAGATGACACGGGTCACTTCAGCTGATGATTCTAGTTTTTGCAATTCAGATCACGACTCCCTCTTTCCAGAAAGACGGATTTATCTCAAAGTTGACGTCCCTTCGAAACTTTCATGATTTCTTCCCTTTTATTGTATAAGTACAAGATTTTTCTAAGCTGTCACTTAAAAAAATAAAGTGTTGATACTTAAAGAAAAAAAGACATAGAACATCACTAATGAGAGGAGTTGAAACACATACGCTCACAGCATTTCCTTAGCTTTGTGGGAGTGTTCTCTGATGTCTGGATTTCCATGTTTTCTGCTGTTTCACTCACATATCTGAATCCTCAAGGTTTCTTCTTCTCCACAAAGAGACAGATGTTATAACTCCCCAAAGAGGATTCTACCAGTATTATTCTTCCTTGGGTTTCTACCTTCCATCATCACACAACGTATATCCTATGTTGTCCAAATTTCAAGACTTCTCCCATCTACCTTATCCCTTGAGCCAGCTCAAAGCTAAGTCATACATACTCACTGCTTTTAAAATTTATTTGGTTTCATTTTATTGGTGCTTGGGTGGAGTAAGCGTTGAAAAATGTGTTAGAAGACATTTTGAAAATATATATTGCACAGTGTTCTGGCTTTGCTGTCTTTTGGTTTTAATGTTGAGCGGAAGGGATTACTTACTGCAAGCTATAATGACTTCTGCAGGGTCAGCCTTACCTAGCTAAAAAGTTTTTGCACGGACTCTGCATGTTCTGCTCGGCTCTGTTAGGAGGTCAAACATACGTACTGAACCTTTGAGTGATGTTGTTATTCTGGAAAGAAGAAAGAGAGCTCCTTCCTCCTATGTCTGGAAGAAGAGGTTTAGGACTATGAGAAGGGAGGTTGTTTCCTCGCTGTAACCAGAGAAGCAAGCAGCATATACAGAAAAATGAACAAAATTGCATAAAATTTTCCAATTTTTATCATGTTTCTTCTAATAAGGAAAAAATACTTCAAACTCTGAATATTAGCCGAATAGAAAGCACAATACCTGTTGGTAAAAGTAACATAGGAAGCAAAGATGGAAACTTACTCCCAGGGTGGCAGGACTTCCCTATGGCTTTTGTCCACCAGCAGTCAGTCCTTCCTTTACCTACCCTTTATTTCTCTGCCAGCTTGCCAGGCACTGCTGTGATCCCTTACAAACCACGCGTGTGTTACTTGGCTACTGGTACACATATATTGATTAGCTGGCTGCTGCCAGGAAGGTGTAATCAAATCTAATTGCACAGCAGCGTGTGAAAGGGGCCACTAATTTGGGCGCCTCTCTTCTGCCCTCCTGCTGGTTTTTATCAAAATATGTGAGAAATTAATTATTCATTGCTAAAAGGTGCGGGCAGGGATGAGCTCTCTAATGTTCCTGCAGTAGTGGAATTTGGTGAAAGGGGTTCAAGAACTCTGCCTAAACTGTCGCCGACCAAGGCATTATCCTAATGGGAAGATGTGACACTGCTGTTAAACCGGGAGGGGACGTCTTGTGTTCTTAACTGTGAGGCATTGGTACCTGTCAAAGGTGGCTGGAGTTGGCTGACAGTTCTAGAATTTATGGGGACTGGGAGAATGAATAAGAAGACAGACCGTAAGAGCTTCATTTCCTTAGAAACCAGGCAAAAATATTCCAATCTGTTATCTCTTTATGAATTATTTCTGTAAAGTTTGGCTTTACAAGCTTTAAATATCTAAGCCACATTGTCAGAAAACTCACCGTGCGCAGGCTTTTCATAAACGTTTTGAGATTATGTCTTTATTTGCTTGAGAGGCACAAGAATGCAAGAAGGTACAGACAAATACAGCAAAGGTTTTTTTTGTATTTCTAAGTCTAATCAGCGCGTTTCTCTGTATAGCCTGCCAGCTCCTGCCAGCGATGTGCGGCACAATTTGCAGCTGCTTGGCTCTCTCTTCAGATCGCTGTCTCTTCACAAAAAGAGCCGGACTGAAAGGGGTCACCTCTAAGACTGCATCCTCCAGCAGACCTTTCCTACACGCCCTCACTTGTGCCTAGAAATGGTTAGATTCCTTGCAGTGCATCAAATCTGTAGTGCACCCATTCTTCCCGTGTAGCAATCCCAGAGCATTTATTACTTTAATTCTGAAAGGAATATCACTACTGCAAAGGAAGGAATTGGCTTTTAACCAGGTTGGCACGGGCAGCCTCCTTCTGCAGTTTGTGGTGTCTCTGTGAAGGTACGGCTGTGCTTCTAATTAAACCTCAGGATGCTTTTTATTTATTTATTTATTTATTTTTTCTCTGCCATGGCATGAACAAGCTTTGTGGTTTATAACAGGGATTTGGAATTTCATAAAACATTCTTCCAAATGCTTGAGATCCTTAGCTTAGGTTGATGAGGGAATCTATCAATCATATTGAGGCGGATACTGGTAAATACAGACCCTTTTAAATTTTATACAATTAGATTTAGTAGAATTTCTTTTTATTGTTCTTGTTAATTTAGGTCTTCATTTGAAATACAGTATCATTGAATCATAGGATCAAAGAAAAGATCAAAGATCATGGTTTGGAAAAAAACCCCATCCAGTTCCAACCCCCCTGCCATGGGCAGGGACACCTCCCACCAGACCATGCTGATCAAGGACCCATCCAACCTTGAACACCTCCAGGGAGAGGGCATCCACAGCTTCCCTGGGCAACCTGTGCCAGGGTCTCACCACCCTCAGTGTGAAAAATTTATTCTTAATGTCTAATCTAAATCTTCCCCCTTCCAAGTTAAAGCCATTCCCCTCATCCTATCACTACCTGCCCTTTTAAAAAGTCCCCCCCCGTGAGTTTTAACCACATATAAATGCGGTTTTGTTAACAGTAGAGATTTATCCTTGCTTATGGGGCCAATGAAGATTATGTTTTCCCTTTCAGGAATACCCACCTTCATAAAGTCTGGATTTTCTTGGTGAAAAACACCACAATGATTGGGACAAAGACATTTCAGTGGTCTGGAGAAGCAGGGACAGTCCTCTGCTCCTCGGTATCTAAAGACTAAGATACATTTCTGTTCTAGAAGTTATGTTCTCCCTCAAATTGAATCGAAAGGTCTGAGGGAAAATAGCAGTGATTGAAGTTCCTTAGCATGAACTTTTTACCTGGGTGGAATGATAAACTCTACATTTCTGGATTAATGCAAAGTTCCTTTTCAATTTTAAGAAATGACTGTTTGTAAGTGCAGGTATTCCGATCGAGCAAGACATATGTGCACAGTAGGTAGTTTGGCAGAGATACTGGTATTTCAATTAATTTGAAATTTCTCTCTTCCTCATCTTTGTGTTTAAATGTAAAGCCTGCCACTGCATAATTAACATGAAATAGTGATATTTTCAATTGAAGTATCCCACACTAATATGGCTATTGAAATAGTTTAACAATCACAAAAGGAATTTATGCATTAAGAATTAAATATGTAACATAAATATTAAATCTTTATAATGTCTGCAAAAATTTTACACTGGTCTTAAAATTAGGTGGAGACTATTTATTTATTTTAAATAGGATTTTAAAATGGTGTAAAAATCACAGAAGGACCACTAATAATTAATATTTAAAGAAAAACTTTAATATTAAAATGCTGAAATGTATTTCCTATTTTAAAGCAAAAAAAATTAAAGTTGTACTAAAATAAACTAAAATAAAAATGAGTAACTTAAATCAATGAATAGCCCCTATTCTAAATAACACGTCACTGCTAAATATTTATTTAAAGATTGAAACCATTAAAATGATGTTATATACAAATTAACTAGTGGTTAATTTTGAAATTATTATTAATATTGGATACTTATTATTTTGTAACTCTCAGTCTTGTGTTGGTGGTAGTTACGGTTTCTCCTCAGACTGAAAACATCTACAAACATCTCAGTTGGAAAGCAAATTATTTGCAGGAGTAGTAATACACAGAAATGTTTTCTTAAATTTCTCATTTTATTATGACTGTTAAAAAAAATCATGTTTCAGATTTTTGGATCCAGCTAAGCAGTACAAAAGAAGGAACATTTGTTTTCTGGCACATGTATTTTGAGCTGATCTTTGTTTCTGGATTTGTTTCTTTTCCTAGTTGTTACACGAGTCAAAATGTTTTGGATCTGCAGAATCTGAGGTAGAAAATATAATGAGAAGATTTAATATGAGAAAGCCAGCATGCTGTTCTTTCTCTCCCTTATTGCTAGACAATTTCTGAAGCTTAAGAAAAATCTAATTAATTCCTTTTTTTAATAAAAAAATGTGTTTTCATGCATATGAATTAAGTCATATGCTGGAAGTTTTTAATTGACTTCAAGCAAACTTGTCAAGCCCTGACACGGGTGGTGTAAGAATACACAAAGGTCTTAAATGCACCTTTATGACACAGTTTGCCCTTCTGTGTTGTCAAATTCTTTGAAATGCTTCAGGATAACTACATCTATCTCCTCCCGTTGTACCGAAGATTGCAACTCTTCCTACTGAGTTTAGGGGAAACTCCTCATGGTTGGAAACCGCACAGAGAGTGGCTTTATAGGAGCCAGGTCTTGCTTGTGGCATCATGGGCCTTTTCTCGTGGACCCCAGCAGGACATCCTCGGGTCTGGCAGATGCAGGTGTTTGTGGAGTTTGGTGGAGCCAGTTCAGTAGAGACCCTCTCTCCTCTAAAGGCATCGACCCTCACGCCAACTCCCAACCTGACCATCATGGCAGGAGTGCTTGGCTGGAGGAGGATTGCATAGAGCACAGGTCTCCTCTAGCAGACCAAGAGTGCAAAGCTGTTGGTGATGTAGGGTGTGGAGTTTCTTTCTCCTCACCCGAAGGCAGAGGCCAGCAGTGTGCTCAGGTGATCAAGAAGGACAACAGCATCTTGGCTTGTATTACAAATGGCATGGCCAGCGGGAGTAGAGAAGTGATCGTCACCTTGTACTGTGTAGGGCCATGTCTTGAATACTGTATTCATTTTTGGGCCCGTCATTACAAGAAGGATATTGAGTTGCTGGAGCGCGTCCAGAGCAGGGCAATGAAGCTGGTGAAGGATCTGGAGCACAAGTCTTTTGTGGAGCGGCCGAGGGAACTTGGATTGTTTATCTTGGATAAGAGGAGGCTGAGGGGAGACCTTATCACCCTCTACAACTACTTGAAAGGACGTTGTAGTGAGGTGGTTGCTGGTCTGTTCTCCCAGGTAACTAGAGATAGGATGACAGGAAATATCCTCAAGCTGTGCCAGGGGAAGTTTAGATTGGATCTTAGGAAAAATTTCTTTACTGAAAGAACGATCAATCATTGGAACAAGCTGCCCAGGGAAGTGGTTGATTCATCATCCATGGAGGTGTTCAAAAACCACGCAGATGTGGCACTTTGGGACATGGTTTAGTCGGCATGGTGTTGAGCAGGCAGTTGGACTTGATAATCTTAGGGGTCTTTTCCAACGTTAACAATTCTATAGTTCTGTGCTTCTATACTGTAAATGCATCTCCTGTCTAACGTGTAACAAGGAATAGTTTCTCATTTCTTGCTGATCGGGGAAGAATGCAGTGTACTCAATGAAGAGTGATGTGAGCTGACACGTTTCTAAATGATCACCAGGAAAGAAGAGGATGAGAAATGAAACTTATTTCTCTCACAAGGAGAGAGGAAAGTTATAATAACAGGACAAAACCAAAATAACAATGCATATGTAGTTAATAAGCGTAATAAAGTTAACACACAGTGAGAGAAAATAAACATCACTCTTCGACTTTTTATTCAGAGAAAATTGAATATTTAAAAGAGAATATTTCCTAATGAGCTCTTTCTTTACCCCTCAGTAAGAATATCTAAGATTTTCAGGCTGGGGAATATAATCCAGTGAGATTGATGTGTCTGATAGCCCTCATGGTGTTGCTGAGTGCCCTTGCATGTCTGTGCAGTCTGCCCCCACCTGGAAATCAAATCTATCAGATGCCAGACAAAACTCTCCGTGGTGTTTTATAATGGGATATTTTGCCTTCACGAGGAAAGAAAGAAGAAGATTTAAGGCAAAAGTTGGCATGTGGAAATCCTGCCGCTGGTAAGAGCAGAACAGCCATGCGTGTGCTGAGGTGTCCAAACAGAAATGGTCTGCAAAGTCAGGAAAGGACCCACGGACTCTGAGTAAGGGCTTTTAAAACGGTTTTAATCTGTTATTTCTTCCCTTAGACAAAAAAAATTGCTCCCTTTCATGGTTATGAAGACATGTGAAAAATGGCAGCATCTGTTAATGAGTGGAGATTTTTTTCTGCCACCATTTTCTTTAAAAAGTAAATGTTATTTTCACATCCACTTATATACGGAAATAAGATTGGTGTTTTGAACTGAAATATACTTTGGAAAGCCATACCTTATGGGATCCTTTACTGTAGGTACAATGTCCAAGCTAAATGCTCAGGTGACTCCTGCGATCAAGAGTGGCAGACCTTCTTCTCCACCCCATCCTCAACCAGAGGACCTCTCACTCTCCACTAAATTTGAGGGGAGCTCAGCCTGCCAGCTCAGACCAGATGCCTAAATTCTAGGCAGTTAAAGTGAAGCGAGATAGCCCACAGATAGTAGGTGGAATAAAAATGTCTGTGAGAGAGAGATTCAAGTTTTACAAGGAGACAGAAGCAAGCAGAGTGGGCTTGTGTAGGCAAGTATATCATTTATTCCAGATGGTGTTTTGCTTCACTAAAAGCTACAGATTCTCTTAAAGGTACTTCCATACCCGTCAACGTAACATTTGAACAATTTGAAACTGAGACATTTATAAAATTTATTAAAGATATTACTAACCAAAAAAAAAATGTATCATGAATGGCATGAAACATTGGTCTTGGCAGGATGGAAGATGAAGGAGGAGAAATCGGTGTAGCGACATTAAGAGTGAAAGAATTCGGGAACACACAGCAAGCTTCAGTGAGGAACCACAGCTGGGAGCCCCTCAAGGAAGAAGTTAAGTATTCTCACTGACCAAGAATGCAGCTGCTTCTGGGACCAGTCCACATTCAAGAAAAACCTCTAGTGAGCACACAGGACATTCGGGAGAAAATACCCAATGTTATGAGCACAGATTTCTGTAAAAATTATTCTATCAATGCCTACAACAATTCTTGTCTAAAAAGATTGTGCATTTGTAGAAAAAGCCTGGGGAGCTTTTTAATTTATTTTCCTGTTTAAACAAAATTCCTTACCCAGAACCATAAACAAAGAGTTTAAGAGGGCAAATAACAGAACATTCATGCACATCGATGCGCAGATACACACACACAAAGACACTCCAAAACATTTGGCCAGCTTACACGTGATGTGCCTTTTATATATTTTCTTCTCAGAAAATCTAATTTCTTGAAACTTTGACTTCACTCCTGTGTTTCAAATGTGAGTGCGAGACTGTGGGAAATACCAGATTATATCCTTCTCATTCTTTTATTTATTTTAAACAGTTCTTGATTTATTATTGTTTCTCAACTACTTGCACATAAAGGTAACATAAGAAGAGAACTCCAACACAGACATGGCAATCGTTCGGTATTTCTGTCCAAATTAGAGAAGGAAATCCGAGCAAGAGTCCTGTTTTCTCACTGACAACTCTAGGTAAGCATATTAAAAGAATCAGTTAAAGAATTCACAATTCACATTTCAAAGTCCATTCTCTGGCAAAGAAAAAGGTGACAGTATAGTCAAATATGAGATTTTCAGTTAATAACTTTAAGGAAGCTGATCGCAACAATACTGTCATTATACACAGAAACTGTGAGTAGGGTTAACCATATTAAATAAAGATTAAATACAGTTTAAATTGGAACCTCAAATTAAGTAAGGACAAAGGTGCAAAATCACGACACCAAAACAGTGTGCAGGAAAATCAACCAGTTTGGAGGTCAGCTCAAATACAGCTTTGGACTACAAGGCCTTGACAGCCTTAGCTCTAACAATAAATTGCCGAGCTGTGATATAATATGGGTATTTCTGCTGAAATCAGAGGCACATATTGATGTGAGTTATGAGTCACTTTGCCACCTTTACTTCAGTGTTTCTGCTCCTTCTTTGTCTTTCTTATACTCCAGAATAACCTTGGATTAGGCTTTGTCTTGGTCATTGGCACTGACATTAGTGTAACAAGGTATATAAATAATAAAACAATCCAGTTTATACACAAAATTCCATCATTTCAGATGAACGTGATCCACTTCTACTTTAGACGGTTTGTTATTAAAATGTGAATAAAACTTCAGTTATTGTGTTGTCACTTTTTTTTTAAAAAAAGATCAACAACAGAGTTTCTTTCTGTTATTTCTGGCAAAAAAAACCCCAACTATGACTTGATTTCCTTACCCAGAAAAGCACAACACGAAGAATACGCTTTGCAATGTTACGTTGCCGATGAGTTACATGTGTCTTTGGCTACCTCTGCCAGTGCGACTGTAGAAAACATTGGGTTATGTCCTTTTCCTGGCTCATCCAAAAGAAAACAAAACAGAACATTAAAGGTCTATGGTGCTGTAGTATGGTTTTATTTGTCCTAGGAAGTGTATATCATGTACTGCTGTGAAGAGCTATTGCTCTGTTCTCTTCAAAGACAAAAAAAAGCAGAGATGACTCTGTTGTATGACTAATAGAGTTCTGAGGAGATACTTCAAACTAAATTTATAAAAGCTTTGCAGCTCAAAAGGTGACATGAAAGTTGAAAAGGATAAAAGAACAAGTATTTTAAATGGAAATAAAAGAAAAAGTGTCTTTGATACAAATAAGAGAATAACAGCAATTTCTGAAATACAGTAATTGTATCCAAGTACGGATATTTTAATGGTTATGGGTAATAACAGGTAGTTTGCAACAGCAGTCAGTCAGGTGCAAGTTAAACTGATGAAAATAAACCTCCGACAGTCACCTCTGTGTTTGACAACCAGAAATAAACAGAATTAATGTACAGATAGAGATTCAAGTAAGGTAAAATGAAAAGAGAAGTTAGAAGAATGTAAGTAATGAAGCAAAATTATGAAAGCTAAATAAGCTGAGAAGAAGAGTTGTGTTGGTCCTCAGTTTACATATTGCCCTCTTTTGTTAGCAAGAAAAAAAAGAAATAATGCAGTAATAATATTTGCTAGACTTACCATACAGGCAAGTTGTAGAGGTTAAATAATATTAAGTAATATTCCTATGATATTTGAGGACTGAAAAGTATGCAAACATGAATTTTATAACACTAGTCAAATGGCTCAAATCAAATCTTCATATTCAGGAAGAAAAGCCACACAGCATTGCAGAAAAGGGAAAGATGATATTAAAGACGCGAGGAACACTAGACAAAAGGCAAAGCAGGTGACAAGAAGGTGAAAAAAGGAAAACAGCATTAAGTAGAATGTAATGAAAAAAATCTCTCATGTAGAAGGAACAGAGGAAAAGAATGAGCCATACTAATGTCACAGGCTGCTTACTGCTGAGATTTATTCACTGAGCTGAGGTGCCTCTAGTCAGGATCCTAAGCTGGGATCCAGCCAGCCGAGCCGATAACCTTAAATTATCAGTTACCAACTGAAACCATCCTTCTGAAATAAACTCCTGAGCTACCTGACCATGAACGGGCAGGAGTGAGTGCCTCTTCCAGAGGAAGCGCCAATCTGCCAGGGTCTATTTAAAATTACAGTTGAAGCTTCCTGCTGGAGGTGAAGGACTGCTTTCCTTTGTTGTTTCCTTATTTAACATCTCAATGAAGTGTCCGTAGCCTGAAGGTCCTCTGTCTGCAGCCTGAAATTGAACAACGTGATTACTCTCCTCTTAAATGACTAAATTAACAAGTAGTGTAGGTGGTGAGTGCAGTCAGTTTTCCTTGGCGTTGATGCCCTGTTTTAGACACAGATATCAGACTTTGGATTTAGAGCTAGCTGGAAATTGGGATTTTCCATCTGTGAGTGCCCACGTGGAGAGCTCGACAGCAGAGACACAACGAGGGGAGGATCAGATTCAAGGCCATGCTTAACCTCAACTATTGGAATAGACTCAAAACTGTATTTTCTGTATCTTCAGGGAGTCCTTCACCTTGCGCGCACATCCATGGGACACTCCGAAGACCTACGCACACTTTCTTTTCTGTTACAAAACCAAATGAAAGATCCTACTTTTGTTCTAATATAAGGTTTAAACAGTTTTGACAATTTTAACTTAATCCTTTTTGAAAGACTCACCTCTTCCTGAATATATTGGGAGTTTTCTCATTTTTTAAACCCAAGAAAATGAAATCAGTGATGTCAGCATGTGATGGTTTTGTCACCACTCTATGAAAGCAAAGGTGAGACAAGATAGTATTAGAATGTTTTTAAAGTTTTTTTATTCTAGTCATTGTGGTCCACACTGAAATAATACACAATAGAAAATATAATAGCTAGAAAAATACAATATCTGCCTTTTTATATCCATTCAAAAGAGAAAGTATAAGGGGAAGTTCACTGTCTATTAATAATTTGAATTGATGTACTGAAGTACGCATCACTGAAGGACAGACAGCTCTGTGTGGGAGAGGAAAATCTGAATGAACACAGACTTGTTAGTGAGGGGAAGTAGAGAATAACAGTACAAACTGGCATACAAATTTTCAGACCAAAGCACCGAGGATGCACGAAGAACACTCCGAACAAAATAGACCACAAATTATTGAGGCTTCATAGATGTCCTCATTTCCAAATAATTACTTCTTTTCTTAAATCGATTTATCTTGGTATGGAATCACCTTTGCAGGACCTTAATTAATCCATGAACGTGTACATTAGCTAAATCTCCACAGACAACCAACCTGCTTCTGTTTGTCTGTTTTCTGTGGCACGTTCCCATAAAATGAATACGTGAGGACTGTAATGTGACAGCCCATCAAGGCAAAGTCTATTTCATCAGTCAAGAAGAAATCTTTGTGGAATACTACTAGAAGAGATGAATGTATTTTAATTTTACAAGACTTTCATTATGAAAGGAGTTGAATAATTTAACTTGAAAGAATGTTCTCAAGTGGTTTTTTAATACTTTTAAATTTTTAGATTTTGCTTTTTATTGTTGATTGTGCCCTATAAGAAGTTTGAAAATAATCTTCTCCTGCAGACTTCTTTCTCTTCTTCCCACATGACAAATTTTATTTCTTTTCCTCCTGTTGTTTCAATGCAGTCAAAATGATTATTTAAACACAATATCTCAAACCTATGTACATAGCACCTTATGTTGCCAAAATACTTTTGCTCTGAAAACAACCGAAATAAAAACATCATTTTAGTGCTAGCTGGTTGCTATGACTCCTACAGGAGAATCACAAAAACGATGATGTCTCCACTGTTCACACGAGAAGAGGAGGCTCAGGGGAGACCTTAGAGCTCTCTACAACTGCCTAAAAGGAGGTTGTACTCAGGCAGGGGTTGGTCTCTTCTCTCAGGTGACCGGTGACAGAACAAGAGGACACGGTCTCAAGCTTCGCCAGGGGAGGTTTAGGCTTGACATTAGGAAGAAGTTCTTTACTGAGAGGGTTATTGGCCATTGGAATGCGCTGCCCGGGGAGGTGGTGGAGTCACCGTCCCTGGAGGTATTTAAGGAGAGACTGGATGAGGCTCTTAGTGCCATGGTGTAGTTGATGAGTAGGAGTAGGTGTAGGTGTTGGGTCATAGGTTGGACTCGATGATCTCAGAGGTCTTTTCCAACCTTATGATACTGTGATCCTAGTCTAGTGCCCACTGTTTGTATTGCTTCAGGCCAAAGCAGATGAGGAAGAGAGGGGGATGTCTCCCTTGCAGCCTTCTGGAAACACAAGGTTTGATTTCTTTGGTTTAACGTGACAGCAATAGCAGGATATCTGGCTGCAATATACCAGTAACACGTGTTCAGTGAGGAACAGAAAATGTGATGTTATCATGCTGTTCTTGTCATTTGAGCTCCAGATTTAGTCAGGAACATTCCAAGGCTGATAGTCTGCAATGATGAATACTGAAAAAATGGAGATTATTCGTCCCAATTTTGTCTCCGAGGAATCCATGCAACGCTTTCTGAGATTCTAGTTTGACACTGTAACACATTCAGCAACAACACTTGAGTTTTCCTTTTTTTTTTCCTTTTTTCCCCTTTTCCTTTTTTTTCCCTCTCTCCTCTCCTCTCCTCTCCTCTCCTCTCCTCTCCTCTCCTCTCCTCTCCTCTCCTCTCCTCTCCTCTCCTCTCCTCTCCTCTCCTCTCCTCTCCTCTCCTCTCCTCTCCTCTCCTCTCCTCTCCTCTCCTCTCCTCTCCTCTCCTCTCCTCTCCTCTCCTCTCCTCTCCTCTCCTCTCCTCTCCTCCCTTCCCTCCCCTTTCTCAATAACTTTCTGAGTCTGTAAAGAGAAAACCAGATAAAATATTGGGTACTACAGAACTTTGGAAAGTAGAGTTTTAAATAATTGGTTGGATTTTAGAAGATTCATATGATTCGGCAGTAACTGGAACTGGCAGTAACAGTTTGAAATCATTTCCACCGCAGCTTACTTTGATATAATAATTTTATACATTTATGCAATGTGCCATAGAACAACATGAAGATGTGTTAATCCTTAGAGTCTGTTCCAAGTCTCTTAATTATCCATTTATTTTATTGTTAATGCTTGAAACCTGCATAAATTCATCTTGCAGTGTAAGTCTGCAATATTCAGTACTGCCCTCAAAATTACTTCTCATCTATAAATATTTTCAGCTAGAAAAGCCCTGTCAATCTCTTAAGTCAGACTTTAAAAAATGTGTTTAACTAAAACAAAAGTTTTCAAAGATTTATATCCTGACGGATTCCTTTTTTGCAACATCCATAGCTCTTAGGACAACGCATTATACTCAGATACAAGTCCGTTGGTTTTTGTCTGAAACGGTTGTAACCTCGATCCCATCGTTATGGTCTCAATGAGAGACCTTTGTGCCAGAAGAGAAATTATGCTCTGCAAACTGCCCAGGGGTACACAGAATGATGGCTACAGCTGATGACACCAAAAGCCCACAAGCCAAGGCTTTTACCAGAAGCCTTCATGCCTTCAAGAGAGGAAGAAAGAAGTCAGTATGTTATTCAGCTTTACTGGGTTCCTATAAATATTCCCATAAACCCTTAGTAGCAATTTTATTTGAAGGAAAAAGAGGACAGTTGTTCACTTGTCATTACCCTCATCTGTGCTATATTAGATTTTTTTCCTGAGCCTGTTTTCCTTTTATTCCTTGAATGGAACTTTAAAAAAGAAAAAATAAATAAAAGAAAGAACTAAGCACTAAGAAGCATTTTCCTAAACTCTAACAAATTTTTCATCCCCTCATCTCTCTATTCTTTTGCTCTCTTCTGCTTAAGTTGACCTTCAATTCCAGTAACTCATGAAAATACTTTTGGACCCCATAGGACATACTGAATTTGTAAAGTTTCTCCCTTGTATAAATATTTGTTGAATTTCTTGCCATCTCCATCAATAAAGAAGCAGGTAAAAAGCAATGCAGCGGTACTAGTACTGAAGGTGGTTCTACAGAAAGACCATGACAGGTTAGCTAGTTAAGTCAGAATTGGTAAAACTGAAAAAGTGTGTGAATAGTTGTGCAACTGGGTCTGTAGTCTTGTTTCTTACAGCTTCTGTATTTCC
This sequence comes from Neomorphus geoffroyi, assembly GCA_033558235.1. Taxonomy (NCBI): domain Eukaryota; kingdom Metazoa; phylum Chordata; class Aves; order Cuculiformes; family Neomorphidae; genus Neomorphus; species Neomorphus geoffroyi. The sequence continues at coordinate 17,160,562 of JAUMJM010000017.1, forward strand.
CCTGTGATTTTGTGTGGCTGTATGCTCTCTTTGCTGGGCACTTACAATCACAGTAGAAGATGCTGCTCGATGTCCTTAGTTCCTTCCAGCACAGTTCCTAACCCGTAACTTTGCCATTCTGGGACATCACTCTTTAGTGTGAAAAAAAAAAGAAACAGAATCATGAACAACGGAAAAACCCTTCATTTCTTTGTATATTATGTCTCCTTTTATTCTGAATTTTCCCACTTCTTCCTTATGTCTATGTCTCTTGCACCTGTGTAGAGGATTCACACAGGATTAGAACAGGCAATAGAAAAAGTTTCAAGTGTCTTCTCCCATCACTGTTGTGGAAACACTGCTTACAGGAGGGAGAGGAAAAAAGAAAATCCTAGCAAGCAAATTTATTAGTAGGGGAATCTTCCTGAACTGAACTGTTCTTTTATTTCGGACAAAAAAACTTTTACCCATAAAGCTGCCAGCTCTCCAGCCAAGGTTTATGGAACCCAAAAGCAAAAGGTTTTAAGGAGAGATAGAGTTATTCCTCCCTCATTGAAGTAGGCTGACTCCTTTCTGACTGAATAAACTGCAGCGCTAGAAGATTTGCAGAACATTTTACTAAAATCACGTTCCCAAGCATAAGCCAACATCAAGGCGTCATGTTTCTGAATTACTTACAGTATCAAAGAGTTTCTCAGCGTGGCTCTGTTATGCAGTTTTCCAGATGGGATGGAGTTGTGTGAAATCTCTGTTCTTTTTGTGCCGCTAATCTTGCCTCGTGACTCAGAGGCTGAAAACGCTAAATAATGTTGATAATCCTCTGCAGTCTCTTTTCAGTCTCAGTAATGCCTTTCCTCTAATGAAACATGTTCTGTGCTTTGCAAGAGAGATCCCATGATTATTTTTGATACTAAGCGTTCAGTCCTTGCCTACTGACATTGCAAGTCATTCTTCTGATTTGTATCATAGAAAAGGATTTAGAAATCCAGACTTTGCATACATTAGACAATCAATATATAATATAAAGTAAAATTTCCAGAATCCAAAGCATATTTGTTGTGCAAGCGTAGCTGGATTCTCTGTGAAGGACATAAGGAATTCATGTCTTGGTCAGAGACATCTACCTTTAGTTATCTACATGTGAGCTTGTAAATAGACACCTAAGCTGTCCCTGTAGTCAACAAAGATCTTCCTAAAAATAGGTGGTTACTGCCATCTGAGATACCAAAAGGCACCCAAGGTATCGGTAGGTGCTTGGAAGGTGGGACACTCGACGTCAAGGAGACACATAGCCTCAGAGGCAGCAACTGGAGATTAGGCAAGATACTCTGACTACACCAAAACAATCACAGGAAGACCACAGACACTTATCTCATATATAAGGACCTACATATAAACCCTAAGATAACTTTCTCCCAAGCTGGTTCCCATCCCAGTCCATCTTTAGCTCTGTTCAGTCATCTTAAGAAGGATATGGAACTATTGGAGCGGGTCCAGAGGAGGCTACAAAAATGATCAAAGGGCTGGAGCACCTCTGCTATGAGCACAGACTGAGAGTTGGGGGTGTTCAGCCTGGAGAAGAGGTGGTTTTGGGAGGACCTCATAGCGATCTTCCAGTACCTGAAGGGGCTACAGGAAAGATGGAGAAGACTTTTAATAAAGGCTTGTAGTGATAGGAGGAGGGGGGAATGACTACAAACTGGAAGGGGATTTAGGTTAGACATTAGGAAGAAATGCTGAGGGTGGTGAGACCCTGGCACAGGTTGCCCAGCAAGGCTGTGGATGCCCCCTCCCTGGAATTGTTCAAGACCAGGTTGGATGACGTCTTGAGCAGCCTGGTCTGATGGGAGGTGTCCCTGCCCATGGCAGGGGGCTTGGAACTTCATGACCTTTAAGGTCCCTTCCAACCAAAACCATTCTATGGTTCTATGTTCTCAGCACCATTTTAGAAGGCTAGTGTCTAGCTGCTGCTGAAGCAAGGCATGGATCCTGCTGCTCCTGTGTCATACAAGCTAGCTTTTCACAAATGTCTCAGACATTGTATTTTGGATGTCCGTGCATGCCAAGGGAGTTGAGCCTATCACGTGTGTGCCTGGCAGTGCGTATGTACTGTGTGGGTCCAATGGCGTTGCTCTAACATCTGTAGAAGAGAAAAGACGCCTCTTGCTCTGTTAAGGTTTGTGCAGGTAATAATTAAGCAAATGTTAATTTTTGTGCATGTTAGTTAAAAATTAAATTTACTATCGCTGTGCATACAGTGGTACATATTACAGAGCAAACCAGCTCTTCTAATTAATATGCTGAGAAGGTAATTATCTGCTGTGCTTTTTCTTGGCGACTGTGATCTACAGACCCCAGTGAAGAATGAAGAATTTTCTTATGCTTGCACTGAAGTGTGATGGCAGCAGCTATTCTCTACCTTTTGATAAGAGTCATGAAAAAAGCCCACACTGAAGATGCACACATACACTCACATGCACACTCACATGCACAAGTGCTACCTGAATACGGATGGATCAGAATTTATTGTACTTCCGTAATTCAATTAAGTTTTCATTTGTGACTCTAATTGTGTAAAGGAGCAACTGTGTAAACAACTATCAGTGACAGAAACAACTTTCATGACACATCGAACATATTAAAGAATAGCACACATTTTTAAAAGTATGCACTAAAGCAGAGGATTTGGAATGCCTCCTCAGCAACATTAAAGAAAAAACCTGTTCTCATCTAGTTCATTGAAACAGTAATTTTCCTTTTTCTCCTCCTCCCCTTTTTTTAGAGATTATGCAGCAAAAACATTAACTTTCTGCTAATCAAAGTCTAAATATCTGTTGACCTTATGGTCTCAAAGTTGCAAATAATCAGTACATAATGGAATTGCACTGTAAAAGCTATTTTTGTTATGAAAAACATCTTTATGTATGCTTAAATTATTTATATAAGCAGCTGCAGTTTAGGATAATGAATATTCATATCTTCAATAATGCTAAAGCTAGACAAAATAGAGACATCTATTTGGTTCCAGAAAACATATGATCAAAAGATATCTATCACGTTACATTATCCAAAGGACTTTCTCAGTCTTTTTAGGTGTCAGAAGAATTTCAGCCCTATGAATTTATAGTGGGTAGAATCTCATAAACAGGAGTTACATAAGATCTGGAAGGAAACTAAGGGAGGGAAATCATTCGAGAAGGCTGGACATCTGTCTCATTTAGATGGACTTTCAGCTCACCCAGCAGGTTTAGAGTTTGGGATTTGTTCTAAAGTAGTTGTCTGGCTTTACTGTTTCCTGTTGTCAAAGACAAGTCCTGAGTGCCTGAATTTCTGTCTCACAGTCACCTCGCTCTGTTGCAGCCATTGTCATTGTAAGGCACCGTGACTTCAAGGGCGTCAAAGCAACCTAATCTTTAAGGAAGGGGTAGTCACTAAATCAGTATCTAGACTGAATGGCTGGGGTACCTCACAGTGAGCCCCTGAGACCCACTGCCCTCTCTTTATTCTCTCTGTAGGGATCCCAGCTGATGCACAGGTCCACAAGCCTTTAAAAAGCATGGGTACTTGATCATAGACAACTTCCAGCTGGAGGAGGGATGCAACTTAGACAGGGAGCATTCCTGGGTCTAGTCCTCCTGGAGCAGACCATTAACAGCCCAGCTGTTCCTGGGAATTTTATATTGCTGTATGCATAATACAGAGCTAAATTTTCCCAACCTATCAATACGGCACAATTCATGAACAAAGGGACCCTATTCTGTAAGGTACCAAACACCGCCATGGAAAAAATGAGCGTGTCTTTCTATGTGAAAAGAAGGATCACTGACAATGTCCTATACTTTCTGGGAAGATTCATATCTTTAGAATTCACTGGGGGGTGTTTAAGCTTATAATTTTGCAAGCAACACCTGTTTCAATTATTTGCTTTAGAAGAAAACAGACTACTGCTCTTCTGCTTCTAGAAAATGTGTGTAGCTGTACAGAATAGAGCTAATTTGCTACATGAATTATATTGATCCTGCACCTTTAACAGGCCACCTTAATTCGATGAGGGATAGTGTAATTAATTAGTGACAGTTTCCATCCATAAAACTAAACGATTGGTTTCAGCCCCCCAGAGACTGCAGTGCTTCTGAAGAACCTACGCAGTACTTCTTTGCTAACATGATGTCTAAACTCCCTATAGGTCAGGACTGTCTGAATCCAAGTCCTAAACTACAGCCATGCCTCGGTTTTGTAGGAAATGTTTTCCATTTCAGATGCTTAACAGGAAACTCTCTTGCACGGTTAATCCGCAGGGAAAAGCACAGAAGCTGAGAATTCTCCTCCCAGTAGGGCTTTGCCCGTAATCCGGAAGACTACTGACATTCCTCTGTTCAGGTGTTTTCTCTCTAGCCTCGTTCATTTGTTTCTGTGTGAAAGTCTGGCTTCATCATGGATAGAGAGTGACCCTGTGTCCTGTGCTGAGAGGATGACCACTTCAATGTTCACCTGTCATTCTCACCCAATATTTCATCAAAAAATTATATATTTCTACATAAAAATTTTGGTTTACATGAACCAATATTTTCCAAACAAAAAAGTATCACAGTATCACAGTATCACAGTATCACAAGGTTGGAAAAGACCTCTGAGATCATCGAGTCCAACCTATGACCCAACACCTACACCTACACCTACTTGTCAACTACACCATGGCACTCAGTGCCTCATCCAGTCTCTCCTTAAACACCTCCAGGGACGGTGACTCCACCACCTCCCTGGGCAGCGCATTCCAATGGCCAATCACCCTCTCAGTAAAGAACTTCTTCCTAATGTCAAGCCTAAACCTCCCCTGGCGAAGCTTGAGACCGTGTCCTCTTGTTCTGTCTCCGTTCACCTGAGAGAAGAGACCAACCCCTGCCTGACTACAGCCTCCTTTCAGGCAGTTGTAGAGAGCAATAAGGTCTCCCCTGAGCCTCCTCTTCTCCAGGCTAAACAACCCCAGCTCCCTCAGTCGCTCCTCACAGGGCTTGTCCTCCCTAAAAGATGGTTTGCTGAAAGATTATCATCTCACTTTAAAGCAATACTGTATAAATTACAAAGGTACAGGCCAAATACCTGCCACAGCAGGATTTATATCTCTGTATACTCTCCAGCTCTTTGTCCAATGTAGTAATAGAAATCAGATTCCCCACAGTTGTTTTTGAGAGTGCTCCTGCCTCACTTGTTTTCAACTCCTCATTCCAAAATTTATCTTTTCTTAATTTCATCCCATTACTTAATTTGTAACCATTAGAGAGGTTCAGAGCTAATGGTTAGAATGTCAATGCAATATCACGCAGTTGTGGTTTTTGAAAACCAAACACACGCTGATAAGATTGACAGTATCAGGGCACATTACTTCTTTCTGAATGTCTTCCTCTACCCTTTCTGAAAATTAATTTATGGCTGATTGGGGATGGGGGGCTCTGCAGCACCGCCACACAGCTACATCATGTTCTGACTCCTGGCCGGCTTGGCTTATTAAAGCCTTTTAAAAATTTGGCATCAGCCTGTAGTGGAGCTGTGAATCGCTCGGTTGTAGCAAAACAATCTTTCTGTCAATTCTGCCGATTTTAAAAAGAGAGTGGTATGATCAGACCCTTCACATACAGAGGTGCACAGCTGGTCAGAAATTTGACCACTGGGGCTTCATGGACCTGAGGGGAAAATGTTATCTCATGAAACACTTTTACCTTATGAGGTGAGATATATCAGCTGGTAGTGACAGCTCTGGAGAAACTGCAGAGGTAAAATATGTTACAATATTAATATTTAGGCACCATAGAGCTTAAATACTATGTGTGCGAGGAAAAAAAAAACAGTATAAAAATTGAGGAATGAGTGATTTCACCTTGTCTGTTTGCGAAGCTTTAAAAGGAAATTGCTGTGGACTGATGAAAGGAGCCCCACTTGTATTTTAGTTACTGCAAATGTTCTTCTACTTTTTACTCTGCACGGATGACAGATGATGCTGGCTCTGCTCCCTGCTGCATTAATTGCAGGATTATGATTTAAGCACAGTAGCTTTATTTTCTTCTTTTGTGGTCACAGTTTAGGCTGAGATTGTTTTCCAAAGGAGCAGATACATGCATGAGTGTGTATATGTGTTCTGGCATAGTGTCTGTAGTAAGGCTTTTAATGTTGTCTCTGGTACATCTTAATTTACTAATATCTCAGCTTTGGCTAATCTATTCTAAATACTCAGGACCAGAATGTTTGTTCAGCGCTTGGGAACAGGGTCTTTGCAGGCCATTAAATGCTGAGTGGATAAGAAAAGGGTATTTAAAAAAAAAAAAGGGGGAAAAAGAACAAAAATACCCCTAGCATTTTTTGAGCAGGATGTTCTTATTCATGTTGTGTCCATGTGATGTATCTACTGGTAGTTCCATGTATAATAAGAGAGAGGATTATTTGACCAGAGAATTATTTTACCAGAGGTAGTCCTTGTTGTTTAGAGATAAAAAGGAATTTCTGAGCAGACTTTATGTGATTCTTGATCTTACACTGAAAGACCTTGAACTCAAGGCACAGAAAGTCATACCCATGTATGCACAGCCAAATACTTTTTGAGGAATGAAAACCTTAGCTTACCTTTCCCTTACTTGTGCTTTTTCCTCAACTGCTTTGCTGTTTCGAGTCGGCAGAGAATAGAACTGCATGTAGTGCATGCACACCATAGGATAATCATTTTTCAGTCTTCTTTTTAGCCTTTTAAGGACGATGACAGTTTCTATAAAAGACTGCAGATTCATAGTGTTTCTGTAGTTCCATCAAACAGGGAAGACAAGTGAGGAAAGGTTTACCCTACCCTTTGAAGTGCTCTACACAAACTTCTGTAGGTGTTTATATATTTTTTTCTCAAAGCCATTGAAAAGCAGTCGTTAGATATGAATAATCCCTCTGAGGTCATTTAGTTGTCTTAATTTTGGAGTAAAATTAAATCCTTGTTTGATTAGTGATTCTCTGGGAGTCTTTCAGTTGAAGAATCGCTAATATATTTCTCAACTTTTACCCTCTGCTAACAAAACATGGACACACAGTATTCACAATACCCACAGGGTCACTGATATGCTCTAATATATATAAGGGGTTTTTTTCAGAAGATTTGATTTATTTATTCCAAGGGTAGTAGAGGGGAGGACACCTATTACAGTTTGAATTCTTAAAAACAATACGTTGTCTTTCAACACACTGTAGAAATATTGTTAAACGTTGTGCTGCAACCCATGGAATATGCAGGTTGCCAAGACAAGCTTGAATTCTACCTCATAACTGGCACCCACTTCCCCTGTAGGGAAAGGTTTTCACTAACTCCTGCAGGATGAATGGCTTGTTGTGGTGCAGTTTGACAGCTCCCTCCCTCAGCCTCTTATCTGTAGCAGTACAAGAAATGTTTTCAAGAGATGGCAGGTAGACATTAATGAACTCATACGCCACTATTTCAGAGAAGCATGACAGTTAACAGGCTGCTTGCTTTCCACAGGAAGGTCATCTTCATAAAGCCAGAACCAGCCTGACTTACCTTGCTCTCACATCGGTTCTGCCTTCCTTCTTGTCCTCATACAGACATTCACCCTGAAGGCTCATATTGCCCGCTCTTCTATTCCTTTGGGAAATAAAGGAGGGTGCGTAGCTGGGAGAGGAAAAGCAGACCTTGGAAGGGACTTGCCTAGAAGAGCCTGAGTGGAAAGTCATTTTCCATGAACTCTGATATCTCAGCTTGCACAAACCAGCAGATTTCTTCTTGTCCTTGGAGCTCTCCTTTCTGGTGTTTCAGGGCAGATTTAAGAGACTGAGGAATTTCTTTTTCATGCGGATGACAGATGGGTGGTGGCAAACAGGTTGTAATGGAAGAAGACATGACAAATGAGGCAGGCAACTCAGTTTTCTACAGCTCCTCTTAGCATCTAAAAAGCTTGGCAACTCAGAAGAGCAGTTCCTGGTACATCAGTAGAGAATGGTACTTAATAAAGCCATGGATCTCACTGCAAAGGGGCAATTCCACTTCACCATAAGTTCTGGAGTTTCAGAACAAAGGGAATAAAGCTTAGGAAGCTTTTGTTTAATCTTCATCGGTTTGTTTAACTACTACTTTACTGATAGCTTTGGAGGTAATTGGCCAGTTTCAAACAGACTTGACAGAAGAGTTAAGGTGTCAAAACAGTGACATTGTATCCTGTTGAGATGGATAATAGAAAGAAAACTTACAAGTAACAGCAATTAAGACATCACTTTTCACATACTTGAAAGGCTCAAAGGTCAAATCACTTTGCATCTTCCGCAAGCAGCACTTGCACGCATTCAAACTAGGGAAAAGGTATTTTACCTCTTGTTTCAACCCAGGAGCAGGAGTTAAAAAAATCAGAGAACAAAGAGTATAAGCTCATAGCAACCCTGGCTGCATCAATTTGCAGTTCGTGGAACAACCGTTTTTCCCGTGCACTAAAATAAAATATGAAATCTCTCAGTTTTGGAATGCACAAACACCTATATGATGCCCGTGTGTGTTTCGGGAGTAAAAACGTAAGAAGAGCTGAACTGGATGAGATGTGTTCTGTTTGTTTGTTACTCCAGGGTCAATCTGGAATTTAAATATCTTTCTCCCCTCTTCTGGCTTGGTTTGGGTTACTTATACACGTATAATTTAAAGCCAGTCTTTCTCACACTAAAGAACCTTTTTCCTGTAGATCTTATGTTTAACAAAAATATAATTCGGAAAAAAATGGCCCAGTCAGTTTTAGTTCTGAAAAGCTTGAAGACCTTTTCTTTATTCAGCACAGGATGTAGCCTGAGAAATGAAAATGTATCGGACTACATGAATTCTTTATTCTGTTTTTAATTTTGTTACTGACTTTACAATTTCACTTGATTACACAAACAAGAGTTTATATAGGGAATAGTGATTCTGACTTTTCTGTGTGACAATGCTCTTCTCAGTCCTACTTTCTCCACTAATGCAAACAGATAGAGTGAAGACCTCATTCTTTCTTTCTCTATTGTAGGAAACACTTTTTTTATAGTATTGACTTCTTGGTTTTGCAATGGTCCCTATGGCAGAACGTTGGCTAACCCAGAGCTCAGTGTTGAGACTTTAAAATTACTTAGAGATGAATGCACATTGGGAAAAAGCCCTATACGAGCATCCGTAGCCAAATATATAGACTGAACTCTGTTGTTTGGGAATTATTTTATATATTCTTTCAGTCGTCTGTTAGGAAATGGTACAATACTATAGCTATCCAGCCTAGATGAATTAAGCAACTGAAAGAGCAAGCTGCAGCATTGCAGCCAATATATCAACATGAGCATTTTTCTAAACGAACAGATCTATATAAATTTTAAACAATTTTAAAATTGTTAACATAAATGTCAATGCTAAGTTTTAATTTCATTCATAATCCATGCTTAATGAGATGAGGACTAAATTCTCTGGACAGTAGAATGCAGTTCCTATTTATTTTTACTGGCAGACTAGAAAACAGAATGGCTGACTAAAATTCAGGCAAGTGCCAATTGCACATAAAATTTTTAGATGTAGAAACCTGCTTACTAAAGCTGGGTAGGACTAATAAACCCATTTTTACAAGATACATCCTTCTTATTGGTCTCCAAATAACAATTTTGCATAGTTCACCACTGTGTTGTTTTAAAGAATTAGCATTTAAAGCATAAGAAAATATTTTGCTTCCAGAATGATGCACATTTCTTTTTTCAGTGCTTGTAAAGAACAACAGATTTTTTAATTAATTATTAACAAACCATTTACGACCCAGGATTTTTCAAGCCTTTAGTGGTTAGATTATACCATTGAACAACTTATTTTAAATCCTTTTGTCATTTTCACCGGATAAATAGACAGACCCATGCAAGGTGCTTTGTTTCTCATAATGCCCTTTAGTTCTTGTGAATTTGATCTGATTCAGAATGAGAAGATCATGGAGTCGCTGAAAAAGATGCAAGTGTGGGGTTTCATCCTCTCTCACGCTATCTGTACATTTTCTGATTGGCGGAATATACCTGTAAAGTTATTTTTGATAGAAAATAAACAGTGTAATCTTAGAAAAGGAAATACTGATTTTAATTTCAGGATGGATTACATCCTGACAAAATGTACAAAATGCTTTTTTTTCTCGAACCACCATTATGTTCCAAGAGTGCACTAAGAGCGTGCAACTGGTTATTATTCTCTGTAGTGAGGAGATAGTCTGCAAAACATATATCACTGTCTGAGTTCCATCTGCACACTCTATAAATCTCAAAGGCATTTTTCAGAGGCACTAAGGAGACATTGCGAAGATATTGTGACACAACATAAGGAGTGGTGTCTACTTATTACCTCTGAACCTTGCCGTGTGCGCTAAAACAAAAACAAAAAATTGTTTCATATCCAGGTTCCCACTGAAAAAGTGACCAATATTTGATAGAACCATTGAAAAACTTGGACTAGAATGAACCTCTGTGTCCTCCAAACTTCTGTTCAAGGTCAAAATTGTTTCAAATTAGATAAGGTTGATAAGGGTTTGGAAAAGTTTTGAACATTGCCAAGGATAGAGATTCGCAAACTTCTCTTAGAAGAATATTCTAGCATTTAACCCTTCTCATTGCAAATATTTTTTCCATAAGTCCAATTTTTGCTCCTACAACACAGTATCACAGCATCACAGTATCACAGCATCACAAGTTTGGAAAATACCTTTGAGATCATCGAGTCCAACCTATGACCCAACACCAACAACTACTCGTCATCTAAACCCTGGCACTAAGAGCCTCATCCAATCTCCCTTTAAACACCTCCAGGGACGGTGACTCCACCGCCTCCCCGGGCAGCGCATTCCAATGGCCAATCACCCTGTCAGTGAAGAATTTTTTCCTAATATCAAACCTAAACCTCCCCATGCGAAGCTTGAGACCGTGTCCTTTTGTTCTGTCACCGGTCACCTGAGAGAAGAAACCAACCCCTGCCTGACTACAGACAGCCTCCTTTCAGGCAGTTGTAGAGAGCACCTGAGAGTTACCTCCTATCCTTTTGATGGGCACCTTCTAAAGTCTGGCTTAATCTTCTCTGTAGCTCCTCTTCAGGTGCTGGAAAACTGCAGTTAGATTACTTCTCATGCAATGTTTCTTTGGGTTTTAATAGACCCAGTTTCCTCAGCGCTTCTTTATCGCATGGAGACAAGGGGCTCCAGGTCCCAAGTTATTTCCCCGCTGCATTGATGCTACGATTCCAGAATTGGGCGTGAGACTCCACCTGCAGAGTGGTCCAGTTCTGGAATCCCCAACTTAAGACCAATATGGAACTGTTGGAGTGGGTCCAGAGGAGGGTTATGAAGATGATGAAACTATCTACAGCTACCTCAAAGGAGGCTGTGACGGGGTGGCTGCTGGTCTCTTCTTGCAAGTGACAAGCAATAGGACAAGAGGAAATGGCTGCAAGCTGCACCAGGGGAGGTTTAGACTGGACATTAGAAAGAATTTTTTCACTGAAAGGGTGATCAGGCAGTGGAACAGCTGCCCAGGGAGGTGGTGGAGTCGCCATCCCTGGAGGTGTTTGAAAGACAGGCAGAGGAGTTTTTTAGGGACAGGGTTTAGTAGAGAGACAGGTACAGTTGGACTGGATGATCTCAGAGGTCTTTTCCAACCTGATGATTCTAGGATCCTATGAAAGGGCTGGAGCACCTCTGCTATGAGGACAGGCTGAGAGAGTTGGGCTTGTTCAACCTGGAGAAGAGAAGGCTCTGGGGGGACCTCATAGTGGCCTTCCAGTGGCGTACAGAAAAGCTGGGGAAGGTGGTTTTACAAGGACATGTAGTGATAAGACGAGGAGGAATGGCTTTATATTGGAAGTGGGGAGATTTGTTAGACATCAGGAAGAAATTCTTCACGCTGAGGGTGGTGAGACCCTGGCACAGGTTGCCCAGGGAAGCTGTGGATGTCCCTTCCCTGGAGGTTTTCAAGGCCAGGTTGGATGTGTCCTTGATCAGCCTGGTCTGGTGGGAGGTGTCCCTGCCCATGGCAGGGGGGTTGGAACTTTAAGGTCTCTTCCAACCCAAACCATTCTCTGATTCTATGTTTCATTCCATGATTCTATGATTCTTATTCTTTACTGGGACATTCAAAACGGGGCACGATACTCCAGACGGGACTTCAGAAATGCCAGACAGAAGGGAATAAGAACTGTCGCTGCTGGTTACACTCTAGCCAACACAGGACTGGATAGAGTTCGCCTTCATTGCTGGTAGGGCACACCGCTGTTAAACCTCCTGTCTACCAGGGCCATCTAGTTCTTTTCTTTGGAGCTGTTTTTTAGCCAATAAAGCTCCATCCTGAAATGTTGCATGGCATTATTCCATTTCACATGCTGGACTTGACATTTGCCTTTCAGCTGAAGTTTCTTTCAGTCCATTCTTTTATCTTTTTTGACAGCCCTTGGACAGCAGCCCTCCCTTCCACTATATCAACTACTCCTTGCAGTTTGGTGTGTTGCAGACATACTGAAACTGTGTTCTGTCCGATGGTCCAGGTCACCAATGAAGGTGTTTGTTAAAAGGTACCAGCCCTTAAGGAAAGCCATAAGTAGTAACCAGTTGGTGTTTGAATTATATACCGTGATCCACTGTATTTTACTGATTGTGTAGGTTACCCATTCATTCCATATTTTGACAGGCTGGCTGCAGGGTTACTATGAGAGAATATGCCAAAAGCCTTGCTGGAGTCAAGATAAATTGCACCTTCTGCTCTGCCCTTGTCTCTTGAGCCCGTTACTTAGTTTCAGAGATCACAGTATCACAGTATCACAGTATCATAAGGTCGGAAAAGACCTTTGAGATCATCGAGTCCAACCTATGACCCAACACCTACACCTACTCCTACTTGTCAAGTACACCATGGCACTAAGTGCCTCATCCAATCTTTCCTTAAACACCTCCAGGGATGGTGACTCTACCACCTCCCCGGGCAGCACCCTTCATAATGGGATATAGCTTATTTCCAATCACCTTTTGTCCTTCAAGAACCTGAAATGTTCCATGATATTCCCAAGGACTAATGGGAGGTAAGTAGCACACGGATTTTCTTTCTGAAGAAAGGAAATTCTTTTGGATCTTCTTGCCTTCTGTTGGTGATAGACTTAAAGTCTGCCTTTTTCCAGTCATTGACATCCCATGATTACTACAGATTTTCAGAGATGATAAAGAATTTCACAGGGATGTCAGACAGAGCCCTCAGCTGCCTCAGATGCATCCTGCATCCCAAGGTCTTATGTGAATGCTGCTTATTTTTGTGTAGTACCTAGTTCTAATTTCCTTTATTATGGTGGCTAACACTTTTCTCCAAGCACTGTGCAGAACTTCTGTCCCCTGGAGTTTTCTCCGGTAGACCCTGGATGTCCCTGAGGTAAGTGAAACAGCGAGGCCCACACATCCCCTCCAGACACAAACACTTGAAAATGTCAGATTTTGCCTCTATTTTTTAAAATCACCCACTTGATCACAAAATAGGATTTACAGTGTGATGATATCAAATACTATAGCATGACTGTGCAGAAGAAGTAGTATTAGCTTATGAAAGTGCAATGGATTTTTTTTCCTTCCTTGTCCAGTGCACACTGCCAGAGAAATAAAATGCTGCCTCAAGTGACCTGAAAATACATCAGTTTTATGCCTACCCATAATCTACACACACACAATTCCAGCAATAATGATTCTAATAAATCTACCCTTCGTTAATAAGTGATGAAGGTTGCTTTCAGATTTCATCTGATACAACTCTTCCCTGAAAGAAGAGTTGCCTTTCCCATCTCATTGACTTCTTGTATCTGTGATGGCAGTAAAATCTTCTGAAATCGTTATTATGGCGCTGCTGCTACCAGCAGGATTTTTAGAATGAATTAAGGAAGGTTTTAACTAATCCAAATGAACTTGAATGTCCAGGGTTTTTTTGTTATCGTTGCTTTTTGATCTTCCATCCCACAGGCAATTTTAGATCCTATAGCCATTTGCAAATCCCACTGAAATGCTACATAAGTTGAAAGCCTTTGTATTTTTTATTTTTTATTTTTTATTTTTTCATTTTTATTTTTTATTTTTATTTTTATTTTTATTTTTATTATTTTTATTATTTTATTTTTATTTTTTAATTTTTTTATTTTCATTTTTCTTTTTTCTTCCCTGCTTCATTTTAAGATGTTTTTATCAATGGAGCATCTATCACAGTTATTTCATAATCTTCAACATTTCTGCATCAGTAAGTTTCTCCTAGTTATCAATCAGTGTTTAGTTTTTCATTATTTCATTTACTGGTTACTAGGTCCACCACATGAATCACAGAGAAAACTCAGCACCTCCTTACAAATGCGCCTGCAGACGTGTCCGTATGTTTCAAAAATTAATTGGCTAAACTAATGTTACACCAAACGTTAGTTCTTTTCTACTAATTCAGCCTTTTGCCTCCTACATTTTTCTCCCAAGTTCTTTCCAAGGAGGCCACATCTATTAAGGACTTACACAAGGATACGCAACACTTTCTAGAAAGACACAAGTTCACCAATTCAGTGAACCATGAGGTTCATTCGAAGCCTTTGTGTCCTTCATAGGTCAATGCGGTACCCTTGAAGTATCATAAGCATCATCAAAAAAAGTTGTGTTTGCTAACACCGTATTTGTAGGTCTGCGTACCCACTTGCTACATTTTTTCCTCTTTTTGGAAGGAATCGTTTTTGACAGCCTACTCATCAGGATGATTAGCGGCGCATATGAAGCAGTAGCAAACCACCAGCTCTTAACTTTTATTAAGAAAATAAATTACCCTAGCAGGTAGGTTAGCATATTCTGATAGAAAGCATCAATCATAGTTTGTTCAGGGGAAGACAAAGTGCAGATGAGTGAGACACAGTGGCTTGGTTTGTGATGAGGAGAAATGGAGGTTGGTAAGATTTGTTTGATGTCTCTAGGAAGAGAAGAATCCGAAGTGCAGCTATAGCCAAGGTCTGTGAATTCTGTGAGTTTCCTACTCCACTGCTTTCCAGAGGGGAAAAGGCAGAAATGAAGAGGAGAAAAGTCAAGGTCCCACAAAATGGTGAGACTAGAGTTCACATCGTAAACTATTGGGAATCGTAATTGCAACCTAAGAGTCCAGAACACGGACCTCCCACAAGCTACGTGACTCTTGGATTTCTGGAAAGAATGGTATCATTCAAACTGTTTCCGCTCCGAGATGCATTTTTGCCCATTTTACGAGGAGGAAAAAGCTCGCTTTGTTTTGCAAGTTTGTTGTCCCAGGGATGCAATGATTTTGGTTTGTCTCAGGTCTGACTTATTCCTTGCAAAACCAATATATTTGTTTTGCTTTATCTATCAAACTGCAGTGAGGACAGCGCAGCGTGGGCCAAGGAGACTGACAAAACTTGTATATTCCCCGCAGGTCAGGACTGAGTGGTGGGGATGGTATAAGATCTATAAGAATTTAGCTTTCCTGCTCCGTTATAGATAAACTCTGAATTTCAATTTCCAAGTGTCGCTCCCTCCACTAGTAAAGTCAAATAAGACTTTAGAGATAAATGTTATTGCCTCGTGCACTTTTATATGCAAATCTCATTCAGTATAAAATATCACACGAGACATTCCACAAAATTAAACGGCTATGTTAAATGCTTCAGTGATCCTTGTGGAAATTTCCTAACAAGATCCTGAGTTGTTTAAGATTTAATTCTAGCAGTTATGAGAGTGTTTAATTTTTTTGTCTTGCTGGAAATGTTATTTTAGAAGCAGGGAGGCTTTTAGCATCAAAGCTATTCTTCCACCTTTCCTAGTAAGACCATAAATATCCCGTTTGTTTCCAACCGCCTTTCAAATAATCACAGCATAATTTGCTTGTCTAATATTTTTTTCAAATCGTGGATTGGAAACGCAATATTCAAGAAATTGGGCCCAGAATGACAGGCTGGCTTTGAGCATGGTTTGTTTCATCAACTTTCAGTGAGAGAGAGAGGAAGGAGAAGTCTGAACAAACACAGATCAGGAGAATAGATAAAAGGAGAGCAGCAGGAAAAGGAGTTTGTAAGTGCACTGTGAATACAGACGGAGCTCACCTTCCTTTCTCGTCTAACAGAGCAAAGTAAGAAATAATTGCTTTGCTTTGTATGAGAAAGAAAGATAGGTTCAATATTAAGAAATTCTCCACAAACCTACGAGTGGGCAGATAATGGAGGCAGCTGCTGTGAGATGCTTCGAAATCAATATTATCGGAAAAATTCAAAGTAACATTTAAGACTCTTCTATCTTTGATGGATTGGGAGAAATCACACTGCCTTTGCCCATCAGGGGATTGAATGCTAATAATATCATTAGTTTTCAAATGCTAAGGGTAGAAACAGTACAATAGAGAAGAGCGATGCTATCTTCCCTCAGAAAAACTCACAATGCCCAATTTGCGATCAGTGCCAAAAAGCCTGACCTAATGCACTGAGCTCCTGCCAAAATGCACAGAACCCAGGGCAGGGCAACGGGAAAAAGGCTGGGAGTATAATGGGCAAACTATAGGGAGCGATAAATAGCACAAGGCAGCGTGGGATACAGAGAAGAAGAAGAGGAGGAAGAACAAGTTGCACGATATTAGGCAGTTTTGCTTTGCTGTGGCTCATATTTATTTCTAGAACATTTGTTTTGTTCTTGAGCGGTTTTTATGTTAATATGGTGCTACATTAGAGCTGAGAAGGGCTTATACAGCATCTGGAACTGGTGGATTTTGGAGAAGATACTGTTATATTTGGGTTCACACAAATGAAATGAGATCCAAATTTACAGTGAGGCTGCAGGAGAGACAAAAGAAAATAATCATGTCCAAATGAAAGGGGTGAGGTATTCAGGACCCCTTTCAGCCCTCAAATTCCTATGCCAAAAAGTGCTGAAAGGTGTTTGGGGCACAGCTGTACCACAAACTCATGAAACAACATTAAACAATATTCTTATCTCAACAAGACAAAGCTCACAACATTAGGGAAAGTCTACAGAGTTGTCTGGTGAAATAAGGTCTTGAAAAATAAGAGTCGTTTGCAACTGACATCAGCTGAACTAAAATTCCAGCAACAGATTGCTGTTATTACACTGCACTTCAACAGAAATGCACTGGGGATCCTGACAGCCAGTTTGTACCATCCAGGGTGCAGACTGGATACTTCGCATCAGACGTCACTTTCATGACCTTTTGAAAGAGACTTGGAAAACACGTTAGAAGAAGAAGAAGAAGAAGAAGAAGAAGAAGAAGAAGAAGAAGGAGAAGGAGAAGGAGAAGGAGAAGGAGAAGGAGAAGGAGAAGGAGAAGGAGAAGGAGAAGGAGAAGGAGAAGAAGGAGAAGGAGAAGAAAGAGAAGAAGGAGAAGGAGAAGGAGAAGGAGAAGGAGAAGGAGAAGAAGGAGAAGGAGAAGGAGAAGGAGAAGGAGAAGGAGAAGGAGAAGGAGAAGGAGAAGGAGAAGAACACAGGCCCTTGTGAACTGAGTCAGGCTTGGGAGAAAAACATCATTCCTATCTTTTTGTACTTCCTCATATCTCTTCCATCATTTTTTTTGACTTGTGTATGTTCTCTGACATTTGATCCAGGCACAAAGTCTTGGTATTCTGCATTCCTTTTTGTCCTCTTCATCAATTACAATTTGCTTGTAATTGTTACTGACACCATTCCTATTTTTCTCAAGGTACAAAACTACTTACTAAGCTGCAGCCGATCTCTCTTATTTCTGTGAAATTTTGTTTTAAGATATACTTGAGCATTTCAACATTATGGCAACCACACTGTGAGGAAAATCAAAATAAAATATTGGGAATAGGCAGTTTAGTGTTAAAGAAAGCAAGAAAACCACAGCAGAAAAACCTTGCTTTCCAGCCTGCTGGATATATCCCTTCATTTTACACCATGCATATTCAGAAGATGATCCCAATCCAGAGCATCATCTCCACTTATCTTTCACAGGCCAAGAGGAGAAGAGGAAGCTCTTGCATCACCCATAACGTTGTCATCACTGATCTGAGGCACTGGCTGCTCCAGGAATTCAGCCGGTTCCTCTGTCATCATCTAAAGTAATTGTTTTTCCATACGGAGTATGGGTCAAATGCATGAATTCTTGTGTTCCTTCAAAATGCTGAGGGCTGGTGGGAGCTGGAGAGACAAACCTGACAAATTTATTGCCCTGCTGATGGTCAGATTTAGGGTCAGGAACGAGAGTGGGGGTTTCAGGTTATATCAAAAAATATTACCTATATTTTCCTTTCCTTTTCTCTATTAAACTTTGACTGCTTGTGATTGCCTGGGCATAGTACCTTGCTTTTTTGGTGGCAACTCACTCTGCCCTGCTGCTTCTACCATACCGACATCCCCAGCAAAGCCTACTTTGCTTGTTGGACTCCCAATAGAGTCATCAGTTATTACTGATACAGGAACAGTGTCCCATGACAACTGAAATGATGGGTCTGGGTGATTTCCTAGCTCTTTCTGATCTCTGTAGAAAGATGTCAGAGAAAGTAAACCCTCCCACAAAATTACTTCCCGTATAAATAGACCACGACCACTTAACTTTAAAGTGAAGTTTTGATCTTGTTTACCCTGCTTTTATCTCTGCTCTCATACGGCAGCAAGTACAATGACACTGCTGAGATCTACCTTTAGTAAGAGACAAGTAAAATCCTCGTAGTGCAGTGCACTGTTCTCTCCTCACCCCCTCTTAACTCCATAAAATCACTGCATCTGTGCTTTTACCATTCCTGATCTGTGCGGGTAACTTCACAATCCTGGCACCACACAGACTACAGAATTATTCCCTAATGGGAAATTGCATGGGAAGGTGATAATTATCTCCCCACTTTCATAAGCGTTAACTGGTTTCCTGTTGTTGTGTTTTAGAAGTTTTTCTATCTCCCTACTGCCCTTCCTATTATCCTCTCTTCAGTGTCAGCCCTTACATTATGAAATAATCTGCTGAAATTCATATTGTGATACAGATTCGAAAAGAATGGCACTGCTCTGACATTAATTTTCTGTACTGGAATAGAGTACCTCCAAACTGTAAAATCCTGAAGAACTGCAAATATGAAACAGTTTCAAATAAGAACAACTTGTAAGTCTGAAAATGTCAGAAATTTACCTATAAATGGAAAAAAAAATCAAATCTAAACTATATGTTTGTCTTTGATCACAGATATACGTGTATGTTTGTCAAAGAAAAATAATTCATAAGCAAATATACGTATAGTAAGGAATTTAACTTATCCCAGATCAAACAGACTATTTAACGTACTGAATTTTTATTTCATGTTTATTTTGTGAAATCACTTGATTTTATCATATCAATACAGTCACAAAAACAACTTTCCTGATGAATATATTTTGGCACAAAGCCAAAACATTATTTGGCCTTTGTTTTTCTAGGATTAAGCCAAAAAGGTATAAACACTTTGTACTTGGTAAAACTAAACGAAAAATGCTACTTACCACTGGTAATCACTTTGAAAAAGCGGCCACCTGAATGAAATAAATAGCCTGTGTGATTACAGATTCAGCATCATTATTCAAGGACAGGAGAATGAGAGGAAGAGATGTCTTCAATCTTCCATAAACAAACACGAAACCGAATACTCAGGGATGTCAAAGGCAGAGGTGGGACTGCCTCGTCTAAAACCCCTAAGGTGCAGTTAAGGACCTTACATGATTTAATATCTTCCCCTGGAGAGAGAAAGCTCACTGCATCCAGATACTTTTATTCTCCCTCCCTTTCAGACTCACATACTCTCAGAAATAAAACAGAGGAGGGAGTGAGAAGGGGAAGCGCAGCACAGTTCTGCGTTACGGAAGCAGCTGGCCCCTGAATTGGGGAAGACTATTTCTTTGCCCAGATATAACCTGTGACATTAGAAATCTGAGGCGTTTGGATAGAGGAAAATAAATCAAAGAAGAGGAGGCAGGAGGAGTCATGGTAGGGAGGTCAGTATGGTGTAGGCAAAAAATTTTGACAAAGGTATGTGGAAGGAGGGACTTTTTGAAATCAGCATGTGTGGTAAAGCTTAGTGAAGGAGAACAGTGTATTTCATTAGAGGAAGCCTGAACTGGGAATTTATCTCAGTTTCTGTTTGAGCATTGTTAGCTGTTCAGTTTTCTCTTTCCCACTGAATATCCATTCACATTTTACCCCGTCACTTACATTTTCCTCACAATTAATTTCTTCTTGCCATGACCTTCACAGAACTGTACATGCTTAGTTTTTAGAAAATATTCGTGTGCACTATCATCTTCAGATTTAGAATCATAGAATCATTGAATCATTGAATCATAGAATGGTTTGGGTTGGAAGGGACCTTAAAAATCATTCAGTTCCAACCCCACTAGATCAGGCTGCTCAAGACTCCATCCAACCTGGCCTTGAATTTGCACGACATGTTATTTATGTCCTTTCTCAGTATACTCATTAAGATGTTAAGTAAGCCCAAACACAAAGGTGACCTATGTAGCACTCGACAAGACGTACCATCTGGTTTTGGGTTACATATTTATCATTATTCATTATGCCTTGTTTCCATCAAGCAACAGGTTTTCAGTCTGCATGTCAATATTACTGTCAGTGGGAATATGATGGTATAAACTACATTCCATGAGATAGTACGCACAGTAAAACCTCATATATTATACCACCTGGCTTTTGTTTGTCTGCAAGTTTTGTCACTCCACTGAAGATTTAATCCATTCTGACAAGAAAGATGTATTCTCTTATTTCATGTTTTCCTTTGTCAGTGAACTAGAGGTTCAAACAAGAGTTTTAGAGATAAAACAGCAGTGGCCCAAGAAGAACCCTGATTTCCTCACTTGTAACCACGTGTTCTCATCGCTGGGCTGCTGAAGCCTGACTCACTGTGCTTAATCTCCTCCTGATCTATTATTCTTACCTTGACAGACTGCCTAATCTCGGCAGGAAGCCTGAACTTCTTCTTTCCCCTCCACACACACTCCTTCCACCAAGGAAATAACGTAATGGTTAGGAAAGCCTGGCTACTGAGTAGACCTCTGTGTTTGATATCCCTGTGACTGAGGAGGAACCTCTATCTTCCAATATAACACCTAGATCTTCAACCCGAAATTTGAAGTCTACAGTTTAAGATTAAAAATAAATTTAAATGATTACAGAAAAGTGGTGAATTACATTCCACAGTCTTACAGAAATCTGTATCACAATTCCTTCTTAATATTTAGGTTTTTTCAAGAGCTTTGTTTATGATCCTTGACCATTCTCAACATTTTAAACAATTCTGGCATTGTGATATATACTTATATTTCTCTGGGTAGGACTAATGGAAAAGTCTCATTAGTACTAGCAGAAGAAAGTCTTTTTCTTTTCATTCCATCCTAATTTCTAAATTTTCAGACCAACTGGAATTGTAGAAGTCACTTTCTGCAACAACAACTAGACAGAAAGAATGACTCCTCTGCTGCCTTCGAAAAGAGAATATATACCTTCCACATCACTCTTTATACACTGTAAATCACAAATATACAGGAGTCAACTTGTCTGCATTTGACATTCCTCCTAAAGTTATTTCAGCTTTTCACTTAAATCTACTTAATTATTTATCTGTATAATCAAATCTGCACAATCTCTCCAGAAGAAATAAATGTCATTGTTTAGATATGCAAAGGATGCTTAGTTTCTGAGAAAGAACAAAGCCTTTACAAACTCTTCCCAAGAGAACACAGCACTGGAGGGAGATCAAAGGAAAGAAAAAACAATCCAACACTATTAGATGGATTAAATTTTATGTGTAATCTTGCAGTGGTATTGCTCAAATTCCAGCACCAGAAAGGTTTCGTGAGCATTCCCAAGAGAAAAAGAAAGTAACTGGCATGATTTGTTCAAGATATATTCCAAGGGCAGAAATGAACCGATCTGTAATTTGGAGCTTTTTTTTTGTACTTCTCAAGGCCGTTATCCTACTGGTATGAGATCTAGACCTCGTTTGGGGGAGGCAGTGTTGCAGTCCTTAAGCAGGGCTGCTTTGAGTCCTTTTCTGGGGATTTTAAGGACTTGCTCTTCTGCCCATAGGGATCTCAAGGAAGAGTTTCTGTGAAAATTTTAGTTTGGTAGACTTGTCTGAGCATGTTCCCCTCTAACAGTTCTGCTTTCCTTATGTTGTTTGCTTGGCTAAGTCAGATTTGTTCATGTTGGTAGATGTGGGAAGGAAGTGTGTTGGTTGGACAGCATTCCTTTCCATGTTTGCTCATTCATCAGCCCTTTGGGGCAAGAGTACTTGTCTCCTTCCAAGCTTTCCCTACTTGAGTGTTGCTTGAAACTTGAAACACCATTAACCTGTGCATTTCCACCATTAACTTGTGCATTTTTGTAGCTCAACCAGCACACATTAATAATTTCTGCTCCATGAAACTGTTTTTCATACTATTTTGCAAAAGAATTAATAGCTACTGAGTTTATAGAGTGGTAATTGCTGTATCACAGTCTTAATCTGTTCATATTTGCTCTGCCGTGAGTGTTTACAACAAGAATGATAAAAAACATTGTAAGTTCTGACAGGAGACACATTTATTTACTTCAAGTATATGTAACATGTTTATTTTTACTGTTCTGTCCCAGTTTGATACGCAAGGTTTTACATTATGCAGTGAAATATGAATGTGCCCCTTGTTGCTTCAGTCTGCATGTGGGAGGTTAATATCCGTAAAGCAAAGTGACAATAGAGGAGAAAAGCAGGGCCCCAGGGACATAAAGAAATATTGATTCAAAACATAGAGCCTTCTCCTAAAGAATATTTCTGAGGGATATAAAAGACTACATGACAAAATAAACATACTACACGTGGTCTTGGATGGACATCTGTGATGAAATTTATTTTCCTTGTTTCTGGGAGATAATAGCAAAAGTATGCAACGTCTGCCACAAGGCATTATCATATTTAATCACATTTCACAAGCTATTGTTTCTTCACAAAGCACTGCTTTTCTAGTACTGCAGGCTATTTGGATATGTCACAAAACTCTGTGAGATATTGTACTCACTGAGAAGCGTATGCAATGCCTGGATTTGAGCAATTCTATATTCTTGACACAAAAAAGAACCACAAAATGTCATGAGGAAGTGCTAAAGGATGACAATGCAGCTCTGTGTTTAAAATTTCCATTTAAGATCATCACAGTTCATCTTTATAATGTTGAGCTAACTGGACAATATAAACTAGGGAATGTTGTTGAGTCCTGGATCAAATGAAACATGTTCAACTGGCCTGAAGAAACTAGGCACTAAAACATATTTTGAAGTGGGATACCCACAAAATGTGACAGGGATTTACAATGAAACAGTTAAGCAGTTCAGGAAATTAGAAAAAAATACAGAAATTTAGTCTGGAAAGTAATTTTAAGGAAAGTGTTATCCCATCAGTCTCCCTTGTTTTCATCTTCAAATTTCATTCTCAGATGAGCGCATTAATACATTGCTTCTGTTAGAACCACACAACTTAATGCTGTAGATATTCAGATAATGGCAATTGGATTTGACCTTAAAGAACTTATTACTTCAATCCTCTTTTTATTACACAAGTCATCCGCTTGCTTAATTTCAGCTCAGCAAATCACTGCATAAATATACAGTAGGTATTCTACTTAAATAGAAATGCGTTTGGAATTTTTGAAAGAGAGGAAGCATTTTCTTGGTGAGGTTTAATGATAAAACATAGAATCATGCTTGCCAATTCAATTCCAGCTCTGACTGTACAGAGATGTAAAGCGGTGTTTTAGATATTTTATATGCAAAGCCTTACATTAATATCAGATTAAGGCCATATAGGTACCTACCTTGAAAAGTCATACAAGTGCCAAATTGCACAAAAGAAATCCATTTCTTTTTTTCTGTACGTCTTGCATTTTGCCTGAGCTTGTGTTGCTTACATTGATCCCTGTTACTTTCTATAGAAGGTAGTTAAATTTCTTTTGACTGTATTATCCATAGATCGGATAATATAGATATTTTGTGTTGCTTACTCATGTTGATGATCTCATCAAGCTTGGACAGAGAGGTTAAAGCCTCTCTGTGTCTCCCTGATATGGAAGGTTACAGTATTTCCATCTGTAAGTATTCAAAAATTGTGAGTCAGACTATTAAAAAGCCACAAGACTGGCCTCAAACAACGATGTTAAAGACCACATTTTTGGGTTGTTTTTCATTTGTAATTTTCAACTCTTTACGGAATATTCAAGTAATTTTTTTCAAGCTTCTGTATCCATGGAGGTCAGAAAAGAGACGAGAAAACAGGCACTTGAGTGGGAGGACTAGAGCTACAGCTGGCAGTGATGATTCAGTCCATATGTGGATTGTAAGACTTGGTGAGATGAAGAGGCTTCTCTGAAGATTTGCAGGCAGACTCTGAACAAAAAGATCCAAAATGCCAATTCTTGGGGAGAGGATTAAATTTTGTCCTTCAGTCACGGTGTAGTATGAAAAGAAAAGAATATCAGAAAATATCACAAGAAAAGATATGAAGGAGATATCCAGGAATAAGGTCCCAGAAAAGGTGACGTGTAAGAGACTGAAAAAGACGGTAAAGCAAGGCTAAGCACTAGTGGAATGACCTGCGATTATTTAGCAGACACTCTCTGAGCCACCAGAAGGTGATGCTATTCCACTTATTCTTCACAAGAAGAAAAACAATGTGGCAAAACCCACATTGCCAAGACAGAAATGTAAAAGGAAAAAAATGAAAAAGTAAGAAATGGATACAGTGACATTGCTAGCTGAATCCAACAACATACTGTATGTGCTGCTTTTCAGGCTTGGGTCCTAGGTTCCTAATAGTTTTTGGTAAATATCTCCATAATTACGGATGACGTACTAAGAATTAAAACTCTAAGGAAAAAACCCCCACAAAGGATTGAGGACCTTATTCACTGAGCATTAGAGCTACTATACTGCTAGCACTGTAGTTCAAGGTGAAAGAGACAGCCAACTGAAGGGCTGTTTAATTAACCAGCTGAAAGGAAACACCTAAAAGGATCATTTGTACCCTACAAGTGCCACTTGTCTGCATTGACAAAATATGATTAACTTGGGCGTAGATTTCTGTATTTACTCTGAGGTTATTTTCTCCTTAGGACAAGGGCCAGGTGCGTAACTAAGAATTTCCAAGACAAAATTAGGACAGCACTCTTATGATATTATCATGGAATCATAGAATCGCAGACTGAAAGCCTTGGGTTGGAAGGGACCTTAAAAATCATCCAGTTGCAACCCCCCAGCCACAGGCAGGGACACCTCACCAGGTGCTCAAGGACCCATCCCAACACTTCCAGGGAGGGGGCAACCACAGCTTCCCTGGGCAACCTGTGCCAGGGTCTCACCACCCTCAGCGTGAAGAATTTCTTCCTAATATCTAATCTAAATCTCCCCCCTTCCAATTTAAAGCCGTTATGGGTACAAACAGTCCTGTTTCCTATTTAGTGAAAATGACTAACCTGTGCTGTTTGGTAGCAAGATGTGTGTAACATAGTCTATGCACATGTTCTCCAACTTATTCTTCTGTGATTAAAGAACTAGCAAATTGGTCAGGCACTCAATCATGTTTTACTTTGAGAAATTATCAACGAATCCTTTATTTTGTCAAGGTGATCTCATGTAAAAACTACTCACAACTATATCAACATTTTTAGCCTAGGCATGCTACAAAATTAATTTTATTTTTGGTATACCTAACAGAGATTTAGTTATTTGAATTTTAGCTGCATCATTAAGTTTGCCCTGAAATAACAGAATGACCATACCATGCTCTTCATATGTCAGCCTGCAAAACCAGAAATGAAAAGAATTTTGTTTTTACAGTGAAATCAGTAGGTTAAATTACCAGAAACAAGCTCTTCTTCAGAACACACAGCCTGAGTGCAGAGTGGTACTATTTAGTTTAGATTTCTTCTCATTGAATGGCTCCAAATTGTGTTATCTCAGATGTTACAAACACTATTATAAAAAGGAACACATCGTTTGTCTCTTCCCACTGAAGAGCACAATATTTAAAGTGTTTGCATTTCTACCAACTCTGCATTAAATTATTGTCTCCTCGAACTGACTTGCAGGATGCAAGGGGTGCAGCAAATGACCCCTGGCTGCTGGATGTACAGAGACGAGACCTAAGGATAATAGCATCCCACAGCTGGACCTGCTTGTGGGTAAATCCAAACTGACCATGCTTTTCTCTGCTGTGTTTGTCCTTCGATGGCTGCTGGATAGCCTGATTCTCATTTTGCAAATGGAAGTACCTAACTCAAAGGAAACCTTTCACTTAGCAGCTAACCCAAGGCTACTCTGGAGTGCTCTGCTTTGTCTTTGTCCATTTTCAGGAAGGACTGATAACTTCTCAACCTTTGGGATTACCTTTATTTTGATTATTGCTGTCTTTAACTTGTCAGGAGTTTTCTAGTTTAATTCATTGTTGAATATGTGAGAATCTTTTTTTGAATGTGATGAATTTTCTATATATGGCCATTAAATATAGTGATAGCTGAAATTGTTAGAACAGTAAATGTATTTTGAAAGAAAGAATAATCGGACAAAGGACATTCTTTCTTTCCTGCACTTTTTTCTGGTAGTCTTCTCGCTGGCAGGCATGCGGATTCTTCACCTCCTGACACAAACCTCCTGTGTATACCATTATCCTTTCCTATTCTCCATCATAACGAACACCCTCCAAGGCAGCTATGATGTGTTTTCGACCGCTTCACTTGACATTGATGCATTAACCCGTTTGTCAGCGCTATTTTTGAGAGGTGGTGGGACTATACCCCTATTCAGTCCTTCCAATAAGTCCAGATCTGCAACAAACGCATCCCTTCCATGACCTTCTCCAAACCAGCCCTCTGGAACCTAACTAGCAAAGAACAGTTACCTGATGGGGAGATAAAGAGGACAGGTTTTTCAGTTTTATTACTTTGAATACATTGTATAAGCTTTAGAAACCAGGGATTCTATGCCACATTAATCATCCAAACATTTTCATGCACCCTTATTGTAGATTGGCTGAATTAAATTTATAATTCACTTGAAATCCCCTGACAGCAAGAAGGTGCTTGGTATGCGAATAACAACTGACATGTTTTCTGTATAATCAGGCAGAGCTGGCTGAGTAACAGAGAAATGCATTAGCCAGAAGAAAGTAATCTTCGCTTTTTGTGTCAAAAGCACTGATATGTTTACCTCCAATTTTTTATTGGATTTGTACATCTAGAAAAGTAGGGTTTACCTATTCTGAGAGAAAAAGAACAAAGAATATTTTTTAACCCAACAACATGTGATTAGCATGAGCACACACAATATCTGGGAGGAAGCAGAGTTTGGAGAAGCTCAGGAACATTCAGGCAATGCGGACAGCGTAGGGGTGTGCTCATTGTGTACACAGCAGACACTACTTAGGATATATGGCATCATGGTACTGAGAGTGGAAGACACACAAAGCAGTGCCTTGGAACTTTGCAGACCTCAGCGATGCAACTGATTAGAAACTGGCATCAAGCTTCCTGAACAGTAATACCAGGAAGACAAATGTAATCTCTTTGGTGAAAACTGTATTTGAGCATTATTTCTAACATTATTTGTTGCTTTTCTAAAGGTTGTCTTAGGTCCATTTAAAATATTAAATCAATATTAAATTAAGACATTTTTACACACATCATCATTATCATCATCTTAATGGCCTTTCTTTATGGTATGTATAACCTAAGAGCAACTAGAAGGCTGCATTCTCCAAAGATGAAAGAACCCACCTAAAAAAAACCCAACCTGCTCTTATTCATGATTGGTGGTACATAGAAAACAAATGACTTTGATCTATATTTTTGGAAGCTAACTGAAATATTATTTTTTGACATAAGGTATAAGAAAGTACAATGCAGGGCAGTTTCCAGCAGCTCCTTTCCCAGAGAAACTTCTGTGCTCAGGTGACCAAGCAATCAAGACTAATATTTGGTAGCGAACTCCAAAGTAAGGAACGACTACACAAACGAAGGCAGTGGTTCTACATTATAGATCGTAGAATCATAGAGTCGTAGAATTAGCTGAGTTGGAAGAGACCCAAAAGGATCATCGAGTCCAACTCCATAGGACACCCCCAACACTCACACCGTGTGACTGAGGGCATTGTCCAAATGCTTCTTGAATGCTGGCAGACTCGGTGCTGTGACTGCTTCCCTGGGGAGCTGTTCCAGTGCTCCACCACCCGCTGGGTGAAGAACCTCTTCCTAATATCCACCCTAAACCTCCCCTGGCTCATCTTCCTGCCATTCCCTCTAGTCCTATCATAGGTCACAAGAGAGGAGAGCTCAGCACCTGTTTCACCTCCCTCCCTTGTGAGAAGGCAGCAAACAGCTATGAGACCCCCTCTGAGTCTCCTCCAGGCTGAACAGACCAAGTGCCTTCATCCACTCCTCACACAACATCCCCTCTAGACCCTTCACCAGCCTTGTGGCCTCCTCTGGACACTCTCCAGTAGTTTTATGTCCTTTTTATACTGTGGTGCCCAAAACTGCTCCCAGTACTCGAGGTGGGGCCGCACCAGTGAAAAGTAGAGCAGGACAATCCCCTCCCTCGCCCGGCTGGTGATGCTGTGCTTGATGCACCCCAGGACATGGTTGGCCCTCTTGGCTGCCAGGGCTCACTGTTGGTTCATGTTCAACTTGCCGTCCACTAGAACCCCTGGGTCCAGTACGTCACTCCTCACCTTTGTTTGTCATTCCATCAGAAGTTCAAGCTGGTCTTCCCTTTCCACTGGTCTTTCCCTCTGCCTGAGATTGGCGTCTTCATTGTCCTCGCTCACTGGTTTATGCAGCTGTGCTCCAAAATAATTTCTTGAAATAACTTGGTTTAAAAGAAAATGACACTATCACAAATTTTCACAATGAAAAAAATATAAAATATGCTTTCCTTGATTTTCTCACACACTATTTTGTTCTTCTTTTCCCATTCCCATGATAAAAAATTATATTCTAAGTGCAAAAAGCTGCTGGCTTTTTTGATGAGTTTCTTGAAACAAAATGACCAAAGCATATAAAACAAATGATGAATAAGACTGGATTGTAATTTGTTTGGACAATTGTACTTAAATATATTAAGGAAAATCACATAATTGCTCAGAGAGTCTGAAACACAAAACCAGGAAAAATACTTGGCTCAGTACTGAAATTGCTTGTCCAACTCTAGTAGTAACATATTTAAAAGAATATTTTTCACTGCTGAAAGCTCTTCTGCAATGGTGGATCTGTCCTTTTCCTCCCCTGTGAAATATGGAAATGTGCCTACAAATATTTGTGAAAACAAACAACATTCTTTGCCAAGTAAAACATAAGTTGAAAATGTCCTGGTTTTATATCTGTATGGATTACAATTCATCCCCTCCAGAAATCTACCATTTGTTATCTTAAAGACATGTGAATTGTAAAGCGTGTTATTGCTCAAATGCATGGTTTAAAAAGGCTTTTCATTTGTTATGTCACTTCAAGTCTTCTTGAGGGAGTTGGCTGTAAGTTGCTATTGGCAAACCTTAAAAAATAGAAGGGAAAAATGTGTTATTTATGGACAGGTGACAGTGTTTAGCTCTGCGCAACCGAGGGAGCAAAAAAGAGAGCTACTTGGTTTATATTAGATGATAGAATACAAATTTCTTGTAGAACAGGATAAGGTCTGGCTTCAACAAGGTGTTAAACATAGGGTGCGTGGTAGATACTCAATTTATAGTTGAACATCTATGGAAGCTGTGGTGGAAAAATATATATTAAAGAGGAATTCAAAGAAACAAAGGTATAAAGGGAAAAACAGAGATGAACGTAAGTAGAAGACAAAGACTTCACTGAGAGAACAATTTTCAGTTACCTGAAAGTTTCTGAGTATTGAACTGTTCTTTAAGGAGCACAAACATTTCAGATACTTGCAACACTCTTGCGAGAAATCTCTGCGCTTCATGATTTACACATCCGTTACACTACTCAGCAAAGGGGCACATATTACCAATGCATATATTTGCATGGATCTGAATTTATTTGCATACAACTAAAGGGAATTTTGCATGTATGTTGGCTTTGAGCCACTCAGGCTTCCAGTTTTGCAATGTTTTCAGGATTCCTAACTCCTTTGCACGCGTGCTTCTTCCTTGACCTTTCACTCTTACATTTATATACTCAAAAAATAGCCGGGGAAACAATGCAGTAAGGAAAATTTGATCTGTGTGAAAGCAATGATTGAGCAGGTGTCAGAAAAGATGAAGGATTTCCTACATGAGAGAGATTCTATTTTTCCTCTTTAATTGTATTCTACATAATACTGACTGCCCCCTCCTTTACTCTCTGATCAACATTGTTTCTCTAAAAGATATGGAATTTGATTTTAATCTTCCCCTCACAGTTTCTGATTTTTGCTGTTCCATCAAAGAGACACAGCATACAGGTGCCTCCTCTCACTCAGAAAAACCTTCCCAAAGTCTTCTGAGCACAGCTTTCCATTTATTAATCCCTTTTCCCTGTTCTTATGGGAGTTCCTGGTCTCATGAGGAGTCTCTGGACAAGAGGAATTCTGGGTTGACGGCAGTGCTCAGCCAAGGATCAGGATTAACTTTTCGGAAACAGAAGTAAAAAGGAAGCCAGACGTCCATCAGTAGTGCAAACAGTTCTTTGGTATCAATTCCAGGATAAATGGTTGCCAGATGAGAGTGTTTCTGCTGGTCCATATGGATGTATACCATAGGAAATTCATTATCCATTAGGAAAACCTGGATATAGAGTAGGTCTGAAATGCACTTTTTATGGGCTATATGTTTTTAATGATATTTCTTCCATGGTACAGTTGCTGTGATAAAGTAATTCCTCATTAAAAAGTGCACCGAAGATACAGCAGGGCAGAATTTTAAGGACCTTGTTTGGTTTCCCACTTTTGCTCATAAGGAGAGTGAAAACAAAAGAAGTTTATACTTTCAGGTGCTACTTTACACCATATGGAGCAGCAATAAATCTTTACCTTAAAAATAGCCAACAGAGAAGGGCTGAGTCTGCATTACAATCCAACCAGTTTTAGGATTATAAAAGGAAAAACAAGATGAAAGAGCAGTGCAGAGCTTTTTGCTCTGTACTGTTTCTACATAAACAATATCTACATCTTTCTGAGGTTTACAAATTCAATGTTTAGGCTGAGGATTTATTTGAGGCTTGACATTAGGAAAAAATTCTTCATTGAAAGGGCGATTCGTCATTGGAATGCGCTGCCTGGAGAGGGGGTGGAGTCACCACCCTTGGAGGTGTTTAAAAGGAGATTGGCTGAGGCACTTAGTGACATGGTTTAGATGATGAGTGAGTGTTGGTGTTGGGCCATAGGCTGGACTCAATGATCTCAAAGGTCTTTTCCAGCCTTGTCATACTGTGATACTGTGAAACTGTGAGTAAAAAAGATCAGAATCAGATGCTGCTGTGGTAGGTGGGAGCCACACTGTCGATGTGAGAGTTTGATGAGCTATAGTTGGTTATATGACATGAATTATGCCGTACTGGACAGTGCTTGTCGTTAGAGGGACAGAGCCGTACTTCGCTCTCCTGGCACCTTGGTAAAGCCATAGTTGTGTTGCATGAATCATTAACATTGCATAGCAGCAGAGCCAAGGAGACATAATAATTTATCTTACAATGCTAATTGTTCTACAACCACAGAAAGAAAAACCACGCTCCCTGGTGCTTACCTACTAAGGGAATTCATTTGTCTCCCACCCCACTGCCTTCTAACAACCTAAGGAGCCCAGGAGACCTCTAGCGTGTAACCCGGGCAGAGGTGCAGACCTGTAGGTGCCGTAGTGATTACTACCGTTAATTGCCGCGCAGTGGCAACAAGATTAACCTGGTATTACCTGCACATACAGAAAGCAAGGAGCTGGGAAAGGAGAGGGGCTGGTGTTTGCTGTTCTGCAACGGCAGCTCTTCAAAGCTCTTCAAACTTTGCGTAGTTTCTCCTACAACAGTGGGCTGAAAAATCTCCTGTTTTGCCCAGGTGCTTCTGGTCTTCAGTCAGAGTTGAAGTCCAGTGTGCTGGATGAGACAATCAGGTGTGGAGGAACCTGGACAAAGGAGTTAAAAGGCATAAGAAGACCTGAAGGGTGGAGATAAGGGTACTCCATGTCGGTCACTGATCAACACACTTAGTTGGGTTATTTTCATTTGTAACAGTGGCCAAGTTCAGGAAAAGGGAAGAGTTGGCTGGAGAATACTTTCTGGTGAGGTTTTGAAATTTATTGTCACTCCAGTGCGGAACAAAATCTGGGGCTTCGAACATGAACTTAATGAATTTATGCAAGAAAGGGCTGGGGTTTTTAAAATAATAATAATAAAAAAAGACCACTGAGAGTAACTATTATTTCCTTTAATTTCTGAGAAAAACAGGTTCAAACAACAGCTCCACCAGTGCCAGAGCAGAGTCTCGGAAATTTCTACTTTCACAGGCGTGCTTTCCTGGTAGATCTGGGAAACTTCTTCCTTTCTCACATGGAAAGAAAGTGTGATGTGGGTAAATTACCTGAATTGGCCAGATGGTTTTAGATAGGAGGCAACAAAATGGTAGATTAACGAATGTCCCAGAGGAGATATCAACTCCTTTTTTTTTTCCCCTAGTCCTGCTAATTAGGGAATTAATGTGGGATGTGGGATATTCTGGTTCAATTCAGTCCTTTTCTGGAAAGGATTTTTACTCACATTAAGACTCCAATCAAATTTATTGTAGGATATTTGGAACTAGAAAGCTGTTCTTAATTGAAGTATTTCATCGTATGTAAACAGTTAATCATGACAGGCAGAATTAGAATAGGGTTTTTCCACATTCTGACAGAGTCTGGATGGTTTTCCCTCCTTCCTGTTATCTGACTCATGATATTCTTAATTTTCTATTCTTGTTTCTTCCCTTTTTTAATAGTTCTTGGACTGGTGGACACCAGGAACTGTGGTACTTCTGGTTAGGAATGTCTTCCCTGCACAAGGACGATTTTGTATCTTCCTCTCAGACCTTCCCTAGGGTGACA
Source organism: Neomorphus geoffroyi (assembly GCA_033558235.1). Lineage (NCBI taxonomy): Eukaryota > Metazoa > Chordata > Aves > Cuculiformes > Neomorphidae > Neomorphus > Neomorphus geoffroyi. Next base: position 17,193,623 of record JAUMJM010000017.1, read on the forward strand.
TAACGAGGCAGTTCATTTGTAACTAAGAACCTCCGGCACTTCTAATATTTATATCTACTCTTTTCAGTTAACTGTAGAAAATAACTCCCAGAGTGTAAATAGCAGATGAGAATGACCACATGAAATCCATCAAAGATGCAAAGGTTTATTAGCAGAAATATGTGGGGTGCTTGTTCCCAAGCTGGACTACCATTCAGTGTCTGGATAAAGACACTCCCGAGCACATCGATCCCCTATGCATAGAATGAGCACCACCACCTTGTTAAGAGTTCTGTAATGCAGGCACTAATGGAGATACAACATCTGCATATTCCTTCTCCTTAGCATTTTTAAGGACTGTTATGATCTTGAGAGTCAATGCTAGCAGGAACAAAACAGCTCTTTTAATATTTCTGGGTCAGCAGTAACTTATCTCCCATCTAAACTCTCATCTTCCTCAAAAAGCTTCTGATTTTGCACTGATTAAACGAGGACCAGGTGAGGAGTTAATTGTATTTGATTTGATAAAGTTTGACTTATTCAGTGTCATAGAGCATAGTCACACAAGATTTCTCCTCCCCTTGTGTTTCATTTTATTTATCTGAAGCGAAAGTTCCTAAAGCAAGGAAAACAAACTTTACATTGAATTCTAATCAATATTTTCTTTGCATCCCTGCAACAAACAGCATAGGGTGACAATGTCATATTCAAGACAAATGGGCTTTGGAAATGCACTCTTGCTGTATAATTGAAACCAGAGCTACACATTAAAAAAGCATTTGCTTTTTGATGTTCTCTTGTACAGGGGAAATTATCTGGCAGAGTGAGTGTAAGTCTGTGTTTCAAAGAGGTAAGTATTTTCTCATCCCCTCCTAGGTGTTACCCCCATTCTATCTTGCTCTCTAGGAGAGTAATTTGTTGTATTTTTCCAGTTCTTCCAAACCAGTAAGTTCACCGGGTTTTATTTTCTGATTTATTTTTTTTTTTTTAATTTCAACCAAACCCGATAATAGTTAAAAAAACCTATAGAAATGATTTTCAATCATTTTCTCCATTGCAAACCTTTATGAAAGTGAAGAGGCTTAAAGAAGGTTTTCCATTTTTTTTACTGTTTTAAGCATTCATTTTTTAGAACTGTTACATTATTCATTTGCACCATTTGACTTTAAGGTTGTCTTATTCTTTAACACTGTATATGTTTTACATTAATAATGATGTAATTTCCTGGAAAGAACTATTTTGGATTACTCACATCACTAATATGTATTATGGCTTATCTTGCTACATAGTTCAAATATATTTTGACTCTGCATGCTTTATGTTCAAATACTGTGCAGGCGTTAGTTTTAGAGGCAAAAGTAATTTTTCAAATCATAAATAGTTAGACTTAGCTCTTTCTGTTACTTACAGAATTTATACAGACAATTTCATGTTTTTTCAAATTGTTCTATTATTTTTCTGCACTTCTTTTTTTTCGGATCTTGCTGTGTAAGGACAACGCGAACAATTAAATAGAATGTGTCTGGTAGAGTGCCTGTATTGCTAGTATTTCAAGTCATGTCATATTGTTTCGGTTCCCTGAGTTATCCTTTGCTCAGGCAAAGGGTATAGACTGGGCGTCTGAGGATACGTCTCTGTCAAGGAGAGTGTTGGTTGCTGCAGAAAAAGGAAATGATCTTACACAAGCATTTTCTACCTTTTCCTTTCTTTGGTTGTGTAAACTTTGCCTCCAACACTTGATTTGTGCATCTTCTCGTGCCAGATCACAGCAACAGAGAAAAGTAATTGTGGCAAGAACAGAATCTGGTAGCTGAAGATCGAATCAGATAAAGACAGAAGCAGTAGCTTGGGTTAAAGAAGCCTGCCTTGGCTGAGCATTTCTCTATCCATTGTTCAGCTTATTCATCTCACACAGGTTCTGTAAGTTCACATAATGACAATGGAAAAAAAATATCTTTTTAAAAACTGCTTTGGGCTTTTGCAAGACCTTTGTTTGGGGCTGCTGTCGATCACTGCTCAGACACCTGGTGCTTAACGAGTTGCACTCTGATGGGGAGTACATCCTTAAATCTGCAATGACTCTAAATTAATTTCTAGGTTTTGGCTTAAACATATCAACAATTTCCGTCCTGTCTGGAACTCATTGAACAGATAAGTTGTAAACATTTCTGGTAAAAATTTTAGGACTGGAGCATCTCAAATTGCCGTCTACATTTTTAAACTATTTGTTACTTCTTTGAGTCATTAAAGTCTACAGAAACAGCTTAGAAAGTTAGAATTTCATAATTTTATGTTGACTCAGATGTTTCAGTTTTATTGCTTGCTCCATAGGAATTACAGTCCAGGTTTATCAAGAATAAATTAGCATGTTCTTAGAACCTGGACAACCACTGTCATATTTGAAATGACCATTAATCAACCAGTTTTCTGTGTCTTTCCAGTCTAGTTCTGGGAATGAGTAATTCTACAGTCAAGTTCCAACCTATCTCTGCAAGCTTTATTCCTGTATGCAGATCCTTGGATATCACAGCACTGGGCAGTAAGTACAAACCTCAGTCTTTTCTATCAGATCTACAGGGTTATCAAATGAAATATTTTCCTATCCTCTACTGGTGCAAGAGCATTAATCATGTGCAAGAAGAGTATGCTTAACAAAGGGGAACCCTATTCTTGTCTCTGCTCTTCTGTCTGGATGAAATGGGCCAGGGAAACAGCAATGAGAACAAACCCATGAATTTTCAGGTGCACTGTGAAACAAAGAGAACTGGCCTGGTCCTACTTTCTGCTTTGCCAGAATACTTGTAATGGGTCTAAACTGTGGGCTATTAAGTCTGAAGTTCATTGTAGTGCCCTGAAGTTCCCAAGACTCTCAGAGGAATAAACAAGAAAATCTTCATTTTCACCGCTGTCCCTTTTTCTTTTGTTGTGAAATTATCTTCCTCCCTATATTCTCCAGATCTTCACGTATGAGCTTTTCTTTTCTGCAAAACCTCAGTTTGCAAATACCAAGAACTTAAAAATTGTTCTTAATCAGTTTGATTACGGCTTAGTATGGCCAAGTACAAGACGTGATTTTGAAAAGTAAGTAGTACTTCAAGTTCAACCACTGTACCATATGCTGATTTAGCTGTTACCCTATAGATAATGTCACTATCTTGTTAAGAGCTTGAGTCATTTTAAGTTGTTATTTCATGTACATCAACAACGCACAAGACAGAAACACGATTTGGTTGACAACGAGATGGTTTAATTGAAAAAACTCCTGAATGAAAACTTGACAAATGAGCAAGCATGGCATGGAGATCACAGGAGAAAGAAAACTGGGAAAGGGCAAGATGTTTTACAAAATTGCTTTTCTCATAAAACCCCATTTCAAGCTGAATGATTAGCACTTACTCAGCAGATCACCATGCACTGACCTTGGCAGTATCATCAGGGTCAGATTTGCATGCATACTCACATGCATGAATAATTCCCAAATTTTCCATTACATTAGGCACAAATAGATTTCTCTATCACCCTGCACGAATGTCTTCTCTTGCCACCGTACTCCTCTTGAAATGAAAACAGAAGGTTCCCCTTTATAGCAACACTAGTGCGGTGTCTCCTTACAGCTGTCTCTGTGAAAACCCAGTGCCACATTAGGCCAGTTTTTTGTACAGTAATTCCCCTTTTGTAGTTATTAAGTAATGGCAAAACAGTGTTAATTCATTCTTGGGATGTAGTATAACCTGCTTTTGGGTCATTTTCATTCACTGATATCGTGTGACTTTAAGACATTAATATAGCCTGTCTGGTTATCGGGTGCTGCCTATAAACACTAATAGTTGTACCAGAGCAGCAATGCAGGAAAGGTTGGATTCTTTCTGCAAAAATAAGGTGGGAAAGGGGGAATAATTTAACTGTTGCTCATCCTCAGCATTAGGAATCCTTGGAGGATACCAGGGCCAATGCTTTCTTTAAGTTTTTGTTTTCAAGGTGACTTAGCTCTTTAGTACAGAGATTTACTTGCTACTAGAGTGGTACAGAAGATGGAAGTCTTACTTCTTGAAGGGTTTTTGCATTTTAAGATCTGTATTTGTTTCAGATCTAAATGAAGCACCATCATCTGCAAAATATTTATATAGAAATATTGTTCTATGACAGTATATTTATTTTATTTCATAGTAATGTCATATTTACACAAATAACACAAAATCATCTGAAGGCTTCTAATGAAATATTGTTTTGTTCGTAAATTGAAATATGTTGTTCTAAAATCTATCAAAATTAAACTAAATTCTAGAGAAAGATTCAGCTGACCAGTCAATAGGTGTCTGAGTGTATAAAATTAACATGTCTTTAAAGGTAAAGATTAGAGAGTCAGAATTTTACGCAATTCTTCACAAATAAGTGAAACTCCTTAATAAAACCTGCCTGATTTCCCTGCCACTATGGGATGACAAGATTCTGCAATAAACCTTATATCGTATTTTCCAGTCCTATGGAATGTGAAGGTCTTAACATAAAATGCTAATACTTTGGTATTTTGAGTCCCAAATAAAATTTTGAAAAAAAACTAACTCCATTTGATCAGAAATCTTCAGATTTAGCTGGGAAATGCATCTATTGAAACTTTTCCAAACACCTTTATCTACTTTTCATCATTTTCAGTCCTTTTCTGCACTTTCCAGTCCAGAAAATGCAATCCCTTCTACAATGCTGTTTCTAATGGTGTAGCATTTCATACTGAGACCAGTAAACAGCGTAGTGTCTGTGCTCAGATACCTCACAAGGAAGAATTTTAATGTTCACAACAAATTTCTTTACAGTGAAATTTCCTGTCTGCTTGCCATTTTTGTCAGCTGAGACTGAAGTCCCTGCGCCAGTGCTGCTGCGGTCGTTAACTGCAAGGGCTACTCAGCTCAGCAGAGACCTTTCTGCCTTGACAGTACAAAATAGATTTCAGATTTCATGAATTATTTATAGGATCTCATATTCAGCACCACAGAGGAAGCTGGAGTGGAGGGGACCTCTGGGAACTATTTGGTTCAAAGTCCTGCTCAAACCAGGGCTAATTTCAAAGTGATGTCAGGTTGTTCAGGACCGTGTGCTGAACAGAGATATCACACCTTCTCTGCCCCCCTCTTCTACTGTTTTCTCTGTGAATAATTTTCCCTCTGAATACTTTTTTTCCTTCTTCAATCAGATTTCCTTTCTTACAGCGTGTGATGGTTGCCCTTTGTCCTTTTGCAGAGTGTCACCTAAAAAAACCCAGAGTAACCCCCGTTTCCCTCTAACCTTTAGGTAGCTAAGGGCAGCAACTAGGTTTCCTTTCTTTCCTCCGTGCTGAGCGAAATCAGTACCCTCAGACTCTCCTCCACCGTGTACTCCAGCACCCTGACTGGCCTAGTGGCCCCTCCTTTCATGTTTCCTTTTTTGCTGATCCCCTGCTTGTTCTGGAAAGCCCCAAACTGAACACAGCATTTCAGGTGGGGCATCACAAGTACAAAACAGATGTAAATAATCACTTTCCATGACCTTCTGACTCCACTTTTTCCTGGTGCTGTGCATTATGCAGCTGCTCTTGTTTGCTGCGAGAGCATATTATAGGTACATGTTCAATTTGTTGTCTACACGGACAGGTCATTCTCAGCAAAGGTGTTTTCTAGCCAGCTGGAGCCCAGAATGGAGTGTCGCATGAGGTCATTCTACTCCAGGTGGAAGAATTTCATTTGCCTTAGTCGAACTTCACAAAGTTTCTCTAAAGGAAGTCTTACAGCTGAAAGACACCCCGACCTCTGATATATCAACTTACAGATAATCTACATGGCAATTTAGATCATCCCACATCTGGCTCAGCGTATGCAGCTGAGTAATTCCCAAAGAAATAAGCAAATGGAGTTAAATAATAGAGAAACTGCTGTATATATAGTTTATATATAGTTATATATAATTCTCTCTATATAGTTCTAGATAGAAACTGTTTCTATATAGTTAAACTCCTTAGTCTGTGGCGAACTTCCCAATGCATCAGAAATCTAGGCAGTATTTTGAATATTTGCGACTGGGTTTTTTCTTCAATATTGAAAAGAATAATATCTGAGAACTTCAGTCACTTGTTTTTATTAGAAGCTATAATATTTCGTAGGGTAAAATGTATTTAAGTAGAGCATTCACTATAGTCATCTTTAGTGGTCTGTTGTAGTTTTCAGTATGTTTTGCAGATCCATATATGAAAATTATTGTTCTTGCATCTTTTCAGTTTTCTGAGTTTATGATTCTTAAATTTCCTGCCTTTGTCATTTTTGTAGGTCATGCTTTAACTTAGATCAGTAATGTTTGCACAGCATGAACAATGCTTGTTGTACCTTGACTTATCACATCCACTTCCGCCATTGCCAGTTCAATTGGACAAGAAATGGTTATAGCCTTTGGAAGGTCAGACTTGATTCAAGGAGGAATTTCTTACCTATGTGAGAGATTGCTTTTTCTATAACTGGCTCTCATATAATTTCATCTGACGCTATAGAATTAACGTATGCCAGTCAGTCCCAATGCAGCTGCACGTTATCCTGTTCACACTCAAGCACTACCTACACTGTATTTATAGCTGAAACCTTTAGTTTACAAAAAAGATATTTAATACTCTCATGTGATAGCGTAATTATCATCTGCAAAGAGAAAGTGAGCAATCTGTGTGAATTCTTTCAAGTGAGCAATATTCTCATGCTTCAGAAAAAAACAAGTCTTGTCTTTTGAGTGATTGTTTTTGAACAGTTGACTCCAAAGATAAAAAGTATTCAAGGCTAATATGAGCTTTGAAGGAAGTGTGTAGGAGGGATCAAGGGAAGGAGGTCACCCTTCTTGGCAAGTTCTGGACATGGGAGTGAACAACAGTCCTAACACAATATAATCTCTGCATGGATGCAATGTAGCTATCGTATGGAGGCAGCATCACTGTCACCACCAATAGCTGTACAGATCAAAGCTGACAGATGTGTCCTTGAGGCCGTCTTTTTCTTTCTTTATAGAAGAATATCTAATCAGTGTTGCCTGTGGCCCAGAAGAAATACTGTGATACCACCGAGAGGATTGTTGGCACAAAGAATAAGGATAAAAGATCAGAAAAAGAAACTAAAGAAGATGTTCAAGTCGGGAGCTGGAGCAATGGGGTCATGTTCTGATTTGCCTCTAGGGAATTAAAGTCTGGTCTGTAAAACTCAGACTTTTTATGTCCTTTGAAGACCAATTGGTTTCATTGTCTTGTAAGCTGGACAACTGCACAAACTCTACGGTGTTGTCAGGTTATGCGATTGTCCTTGCTTTGAACTGTACAGCATTCAGTCCATAGATATTTTGCTGCATGCTTACTAATAAGAAGGAAAGGTCCAGAAGTTAAACTTAAAATACATAGCAGAAAGTTGTCCCAATATAATTGCATATCAAACTGTTTCCTGTTATGTAAGTAACGGATTCACAACACTGGGAGGATACGCGGCTCCAAATTTTCTTCTAGTATAAATTGATGTAATCCCACTAAAATTTATGAAAAGGTACTTAACAAAAGAAGAAGATGTAACTGACAGGCAATGTCATAGTGTAAATCCTAGTGTAAAAAGTAGTTAGTCTACTAATTCCTACATTTCCCAGATTAATCCTTGAAGGAAACTGTAGGGCAATTCTGTACTTCATAAATAGTTGTTTTATACATGACGTTGCACCTGTGAAACCATAGAAAAGGAAAGCTCATGTTATGTGTTATTGAATATTCCTACAATTTGGAGCAAGATACAAAACAAAAAGTGTCAAATTATGGTTAAAAAACAAGACAAGTGTAGATCAGTTAATAAAGAAGAAGAAAGAGGAGCTAGAAATGAATAAGGAAAAAAACCCCTGAACATGAAATCTTTGTCTCAGTTTCAAAACAAAATATTGACAGTAACCAAGTCTTCTATTACATTAATTAAAAAGAATAAAATGTACAAAAATCTAGGAAAAATATGTTTTAGATGAGATAGATGTATTCGAATAAGGAAATCCTAATTCACCTGAGAGCTCTAAAGGAACTGGACAATGTAATGAATGAATCACTAGCAGTTCTGTCTGAGGAAAGTGAGCTGAATAACAAACATTTTATTTATCCTTGAAAGAGAGAGTATGGAGGACCTGGAATATTATAACTCACAGCAGTCAAATATAATCTCTCCAACAAATCATCAGACAATCAGCTTAAGTATCTAAAATTTAAAATGGTGATAAAAACTGCCCAACGTTAGTTCTTTTAAGAATAAATCAAGCCAAACAAACTTTTTTATTTTTTTATTAAACAAGTAATTTAAAGGACAAGGGAAAGGCAGTAAATGTAACACACTGACTTCAGAACTATTTTTGACACTGTCTCAGATGGTATTCTGTGATTATTTGACTGAGGAAGCACGGTGAAGATGAAATCGTCATCAAGTAGGTGTGCAATTGGCTAGAAAAAAATCACTGAGAGCAGGAACTTCTCACCCACATTAGAAGGCATCTTACAGACTCAAAAGGGACTCTTCAGAGCTCAGTTATATTTGCTATCTTCTATAGTGACAGAGGATGGTATAAAGGTTCAATTTGTGCTGTTAGCAGCTGATAGGATGCAGAAAGGGCTAGAAAACCCTTTCAACCATGGTCAGGATGAGAAAAAAAAAGTCATCTTTTGAAATAGAATCAATGCATAAAATCAGAAAGGTTAAAAAGGAAAACCAATGGCTAGTATAAAAGGGTACGGCATGCATACTGATTCGCAAAAGAAAATACTATTTTTTACTCTTTTGGTACGCTCTACATGAAAACAATTAAGTAAATTACCTGTTCTCATTTTAGCACTGGTGATACCTCAGCTGGAACACTGCACTGTGGCAAAGATGTTGTCAAGCTGGACAATATCCAGAAAAGAGCAAGAAGAATGCTAGGAGGCAAAAGAACCCACAGGCAGTCAAAGTGTGTGACTTCGCAAGCACAAAACAGCGTGCAGATATGGCCGATAAGGTGGGTATGAGAACCTGTGCTGGTCGTTGCTGGATAACTGGGTATTTTAGCCCTCGTACTTAAGCCCACACTGCAGGAACTATTAGTTTAAGCTCATCACATTGGAGTGGATACTTGGTCTATGGGAGGTCAACTTTCATCCTGATTGCTGTGGACTAGATCAAAACTGAGGCAACATCCAGGGTGGAGCGTGGCGGGGTAGGTGAAAAAAATGGTGAGACTATTACATCATAATGTCATCCCAATGATTCATTGTTCTTCGTGAAGAGCTACCAAAGAACCTACTTTCCTCACAAAGCAGTGAACAAAAATAATACGACTGATTCTGAAGCTAAAACCATACGACTTTTTTAAGCGCTTAATTTCCAATAAATCAGTTTTAATTAGATTTTAATTAGGTTTAAGAATTTAAAGAAATCTGTGTTCCCTGGGATTCAAGTATTCCAAATGAACCATGAAGACACAGGACTGACCCCTTAGATTAATGGTTTTGTGTGTAAATTTTGGGACAGCAAAACCTTTTTGTGAATCTTTATGTGGTTTTGATCTTCCTTTTAGATTTGATTCTTCAAAATCTCCTGAGCCAGGTTTCTTCATAAGCAATACCAGCAAAGCTTTGATCAGTAATGATGCATCATGCTTTCTTGTCTTTGACACACACAAAAGTGACAAGATGTCACAGATGGGATTGAAATTGTTGTAATTTTTACATATCTGGGAATGCTCTGGCAGAAACTCATCACACTTTTTTCTCTCTTACTCGTCCTGTTGCCAGTTTATGACCTGCCAAATCTGGAGTACATCCTTGCTCAGGTTCTATTTGTCTCCCTTTGGATTATATTTCAGCATAGAGAGAAAAGAGGTGCCTCCTCATTCAGTCTCAGCTGTTTTAGAACCAATTTTCTATGGAATTTGCTTCTGTTTCCGATATGTTAGGGAACCCTCCTCCACCCCTCACACCTACTGAGCAGCAACAAGGAGAAACCCAGTTCTGAACTGATAAAACTGCCTTTGGCTCCTCTATTGAAAACCTCAGTGTGTCCCCTCTATTGCAGTCATGAAAGAGGAAGACAATTCCACACCTAAAAACTCTCATTAATTTTTTCTAGAAGTCACAAAAAATCACTTGCATTCTAATATCATGGTTGGGAACTGCTAAGCTGGTTCTCAGTAAGAACTTCTGGCAGAACTAGGCTTATGTACTTTGCCCATTTTTCATCAGATCTGTCCTTTACTCTCCCACTGTATCCCCAGAAATCATATGCTTGTCCTCTTTTCTAAGCAACAGAAAGAGGAAACTCTTTGACAATCGCTGTTCTTTTTACTCTTCTCAGTCAAGACAGTATAATGGTGTCAAGGTTATATTTCTACAACTTCATAACAGCTTTTTTAAACCCCATTTGAAAATCTGCATCTTTTTTTAGCTTTCCATACCCAGCAGCTTCATGTCCACATCTGGAGTGTCAGTATGTTATTCATCCTTTATCTTGCGTAAAAACCATTAAAACACAATACTTTGAAGACTGTATAAAAACTTGCTAATTTATGAAGTTTTATCCATCAATGCATCGACAGACATCAATGCGAGTTCTTCATTTAAAAACAGAAAACCAAAGATGTTTCACAATCTGAATCAAGTTTTGCTATTATATAAATTAAATACATGTTCTTTGTTTGCTTTCGACCTCCTCTGCTAGCATGCGATGACTGAAGGAACAGACATGGCTTATTCTACAAGGTCTTGTAAACTGAAATTGACAAGTAGGAAATTCGGAACAATTATAATTGACTATGAAGCCATGGTACTGGTGTCAGAATATTGTAAGAAGTTGACTTGTGTTGAGACTTTCAGTTTAATACATTATAATATCAATTGGTCATCACCTTTGAATCAAGCTATGGATTCCTGAGTTGACTTCCAGAACATCCGGATCTTACATGTGAATAATATCCTGCCTAAAGTAATTTCAATTATTTCAGTGGGAATACTCACATGAATAAAATTAAGCACATACCAGAGTTTCTTAGGGAATCCTAAGCAAGATACATAAGAATTAGGTTCCCAATAGGAACATTAATATATAATAGCTAGGTTGCATTTACTACGTATATTTATGATACTGTATCCATTTAACAACCTAAACCACAGGATGGTAAACCGTTTACAAGAAAAAAGGAGCACAGAGAATACTGCAGAGTTCTCAGTTTTTCAATGTTATTCCTGGACTTCATGGCAGGTTTTCTTAAGGGAGTCTCAAAAATTTTGCTGTGCATGTTTCAATGAAATATCCTTGTTCTTCCTTATGCAAAGAGTCAAAGTGGCAGCAGCTTGTTTCAGCTGTGCATGGAGAAGGACAAGACATGCTACAAAATTGTGGAGTGGTCCATCAAAGTATCACAGTATCATAAGGTTGGAAAAGACCTTTGAGATCATCGAGTCCAACCTATGACCCAACACCAACACCCACTCCTACTTGTCAACTACACCATGGCACTAAGTGCCTCATCCAGTCTCTCCTTAAACACCTCCAGGGACGGTGACTCCACCACCTCCCCAGGCAGCGCATTCCAATGGCCAATCACCCTCTCAGTAAAGAACTTCTTCCTAATGTCAAGCCTAACCCTCCCCTGGTGAAGCTTGAGACCGTGTCCTCTTGTTCTGTCACCGGTCACCTGAGAGAAGAGACCAACCCCTGCCTGGCTACAACCTCCCTTTAGGCAGTTGTAGAGAGCTCTAAGGTCTCCCCTGAGCCTCCCCTTCTCCAGGCTAAACAACCCCAGCTCCCTCAGTCGCTCTTCATAGGGCTTGGGCTCCATATCACTTCACTACGATGTCTACAGTAAAAACAATAAAGTAGGCAAAGATGATGTTCTGCTGATACCTCTGTGAGAGACAAAGTGAAGAATAATAATAGTAACACAATTCAAGAGAAGATGAGAGAGCCTATATTATATATAAAACTTTGAGCTGTAACTTGAGAATTCAGTTGTGGAATTCGTGGAGAAGAAAAGCACATTAACAATCACAAAACTGAACCGTCCATTTGACACTGGAAATAAAGACTGCAGGATGCAGTTGGGGCAGTATTTCCTCAGGAGTATCATGTGACGTTTTAGTCAGTCTGCTAAAAATAATAATAAAAAATCAGATTGGCAGGAGTGGGTGACAGAGCTATCAGAACTATCGAAGGAACTGAGCATTTTTATTATAAATGCTAAAATAATCTGATTTGTGTGTTTTTCAAAACAAAACGAACAAAACAGGGCTATAAAATCATTCTTTTAAATATGTAATGGACTGCACAGGAAAGAAGTCTATAAACTCAAAATAATTTAAAACAAATGACATTGATTTGGACTGGAAACTAATAAATTAGAATATGGAAATTACAAGGTCTTACGTGTCAAAAAGACAGAAATTTTAAATAGAAATTGCATAGTACCGAAAAGAAAAATCCTAATATTTCAGGATGAAATAATAGTAATTTGGGTAAAGATTATGCATTTCAGTATCAGAAAATTATGACGAAATGTATTGCCTGTAGTTGGACACAGTTTCTGCGGTTTTGAACAGGGTGAGAAGGTAAATCAACACTTACTCACCAAATAAGAAGCAGTTTTCGTGCAGTCTGCTCCCTGCATGCCCAACCAGATTTGAGTATCAGCCATTTTCTGATGATGACCACTTCTGTGGTTACAATCCTTCCCAAAACAAAATCCTGTAAAATTAATAGAGATTTTTTTTTTTCAATTCTAGTATATATGAACCCATGAACAACATAGTTTCAGCTCAAAAGACTGAATGTCACAGAAAGCTTTTGACACTAGTGTTGGAAATGAAATATTTCTCAGCAAAGAAATGCTCTTAAAAGACCCTCATGAACAATCTGGCTAAACTATTCCAAAACAGTAAATAAGCACCACCATTTAACTATTCCAAAACAGTTAATCTATACCAGCGCTTAAATTTAAGGGCATGAGCCACTGTTCCTATGCCAAGTTGATGCCAGGGTAATTCCACTGACTTCATGAAGATACATCAGAAACAGATTTTAATGTGTCTTTAGCTTATGCTAGGCTTAAATTTGAAAAAAAGCCAGCAGAGCTTGTGCAGGGAAATATCAATATAATAGGCTATGCAGGAAGTGAACTTCTATGGACTCAATTAAGGCTTCAGGTCCGTTACACTGTAGGTGTGTGAATGGATATTTTCCGATTTCCAGACCTTTGTATAGTATATGAATCTCCATTATAATAGGATTAATACTTTGGATTTACTTTTTTAATTGTGGTAGATAATTTATATTTTAACATCTTGTTTTACAGATCTCCATATTTTACAGCATTAGGAAAGCATTTGAAAATGTGTCCAGCTGCATTTGTTTCAAAGATCTTTTTTGCATCTCAAATTGATTGTCTATGTAATTTCCACAATACAAACAAAAGCGCAACAGTATTTTTATTTATGCAGTATAGATTTCAATGAAACAAAACAAAACATGACTTCTGCACCTTCTAACAAATCTTAAAACCAGATATAAGGAAAAGGGTCCAAGGTAGTACTTCCTTTCTAGAAACAAGAGCCTTTAAAAATAAGTTATGTAACACAACTGAGATAAGAAAGGAATTATACACCTGACTTAAGAGAACCTCTTTTCTTCAGTGCTTCTTAATAATGGTATTTTAAAAAAATGTTATTAATAGTTTTCAGAAGAGGCCCATTTCTCCAAACCTTTGAGCACCCCCCAGCCTGACAGGAATTCCAGCTCCCTGAGAAGGTCCCTGTTGTGTTACACAGCTGTGCCATCACCTCCTAAAGAGATCGGTGGTAGACGTGTCTGCTCAGAAATAGCACCTCAAAATCAGCCAGGTAAAATGCAAATCAGCCCCAGACCTACAGTTCCATGCACTGTTGAGTCAACATCCTCGGCTTCAACAGGAGTTAGAAGTTTTATATAAGGTGCTCATCACAGTCTAATATTTAATGCGTGGATGAAAAGGTCCAAAATAAAAAAAAGCCCAAAATAAACTTCAGCGATGGAAAAATGGTGTAATTCCTCCTTTTGGGGACGTATTTGTACTCAGCTCCTGAGGTTTAGGCACAATTTATAGCAACATGTAACGTACACCTATTAATTTGCTTTGCTGTGTCGGCTGCATGCCCACAGCATAAATTCACAAACCTGTATTTCTAAAATAAAGTGCTTGATCAGTAATATACCAGCTTCAAGAGGAACTGGATCTTGCATTCTCTGAGTATATTCTGAATTCCATTATCTAAAAGTGCAATGGTCATATTTCTTGCCTAGTGCTATTCAGGTCCTCTGCAAAAGCTGGATTTCATCCATTAAGCAGATTGAGGATGTTCCTACTGTATTGTTAGTGTCATTGTCAGCAATGATTTATGTTTAAGAGAATGTGGGTAAATGTGCTCAGATTCATATGTGGTGCCATTGTGCAGAAACCAGTTCTCTTTGGTGGAAAAAATGTCATTTAATTTTAAATGAATCACCTATTATCCTGTACTTTAGCTTTATTAAGAGCTGATAATTACTCTACTAGCCTTGCTCAGTATGTATGATTTCATCTCTTGATATTAACTGCTGGAATTACTATCCCTGCAATCTGGAAAGAACTCAATATTCTTTCATTTGACAGATGGCTTACCAAAATCTGGGTGAGACTTAGCCACGAGCAAAAAAACCCTCCAAAACATTAGCCCCAAGAACAATTCATCCTACAGGTATCTGAATATGTTGATATTTTTAGTATTATGCTGCAGGTAGCAATAGAAGACAGTCAGGGTTCCTGTAATGCTTTTCTCTTTCCACTCCCAAATCACAAGGGCCAAGTCGGACGTAAATAGGTCACCTCACTACGCGGCAGAGTCTTGGTACCACTTCTCCAAATTAGTTGCCTCCTGCCATGTTTTTGGGAGACCTAGCTTCCAATTTACTTCTAAGCAAGCTGGCATGAAATAAGAACTTTCAGGTCTCATTCAGAAAATATGACCTCACTCTGAACTTTTCAGTGCCAGTGCAACCTTCTGCCCATTGAGGCAACTCTTTAGCACTAGAACTTCCATAACTTCTTTCATCAGGCTGAGCCTTGTAGGAAGAGATAATTGGCTTTCACTAAAACACAGGATAGCTAGAAAACATGAATGAACTTTTTAACATAAGTCTGAAATAGAAAACAAAACCTGCGTGACAGATGGAAGCTGAAAACAACTGCTTTATATTTAATGTATTTTACTGAAATAATAGAGAAGGGAGTAGTTGTGAAAAAGTGGAAGACGGCAGCAAGTTATCAAAGGAGAGGTGGTAAGCCATTAGTGCTCTCTGTATCTGTGGGTAATTAAAGCTTACAGAAAATTGAGGGGTTAGCTGAAGATCTGGAATATTTATAACCAGTGGTCTGAACAACAAAGTGTTTGTGTGAGTCAGAGCCAAGCCATCTTGCTCAAAATAAATAAGCAATCTTCCGCACAAAGTGTGACACTGACTTGAGCTTACCAGCTTGAAGACCAGGTTGCTTATCATTCCGGGGAAGCATTCAAGATCTGGCCTTAGCTTGGGCAGAGAAGATCATTTTGTGGATTTCATCATTTTTAGCCCTGAGATATACTGTTGTCTAAGACCAGGTCACAGGCTGGCTTAGCCACTGCTAAAAATTACCTCCATACTCATTTGCACCTACACACAGGGAGTGTTACAGCAATGCGATTATGGATTTATGAAGATTCATCAGCCTTCCGTGATTTTGTATTCTCTTTCCTATTCCTTTTCCTCTAACATCCTTCAAGCAGACAGAGCTGAGAGAGGACAAAAAAGAAAGTGCGGACACACATTCCCCAGGAATGGCTGGAGGAAGAGAATATGCTTCCTCTACGAAGGGATGAGTTCCGGGTCTGTCGTGCTGTTATTTCAGTCCCAACAGCCCTGGTTTTAGTGCTAGCGGCAGACACTCCTGCCAGGACGTGGCTCATTCACTCCTTCCTTCTTCCACATGCAATTCACACATGAAAGACCTCAGTTACTAATTCTCAGTAGTGCCTTCTATCTGATTGTGTCACGGTTTAACCCCAGCTGGCAACCAAGCACCACACAACTGCTCATTCACTCCAGAAATACAGATGGGTTCTGCCCATTTATAGTTTGATGGCTTAAAACAAATTGCTGACTCCAGACCTTATCTTCCTCTCCCTCGTTTTCCAAATCAGAACTTCCATTGTCTTCAATGGGACCTTTGTTCAAGTATGAAGAGTTCAATTTGAAAAGGGAGGAAGATATGTATTAATGTTCTCTGATCATTGCTGTGGCATTCATTCTCAAATGTAGCACAGAAATTTCTTTCAAAAGCACTTGCTAGTTTGGATAAAATCATTCTAATCAATAAAATTGCTCTCTTTTTGTCCAAGGTGCTCGGTACCAGCTACGCATGGGAAAAAGAAAATTCTACAACCCTTATGGTAAGATAAGATAAATATAATTCAGTGGATGTTGAATGATTTGAAACATATCATTGACACTGAAACATCGACTGATTTGGAGAAAGACAAGAAAGTAGATTAGACAACTTTTTCTTAACTCGGCATTTCAAAAAGCTAAACCACTGTGTTGCTGTGTAAATAAAGTATGGCTAGCCTGGAGCTGAGAAGTACAGCTAATTACATGATTTTCTAAGACAAGCCATGCTAATTTGTGCTAGTGTTTGCATTGCAATTTTTATGAGTTTCTCTAGCTTTCACAAAGTTTATAATTCTGTTCTAAATCTAATGAAAAACATTTATGGTGATAGTTTTGTAACAAATGTAGAATTCAATGTTCTTGTGATTTTAACCGTAGTTATTGTAGAGGATGTCTTTAGCAAGTACGATATCTTGAGGCATGAGGAGCACTTCATAGTAGCTCAACGTCACCTGCATAATCGAACACTGATGGACCGGCTGGACCCAACACTCCTACATTAAAGGATGTGTGCTCGTGTGAGTGTCTGGATACATGAAAAGGAGGAAGCCAAGAGTCACTAAAAACTAGATTTATGTGTATGTGTATAGATCTGTGCTGATTCCTCTTCCTTGTTCCTCCAAAATTATCAAAAATACACTTCGCCTTGGAGGTCACTAAATTAAAATTCAAGTCCAGGAACACAAATCATGTAGATATAATTCTCAGACTTTTCCACATTACAAAGATTTCTGTGCCCTACAGTGAGTTTTAAACATGAACTGGTTGGCAAAATAATACCTACTGCTTTGTAGTGATGAAAATCAAAACAAATAATACGTACGTTTAATCCATCTTGGCGTTCAGTTGACTACTAGCAGCCAGGCTCAAGGACAAAGAAGGGTCACACCTGAGAACTGACATTGAAGAATGATAAATCCATCAAACACTCTGGGTTAGGTGAGAACTATGAGCTGATATCAAGAAATAGTACATTAAACTTTGAGGAATGCTACTTGTTTGCTAACTGGAGGTAAAGCATTTTAGAAAAAATAAAACTAATAAGCCCCAAACTAACAACTAAGTATGACCATCAAAGAAAGAATCAATACGTTATTTCATTGATAGCTATTCTTTAAATTCTTTTGATTAGCTTGGACACAGCTTTTATTCTTTTATGTGTCACCTCTTATCCCTGGAAAAAAAGAAAATGTCAGTCATAAAGTTATGAAGTCAAACCAACTAACGGTGCATTTTTCCTTTGCATAAAAAATATGGTAATGAAAGCAGAAAACTAACCATTTCTCTTGGTAATTATTACTGCTCCAGAATACGGTAAGTGAATTGAATATTATATTGTGCATATTTAGTATTTAACCTGATCTTTTTCATCAGGAGGCACAGAACATTTATGTATCTGAAGCTGCACACTTGGATAATTATTTAATAGCCATAAACAATGGTTCAGCCAAGTGGTAATTATCTGTAGAACAAATTATTTTTAGGAGACTGGATGTTCGCTGTACTAGATTGTTAAATGTCTTCAATTATTCTTACGATAAGTTCTAATGGAAATTTTACGTTAATGTTTAATAGAAGATTTATGGGACTTTTTTTTTTACATATCAAACTTTTCCTGACATTTTTAGTGTGACTTTCGAACTCATCACTCATTTTTCTGGCATTCAGAAATGTTCCTTATCTTCTGCTTACTGCTTCCTCACGCTTATGCCTGCACATACACACATGATTTGGGTCCCTTAACTACCGGTCTCTGCAGTCACAAGGAATAAACAAAAAGGGAAAAAGAAAATTATATAGGAAAAACATATTCAATCCTTAATTTCCCTCCTCAGTTCATGAAGATGTTACTAGAGAGCAAAGCCCTTGTGGGCAAAAGACCTGGTAAAAATAAAAGGCGAACGCAATAATTCTTCAGTGCATACAGACCTGTTTGGTTCCACCTAGGTCAGTAGGGGAACTGCAGTTTTACATCAGTGTTTAAAAGTATCTGATCTGGTGACATCACAAGGTCAGTCATTAAGATATACTTGCAATTTACTAGCTTGAACAGGTTACAAATTATACAAAAATGATAATAATGTAGTAATAATAATGTAATAATAACAATAGTAATAATAGTAGTAATAGTAATAATATTATAATAATAATAATAATACCTCGTCCCTCCTTATTAGACACATCTGTCAATATTCATAAATAGCTGTAGCAAGGGACACATTTTGTGATTTATTAAAAAATAAATATTTGATAAGAACACTGTGTAGGTGGTTTGCTTAACAGGAGACCATTAAGGACAATCTCCATTATCCCCATCAAAGACAATCTCTAAATAATACACAACGCATACTCCCTAATACTGTCTTTAATGTAAATGTTATAGCGATCACAGGATCAAAGTCAGTTACGTGGTAAGAAAACACCATTTCTCTTTGAATACTTTATTTATGGATTTGTTTCTAAGGACTCTAAAATACACAGGTATATGCAGTTCAGCTTGGAATTCAGGCTACATACGGATGTTCTTTTTGGGGGATGATGCCATTCTGCTGGAAAGAGTGGTATCAGCTGGGATAGCAGGTTATTGCTGTTCACTGCAGCTCCCACGCCGGGCACTACCATCCTCTCTAAGCCACAGACGGCTCTTTGTGCTCCGTAAAGCACTCCAGCAAAAATGAACCAGACTAAACGTAGTGATTTGAAGATTGGCCCTTCGTATGGACGCACAGAGTTCCTTCTCTGGTCCAGGAAAAAGGGAGTAGGGCACGGCATCATATGACAAGACACCTTTTCATTCAAAACGTAGTGGTTTCACCCAGAGTGCCTGCAGAAGAATCCCTTGCCCATGTACTGCTCCTGAACCCTAAGTGCGTGTTGGCGATGGCCTCCTGCTGTTGTTTCACAGTTCTCTCAAGCAAGACAAAGCACTCTGCCTATGAATGCTGGTCCCACTGAAAATCAATCCAGATAGATGCTAACAAGATTCTGTATGAAGAAATCTCTTTGTTTTCAGCTTAATTATTTGGAGATTCAGGAAAGAATTACAATCTCACTGTATTAAAAAAAAAAAAAGATGATGAATGGCAACAAAAGGAAAGAAAGAACCATTTTGTTTCCATATCAAATACTCAAAGTAGGCAATATATCTGAATAAAAGTTGCTGCCTGTGTGTTTGTATTCGTTATGTTTAAAAATAGGAATACCAAGAAATTTCTAATTTCATTGTTTATACTGTTCCAGGGATGTAAAATGAGATCCATGTAACATTGTTCATTCACTGGAGGTACCACCTGACTTAAATAGTAATGCCAAGCATTAGCACAGTAGCTTAAAGCATACATGAATATTAAATTGTGTGCAGGAAAGTGTCATATTCTCCTAAATCTTAGTGCTCAAATTTCATATTTGATTTGGACACTTCAGACTGGTTCTTGGAAGTAGCTAAAAGACTTATCTTTTAAATATACGTGAATTCTATGCCCGTTATTCTCTATTTTCAAAGAGTCACATATCACTAATATCATACATATTATTATCAATTGAAGCTCTAATTGAGGTCAGGTTTTATGTGGTTTGCAAGGAAAGACCACTGACCTTCACTTCCTCCAGTCAAAGGTTAGTGATTGCTGTGCTTTGTGCACCACTTGCTTTTTGTTCCAGATACAACCGATAAAGATACAGTTATGACAAGGCCTATTCTTTTCTCAGTTCCAGCCACCAGGCTGCTCAAATGTGCACTTTACACTTTTTAAAACATTTTTGTGCATTGACAGTTGATATATTTTCTAAATGGATGTTTTGTTACATAGCTTGCATACTCTAATGATATTTCCTATGAATTTCTTGTAGATAAGCATTTCTGTTTATTCTCTCCATCTCTCTGAGTGATTCTGGCTCATAAATTTCAACTCCTACTGGCCATAAATTGCTTCACTTCCTTCTGCAAAATTACTACAGGACACTCTCTGAAGAAACTGTAATTTATTTGCATTATTCTATTTCCACCAGCCTTTATATATGGGCTAATACGATGTTATGATTAATTAATGAACTTCTAAAAGGAGGCCATCAGACCATGAAAGGGCATAAAATATTTATGAAGTAAAAAGAATTCAGGATTACTGTTTTCAGCATAAACATTCCCAACTCAAACTTTGGTTTTGGAAACACATCCCTAAGAAGGTACCAAATTTGGAGGTAAAACGTCAAAAACTTTCTTCCCAGATTCTTGGTTATTCCAATCAGGTGTCAAGTGCAAGCTACTTTTTAATTTTCCTCCCTTGATTACATTGACCATCATGGGGATGATGAATTGCGTAGAATAAACCAAGAACAGTACAAAAAGACCTTTTCTTCCATCAGGCTGTTTCTTGTTTTTAATTACAATGATATTTTGTTGAGATCATTGCCTAGAACTTATCAAATATTGCTGGAGATGTAGCCTGGAGCTGACTAAAGCCCATCTTCCACATC
This sequence comes from Neomorphus geoffroyi, assembly GCA_033558235.1. Classification (NCBI taxonomy): domain Eukaryota; kingdom Metazoa; phylum Chordata; class Aves; order Cuculiformes; family Neomorphidae; genus Neomorphus; species Neomorphus geoffroyi. Next base: position 17,214,553 of record JAUMJM010000017.1, read on the forward strand.
AATAAAAAGATTAATGTCACAGACAAAGGCAGTGCAGTGAATGCCTTCAAACAAAACTCCACTATTACTCTTATTGTCCCCAAAGATTTAGTCTAAGAAAACGTTCTAAACCATAATTGAAGAGCATTAGTTTCACACAGTACTTCCCATGTCTGTAAGATGAGATCTTTTTAGCAATTCAGCCTGTCCTGGCGAATGTGAAACTTCATCATACCCTACAGACTGGTTTTAGCACATGCCTTGCCCCACATCCTTGCCTGAAGCAAATCTGGGGACCCAAATCTTTATACCACACAGATTCATAGAAATCTTATAACTGGTTTGGGTGGGACGTCAGGAAATCCTCTGGGCAGTCTCTTAAAATAATGCTATTTTCATTTCTTTTCATTTAGTATCATGTTTGTGTATTTCCCTTTGTACGTCTAAGCTACCTGGCAAGACAGTTCAGGTTATTTTATGGTGTAGTTTTTGTTGATATGTTTTGCAAGTTGCAGTTATGTCTACCTGCAGCCTGGAAACTTTTTAAAAGAAATGGACACGGGTGGATGTGTATAAGTCATACACTTTCCTTTGGGGTAGATCCTGAACTTGCAGGTGTCCTGTTGTATTGGGTTTATGTGACAAGGTTTTGGTTGGGGTGATGGTGAGGCTGCAGAAGTGGCCTCTGTCAGGAAGCAGCAGGAGCCCTGACAATGTTGGACACAGCTGGTTCAACCCAGCTCCAAAAGAAACCCACCACTGGCTGAAGCTGATCCTATCAGTGATGCTGCTAGCACATCTGTGATGAAGTTTTTGGGGAATGGTGAAAAAAGTGTTGTGCAACAGCTGTGAGAAACGTGTAAGAAATCGTTAGAGAAACAACCCCACAGACACCAAAGTCAGATGAAGAGGAGGTGACCCAGGCACCGGAGCAGAGATTCTCCTGCTGCTCATGGCAAGGACTGTGGTCACGTGAATTGTCCTACTGCAGCCCATGAAGGACCATGGCAAAGCGGATATCCACCCTGCAATCCATGGAGGACCCCATATTACAGCAAGTAGGCACATCCTGAAGGAAGCTGTAGCCCATGGACAGCCCATGTTGGAGCAGGCTTCTGGCAGGAGCTCATGCAGGAGCAAGATTTCTGATAGGAACTCCGAGCTGTGGGGGACCCACACTAGAGTAGTCCATTCCTGAAAGATTCTTACCCCATGGAAAGGACCTATACTAGAGCAGGGAAAGAGCATGAGGATAAAGGCGCAGTAGAGACAACTGCTATGGACTCACCACAACCTCTATTCCCCATCCCCCTATGCCTACTCTGTTATTAATTGGAGGTAAATTAAGTTAGTCTTCCCCAAGTAGAGTCTGGTTTGCCTATGACGGTAATTGGTGAGTGATGTCCCTGTCCCTATCTTGACCCACGACCTTTTCATACTACTTTCTCCCCCTATCTGTGAAGGAAAGTGAGAAGTCAGCTGGGTGGAAGCCAAATAAGGTTAAGTCACCACATCTGTATTTTGGGAATCATCTTTTTCTTGGTAGTTTCCATAGGATATATGGAAGTAGTCTTAAAAATAAAGATGATAAAGCTTGAGGCTTTCAGTTATCCTTGAAAAAATACTCAGAAGCTGCTTAACTGATCTTTAACTTATCTTGAATTGATCTTCAGCCATCATCACTGCTCACTTGCCCCAAAACACTTAGTCATTCTCCAAATCTGGACTGATATATTGTTTCCAAAAGCAAGAAAGTGGCACGGTGATGAGGAGGAGTAACAGGCCAGCAATGACACCAGCAGTCAAGACTTCACATACTGAAAAGTTTGTAATGGTCCGTGATAAAATTTGGTAGTATTGCTCCCGAATTAGAGGCAGAAATCAGTTTCCAAACACAACAGAGATTTATTATTATTATTATTATTATTATTATTATTATTATTATTATTATTATTTCAAATTAATGGCCAGAAATCCATCATTATTTCCACTTCCAAACTGCTTTCACATTAATTGAATGGATATCCTCTCATTGCTGTAGTCTTTTTAGCTATGTCCTGGACTAAAAACATGATGAAAAATACTGTGCACTACGATAGAATCATAGCCAGATATTTTGATTCAAAAGCTTGCATTCATGTGTTGATTTCATGATGCTGTTTTAGATAACGCCTTCATCTTCCCCAGTCCAACGCATTGATCCATCTCTAATGAGTTATCCTTGGCTGCTGTGGTGTGTGTGACTGTCCTTACATGCTATTGCAAAAGAAATGGATAATACTGCCTTCTTACTGAGCTACAGAAATGGGGTTTGACTGTTGCCAGAACAACAGCGAGGCTGTATACAAGTAAGGATTGATGTAAGTGCTATAATGCATTTCTGGTGCTTGAGCTCCAAGGACAAGATGCATGGGACAGCCAACACCAGCACGGTTTCCCTCCAAGCTCTTTGGAAACTGATAATGCAGAAAGCTTCTGGGAGCAGGTTTCAAGAGCGGCCTGAAATGGTCTCTTGGGGAAATGAAATCCTTGAAACTCTGTTCATTACGGAGTAATGTGAGGACATGATTACATTAGTGTGTGCGACTCTGGCCAAAAAAATAGTCCGGAGGACTGTTACGTATTAAGAGGAAGGAGTTCGTCATTCTACTCAGTTACTTTAGTGAACACTATAGAACTAATCTCTCCATATTTTATATCAAAATTCATAGTGTTCATCATAAACAGACAAGATTTCGTTTGCAAAGTGCTTTAATTATTATAAACAAGGTACTAATGCTTTCCATGTGGCCATTCGGCAACGAGCAGCTGAAATATGTTTCCCCAGTAAACTCACTTTCTAAAAGGTTCTGAATATTAAATGAACCTGATTTATTCATTGTTTCTATTACAGATGAAAAGCCAAGAAAACCTGACAAGCTGTGTTTTCATTGGGACATAAGCATAACTTTTTGGAAGCTGAGAGGTCAAATGAAAACGTGACAGAAGGTCAACAACCCTTCACAAGCCTGTGGATGCAGAGTGGTTAGAATAAACCCAGGCTTCACAGATTGAAATGACAGACTTTTCCCAGAGCCTAGGTCTGTTAATAACTCCTGCTCACATGAGTTTCTATAATGTTCTGGAGAGCTTTCCTATCATTTCAGTTGTGAAGGAACCATAAGGCATTCATAAGCAACTACACCTGGAGGTCTGAAAGCCAACGTAAGAACCAGTCAAGGCGTATCATAATTCACTTTTTCCTATGTGACTCTGCTGTGTCTTCAAGATTTGTTTAAAAAAGGAACAAACAAACCACTGGTTCAATTAATTGTAGAAGCATGCACTAAATTGCAGAGAAATGTGTGATCTTTAGTTGTCAAATGTTGAAAAAAATGCAAAATGTGAAAATTCTACATTTCTAGCTAATGCTTTTATCCATTTTTGTTTAATTTCTGATCCACGGGCAGAGAGAGAATTAATTATTTCATTGCTGTGAGTCTTTTCCTAGAGAATTCTATCCAATATTTTCTCTTGTGAATCTATGCATTCTCCTGCATTTTTTTGTTAGTCTGTGACAAGAAACATGTTGAGTAAGATTCATGGTAGAACAACACTCAGGAATAAAATTAAAAATACCCCCAAAACATCGGGGCAGGCAATGTCAGATTGGACTAAACTACAGCCCTATGTCAGGCACTGTTCCAGTCGTGCTATAATAGAGAATGAAAGACTCTTAGGAGCAAAATCACCATTTGTACTCCTTCTTTGTGGAAAGTCTGTGTTGCCCACATAAAAAAGTAAAGAACTCCAGAATCACACTTTATTATGAAATGATGGGAAGTATAATGAAAAAGACCATGTCCATATTTCCTCTTCTTTTTACACTCCATCCCACCCAACAGCAGAGGAAGAGTAGCTGGTGCTTGATCAAATACTTTAAGATCCAGAGACGCAGGTTTTCCTCTTCGTGGCTACGACTGAGTGAGATACTACATAGGTTGGACTCGATGATCTCAAAGGTCTTTTCCAACCTTATGATACTGTGATACTCAAATTATTTTTAACAGAAAAAGCATATCTAAGATTACTTTCATTCTGTTTATTCATAGATTGATAAGAGATTCAGCAGCGAAGATTGAAACATACATATATGCAGGACAAAATAGAAGAAGTCATTCCTTCATTAACTATCAGTTATAAAAGAGAAATGCAAAAGAGTATGTAACCAGTAGCAACAGTAAGATTCTACCTCCATTAAAGAAACTTGCTTGCATCTTGCAAAGTAATCTTCAATATTTCACACTCATGGTATCAAAAACATGGGGAAAACATTAATTAAGCTAATAAGAAACCAAATGATCAGGAAAGAAAGAGAGGACACTGTCCTTAAAGCTTCACAAATGACTTGTTAAAAACCTCAGATCTGATGGAAAATATTCAAATGAGACTGTTCATTTTCTCCTTTGTCTTCACTGTAACTTCAACCCGTATTATTTAGTAAATGCCTCTATAGATGAATGCTGACAGTCACAGAATGGTGTTGGAATGGACCTCTGGTCCACACCTGCTCCTTCTAAAGTAGAGTCCCCTAGTGCAGGTTGAACAGGAAAGCATCCAGGTGAATTTTCAGTATCTCCACAGAAAGAGAAGCAATGTACCTTTTTCTATTTCTATTCCAATAAGATCTCCTCAGCCTTTCTTCATGACCTATCATGCTCCTCTGCTGTTCGGTATTAAAAGTAAGTGCTCTTGTTTGTGATGCATAAGCACATTTGTGTAATCATGTCAACCAGAAAATCAGAAATGGTTGTTGAGGGGACAATGAAGGGGGTCCGTTGAAGCAAAATGATTCCATCATATTAATAGCTGCTCAGGAACCACCGGTTGAGATTAAAAGTTAAAATAAGAAAAGACCGGAATCCCATTTTCCAGGTGAAGCTGTGCAGTGAGAGAAGTTAGGTCAGTTTTTAATGTATATACATTCCACTAAAAATATTAATAAAATTAAAATAATGCCATTGTTTATCACTATAAACTGTTGTTTTAGGAGTGCTTGGCATATGCGTGTCCTAGGACTTTGCTTCATTTACTTGAAATACTAAACCATCTCATAACTTTTTGGTAGGATGTTTAAAAAAAAATAATTGAAAGACTGAACAAAAACATTCCATTATTTTTCATAAGGATCTAGCCTTCAGAATTGTGTAGTTTCATATGAAATATAGACTCTAGATTGTCATTTGATTAGAATATTTAATTCTGATTGTAGAAAGTTAATTAGAAAACAAAATAAGCCTCCTCCTTCCTTGTTGGTAGCTTGGACCTAAGTATTCACCGCCCCTCGTGCTGCCTGTCTTGTCTTCTGGGAGCCACACGGATGTATCTGAGATCGATTTAAAGTACAGTAAGGAGGATTCTTCATTTCTTTCACTTACTGCTCAATAAAAACTTTTGACCTCTAGGAAAATAATTGCTAGCTTTTGTCTATGCAAGTTAGAACGGAACATACTGAAAAGTCCCTTGGGAAAAACACAGCTCTATAAAGATTTCTGTATCAGTTGTAAGTTTATAATGTGGGCACTGTTCGCCTTACTGTCAGGATTACAGATTTATTTTAAAATATTTATTTTTACCACAGCTTTGTGGTTTTGTAAAGCATGAAATACGTTTTGAAATAATATGAAATAATAATAATTTGAAATAAAATGAAATATGAAATATTAATAATATGAAATAATATGAATTATGAAATACCCATCCAGTGCAAACCCCTAAGTTTTAGTTTTATCTGCAAGTTTATCCTCATTCATTTTCTGCAAGGCAGCTGTTTAGTTGACAATAGTATGAACTCTTCTCCACATACATCGCTAAGTCTCTGCAGCAAGCTTAGTAAACGTCACGTTCGAAACGACTCTTCTATAATAGTGAGGTGGGAAGGTGGTTTTTAGCAAGTGGCACTAGATTCACCCACCAAGGAACATCCATCTCGAAGTTCTTACTTTCATGTGTGGCTCAGCTATGCTTTGGTTTCCTCTGGGAAGCTGTAATCTTTAAACAGAGCCCTACTTTACTTTTAACCACGTATATTATATGGAACGGTGCCCTATAGTTACTTTGAAATTAATATTCTTCCATGAAGTTAGAAGGAATGTGAAAAAATCTCTCCCCTTTCCCTTTTTTTTCACTCTCCTCGTTCCCAGTTTTCATCCCTCCCGACTTCCACCCAAAGGAACTGTAGGGGCCCATAATGAGCTACAGTACATTTGCATGTTTATCTAACTTTTATTTATTGTATTTTCCTTTTTATTCAGGAATACAAACACTGGCTGCATATTTTTGGATTGCAGTGCATATACCTTTCCAGCTAATGCACAGTTAGTGTGCAATGTCTCTGGTACAGTTGTTGGAGACTGATGAGGACGCATCATGAAATATTTAAGGCTGAAGACTCAAAGACTTTGTAGCTGACGTGGCCTTCTAACAAAGTTGTGGGTATCACCATGAAATATGGACTTAAGTTGTCAGAAGCAGCCAACTCCTGTTGGAGAACAGGTGGTATGCTTAATTTTATATTAATGAAGTAAGGAGAAAAACATTAATCTTTACAAAACAGCTTTTTAAACTCGCGTATTATTTAGCTAAAATCCTTTTGTGTGTTTATGCTATGAACGGACTTTGCCTCATACGCTGTCTTTGCAAATGGTTGTAAAGATATTTCTGCTCTTTCTGAAGGCATCAACTAAAAAAATTGGTGGAGCCAAGATTTCTTACAGAGGATGAAGGAAGCAGCACCCAGTTTCTTGCACTGCAAAATTTCTAGAGTTAGGTTGGATGTGTGAGAAAGAGCAGCGTCAAAGCTTTCAGATCATAAATGGCCGAGTCTACCACGCTGGGAGTGTCCAGACAGATCCCCTTCCTTGTTGAAGCTTCTTGAGTAAGCTAGGTGTATTTCTGTGTGTGATTAAAGGACACTGATTAAGGACATCCAACTAGTTTGGGATCAATGTTCCAAACCAGAAGACATATCTGTTCTAGGTAGAATCGTATTCTATCACTTATATTGATTGAGTTGGTAATTAGGTTGGACTCGATGATCTCAAAGGTCTTTTCCAACCTTATGATACTGTGATACTGTGATATCTTGAGGATCAGTGGCAGAGTAAGGAGTTAATTAATGTGAATATCATGGTGAAATATGGCTGTGGGTGATTTTGCTGAATCTTATTTCTTCTAAGTAGAACTATATTACATGCAATATAGTACCATCGTGAAGGTCTGAAAGATGTGGGAAGCATTTCATGATTCCAAACACAAGAAAGGCTCAGCTGTTCAGTGTAGGCAGGAGTGTGGTGGACGCCGAGGCTGTTAAGCTGAGCAACCATTATAAAGGAAAAAGTCCATAATGGAAGTTGTCAAAAATCCAAGGAAATGGTTTTCTTGCACACGTCAGGATACAGAAAAGCGTATGAAGGTGCATTTGCAGAACATTCTACTTAAACACTGCAGGAACTCCTGCTTCTTATAAAATATTTAAGAAACTAGTTATTATTGGGAATATAGGGAAGAAAAGAGCCTTTTCTGATCCTAAAGTGTCATTCTTTGGAAGACTGGACAAGGAAGAAGTAGCAGAGAGAGAAAAGAGGATCATGTAATTATACCTGCTGACCTTCAAACAGCTACAGTCTGAGAAATAACACATGCAAGGAGGGAAAAGGGGATAAATCCAGAATTAAGACAAACTTCAATATATGGGAGGAAAAAAGTGTGTCAAGAAATTCAAACACTGCATAAAACATCACTGCTCAGACAGTACACAACACTAGCATATATGCTAATGGAATAATGGAGATATTTTCCTCTTTCGTAACCTCTTTATTTTGCTCAAACTCTACCAGTCCTTGTGGTTGCACAGTACCGCCAACGAGCTCCTCTGTTTCCATTTGTCTATGAATATTCACAAGTTTTCGCACAGCCGAGATGAAGAGAGTAGTTGTTGCAGTGTGAGTTAGCATAGGAAATTTAAAATATATTTATGAGACAGTAATTAGTAATCACTAGCTCCTTCTTTGTACACTGTTCTTTTTAAAACTCTGTGAGATAGTTTGATCTACTTCAGAAATAGAATAAACTGTTCTTCAAGATATGTGCAATGCAAGGGACTACATGGGGAGTAATTGTAGAGCAGCTAAAAAATCAAAGCAAAACAAAAAGTAAAACAAAAAAAAATCATTGCATAAAGAATATAAATCTAACAAAAATACCACAGTAAGGTCTTACATACCTGTGACAAAAAAAAAGAGACCTGGAAGGCAAATAGTGAACCAATATGATTTAACAGCAGTTCATATGAGGTTACTTCAGCTAAATGTATCTCTAGTGAACATAATTGGCAGCAGAATAAATTACTGCTGGCTATTATAAATTAAGATGGCTGAAATGATTATAAATAGCCAAAGGCATAAAACAAACTTTTTTTTTTTTGGAAAAAATGTCAGTGAATTGGTTGGAATACCATGAGTTTAAAGTTGTATTCAATGAAATTAAGTAGTGCTGGGAAGCAAAACTCCCTGTTTCCATTCACGTTTAAAGGAGTGGCTGAAAGCAAAGGTATCCAGAACATTGCCTTTTCTGAAGATGAAGACAAGGCCAGTGAGGCTACGATTCAAAATTTGATATTTAAAGATATTCGATATTTAAAGATATTTGATATTTAAAGAGAGTGCGTGATTTCTCACTGCTAAACTACTTTATGTGAAGGAGAATACAAAGCCTAATTCTTTGTGGCCCTTGAGATTGAGTGGAGGTCGCTATGGTGGAAAGGATCTCCTACAGAGCTTTGCACCTCTCTCTAACTACAGCTGGGTTTTGCCACCGCTGGAAACGAGACATCAACCTTGATGAACTTTAACGTGACTCAAGGGTGATAAAGCTCTCGTGAGTCGGGCAGACAGCTAATAATCACAAATTAAAAAAAAAAAAATACAAACCAACCAAAATGAAACACAAAGGAATTTAAATTCCAATCAATTCCCTACTTTCAATGTTATATTCAGAGTCATATTAAAGCATGAAATCAATGACCTCTAAGTCATAATACCATATCTCCTTTGAAAAAAATACCTACTGTTCTGGAAAAAATGGAAAGTACAAAATACTTTAGGATCTGGTTTGTTTTGTTCTGATTTAGTAAGAATAATTAATGGAACACAGCTTTATAATGAAGGAAATCAAAAGAAAGCTCGCTATATGAAAGGAACTTAGTAAACACAGTGGCAGATGGATTTGCCTCAGAGACAATATTGTTACTTTACATAGCATTTTCTGTGTAGAGTCTCCTCAAGTCACCTTTGCAAGCAAGAGTAACAAATACATTTTCTTGCCCTTTTTGGATTACATCAATATGATGCAGCTGCTGCCTCAGCCAGAGAAAGAATCATTCTCCCCAAGTAAGAAATAATTAAGTAAGGGTGAATGCCAAAAGTAGGATAGCTTTTCAATTCAAAGCTCTAAACATTATAGACAGCCCTGGATGTGGGATTATTTTTAGTATTTGAAGTAATATTAAGAGCCTTTTTTGTATTCTGTATTCGAACCTGTGTAAAACAGGCTTTAATGATGCGTGTGCTCTGAATATTTTTAATTAACATTTTAATAAAACTGCAGTAAAAAGGCTTTGATTGAAACAATACAAGATTAAAGGAAATATTTTTCTTAAGCTAAATTTTATATTGCAAAATTTTGTGGCTCTCATACTAAGGCATTTAGTAAGTAAAAATGAACTTAATTTTTCTTTATATGAAAATAAGTAAGAGTCACTACAAACCTGAAGAAAACAGTATTTTGTTGCTTTAATGGTCTATATTTTTCTCAAGTAACACTGTTTTCCAAAAAAGGAAAAATACCTAGAAAACTCAGGTAATGTTTTGTAGTTTTAGTCTTTTTTTATTTTTGTAATGTTAGTTTTAAACTCACAGGATCTCTTCAAGGTTAAACACAACGACCAGTGATAAATAAAAACTCAGAAGAAAAAACCCAACAAAATCCCCTATCACTTAAAGTGACGGAATTCTCTCATTCTTGAAGAAAGCTCGTGCTATTATAAAAACTGAGATGTTGTTTTGATTCCTAGAATGCAAATCTGCACAAACACTCTCTTTTGAAAAACTGCAGATGCTTGAAAATCTCCAACCAAACCATCAGAGATAAGGTCAGTGATTAAATGTGGCCATAGGGTTTTGTAATTAGCCAATTTTCACATCGAAAAATATAGTGGAAAAATGTTATAACAAATTATGCATGAAGAATGGCTCATTTTTTTTACTTACGCTGGCATTGATGTTACACATGCATGGGAGAGAACTCGTCTCAGTAATATTGTGGGTCTCACATTTCAGCTGGAAATAGATTAAAGTAATTAATTTTTGTGAAAATACCAAATACTTTCAATAAATTAGCCAGTCACATATATGCCTGATATTGTTAAAACTATGTATAGAAAAGCATTCATTTTTCCTTTTCCAAATTTTAGTCAAGAGCACATTTTTTTTCTAATGTATTCATTGTCTGAAACTGTCATTTATTCCCTAAATACAGTGAAGCTATCAATGGCTTTCTTGTTCTTCATAGTGAAGATTCAGTATCTTCTTTATGTTCAAAATTACTCATTCCAGTTTTCAGAAATCTGCTGCCCAATCATTAAAAAACAGCGCATTGAAATCCGTAGTAAGTCCAAATGATTGTCCAATAAGGAAGGTATTTGTATGAAAATGAAAGGATGTTGAAATAACTAACGACAATCAAAATGGGTTTATGTAACTTTTATATAACTCTGTCAAAGACACTTGCTATAAGGAATTTGGATGACAAAAAAAGCTCAGTAAGTGTAATACATGTTGGCAAGACATTCTGCTTAATATTTAGTTTCACAGTGGTTAAAAGAAAGAATTTCATAAAATCAAAGTAGATCATTAAAACTGAATGAATGCAAGTCAAACGCAAGAATGAAAGCAATTTGCCAGTACATCATCATAGCTAAGACTCAGTCTTGCCAAAGATCTGAGTTTTGCTTCATAACATCTCAAAATTTCTAGCAAATTTGTAGGGGAAATTCAAAGTAACCTGTGGCACAGTTTGCCAATGGAGTAAACTTTCTAGACTGGCAAATAACAATGGTGACAGCCTAGTTCTACAGAGGGGTCTGGATCGCTTGATAAAGTGATTTACGTTGAAAAAAATATTAATTAAATACGTGCGTCAAACTCCGTATGTCTAAGAATATAAACTATCAACAGGGGAGTATGACAACACTACTGAGAACTTATTTGTACCTACAGGAAATGATGTGTCACTATATTGTTATAATTAGGAAAGAGAGAGTTATCAATGAAATACAAGCTGCGAAGTATTAAGAGGAAGCAGACATCTGCATACATTAGTAAAAAATTCTGGGTCCCATTCTAATGTCCACACTGAAAAAAAAGTGGGAACCTCTCAGGGAAGAGCTTAATTAATTAGATATATCTGGAAAGCTTTTTTATAGGAAGGACAATAGTAAAAGCAATGCGTAGAATACACTCAAAAAGGGATTAAGAGGTGATTTACCCATGATGTACAAGTAACAACATGGGTCGCGACTCATTATAGCTCTGTTTGCGTGAAAAGTGACATCAAAACTTGATGGTGCATGGTTCAACCTTTCAGAGTTGTTTACCAGACAGAAAAAGGAGAGATGTACCGGATTCTCCTGTCTAGAAGTCTGTGCATCAAGACCAGATAACTGTCCAGTGCATGTGCTAAGATTTAAAAGATATTGTATGTTCAACGTACAAATTTCTGAGTTGTGTTTCCATGGCCCGTGTTATTTAGAAAGTCATACTATTGAAGATCACAACGTTCCTTCTAATTCCAAAATCTATTAACTTTATTTGGCTTTATTTTAATTTACTTCATTGTTGTGCTTTCTACGAGGAGAGGAAATGGTGAGGAGAAGCACAATGAGCATCTAACGTTGGAATAGAAAAGCAAAAAGCAATTGATTCAGAAAACCTCGTAATGGTTAACAGAATTTTGAATGGAAAATATGCCTTGAGAATTTTACTCTGAAAGAAAGTACAAGCTTGGAACTGCCTGTATCTTCTTATTAAAGGCTCTTTACTGATGAGATTGGCAATCAAATGAACAATTATTGGTGCTAATTAAAATATGAAATGGCAATATATTTTCTACTGTTTCAAGATGTGTTAAAATGAGCTTATGAATGAACTAGCCTTCCAAATTATATCTGAACAAACTGTGCTTTCAGCAAAAAGCGATGGGAAAGAACTGCCCTACATACACTTCCTGCATGTCCTTTGCCTATGAAGAATTCCAGCTCTGAGGAAATGTTTGAAAGGAAGCTCCTAAATTAGTTGTAAAAGTAGCAAGATATAAAAGTGCAAACTTGGCAGCAAATTGGAAGAATCCTGGGGTGGGATTTGTCTGAGCATGTTATAGATGTATATTTTAAGATTAAATTAATTGCATCACAGACTAGCTCATTTCTTTCAATTGATTCCGTAGAGATCCTAGCGGGATGAAATCAACTTGCAGGTTCAAATATCCAAATGTATGTGTCTACGCGTGCGTTATGTGACCAAACTCCCATTACAGCTCATGGATATCTGATTAGTAGTCAGTGGAGCCTACAGCAATGCAGTTGACCCCAACTAGGTGTCCATTCAAGGGTTGGTTGAATCACTTTCCAGAGTCTGTCCCCTGTATTAACAGCAGCTGTTGTGGGAGAATAGACACAGAGCTGAGGGAGCTGGGGTTGTTTAGCCTGAAGAAGAGGAGGCTCAGGGGAGACCTTCTTGCTCTCTACAACTGCCTAAAGGGAGGTTGTAGTCAGGCAGGGGTTGGTCTCTTCTCTCAGGTGACCGGTGACAGAACAAGAGGACACGGTCTCAAGCTTCGCCAGGGGAGGTTTAGGCTGGACATTAGGAAGAAGTTCTTCACTGAGAGGGTGATTGGCCATTGGAATGCGCTGCCCGGGGAGGTGGTGGAGTCACCGTCCCTGGAGGTGTTTAAGGAGAGATTGGATGAGGCACTTAGTGCCATGGTGTAGTTGACGAGTAGGAGTAGGTGTAGGTGTTGGGTCATAGGTTGGACTCGATGATCTCAGAGGTCTTTTCCAACCTTATGATACTGTGTGATACTGTGATAGCTCATATTTAGACACCAAAATATTAATATTATTAAACACATAATATCATAGAGTTATAAACTTTTAAAAAATATATAATTAATGGTCTGTAGACCCATATCACTGCAGAAATAGTATATAAAACTACCAGTGTTTTGGAAGGCTGACAGGAAACCATGGAAGTGCACCGTATCGATTACCTATTGTAGCCTCAGTTTAAAAGACTTGACTGTCTTGCCTCGCATCCTCCTCAACCCGTTTGTTCAGTGCAACAGAGTAGAACAACCCGCTGATACCTAAAAGCCCTGCATTCAGCCTGAGGGTTCCCTGTTGTGTGAGTACAATGGTAAATAAAACCAAGAAACCCCACCTGTTCCTTTTCACAGGGTGAGGCTCATAGAATGTAAAATGGCATAAACCCAAAAGCCTTCATGCAGCATCTGAACCTGCCACACATCATAGGAAGCTCAGGAAATGCTATGGGAATGTAAGCAAGCCGGAATTCCATAAACTGTGTAACCTGTAGTGTTATCAGCCAATACCTCACTCCCCACCTTGAAGGCATTATCAAGGTTCAGAGTGTATATACCCTCCTTTTTGTTCCCGGGGCTGTAGCGTGGAAATGCATTTTGTCTAATTTGCTCCAGAATCTCAGTACACAAATAACTGTACTTTAAACATATGCCAAGCTGAATTCTCAGCTGCCCATTTCTAGGGAATTTCCCTCCTTTTAAGCAACCTACTCACTCCTTTTTCAAAAAAAGGGATTCATAAACCAATATGTACTTTGCCTCAGAGCAAACATAACTGTCTTCAGTTTGTCTGGCCACTATAAAACACTCCTGCCTCTTCCTGACAGTTTGACATATGGGAAAACTATGCAGACTGACATAAAGGTAGGCTCAAAATCAGGAGAAGCAGACAAAGAGAGGTCTAACAAATTAGGATTAAAAGGACTGGGTTTCATTTATCTATTTTTTAAGTACAGAATTAAAAAAAATCACACATAGATACTCAAAAGGAGGTAAAAAAGAGAAGAGAAATATATGGAAGATGATTATAAGATGTGCAAAGAATAAGTAAGTTGAAACCAATGCAGAAAAAATAGGTACAACTGAAGGGATTCAAGAAAGGGAGAAATAAAGCAGGAGGAGAGCAACGCAATACTGGCAGCTGTGCTTCTCTGGGTCAGCCCAGTTTCCAGTCATTGATTTTTCACTCAGCAGCTGAGCAAGTCTGGGTATCTCTGGAAATTAGGTTTGCTACAAAACTGATCACTGAGCCTCATATTAATGTTTACATTCTTCCTTGAGTTGATTTTTGTATGAGATGAAAGAATAAAAATGGGAATGAGAATAAGATAAGATAAGATAAGATAAGATAAGATAAGATAAGATAAGATAAGATAAGATAAGATAAGATAAGATATCTTTCTTTGATTCTTGACTTCAGTATTTCACCTAAGACTTCCACTTGGCTCTTTAGTTGAGTGTAAAATACCACAACTTTAAAAACATGATTTTAAACCCAAATACAGCTTTTCCTTCTACTGACCAATCTGTAGCTGTAACTGGGAAACATGAAGCAGCTGTTGAATCTTTGGTATAATTGTGGTTTCTGAGAAGCTGGATAATCACTGGAACAATTTTCTCACTATTAACCTAATCTATGTGTATTCAACAGTCTGGCCCTCTCTGCGGTAAATGCAGCAGCCATACAGATGGAGAAGGAGAGAAGGAAGACTGTCTAGCCATACAGTTATTAAGTGAAGGCATAGTTAGGCAAGGATTAGGATGAATAATTTGTGTTCAAAATTATCAGATTCAGACTAAGCTTTCATTATGCTTTATTGCCTTCTGAAATATTAGATGGTATTCACTTTCGTATGTTGTAGAAATGCACAAGTGAATGAAACAGAAACCATTGCAGTCACAAATGGAAATGACAAAAGTATGTTTCCCATTGGTTCATGATGGATTTTCTACTCAGTGAAGGTATTTCTAGTTGAAATCCTTGTCCCGGTGAAGTGAAGACAAGCAATTTGTAACTAAGTTAAAGGTACCAAATATTCATAGTGGTACTTAATTCTCAGTGGTTTTGGCCCCATTCCTCCAACAACTGTACTTGGGCAGAAAGATACTGTATCATATATTCAGGGCTGGAAAGCTCTATGAATGTGATGATAGCCATACTGTTATGAATAGCACTCACTGATGAAATAATGTATGGGGTTTTTAGTCAATGCATACTTCTTTGAAGTTCTGAGTGCGTAAGCGATGTTTTTGTAATCCTTTTTAAGTATCTGAAAGAACAGGTATAATAGTCTTAATAATTCTGAAAGGCAAAGTTCATGGGTGACTCAAATGAACATTTCGTTTCCCTCGTTTCCCCCAAACCCTTCTCCTTGCATAGTGTAGTTGCCAGTACACTGAGATTGTCCTTTAACAGAGAGAACAAATGCCAGGTTAAGTGCAATCAAAATAAATATTTTCCTTTAAACTACCTTTATTAGGATAATCTCTGTTCTTTAAATTTATTTGTTTGAAGGTGAATTCATCTGCCATTCTTCCCATATTACTGATCTTTTATGTCTTGGACCTCTCCACGGAGGCAAGAAACAAAATTGATTAAAACCGTTAATATCTAGATGAGAGACTGCTTAAATTCCTCAAAAATTAATCCTTTTTTTGCTTTTTCTGATCTGCTGTCAAGTATCTGTAGGGTATCCTGTGCCATCCGTACCTGTCATCGATGGAAAAGGATGAGGCAAGTGAGCAGTGGGGATGAACGTGCCTAGGCCAGATTCTGTGCAGCTGTTCTCAGCCTGGGCTTGTGAAAACTCTTCCGGATGCTCTCATTGTTCAATGTTACCGCTGCCCAGAAAACACAGCTACTGCTCTGAAAATCTTCTACTCGGTTCTGTGACTGAATTATACTGAGCTCATACAGTGAGAGACAGCAGAAGACATCCCCACTTAAGAACCCTTACAGGTACTTGTTTAGTATGTGGGACTGTGAAATTTGAGTCCTGATTGCAAGTTAGAATTAGAGACTTTGACTCAGGCAACACTTATCACTGCCTTTGTCTTTCTCATCTTCAGATCTTCCTTGAGAAACTGGAACGGTACAGATGAATTGGTATTTTATGACAGACCTATGCTGGAAATTGTTTTGATTTGCTGTATTTGTTGCTGTAGTGTAATTCTGAAAAAAAGGTTAGAGGAAGTAAAAACATCCAGTCTTGAAGACTACGAACAGCAGACAAAACAAACTCAGCTAGGGCTTTAGAGTCTGTCGTAGCTCAAAGATTTTAAAACATGAAAAACTAAAAAGAATCTCATCAAACCAACCAAGTTTATCCATTGGTTTGTCAATGGCATTCCTGAGTCCTCAAAAGTGATGGGAGTGGGAAATATGTTTATGGGTGACTGTATAAATGCATTAGCATTCACTCTATCCATCAGTTCTAAGGCACTTTTATATAGAGATGAAGTGGAAATAAGACACAAATATACAGTAATACTCACAGGCAGTCAGGTTAAATGAACCCATACTAACAGTAAGTCACGAGGACAGACTCCTTAAATTACTACTCCTTTCCTAAGGCTTGACAGATGTAAGGAAGAGTAGAGTTACGTATAACTGAAAATGGTTTCTTCTTCAGTGCCATAAGTGCAGATGCCATAAGATCATTATTACAATAGAGGGCAGTCAGACGACATTTGGCATGGTGCGAGGTAAGACAACTGGACATCACAGATGACACTCTAACACTTACACAGTTATTTAAAACCAAGTTTAGTTTGTAAAATACAAACAAAAGTACAATCTCAGATGCCTTTTCTGCACCTAAAATTTGATTTTATTTGTAGAATATATTTTTCGATAAGGTAGATTTATAGAGAAATCACACTGCTCTATTTTAATCCTCAGAGAAAGACAGCAGCTGAGAGCACTTCAATCATTCCTGAACATGTTTTTCAAATGGGGCAGCGTGCTGCCTCTGGTGTGCCCTCCTGTACCACCGTACCCACCTCCTCCATGATCATTTTGGGATGATTCATTCTTCATCCTTGCATCGATGAATCACTGTGCCCACAATCCGCATGTGCATGTCAGAATTAAAGTTTAGAAATTGGGGGAACAAGTTGACAATGTTCAGAAGACATGGTGTTACATAAATGTACTCTTCTACTATTTTCATCTGTTTCATCTTTGAAAGGCAACAATGAACGAAACATGTTACTGAGTTTGGTGTACGAGAAGCAAGGTTTTACTAGGACCTTGTTCATATCCTACCTATGAAATGTCCTATATATATTTTCCCAAGGCTACTTGAATTTTTGCTGTTTATGATTCATATGTGATTTTTTGCGTGTGTGTGAACTTATTGTACTGATTTCCAGCAACTAGTCAAGTTCTGTTGTACTGAGTAATGAAAATCCTAGCACAAAGCATGTGAGATGGAGGAGACAGACTGCCACCATTAGTACAAATGACAACTGTCGTGCATCAGACTGCCAGGAACTAAGTCAAACCAAATTAATTTAAATGGATATCACGCTAATGGAATAAATAGAACTCTAAATTATGTTTTCAAAGCTTCCACCCTCAACATCTAGTGAACATGTTCAGCAGAGTAAAGAACAAAGTTAAGTGGTGAGCTTTTTCCAAGTGGCTTTGCCAAAAAATAAGTTATCACAGCACAGAAAGCTTTTATCTGTTCATTTTATAGTGGCTCTTTGAGCTTGTTTTGATCTCTCAAAGACTGTAAAACAAGATTACCTAATCAGGGCATCTTAGCTGTTAATAAAAGGAGGTTAAGTTATCCTGCATTTGATATGGGGTGTCACAAGCAGTTGGTACTCACCGACTGTTACTGCATGTTGTTGAACGGTAAAATCGAGTGTGTATTCAGAATTCTAATCCACTAACTGCCGTCTGCAGAAATCTGTCTCCAGGCATCAACAGCAAGAAAACTTTTGTCTTCATTACTGAGAAGTCTTTAACTACTGAGCAGAATGGAAAAGCATTCTAGCTGACAAAAGTTTCAATTATGTTAGATTTAGACTACAAGTCACCCTCATATGTGATGAGAATGAAGGACAAAACTCATTCCTTCGTCAATGGTTTCAGTCAGACATAGAAAACAGCTTATAATTATGAAACTACATATTCGGAACTACAGTGTTGGAAGGTGGAAACTAAGTTACCTGAATTTTTAACAGCATTATTGAATCAGAAACTGGGGCCGTGGAAACAAGCTTTGCAGGTACCTACATATATTTAGGATGAGGGCAGACTCTCAGCTGGTTTCAAAATATTCAAAATTAAAACCTGGTACTAGATGACACTTTTAGCTATGTAATAATAAATGCATACAGAGACAATGCAGGGCAGCAAGAATGTATTTAATATAAGCAAAAAAAAATTGCCTCACCTAAAAGGTCGTAGGTACATTTTTCATTATGTTAAGCACATAGTAATATGTGATATAGCTCAGGGAGTTGGGGAAAGTACTTGGGTAATGTCTGTGTTATGTTAGAAATATTTAAAATCATAGGTGGCTGAATGTTTTAGAAGGTCATTAAAGCTGTAATTCCTACGCAGAATGTCAGAAACTGTAATGACTCTAACAGGAACCAGTGTGTGAAAGCCACTGATGAAGGCATGAAGCAATCATCTCAGTAACTGCATTTGACCCATTCTACCATATCATAAGGAACTTTGGTTTACTGCAGGATCACAGGGTAATTTAGACTGAGAGTTACCTCAGGATATCTGTGGTCCAACCTCCTGCTTGCTGCAGGGGGACCTCTGAGGTCAGATCAGGCAACTCAGGGCTCATCTAGTCAGGGTTTGAAAATGTCCAAGGAAAGTAACTTCACAGCCCGCTCGGGCAACCTGTGCCACTGCCTGACTGTGCTCACAGGTGAGCAGCTTCTCTTTATATCCTCTGTAGTTTCCATTTGGCAGTTGTCTCACCCTTCTGCCTGTGCCATTGTGATAAGCCCAGCTCTGTGCCCTGCATGATCTCCTCTGTAGGCACTGGGGCTGTTGTTAGGTGCCCCCAAAGCTCTCTGCTTCAAGCTGCTCTCCAAGCAGTTGATCCCCAGGCTGCATCATTTTGAGGGGTTCATCTGCCCTAAATCCAGGGGTTTGCATTTGCTGTTATTGAGCTTCATAAGGTTCCCATTGCACAGTTCCTCCAGTCACCTTGGATTCCTCTGGATGGCAACCCTGCTCTCGAGCCTAGGAGCTGCCCCCACTCCTCAGCTTGGAGTCATCAGAAATGTGATGAACAAGCAGCCTGTAAGCTCTTCTAAGTCACTGATGAAGGTGCTAATCAGACAGGTCCCAGAAAAGACCCTTGTGGTGCTCCCCTGGTTACTGGCCTCCAACTAAAGTGTTAACCACTGCCCTCTGGCCATTCAGCTAGGTTTTTATTCATCTACTTGTCTATTCTTTCAGACCATAACATCTTAATGCCAGTAAATCAACCACCCTGTTCAGCCTAGGGCCCCACTTGTTTGGCCTTTACCTGCTAATGCAGCAGTAGCTCTCGTGTTTGCTCTCACTGTCCCCTGTGGACACCGCCTTCAGGTGAGCTTTGGCTTTCCCAACAGTACCCGTACACGTCTGAGCAACGTTTCTAAATTCCCGCTTTGTAGCCTATCTCTGCTTCCCCCTTCCATATGCTGCTCCACCACAAACTCCCTGCTTAGACTCACCAGTTCCCTGATATATCTGCTTGTTTCCCGAAGTGTTAGGGTGGCTCATTCTTTATCTCAGAGTATGCTCAGAGACCTACCAGCTTTACCGAGCAACTTCTCTGATCTGCTTCCCATGAGATCCCACCTACTAGTTCCCTGATCCAGATAAAGTCTGCTTGCCTGAAGCCTAGGGTCAGTGTTCTCCAGCCCTACTCATTCCTTTCAAGAACTTCCGCTCTATGATTTCATGGTCGCTCCGTGCCAGCATCTTAGTGACTTCGATGAGTTCCACGTGTGATAAGTGCCCACTCATTTTCTCTGCTCTCCTGATCTCAGTCAATAGCTGGGTAAGGAATCGGACATTTTAATCTGGATATGATGAAAATAAGACGTTAAGAAGCGTAAACCAATGAAGTGTTCTGACTGCAAGATCATAAACTGGTTCATAGGCAACACTAGAATTGTATATTGTAGCATCTGATCTGAATAATATACTTAGATGCTTACCAGGAACAGTAAATTTTGAATGAATATTTATAAATCACTTGATATGATGAAAGTTTCAAAAATTAACAGTATATTTGAGTAGCTGTAATTTAAATAAATGCTGACTTTCTATTGCACATACCAACTTCATCACTCTTTGCAGAGTTTACTATCTTGAATTTTCTGAGTTGCTGTTTTGCTTTCCACTTTGCAAACTGAAACCTCTAAACAAAATTTGCAGAGGATCTTGTAAGGATCTTGCAAATTTGAACCTGGAACACTTCAACACTGGTCAGTTAAAGCAGTTAGCACACAATACAAACTGTGGTGTGACCTCTGACTTCATACAGCAATGAACCCGAGATCGTATTTATACAAGAGGTGGTTCTGCCAGGTAAAGGGTCACCCTAGGGCAAACGAAGCTATAAACTTTCAATTTCCTGTTAAAGTCTTGTTTATGCTGAACAGGGCACAATATTTGTTTCAATGTGGAAACTGTGTTTTCTTAAATTTACCATTGTGAAAGGACAGCTATAAAACTGGTTTCTTCAATATCAAATATTATCCTTTTATATTTTTTACAAATAACTGGTGGAGGTTACACTCCTTTTGTGTTCTGAGGAACAGAGTCCCTCCTAATCATGATCTCAAAGGAGTCTTACTTAGTGAATACAATTTACCTTCTGTGTATTTAATCCCAGCTTTCTTGGAAACACATTCTGCCAAGATTTCTGTCTAATAAATGTTTCAATACTGCTTCTATTTTCAGAGACAGACATAGCAGGTTTAGGATTTTATTGAATATTTTCACTGAAGGGCAGACAAACATTTTGGACTCTTGTGTGAATGTGTGAAGAACTTACTAACCTTCAAAATCAGCATGAATATTTCCATCTGCTCTCTTCTTGTGCCAGAGTCTATGATGATTATAAACCACACAGTGAACTGACTGCGGATTTCAAACAGTATGAAAGAGCAACACAGTGAAAGTCGTTTGACTAACAGAACAATTTTTGGGGAGGGTAATATTTCAAATGAAAATTCATATAAGCGTTATCTTTGAAGATGTAGTAGAATAACATCGGGGAAGTCCACTACTGGTTACAAAAACAAGGGGGTGAATTTAGCTTTTGTTTTGCAGATGCAAGCTTTTCTTGCTGCGTGGGGATTTTTGTGTTTATCCCCACTGTACACTTGATACGTATGAAAAATCAGATAGATCTTTGTGGAGGCGAATCATACCTCGTGCAAACTTACTTTCAAGAAAATATTTAATTAGCTGCTCTTACTGTGATGTAATCATTCAGCGTCTTTGCTCAGTGCAAGTGAAATATCCTATGTAGCGGACAACGTGAAGGTCTGATAAGGTGACACAAGCCTTGGCTATTGAGTCACTCTAAGCTTGTCTTTTTAACGCTCCATGACGTGGTTCAGAGGAATTAGACACTGATAAGCATGTCCATACAGCTTCAATCCCGACAGAGAGAAGGTAAAGCAGTGGAAGACTCATGGGAAAAGGATCAGAGGAGCCAAGAACGACTTGGAAAAAAACACTGGAAACAAATCTGTACTGTGCAGGCGGCTTAGGCAAAAGAGCGTGATGAGCAATTGTTTCCAAATTTCCTGTGAAATGAAATATCAGAGACAGGTTGAGCTTGTTCAGAAATGCGGTCTACAAGTAGGAAGTTTAGCCACTGTGGAGCTTTAAAAGTGGTTCCCCAAGTACAATTTATGCTATCATGAAGCAAACATTTTTATCCAGAATCAGCTGATCCTTTTTTCAATTCAAACAATGAATCTAATTCTTGTTTGACTAAAATTCAGTTATAATTCAATATCTTTATTTTTCTGTGTGTACAAAGTTCATTCTGCCCTCACGTGTGCAACGTGTCCGTTGCCCTTACCAAAATAACATTCCCATTTCCAAATGCAAACAACCTTCCTGAGTCCATACAAATTTATTGTGAAGGTCTTGCTTTACAAGAAAGCTCTTGTGGAACTCTAGCAAGCGGGAATGCATGCAAATCAACAAAGACCCAGACTGAAGAGTGACCGTTCAAGAAAAATGCACCTAGGAAACATAGGATATTAAAAGTTGTTCCTTCTTCAGTAAGAATTTGACCAGAGATCTGATCCCATTTGCTGTTTAGGGACTAGTCTTGCCTGGATCTGGACATGACATCTTTCATGTAGTATATAAAAAGTTCAGAACTAGACACATTATAATTATCAACAAGGACTTCTCTTTAATAGAATTAGCACGTCCTGGACAAAATCTGTTATGGCCAATTGGATTTAACTTATCTGAATTTACATTTTACATTCATTTGGGAATTAATCTTGAACATTTTCTTTCTTTCTTTTTTTTTATTTGACAAAGCCATTTAGAATTTGTCAAGATAAAAGACATACACACATTGCTACAACCACTTCCTATGCAGATATCCTTCATCCTGTAGGCTATTCTTATACTGAGTTTTCCAGGGCTGTTTAAACACATTTTAAGTATAAACTAACTAAAGCACAGTGGGTTTAGGCTAATATATGTAGAAATCTATATTTTTTTGTAGTTTATGTACATATGTTTTAAGTAGCTATGTTTAAGTACTTATGCTTTAAGTACATAGCCATAGCAATATTAAATGTCTCATTTTCCAGCTTTCCTTGCTCACTTGTGACATTCACTTTGAACTGTGTGCTCCTTTTAAATAATTTTTGATGGACTTCTAGAAGAATCTGCAGGAACACTTTTAAAAATTCCAAATTTTATTTCAGTAGTGAAAACATGCATATTATTAAATTAAAAAGCAACAACCCCATGTCCACTTCTGCTATATTAAATTTAAATTTGGGGCCACATCACAGCCTTCCATCTAATTTCCTTCCTACCCAAGGACACAACAACCCACTTCAGACAAATAAAGAAAAAAACCTGAATTTAACCATCTTTAATTATAATTTGTTGAAGTGAAGGATGCAGTTGGGGACTTTGCAAAATTAAACACACCACCTCACAGGGTTTTCCTGTTATTATGTTAGGGAAAGAAAAGTTTTATTCAGTTCCCCCTTATTTTCAGCTAAACATTCTGAATTTTTGTTGTACACAAATTTGTTTTACAGAACTCTAGAGATAACTGTAATATTTCAGTTGCTTATTCACAAACTTACCTCAGATAAGTGCTGTAACTGAATTTTTTCAGCATGAAGTTGAAGAATTTCTGAGAAGTACCGGTCTTTCCTAGCACAAGTAGTTTTATCCTGTGTGTTTTCATAATGGGACTTTCCAGAGAAGTTGTAATGTTCTTTTAGAGCATGTGGGAGTGTGACAAAATATTCAGCAGATCCATCCTCTTCTTGGAATTTGCATAGAACTTGTATCTCAAAAATGGAACCTCAAGAAAGGCAAAAATGTTTATGAATTTTACTGATTTGACATCATTCTTTCTTTCATTCAGGACAATATTATTTCACTAGCTTGTAGCTCTGATGCTTTATATCTGATTTCCCCCTTTAGCCAGCTTTAGAAGGAAGCGTTTTAAGGAGTGAAATCTGGTAGGAAGGTGACTCAAGCACGTTCTGATGAATGCTGTCACCATGCCATTGCAGTTCTCCAACAGTCTCTAAGTAATCTTTTACTGCTGAAAAACAAACACCTGTTGCCAAGACTGTTGAAAATGGACAACCCCTTCACGCTCACATTGAATCGGAAGCTTCTGTTTGAGCACCCTCTGGCTGGATCTTCACAAACCTGGTTGCCGTATATGGGCTATAGTTTAATGGGAAAATTGACGGAATGTTACACGTGATTTTCATGGGCAGGTATTGTCCTAGCAAAGCCACTTCTTCTACTTTCTTCTCTTCCAGTAGAAAATACAGATTGGCTTAGGATGCCAACCTAACCTAGTGCATGAAACAACATACCAGGAACTAGGTGATTTCAGTTTCAGTTTTGGATCAGCCATTCATCTGCTGGGTAATGGAAAAACAGTTTTCTGCAGTCTCTGTTTTCTTCTCGTTTTCTTTTCCTCCTCTTATGTTCTGTATTGCTTCTGGTCTAGAAGAGCCTTCAGGAGGATACAGGCTGTGTCCTTTTCCTACCTTGGTTTCTTCTACTAGTTGTGTCCCCAGAAAAAAGAAGCAGATATAAAGCAGAAACCAGATTGGACCTTATTGATTCTGTAAAACACTAAAGATAGATTTCTTTGTAAACTGCTGTTTTCCAACATTAATAGCTATTTTAGTTGGGATAACATTAATCTCAGAGCTGCAATTCATGAGACTACTTTTAAAGACAAGGAAATAAATAGCAAAGAAACAACAACAACAAGAAAAATTAGTCCTCACCGCCTTTCCACTTTTCTCTAATTTGAAAATTTGCGATAGATTTCTAAAAATACTGACAGCTCCTTTTACTTCATGTGTTGAGATTTTTTAAAGTATATTCAGAAAAACTCCCTTTGAATATCAGGTTCCCATATATATAACCAATCAGTCTCTGAGACATTCTACCACATTACCCATCCTATCCCATCCCATGGGAAAGAAAAGATTTGCAAGAAGAGCACCAGAAGCATGCTTTGATTTCAAATAAGCTGCAGAAGAGAAAATTGTTTTCTTAAACTGTCTGGTTAATAGCTTACAAGAAATAACTATCAGTACCATCGTTTTCAGTAACAAATCTACTAAAAAAAAAGTCAAGAGGGATTTTGCTGTGGTTTTCATTTCTTCCTAACTAGAGACATAGGATAAACTGCCTAGTCCTCTCTAAATTGATGGTGATACATGAATTATAAATGACAGACGCTTGCCGTAGTTTGCAAGGTCATAGCAAAGTTGTAGGTAAAATGCAAGAAGGTAATAATTGCCACTCAGCTGTCCTGTGTCAGGGTGCACTTGCCTCTCAACCTTACTCTTGGTCATATAAGAATACAGGAAGTAAAGAAACAGTATTTTGAAAGCCATTCTTAGTTGTTCCATTGGAGTTGTCCATACAAGTTCTCTGCTGTGCTACTGCAGCAGACAAGGAAGAGAGTCCGTGCAGGGCAAGGACTACAGTACTTTCTTTTGAAATGCACATACTTGAAGGAGAAGGTCATAGAGAAAATTTATCAGCTCTACGAGTCTTAGGACTCTTATGGTGTTTTAGGAGGGACAGATGAAGTTCCAAGTTTGCTTTTAGCTCGATTTCTTACAATCATTTAAATTTCATGCACCATTTTTAGACAGCCAAATTTGGTGAAACTTGAATGTAATTAGGATCCCAAACTGTAATACAAATTAAAAACGGGTCCCCTTAATCCAGTGACAACTTGTGACGGGTCTTCTAGGGGCAAAGACACTTTATGCATGAACAGAAATTCAAGGTCATGAATATCTCTCTAAAAATTTGCACACACCGACATTTCTAACACAGCTCCCCAGACACACACTTCTCCTCCTGCTCTTTCAAGCTCAAAAACCAGACATGTTCTGTTGTAGGGCTTCAGTGGAAGCACTTACTCAGCTTCTAGAAACAAACGATTGGCAACAAATAGCCTTTAAATTGCAAAACGGCGATGCAGCTTCACAGCTGTGTCTGTTAAATGTTAGCACCCACGTGTGTCTTCACAAATACATATATAATTCACTGTTGAAACCTTTTTTTTGTTATTAAGTGAGATTTGTGGATGCACAATTTTTTTTTCATCCTATCATATATCACTGTATCACAGTATCATAAGGTTGGAAAAGACCTCTGAGATCATCGAGTCCAACCTATGACCCAACACCTACACCTACTCCTACTTGTCAATTACACCATGGCACTAAGTGCCTCATCCAATCTCTCCGTAAACACCTCCAGGGATGGTGACTCCACCACCTCCGTGGGCAGCGCATTCCAATGGCCAATCACCCTTTCGGTGAAGAACTTCTTCCTAATGTCGAGCCTAAACCTCCCCTGGCGAAGCTTGAAATCGTGTCCTCTTGTTCTGTCACCGGTCACCTGAGAGAAGAGACCAACCCCTGCCTGACTACAACCTCCTTTCAGGCAGTTGTAGAGAGCAATAAGGTCTCCCCTGAGCATCCTCTTCTCCAGGCTAAACAACCCCAGCTCCCTCAGTCACTCTTCACAGGGCTTGTGCTCCAGTCCCTTCACCGTCTACACCATACTATAGACTTCATACACCTGTATGACATTTATGAAAAATGCTACCTCACTTTAAAAAATAATTTTGCAGGAAGGAATTTTCTTTCTACAGCATGGATAGCTTAGGAGTTGTAGGAATTTGAAGATAGCATCTTCAAGCATGTTGATGTTGGTATGGTGAAATATTTGCCATGCTAGCAATGAAAGGAAGCCCATAGGCTTTGTGAATAGAAGTGGTACTGGAAATTCACAAAGGAAATGAATGCACAAACAAATTCTATTCACCAGATTTTCTGTCAGTGTGAGGTTGATGTCAGCCTGCAAATACAAGGAAATAAAACCCAGTAACATATGCCAAATCCCGCAGCCCTGACTGCCAGAAGCACTGATATCAACAGCTCTTCCTCAGAGGCCTCTGAGACTGTGGCAACTGGCTTATTCTTCTGGAACAAGAACATGGTAATGAAGTTCCTTTCTGCCCCTTCTGAGATGTTCAAACTAGAAGAAACAACTGGCTCTGTAATTATTCATCTGAAGTCCATGGACAGGGCTCAGTTGTCCACTGCAGCCTTTGCTTATTTTCAAAAAAACCTGTTTCAAACATGTCACTGATTTCCTGTCAGACTAATGGAGCAAGGGAAAGAACAATGATCACACTAAAACAATCCTAAACAAACCTGGGAGAACCACAAAGTACAACTGCAATATCAGTAAATCAGCACGTGGAATTTCTCCAGCAGAACTCTCAGTATGAAGAGGCTTTATACTGTGTTGGTTTTGGCTGGAAAACAGCTTCAGCCTGAGGAAAACAAACAAACAAACAAAATCTACACCCCCAATACTGAGAAGGTTTGTTGAATTTTAAATAGTTATGGGTTTAATAAACTAAGAATCCATGTAAGAGATTCTATTTGATCACAAACTACCTGTGAATTAAAATTTACTTTGGAATTTATGCTAGTGAAATAAGAGTACTAAAAATATTTTTTTATCTGTTATCTCCCTTTTGTCTCTCCCCTTTCTTTTCTGTTCCCCAGGTCTTCCATAAATTCCTACTTTTGGTGCTTCTTTTAGCTACTGCCACATTGTGCTCATTTATTTGCCATGGACCTGCAGCCCATCCCTTTGCACAGTAACAATGACTTTTTGAAATCAGTTATATATCTTTGATTTGTCGTTCCTACTACAGGATGCTGAGGTCACAACAACCCCGTGCAGCGTTACAGGCTTGGGGAAGAGTGGCTGGAGAGCTGCCTGGCACAGAAGGACCTGGGGGTGTTGGTTGAAAGCCAGCTGAACATGAACCAGTAGTGGCCCAGGTGGCCAAGAGGGCCAATGGCATCGGGGCCTGTGTCAGACCTAGCGTGGGCAGCAGGAGCAGGGAGGGGATTGTGCCCCTGCGCTCAGCGCTGGTGAGGTCACACCTCGAGTGCTGGGGTCAGTTTTGGGCCCCTCACTGCAAGAAGGACATTGAGGGGCTGGAGCGCGTCCAGAGAAGGGCAAGGAGGCTGGGGAGGGGCTGGAGAACAAGCCCTGTGAGGAGAGACTGAGGGACCTGGGGGTGTTTAGTTTGGAGAAGAGGAGGCTGAGGGGAGACCTCATCACTGTCTACAGCTGCCTGAAAGGAGGTTGTGACGGGGTGGGGGCTGGGCTCTGCTCCCAAGTGACAGCGATAGGATGAGAGGAAATGGCCACAAGTTGTGCCAGGGGAGGTTTAGACTGGACGTTAGGAAGAATTTCTTCACTGAAAGGGTGGTCATGGATTGGCACAGCTGCCCAGGGAGGGGGTGGAGTCACCATCCCTGGAGGTGTTTAAAAAACAAGTAGATGAGTTTCTTGGGGACATGGTTTAGTAGGGAGACAGGCACGGTTGGACTCGGTGATCTCGGAGGTCTGTGATTTTGTCATTTTTTTGTTCTGTGATGAACATTTGTGGATTTTCCAGCATGACTGGCTTCTGGAAGTGTGCATTTTCATCCCTTGTCTGTCATAGGAGCACTCTAGCTCTGCAGCAACGCGGAGGATCTCCTGTGACCACTGAGGTATCCAAACTGGGTCTGGCACT
The DNA here is from genome assembly GCA_033558235.1 of Neomorphus geoffroyi. NCBI lineage: Eukaryota > Metazoa > Chordata > Aves > Cuculiformes > Neomorphidae > Neomorphus > Neomorphus geoffroyi. The sequence continues at coordinate 17,243,085 of JAUMJM010000017.1, forward strand.
GGGGTAAGACAAGGGTTAGGCACACTGACTAAGCAGGTCAAGGTCTGGCAGTAGGAGAAAAGGACTCTGGTGCTGTTGGTACTTTATCATGTCCCTTTATTCCCAATCTATCTGAAAACTAAGATTGTCCCATAAGCACCAGCAGCTGGAATCTGTAGTCCCCTACAAAGCTCCCAAACATGTTATTTCAAATGCAGCCGTACTAGGACAAATCTTCCTTTGTAAGAGCTACCTGTTCCCTCTATAAATTCTACTTCTGACAGAAGTAAGTGTATGAGTGCTTTATTAAACTTATTTTGTACTCCCTATGTTGTGCTATCCCAGAGGCTAAACTTTCCTCTTCTCATAATTATAGAAAGGAAGGGAAATTATTATTAGATGGAAAAAAATGCCCTTTCCCCCACCAGTAACCAGAAGAAAAGACAAGAATTGAATATATTAGTTATAGGTAACATTAATTCCTAGAAATGGAGAAAAAAAAAAAAAGAGAGTGCTTTTCCTATCTTTTTTTTAATGAAAAAGGTGGTAATGAAATTGCTTTGGTGGAAATCAGAACAAAAGGGAAAAATACTTCTCATTCATTCTTCTCACAGCAAATCTAGTTTTGTTACTGAGCAAAGTCAAGCCTGAGATCTTTGCCTGCTTCTGCTCAGGCACAAAGGACACCGAAAAGTTATATGGGAATCTCAATCCTAGTTTTGATTCTAAGGAATGGCAAAATAATTTTTGCTTAAACTTTTAGTAAAGAAAGAAAGAAAGAAAGAGAGAAAGAAAGAAAAAGAAAGAAAAGAGAGAAAGAGAAAGAGAGAGAGAGAAATAGAGGAAGAAAGAAAAAGAAAGAAAGAAAGAGAGAAAGAGAGAAAGAAAGAAAGAAAGAGGGAAAGAAAGAAAGAAAGAAAGAAAGAAAGAAAGAAAGAAAGAAAGAAAGAAAGAAAGAAAGAAAGAAAGAAAGAAAGAAAGAAAGAAAGAAAGAAAGAAAGAAAGAGGGAAAGAAAGAAAGAAAGAAAGAAAGAGGGAAAGAAAGAAAGAAAGAAAGAAAGAAAGAAAGAAAGAAAGAAAGAAAGAAAGAAAGAAAGAAAGAAAGAAAGAAAGAAAGAAAGAAAGAAAGAAAGAAAGAGGGAAAGAAAGAGGGAAAGAAAGAAAGAAAGAAAGAAAGAAAGAAAGAAAGAAAGAAAGAAAGAGAAAGAAAGAAAGAGAAAATTAGCTTTTCGCAAAAAAAGGCTGTCTAGAAAATTAAGCACAAATTGTAAAAACTTTAAAAAGACTGGACAATCTTAGCTAAAGATGTGGTCATTAGCCTCAGAGAAGATGGAATAGTTTAGGTATATATCTAATATTCCTGAATGTATTTTTTACTGATTTTGTTAATATATTTAATGCAGATTATACTTCAAAACTGTTCAGATGGAAAAAAATATCATTTTTTTTTAAATTATTGGAGAAAATTAGAAATTTTAAAAAGAAAGGAAATGTTTTTAATTATAAATTGTTTTAACTCTTATTAAAAAGTTTTTCTAAATTCTTACTTTATAGCCAGTTACAATCACTTTTAATATAGCTATAATTAGAGAAAGAGCTAACAGTTTTGCTTACAGATTGAAAAGGAAGAGAAGATAGAAGAGTCTCTTTGTAGAGGTTGCTTTACCAAAACCCTTTGTTTTCTCCTCAAAAAGAGATTGTAGGGGATTCAACTTTAAATAATGATTTTTAAGGAAATTTGAAACAGGAATAACTAAATCTTTATGAAATACGAGCATGAAGCACTAAAGAATGCATTGTGTGGTGGTGACAAAGAGGAAGAAACTGAATGACATCGGAGTAGTAGCAGGCTTTTGTGTTTGCATGGCTCACGCTTGAAGGACTGAGGTAGACACGCTGTTAATAGCCTTGAGACTCCCTTTTGTGCTTGAATTATCAGAAAAAAAGTGGAATTAGATGCGCCGTTCTCCTCACGGTAATGGTGTCGTGTACTCAGTCTCCATCTCCAGAGAGCTTCTCATCTCGGTGCAAGGAGGAGGTGAGGCTTAGGACCAACCCCAGCGCAATCAGCATCAACCTCACGAGGTCCCTCAGCAGCACCTAAGGGCTGGGTCTCCCTGTGGTCTCACCCACAGACCGCACAACTTAGGCTGCTAAGTGGCTCATCCAGGTTCTACATAGGTCTATTCAGAAAATAAAGTATAAAGGCATCTTAGAAGTCATTTCAGCAACTCTCTTGATTGCTGCATTATCCTCTACAATCACACTGAAAAGGCCTTTCCTGGGCTGGGGGCTGGAGATAAATAAAGAAATAAAATTTTGTCAAGACTGTTTCCACAGTGACCCCATCTGGTTTTTCTACCAGGGTGTCATCTTGCTGCTGAGCCTTCTCCAACATTTCCTTTGTGTCTGTGTTGGTGAACTGAAGAGGGTCAAAGCCCAAGCTCTGCTCCGGAGGGTGAATTTGTCCATATTCGCCATGAGGAGCAACCTTGGACCTGTGCAAGCTCCTGAACTGCTTCAGGGCATTTGACCAAGATACTGACATTTGACAGAGGCTGAAACTATGTCAGGACTTGTCATTAACAGCTCAACAGTCTGGACAAGCGTGCATTAGTGCTGGGACCTGTATCTCAAACCCGCTTACTTTGTTAGTGTAGTCATAACCTCAATGCCTCAGACTCTTGCTTAGGTCCAAACCTAGTTTATTTGACAAAGAAACCCCTAAGGAAAACACAGAACTATAAAAAAAAAACAACCCAAACTTTCTCCAGTTAAAGGAAGTATAAATAGAAACTCTGGAAATGCCACACACATCGTATAAATAAAAACTAACCTGGAAACCACGAATTATATTATTACCCTCATGCTATAGAAATATCAGAGAAATGAAGCCCAGTAAAGATATTCTGTCTCACTGCATGAGAACGCAGTAAAGAACTGACTTGGAAACATATGATTTTGTGCTAATATTATTGGCTTTTGAGTCTATAAAAAAGGAATGCAATAATAGTATATCTACACACGTCTACAAATATTCCAAATGCTGTAGAAGATGCTAACAGTGATCACTGTTAGATTTTTGACATAATTTGGGCATGCATCTTTAAATAATTGCCTAAAGCATTATACTGACAAAAAATGCAAACAAAATTAATTGCTTTGAGGTTATACAGAGGCAAACAAAAGGGGCCAGGAATAAAAGTGTGTTCAACTGGCCATTTGCGGTAACTGACAGGAAATGAACAGGACAAATATTACAGTAGTGGTGAAAAATACAAAATAATACTAGATTTGCCTCATGAAACAAAACTGTGAATTCTGAATGGACATCAGCTAAGAGGAATCATAGAATCATAGAGTGGTTTGGGTTGGAAGGGACTGTAAAGATCATCCAGTTTCACCCCCCTGCCATGGGCAGGGACACCTCCCACCACACCAGGCTGCTCAAGGACCCATCCAACCTGGCCTTCAACACCTCCAGGGAGGGGGCAGCCACAGCTTCCCTGGGCAACCTGTGCCAGGGTCTCACAAGCCTCATCCTGAAGAATTTCTTCCTGATGTCTAATCTAAATCTTCCCCTTTCAAATTTAAAGCCATTTCCCCTCATCCAGTCACTCCATGCCCTTGTAAAAAACTCTTCCCCAGTTTTCCTGTAGCCCTTTCAGGTACTAGAAGGCTGCTCTAAGGTCTCCCTGGAGCCTTGTCTTCTCCAGACTGAACAACCCCAACTCACTCAGCCTGTCCTCACAGCAGAGGTGCTCCAGCCCTCTGATCACATAAGGAAGTCCATAAGGATAAGAAAGGAAATCTTAAAATTATAGATAAAACTAATGACCTCATAGTCTGGATTATGACTTAGCAAATGAAATAGAAAAAGATGACTGTATTAAGTTAAAGATCCTCCATCTCCTACAGAATGAGACTGCATTGGGAGAGTGTTAGCTTCTTTAAAAGTTTTTCAGTGTTTTCAGTAGAAAAAAGCTTTGCTGTGGAAGACAAAAGACCACCATAACACATCAAATTACATAAAGCATCCATATTGGAAATACTTCAAGACGAAAACGTAATTAATTAAAACAGGTTTCCCAGCTTTACATGAGCCACAAAGAACATTGTAAGTAATCCCGTAGATAAAAATGACCTTCATGGCATGCTAGTAACAAGGGGAAAAAATCATAACTGAGCTGTAACATTGGACAATGACACAGAATAAGAAGTCGTGAGTGCATGTTTTCACCTTCTGAACTCTGAAAAAGCAGTATATTCCTTAAAGATATTGCCAAGCCTGTCTACCGGCTAAAAATATCTCATTCTCAAAAAATGCTTCTAACAATAATTACCAATTCAGATAGAAAACAAGATTAGCCACATGCACTGTCAAGTGCACAAAGAGCTTTTCTGTCTCTCCACAGTAATGAAATCCTGATGAAGACATTGAGTTGGTTGATTCTTTATTGGCATTACGTGTTTCACGGTGTAGAGGCTGTCACCACTGCAAAAATGTAAAAGCAAGTGTCTTGTACCACAGCAGTAATGATGGTTTATCACAAGCAAAAGAACACGAAGCAAATGTGATGCAGGGACTTTTCTACATTTCTGAATGGAAGCTCAATTATGATATAAAGAAATCAGATTTTAGAAGCTCAGCACTGCCAGTGGCGATGTCTGATCCAATAAACAATTATCCAGTGCTAGATATTGTAGACAGTTATATTACCAAAGAAGGGATAATTTCACTATATTACCAATAAAAGTTACCCTGTGGGACGATAAAAAGACTTAAATACTTAAAGTCACTTGTATTTGATTCCCACCTATGCTGTGTCTGTCTTCTTACAATAGGTAAGTGCTTTGTTTAAATACTGTTTCTCTAGAGTTCATTGTAGGAGTGTAATATCTTTTGCTTGAGTTCTTGCCACCTCTTCTAATTCAGTCTGTTTAAGCTACGATCTTAAGTTCCTAAGCAGAACAATTTCATAACGGAAACCCCAGGCTTCATCTATTAAGATACACATTTATGTGAATAGAAGTAGGAATACACTGAAGAATATTCAGGACAGATTACAATAACATCAACCATTAGTCTGCAACAGTCTCAACAAAGGTAATGGAAAAATAATAGAAATTATTTTAACTCCTGAGGTTTTGCAGAAACAATAAATTCATGTGAAAATTTTAAACTGCCTTTTGATTGTTAGAACTTCAAAGAGGCAAAAACCATACCCTGTTTATGTGCTACTACATTAGCACGAGTATCCACCCCTCAGCTCTCTCCATCTGGTTTTCATGGGCATACTTCAAGAACTTGGATGCATAAAGGTATGCAAGTTTATCAGTCTTTCTCTCTCTCTGTGTGTCTCTTCTATAGACCGGATCGTTAGCCTTATTTTCCTACTCTTGTCAGTGTCAGCTCTCCCATGCAGATTTTGCTCTGCGGACATTCACCATTACTTTCACAAACATTCACATGGTTGACCTATTGATTTAGGAATCCATTAGCCTTGTTCCCTCCGATCTTTTGCTCTCGCTTTTTCCTGAGCTGCCTCTGTTCTGCAACTGCTCAAGCACCCTCCTTAATTTCCCTAAATTTCCTTAATTTTCCCATCCTTACTGCTAATGAATATGCCTCTGCCCTTTCTTGTTCTCCACATTTCCCGATGTCCACAGCTTTCTTACAGATCTCCCAGACGCCTACCAGGTCATTTCATCTGACGCCCCATTTTGCCCATTGTCATTATTCCTCTCTGAAACTTCTCACTTTCTATCCTTTTCTCAAATTCTTCAACTCATCCCCTATCTGCTGCATGCTATGCTGTCCCATACGACTTTGCATTAGTTCGCTTCTCTTTAGTGTCCCTCCATCTACCATCTCAGTCCTCTTTTAATTCCTTCCTGTAACTTCCATTTCACAAGCTGGTACTACATCTTCCTTATTCTCATTTCCGTTACTTACCTACTTCCCTTCTCCCAACACCTCATGATCTCAACGACTTAACCTATCGTCAGTTTCCAAACTGAGTCACAACCACAATGACTCCAAGCAACCTTACATTGTAAAGGACAATATCAGAAATTACACTCATTCTCATCTTTGTTACAGTTATCAGACTTCCTAAAATAGCAAATGAGCATTAATTCAAGCTACTTCGGCTGCAGAAATATCCTATGAATGTTGCCTCAACTGCATTCCTCCGACTCTTTGCCATGCTCTTTCATCCTTCCCTAGCTGCTCTTTAAACTATTTATCCGCCCAATCCCTGATTTCGTTCTCTTTTCTATGTGCAATGTGTTGAACTCCAGCATAAGGAAGCAGAGGGATAAAATGTATCTGTTCCTCTTTGCTGACCTCTCTACATGTAATGGAATTGCCGCAAGAAAAATTTCTTAGAGGACACCCCTTCTCATATTGAGTGGCTGCTATAAGCACATGGGTTATCTTGGCAAAGCACTGCCTGTGGTTGCTTCAGTCTTAATGAATACAGTGGGAATGGACAGAGATTCCAGTTAAATCCAAATATATCTGATGCCATTAACCAGGAGAGAATGAATTGGAAGCCATCTGCAGCCCTCACCCCAAAAATAAATCCAAACCCAAAAGCTCAGCAACTGCTTGCCTAGAACTCATTAATAAAAAATTAAATGAAATAAAATCAAGGGAAGTGTTCACCTTGAAATTGTTGCTTCTGGATACTGACAAGTAGACGTTGTTTCATATTTTTTCCCATTCTATAGTATTTTTTCTCCTTGTTTCTGGCTGATCCATAAGCAGGGACATCTGAAGGGCAAAGGTCTAAAAGGCATTTGCAGATGCAAGACATGCATCATAAGCATTGCACTTGTAAGAAGGCAAAGACCAATCTAACATAATTCATCCTCCTCAGCTACCTCTGAAGTTCAATGTACGTCATTTATTTAGAGATCATCTTGTCACGTGTACTGCAGATGTAGTATTAGATTTGCCTAGACTATAATAACTCAATCTCCTCATTCTCAAAATGGATTTGGAAACTAATTCAGAGTCACATGGACATCCAGAGGCTTTCAGTTTTTCTCCTCAGTCTGTAAGGTTGTACATACAGAAGTTCATGAAAAGATCATGTTATTATGTTATAATTTTCTTCCCTTGATTTCTCTCAATTTTGCACTTAGTGTGTGTGCAGTGCTGAGCTGTCACTGCCTCTTGAAAAATGACAAAGGACGTGCTGTCCCTTGACACAATAGGTAGGTGCCTCAGGGTGCACAGCTTTCTCCCTCTGCCTCCAAAGGCCAATGACTTCTGGGTTCCTTAGCTTCCTAACAGCTCATTTTTCTGCTTAGCAATCACGCCTCTGTCTCAAATCACAATCCTGATCTCCAAACATCCTATCACTGCACTTTAATGACTTTTAAGTGTTCAAGCGGCACAGGAAGCACCTTCAGCAAGATCCTTTTTTCTGGACTTGGGAGGATGACATTTCCAGGCTCTCTCCTTTATGAGATCTGGTATTACTGGGTTTGCAAAAGAGAGGGGAGGGTGCACATTGTTTACAAGATAAGAGTTGGAATAGGCTAAGTTGTGGGGCATTTTTGGCTCCTTTTATATTATAAAAATGATATTGGCCTTCCCTGCTTCTTTTCTCTTCACATTCCTTTGGCTGATGATAGAAAAGGAAATAACTGTCTATTTTCTGTTATCATAACAGGCAAAACGATGCAAAGTAAGGTGTTTCCTGGAGGGAGACCTAAAACTTCACAAAAAGTTGATAATTCCTTCGTGATTTTGAAACTCCTGGGCTTTTTCACAGTCAAAAAAGTCATTAGATGAAGAAAAAAAGACCAGTGACAGTTCTGTGACAGTTCTGTGAGCCGTCGTTTCCATAATCCTAAATGACCCTTATGAGAAGAAATTATTTGTTCTGTTGTCATAAGAAAATTGTCCAAACCTGAAATGGGGGAAAATGCTGTTTAACTACACTATAAGGGAAAGCACTAGAGCGAAGGCCCTCGTCATTGCCAAGAGACTGCGGCAAGAGACTGCAGTGGGAGGAGGTGGCGCGTGTTTCGGGCTGTTGCACACATGGTCTTCGCATGATCCGCTGACACAGTTTTCATGGTATGCTCTAGTGAACCTCAAGCAACCATAGCAGCCCCCAGTGCAGTCTCTACATCTTCAACCTCAAAGGTTTCTCCTCTGCAGACTTTGATGACCTTCCTCCCTAAGGATGAGAAGGTTAATAATCTGATAACTGTAAAAAGAGCCACAAGATCTCCACTATTTTGCTTCCACTGTTGCTTGTACATGAGCAGATCATTGCGTGATCATGTGGAGCAAGTCAAGAGGGCGTGTTTTCCTTTATTCTGTACAGACATAAATGGAAACAAACTAAAGGGCAATAATACACCCAGCCTGGTCTGCCAATAATTCACTTTTCTTTTGAATTCATGTACTTGACATGTAGTTAAACAAAAAAAAAACCAACTGAATGAGGAAGGCTGAAGACATGGAATCGTGGCTTTTGAGGCAAGAAGAAAGTGGATGTGGCATTTAGGCTGGCCCTCTGAGAAAGATGAGTGTTAATCCAGACCTAATCATCTTGACAGGAACCCTAATCATTCTAATGTCCCTTCCTCCCCTGAGCTGCCTGTAGGAGCCTCCGCAAGAAAAAATGTCTATATGGCTGTAATGGGAAAAGGGAGAGGATGGATCCCAAAATACTGACTCTCCCAAGATCTTGAGAATAGCACAGAGACACTTCTACAGTCTTTGGACTCCAAAGTTTTGTGAGACACTGGCTAGGACCATAGGTTTTACTTGGATATCTTGTAGAAATCTTCAGAAAAGGAAAACTCTTCGTTTTTTAAAGATTTCTTTTCAGCATGGTATCAGAGGAAAGCTCCGTACATGTCTCTCCTCTCCTTCTTCAACTTTTTCTCCTTTTTTCTCCTCCTTCTCTTTCTCCTCCTTCTCTTTTTTCTTCTTCTTCTTCTTCTTCTTCTTCTCCTCTTTCTTCTTCTTCTTCTTCTTCTTCTTCTTCTTCTTCTTCTTCTTCTTCTCGTCTTTCTTCTTCTTCTTCTTCTTCTTCTCCTCTTTCTTCTTCTTCTTCTTCTCTTAACTTTTATTTTAAGGATCACAGAATATTTTTTTCCAGACAAAAAAAGGGTAACAGTCTGAACACGCACCATGTTTTCATCATGAGTCCAGTAGCCAGAAAATGCATGGAAATTCCATTTAACAGTAAATCTTGATTTGACACCAGTCATTAACCACATCTCGTCACTATGGAGAAAGATGCTTCTGATTTTAATCTACTGGGGTTTTTTTTCTGTGTTTGTTTTACCCTTCTCTCTACGCTACTGAATTTGGATGAAACAGAATAGAGTGAAATCAGATTTATTTTATCTTGTTTATTACAGCAATGTTAAGGCTTAAAAGTAAGCTTTTTCTCATTGAGAGCTAGTTAAATATCTTCTTATTATATTTGTGTAAGAAAAGATGATAAAAACTCCTCTTTTTTCGTTATGTCAATATCTGATTTGTGATACAGGATGAAATAAAATTCTAAGGTGTTAAGCTTACCAACAAGGTTATATTCTGAGAGAAAATTGACTTAGTTGAAATGTCCACACAGTTTGAAATCTTTTAGTTTGCAAAAATACTTCTTTTTTCAGAGGAAAAAACCCACTCCTTTCCAAAATCCTTATGATATCATTCTTTGCATACTTTGCATGAAAACATTTTAAAATGTTTTTTTTTATTTTGAGAATTAAGTGTGGTTTTCCCGAGAAAACACTGACTTTTAATTAAAAATGCCTGATCTTGTTCATGGTAGTATAGGGGGTGCATTATTCCCACCTTTGTATTTTATCAGTCAGGGTAGGTTCCTCAGAGTGCTTTGACGTTAAACAAATGATCTGTCCCTATTAGTTGGAACATTTGAAACCATCCCCATTCATGTGATATTGGGGATGTGATATCCAGCTGCTACCAGGATTTGTTCTATTTTGAGCAAATTTAAGGGGGGGGGGAAAAAAAAAAGCTTTCTTTCTTTACTATATAGATTATGACCTGACTATATTTCTACTATATGAATTTTAAATGACACTGTAAAGATGAACATGACTCTGAATTACAGGATACAGCACAAAAGAAATTGGCAGAGTCACTGAAATATGTATAATTTCCTGTATAATTTCCTGCTTTTTTATGCTTGAAAACTGCACTAGGCATAGTTTCCATATGCTGCTTTGTTCCATATGCAGGGCATGATGTATAATTCCCACTTCTATTTAGTGGTGTTCTGTTAATAAAGGATAATGAGATACCGTACTATAGCAACATAATTTATGAATAGGCATCAAATAAAGATTTGCAAAAGGAGAAAAACAAACAAGTGAGCCAACAACAGCAGCAACAACAACAAAAAAATTCTCCTACAACTTTGCTCTCCATAGCCTGCCCTTGCAATTAAATCAAAATCAAGGAAAGCACTAATATCAGAACATTGGGAACCAGCTGTTTCTTACAGCTGACTAATTAGTCTGTATACACAGCAAATCAAAAATATTTTTTACTGCTTTGGCAAAGTAATCCAACAGGAATTTTTCATGTCAGTACAATAAACTTTATCTGAATTAAGAGGAGTACCTACTGCTTGAAGCAGCAGCTCCCTGCAAGCACTAAATGGTGCTGGAGAGGAGAGAAGACCCAGCCCACACCTGACCTGGACAATTTTTTCCCAGTCATCACTCTACCGGCTCTCCACAGATCTGTTGGACTGATGGGAGCAAATCTCAAATCCCCAAACACTTCCTTGTCCTGATCTTTTTCGGATTTCTTATGTGAAACTGAGGCTGGAAAACAGAAAGAGAGGGGGCATGGATGCTAGCTGGGAGTTGTTATACCAAAGTATCTTTTGGTGACCGTGGCAACAAACTTAATATTTTCCATACCACAGACAAATCTTTATTATCTGACACAGGGCTTAAGTTAATCCCTGCCTGAAAATGTAAAAGTGACAGGAAAGGATTTGATGTTGCAGCTTTATCCGTCACAACAACAGTGCCCATGGCTAGCTATAGCTTATACAATGCACATGCTTGTTCTGCACTTACATTTGCTTCTGAAAATGAGCTGATAGATCTCTCCCAGCCTTTGGAACCATGTTTTCCTTCTGAGGATATGGAGGTGACGAAAGAATGGAATGGTGCTTTCTTGGGTGTCAGTACCATGTGGACTTCCTGTCTAATTATGATGCTCTCCCAGACTTGGGGAGTGGGAAACAAACCTGGTCTCACAGGACACAGGACTTAATTATTCTCTAAGTGTCGAGTTAATTGGTGACCTCTTGGGACCGACAGTTCTGCATTTGTACAGATCTTGTCCAAATGTAGTGCTGAGACTTCAAGGCACAAGTGAAATGCAAATGAATAAAAACTGTAGCACTCATTGCTTGGGACTGTATGGGAAGGAAGGTGTTAACTCTGAAGTTGCATGCACTCAGGTGCATCTCCTGCAGTCTGGATTTTGCCAATGTAAGACAGCTAAGGGAGGCGATAACTGGTCCCTCACCCTGGGCAGAGCAGAGAACAGCAGGAAATCACCTCTTTTAAAGCCAGCTGAAAAATCATTGAACAGAGGTAAGAAAAGATAGGGCTGCCAAAAAACCGATAGAAATGGGTAAATTACTGCAAATATCTGTGTGACAGATCTTGTAATTAATGTCTGTGGCTGCACCGAAGATGAAGCTGTGAGATAATTTGGGACTGCCAGTGTTAAAAGAAACCTTTTTGCCTACATATATGATGATCTTAGCCAGTAAGGACTGGACAGTTGACTCCTGGTCTTCTCTGTTTTGATCTAAAATACAGTGGGAACAATCCACCTCTCTCCTTCTGCAGTTGAATTTTCTGTGCCATTAAATCACAGCGTAATTCTGATAGAATATACCAACAACAGAAATAGCCATGTTTAAGAATGGTTGGTCTTTCATTCAGAAAATTTATTTCAGGAAACCGCATCAAATGTAACATTTTAAGACAGAAGAACAGTGATGAGAAAACAAATATCTTTCCCAGAGTTTGTTTAGCTTCTCTGCTATGTACTTCCAGTTCTGTTAAATTACGTGCTATCCCGCTGAGTAATTTCTACTCTGCCTTTGTTCATGAAAGTAGTGTAAAAGAGGAAAAAAAAATCACTCTTTGATCTTAGTTTTAGCTTTGTTGGGAATTCTTGAACTGCAGAGGGATTGCAGTTCTTCTTCTCAACTGGAAGTTATCTATGGTAATTTGGCAAATCATTTTGTAAATTTGACCATTAAGTTAACAGAACGAAATAGCTGCAATGTGGTGAGATGGGTTTCGTGCCTTTAAGCATGGTCAGAAATAAAAAAAATCCAGATATAAGACAGCATTAAAAGAGTGTAACAGAACAAATACCCCTATGTAATGGACGTAGGTGACATAATTGTAGCTGAGATAGCATGTCCTTTGTTTCCACAAAGTTCAGCCAGACATTAAAGCAGTAGAAAACATTCAAAGAGTTGTTACAGTAATATATAGATGGATCCTTGTTACCAAAGGTGTCAGGTATAAAATCATAGAATTGCTTGGTTGGAAAAAACCTCCGAGATCATCAAGTCCAACTACACCTGTTCACTACTAAACCATATCCCTGAGCACTCTACCTACCCTTCTTTTAAACACCTCCAGGGACTGTGACTCAGCCACCTCCCTGGGCACCCTCTGACAGTGCCTGATAACCTTTTCAGAGAAGATATTTTTCCTTGTGTCTAATCTGAACCTCCTCTGGTGCAACTTGAGGTCATTTCCTCTTGTCCTATCACCTGTCACTTGAGAGAAGAAACAACCAGCCATCTTGCTACAACCTGCTTTCGAGCAGTTGCAGACTGTGTTAAGGTGTCCCCTCAGCCTCCTTTTCTTCTAGGTACCTAAAGAAGAGAATTTTAGATGTTGCACAAAAATATGCTTTATACCTTCAGAACCAATGCTGAGGCAGATGTCTCTGTATGGGTACAGCTAACTCCATCAAACACTTCAAAGAACATTTTAATCCTACTGTTGTGACTCAATGAGAATGTTTTATTAAAATGCCATTGCATCAGAAAATACCATTTTATTAAAATTCTTCTAGTAATACGAAAATATTTGTTTGAAACGTCTAAAAGCAGTAAATGTTCACTGAATTTAAGTGTGAATCCTGGAAAATACCTAATAGTTGTGGTCAGATTTGCTGATTTAACTGACAGACCTGTTAGCTGAGGACCTCAGAAATACAAGTTTCTTTAGAGCTGCATGTTTTACTCAACTCAACAATGAGTGCTTAAGAACCTTTTAGATCTGTAAAATCTCTATTCCAGATCTATAATATTCTGTATTATATCTATATTTCCTATTTCCTGTCTTTGATAAATGCTAATGGATTATTAGCTATTACGTAGAAAAGAAGATTTGAACATAATTCTACAAGGGAAAATCAGGAGTTCTTACTGAGTGTCAGAGCTAGGGCACAAAAAGCTTTGTTTGCCTGATGACACAGCTGTGTTTGTGCAACAGTTGTGACAGGTTTCTTCAGGACACAGTTATGAAATGTAGCTTGGTATCAGGGATCCTTTAACATCCAATGTCATAAACTAAAATGTCATAAAATGTGAATTTTGAATTAGGCGTAGGCATACCACGTTCAGGAGAAAAGCGAAGCCTTAATACACCTGAGCAGTGTGCACTTCAGAATAATGCTTGTTCCTCTTTCTGTCCGGCATAATCTCTGAATTATTGAAGTGCAGGGAGACAAGAGAGATCATGAGATCTTTCATTCCTAGCGTCCCTTCCTTCCATTCTGGGTGCACAGCACGCCAACTGAGCAGATTGTGAGAATATGCACCATGGCCCAGAGCAACATTCAAAAGCCAGGGAGAGAAAAACGTGTGAAAGGTGATGTTTTCCACTTCCAGGCTCCTTTCTGAGCTGCCAAGTGAGAATACGGTGTGAAATTGGTGCCTTACACAAACCCAAAATATCTTCAAAAAAGTGTCCAGCATCTTTTCGCCTCTACGTGAGATGGTTTCTTGGCTTCCTCTGAATTTCTGTCAGCTCAGTTAGCCTGTGATTTTGGAAATAAAAATACAAAATAAAAAAAAAAAAGACTGGCAGAGACCCCTTGAAAGCCTGTCCACCTCTAAGTCCACTTCTTGACTGGCCTGTAACTAGGCCATCTGGGAATACTTTCCTCTCAACTTTTCTTTAAAATGACCTACTTAAGACGTTCCATTGTGTCTTGGCATCATCTATTGTATTTTGTCATATTCCCCGTAGGGAGAACATTTTCCCTAGTATTTAACCCAGATCTCCTTTATTACAGGTTAGGTTTTTTTCTACTTGTGCTGCCCCTCATAGAAACAGTGAACAAGTGATCGTTCTTTAATGTTCCTTATGTCCTCTCTAAAATAAGCGACGTCAACACTTCCATTCTTTTCCCACTGGCCACGTTCTCTTAGACTGTTTTCATTCTTGCTAATTTCTACTAAACTCACTGTAATTTATCTACCTGCCTCACAAAGTGTGGTTTCCAAAAACCAGAAGTATAAATCTGGCCAACAGGGAGTCACCATAGTACAGAGGAGTCTTTGCTTGGTGTGAGTTTGACACATCGCTTTGTTGGGTAGTGGGGAAAGAACGGTTGTTAATATGAGAGACTGGGGTTGTTTAGCCTGAAGAAGAGGAGGCTCTCTACAACTGCCTGAAAGGAGGCTGTAGTCAGGCAGGGGTTGGTCTCTTCTCTCAGGTGACCGGTGACAGAACAAGAGGACACGGTCTCAAGCTTCGCCAGGGGAGGTTTAGGCTTGACATTAGGAAGAAGTTCTTTACTGAGAGGGTGATTGGCCATTGGAATGCGCTGCCCAGGGAGGTGGTGGAGTCACCATCCCTGGAGGTGTTTAAGGAGAGACTGGATGAGGCACTTAGTGCCATGGTGTAGTTGACAAGTAGGAGTAGGTGTAGGTGTTGGGTCATAGGTTGGACTCGATGATCTCAGAGGTCTTTTCCAACCTTATGACACTGTGATACTGTGATAGAATTGTGATTTTTCTTACATGTAAAATGTTAAAAAGTGAGATGGGAAAAAAATGCTGATTGAAAAAAATCAATATTTTCTTTCTTTGTAAGCCTAGAACCATTTAAATTTTAGGAATGAATTTACAAGAATCTCAGCTATGAAGCTTGTCCTTGTTAAACTCAATGTCACCAATGTTTACATAAGCAAGGATAATTAGTACCTCTGTAATCACTTTTACTGGCAATCTATGAAAGAGCTGAATGCTTCAACTTTAGTGCTTTAATCTAAAGTAAAGAATGTCAATGTTATGTAATCAAAACTATAAATATTGAACACAAAATTACCAATTAAGCTTAGGTGCCAATAGATCTCTAAGAATATTAATAAAAAATTCTAGCATACTAATTTTAAACAAAATTATTAACTAACAGTTGGGTTTGAGGAATCTTTGTTAAATTATAATTTCATTTTTTCAGCATGTGTTTCACAGTAAATATTAAATAAATATTGACTAACTCTGAGTGGAATAGTAGTAAAATTCTTACAGCAGCAAAAATAGTCCATGACATTACCATAAAGAGCCTGAAAATAAAGGCTTGCAGAATCAGAAGAACAGTTCCTCCTGTTGGCAACTTTTTCTTTATTTCAGGAGTCATGCACTTCATTTACTAGAAAATTCTGTTTCATAATTGCTTCTTAAATATTTGTTGGAAAACTGCTCTTGAAGGTACCTTGAGAGTTACTTCTTTCCCAGCAATTATTTATGAGAAATAGCACCTAACTTGATTTCCAGGATTAACCAGAATTTGACTGTCTTGTATATGACACACAGTCTTTTATGCCTTGATTGTGCTATTTTAAAGGATCTTTAGTGGTTTTCATATAACGGCTTGGAAGGGACCTTAAAGATCATCCAGTTCCAACCCCCTGCCATGGGCAGGGACACCTCCCACCTTCAGGAGGCCTATAAATCTGCTCGCGTTTTTCTCTCTGAAGAAGTTAAATATATAGAATTATTTTGAGTGTGGATGGGGTTTTGTAGATGTTCAAGCAAAACATTTGATACTGTAATAATCAATTTATTTCTAATACCTATTTAATAGAGAAATTACAGTAAAGACTTAATTAGCTGTGGGTCTTCAGAACAGATCATTTTCTCTGATTTAATTCAGTGGCTGTATTAATATTTCTAAACCCTTCAACTTTGTTTCTAAAGGTTTCCTGTGACAAAATATTTAAGCCTCAGTAGTTTTTTGCTCTGTTATAGGTATCTGTTTAGAAGAATGACCTAGTTCTTGGTGTTGTATATTATACTTATGTTTTGTGAACCCCTTCCATTTTAAAATTTGATAAACAAACAGCTCTCACAAACAAACAATATGGGCCAAGTTGTTCCTTTAGGGGATTATTTTAGACAGCTGCACAGCAAATAAGTAGTGTGAGGCTTATTTACACACGGTCATTGAAGCATTCATTTCACTGATTTATAGGACAGCAAAAGGTCTTTGAGACACAGACCCAACAATTTTGAGCTGAAGTTGAGAGCAGATTTTCTACTCCCACCCCCAAAAGGTATTAAAAAAAATCAATTGAAGGATTTGCTGCTAGAACAGACAGATACAGTGCAGTCCTACATCCTGGATAATATTGATCTCAGATGATGAATCTCCCATTTTTCATGCTGTAAACACAATATATAATATCAAAAGTCTTAATAATATATGTTCTTGCTTCTGTAAGACATAAAAGTAAAACATACAGACTCCTTTTTAAGTCAAACGTGAAGGTAATAATACAACTAATGGCACCAGAGCATTCTGAATGTGAAACGAGCTAAAGGATTTTGGAAGGCCAAAGTAGCGCATGAATTTTGTAACCATTGAACATATTCTGATCCCATTGACATGTTTTATTGATATTCAGCATTCCTTAATTTCATCTACCGTAAGAAAAATAATTACATGTATGCATATGGGTTAGTTTTGCAAGCTATTGCATGTCTGTGTCTCCAGGAAGTATTAGGTCTTATCTAAGATGAAAGCTTCAGACTCTGGAGGTGCCTATTTGTCTACTGACTGTAGGGGAAGGGAGTGACCATCTTAGACTCAGAAATGTGTTATAGAATTGGTTAGCATTAATCATCCCCCCAAGGTATATCAATATAAGTAATTAAAAATAAAGGTATTTAAAATCAGTAATCTCTTTTGAAATGTTGACAGTTTCACTGAAAAGGGCAGGAGAAATTAAAGAAGCTTTTGATTTCCAATTTGCACCACCACCTGCGGTAACTTAAACACCAACCTAACAAGTTATCAAATTCAGTGGTAGCTTCATGGAATTTGTTTTAAAATCCACACAGGTTTAAAATGCGGCTGTAACAATAACTGAATAGCAAGAAGACTTAGTGATATTAGTATTACTAATGTCAGTGATGGTATTGGAATATCATGATTTCCAAGCTTAAAAAAATATTTTTTTAATTGGAAAAAGTTCAGAAAAAAACCCAAATAACTCACACTTATTCAAATTCTGGAATATTTCCTTGCATTTGCACACACATGAATATCGGTGTATTTGGCCTATATAAAGGGAAGGTTAATAAGTAGAGCATTCTCACAATTTATGATCTCTTCTACCAAGTCAGGCTGACCAGCAGATCAAGGTCACAAGCTTGCCAAGAACATGCAGCTTCAAAGAGTGGAGAAGAGGCTGCCGATAACATCTGCTTACAGCTGTAGGGGTAGGTCTGACTTCTGGATGTAGCCTGCAGGTACTGGAGCTTTGCTACATCTGGAATTGCAAAGTATTTGGGCAAAGGATGGGTCAGCTGTCTGTAAGAGTACCTGTTTCTCACAATTAAAGTCTCTTTCCCTCTCCTTCCCTCTTCCTTTCTGCACACACCTCCCATCCCCAGTATAAATCTACAGTACAAGGTCCTGAAGTTATACAAAAAGAACCTTTACCGTGGGGATTTGAAAATAAGTGATCTGAAGAACAGCCATCTTTTAGAATTTAAATAATGTGAATGTTTATGAAGGGTTTTTTTGCCTTTACTGATTTTGAAAAAAAATAAAATCCAAGGATTAAAAATCCTTTATATCATTCTTGAAAAACGTGTATCAAAATTCATCTGTCAGATTCATAGAGTTTTGAGAATTGTTTATGGAGAGATGACAGAGTTGTCTTAATAGCCTTGCTCCCCTGTTCATCAAATGTCCCTACGTGCAAGTCTGTTGGAAGTCACAAGCAGTTTGTGTTGGTTTGCTAGCAATGTTATTGTCAGAGTAACTAAAAAGAAAAATATAGTAATATCAGTAAAAATGACTTTGAGATGTCTTTTGAAGGAACAATCTCTCAATTCAAAATCATTCAATTCAGAAGAACTACCGGAACCGGGTACCATTATGGTAAACAGTACATTTTCACTTGATTTATTAGTCAAGGGCAGAGAAAAAGTGTTTAAACTCTCTTCTAAAGGTTAAAAACATGTACTTATCATAGTCTATGTGTTTCCTATAAGGAGAAAACACAACCCTATTATATTTTATGAGTACAGATGCCTTCAGTTTCCTTCATAGCCCATACATTCCAGCTTCCCATGTCACCTCGTCGGAGCTCTCAAAGAGAAAATATGTTAGGAAATTTAAAACCTACTCAGATAAGACGTAATAAAGGAGTACGGTGTCCATGAATAGGTTGATTTTCAGGACTCTGATATCTGTCATATCAACACCAATATGTATGCATTATTCTATATTAGTTTTAAATCCATAATTTAGGTTTATGGATACAATCGTCTCCTGTAATTTTAAAGTTTTTCACAATAATGTCCTTGAGATCACAACTCCAAACACCAGAACTTCTCAGAATTTAATTCAAGAAATTGAAACATTCTATACAATTAAACCCCTTTTTCCACACCTTGTAAATGGTATGATTTCACTGCCCTTTTCTCTTCCCTAAGGAAACCCCCTTATTTTCCTTTGAAAAGGATTGACTTGTACTTCTACATCATTACTTTATTTTTAATCAATAAATATTATTTTTGTCTTTTCTCTCCTCCTCACCATCCTATCTTGGTATCACTTTTGATCCTCTTCTCTGCTAAATCAAATATCTTACTGTAGAACGTAGAAGGCGACACTGAATTGGGAGTTCTGTATTTTCTAGGTCTCTGTTCACACACATGTGGGTCAGCCTTCATATGGACAATGGTCAGCTATTGTAGCTACTTCTTCAAAGAATCCCAGTTCAGTGGTTGTTAGTGGAGGATGTGAAGAATCAGCTCCAAAGCCCAAAGCACTGAAGAAACCGTACCTTTGCTCTTTCCTTCCTTTCACTCTTAGCTACATCGAAGCAGAAGTCTTGCTTAATTGCCAGATATTATTCCCATGAAATACATTTAAAAATTTAAAAACTTGTTTGTAAAATAAAATTTTTAAAGTGCCTGAAGGGATGTTAAATAGACAAATGCAAAGGGCTCTGAGTCAGTTACAGTTTAGAAGAAACACGTTTATACTGGTAAAATGCTCAGCACACGTTATAGCCACCACCATCTCATACTTTATCTTGATATCACTGGAGCCAGCTAGCGATGTCTATCATTAATACATTTAATACATTTAATACATTTTTAGTTTTCACGAAGCATGTGGTGTTATTCAAATGCAATGTTAGAAGAAGTGTTGACTTTCTTCACAGTTTTTTATTTCAGTTTGGTTCAGAGAGCCTCCTCCTTTAGGTAGAGCCATGTGTAGGCATGAAGAAAGCCTTCAAAGACAGAGTATTTCCAAGATTCTTCTGCCCAGCTCCGACTCTGGCTGCTTGCTCAGTCCTTCCTTGAGTACAAGCTCTGTGTGGTCTTTGGGAGAGTTCAGGGATATGCGGAGGACAGATGCCCTGCTTCTTCCTTCCATCATCTTCTGCGTCACTGGCAATCTCTGCATACCAGGAGGCGCCTGCCGTCCAGGACCTGCTGCAAAATCATCCCAAGAGAATTTATTGTCATCAGGACCAAGACCTGCATTGGGAAGTTTCAATACAGAAAATGCAGCAAACTCCCAACACTAAATAAAGCAATAGATGGTATTATTGGAATAACTTCACAAAATCCTTTCCCCCCCAAGTAAAATGAAACTTTTGCAAGCTTCATTCAGTGATAAACCATAAAAATAACTCACATCTGGAAGTTCATACCAGCCAAAAAACCCAGTGAAGTCAAGTGACATTTTTTTAGTATAATTTGGTATAGAATCCTAGTAGTGATACAGGGGGGGAAAAAGGCACACATGAAGGATTGCGGTATGAAAAAACTAGATGATGATTTTATGCATGTCTTTAAATACATCAACAAAACCAATAGGATTCAGCGATGATGAAATATCTTACATTCTATCAGTACGTGAAAAGATATTAAATAGTTTCTGAGGTTAGATGTTTACAGGCAAGCCCAAATTGTTTCAAAGCTTGCTGTAGAGGTCTATGGATAACTTATGCTCATTTTCTACAGCTGTTACAGTAAGGAGGAAGAGGAGAAGGAGAAGAGAGGTGATGTTGTGCCAATATTTAAATGGAGCGACCCGTAGACATCACTCGGATATTGATTCTGGGCAAAATAATGGAACAAGTGATTTGAAAGACAAATAGTAAAAGATTAAGGAGGGTAATTAACCCCAGTCAACAGTTTGTATGAAATAGCTGTTATTAAACTAAAATAATACCCTTTTAATGAGATTATAAGTTAGACTGGTAAATGTAGCCGTTCTGATAGAATAAAAATGTTTGTGTATAAACCTGTGTAAGGAATCTGACTTGTGTGACACGTTGATTGATAAAACAAAAAGTTATAAAATTAATATTATTCAGATTCGACACATGAAATAAACTGATAACTTGTCTCTACTTTTAACTGTAAAGAGGGAATCATCTTGAGGGCATAGGTTTCCTGCAGGACACACAGGGATCCTTGGTCCAAGCAATGTTTTTTTTCAAATCAATATTAAAAAGAAAACAGAAGGAAATATTGATCAAATTTACAGATTAGCATGTTTAGGGGAAGAGCTAAAAAAGTCAAGAGGAGTCATAACTGCAGAAAGATCTGGATTATTTGTTTGCCTGGACATTAATTAATGTAGTTAAACATGCAGCCATTCGCTGTTCTGAAAAGTATTTTGACCTCCAAAAGAGTTGCAAAGGGATTTACCTGGCGTAGTAGATGACCAGCTAACAGTAAACCTCTGATCTCATTCTTTAACAGTTCTGTGTCCCTGGCCAACTCAACAGCAAAACATCTAGAAAAGCAGATATTTTATTTTGCAACTAGAATTAGCGTATTGAGTCCATTCTTGGTTTATTGTAATTCAGACAAGTGGTAGAATGCTGCAATGAATACTTCAGGAGGCATTTTCATAGCTCAAAATTTATTACCCCAAACTACAAAAATAAATTAAAAAAACCCCAAACAATTGTATTGACATTGCAATTAGGATAAGTTTCATACATTTTCAGCAGATTGTATTTTTTGATAATCAGGTTTCATTCTGGGCTTTTTCTTCTCATGAATTGTTTCATTTCTATATAATTGTAAACAATGTAAGGTGTTGACCCTGGTATTCAGTGACAGGACGCATGGAAATGGTTCAAAGTTACATCAGGGGAGATTGACTTGGTATTATAAAATAGATCTCTATATAGAGTGGTAAAACACATAAACAGGTCATCTAGAGGGGTGTTTGATGCCCAAAGCCTGTCACTGCTCAAGAGGCATTTGGACAATGCCCTTAATATGCGTAAACCAAAACATCAATGCTCTCAAATAAAACATTTAATGCAAACATAATTGTAAACCTCATTTTGATATTTATACTATCTTTATGCTTCTAAAATGTATTAAAAAGGTGAAATTTTTTTTGTCAGCATGCTTTGAAGCATTTTATGACACTGAAGAATCAAAATGATTCAGATTGCAAGGGATCTCAGGAGTTCCCCGATCCAACTTCCTGTACACAGGAGAGTTATTTATTGGGCGAGATCAGGTTCATATGGTTGGGGCTTGCCAAGCCTCAGCTACAGAGACTGTACAATCTCTCTGGTCAGCCTGTGCCACCGTCTGACTGCCCTCATGGGGAAAAGCTGTACTTCTCGTCTGAAGTCACACCGACCCTTATCTTGGCGCCGTGCACTGCTGTGTAGAGCCTGGCTCCTTCTCAGTAATTTGCTCCAATTTCTGGTTCAAAATGTCGAGTGTTTGTATTGTAATGAACATTTTCCTATTTTGCAAATAATCAACAGCCGCGTTGTTTAAATACTAGAGCCAGAACTCTTCCATTAGCAAACTTTCTAACATCATTTCCACTGACTTTCATTGAAGATTTTGGTGACACCTATCCGTAACACCTGTAAATAATCATGCCAAGCTAATACAAAACAGCCTCATAACTAAACACTGACAGAGCTATCTGCAGAGTTTAACAAATGAAAAGTGAAGGCGTGACCTGATAACAGGGAGGACAAAATATGGATGTCTTTTTCGATCTAGCAGAGCACTACAAAAGCCGAGGGCTGAATGTTGAAACCGTGTCAATTCATGCCAGCTATAAGGTGTACATTTTTAACGCTGGGATAAATAGTGCTTCAAATAACCTGCCTAGGGTCATGGCATATTCTTCTGGAAATATTAAACAGGACTGTATGTTTTTTTTCCCCTAAAAGATATGCTCTACTTCAAACAGGAATTAAATCAGGAGCATCCTGTGGCTTACGTTACGCAGGGGGCCAGACTGGATGATCACAATGGTCCCTTCTGGCCTTAATATCTATGAATCTAAATGGAACATAGCACCAGGAGAACTCAAATCCACTCGCAGATTTAATAAAAGCCCAGAGCACATGACTGACCCAGAGGCAATTTTGAGAGTTGCTAGCATGACCAACCGCTGATAATGTAGGGCTCTGCCAAGTGGCCAGACACCCGCACTGAGAGAACACATTTCACAACCTGACATCTGGGATTTCAGGTTGTTGTGTGCATCGCATGCGGCAATGCTAGCAACTAGAGGAGACAAGGAAAGCTTTAAGCTAGTAGGAACTGATTCTTTTAAAGGAACATACAGAAAAAAAATCAGATGGCTTAACTTTATCTCCTCACAAATTAAATACTAGGATCCATTAATTGAGTATTACAGTATTCATTTTTTACTTATAAATAAATATCTGGTAGTTATGAACACTACAAATTTATTCAGATTCTAACACTGTTATTTATTTTCCATTCTTAGCTGAAAACCTTATTATTAATCCTGCAGTAAAAACAGAGAAACTCTAAAAGATGAAGAAATAAATATAGCTTACATAGTGGCTGAGCCTGGATTTTTCATTTCTATATCTCTGTACACAATGACTGAGCCAATTTTATTGTTTCATAGTCACCTTTTTTGACCAACTCAACTCTATTAATTTCTTTCATGTTTAAATCACTTTACTAAGCTCAGTATATTTATCTCTCATTTAAAATTAGCTATTTCACAGAAGACAAAAAAATATTCTCATCTACAGTTAGAACACAGCACAAATGTCTGTTTTTTTAATTTAGTCATCCTGGGCTCCCCTAGCAATCAGCGAAGAGGAACTGGCACTTTTGAAGTAGGATTTGTCTGATCTACTTTTGACGTATATTTGAGGATGAGATTAATTTATTATGTTAGTACTCTTCAGTTTGGAGAGAGAAAACAAGGAAAAAGGTTGAGAAATGATAAAAGGCTAAAAAACCATGAATGACCTGCAAAAAGGTGAAAATATATCAGTTGTCTGTTTAAAAAAAAAGGTAGACGTGAAATGAAGATCACTATAGATTTATGAAATCAACCATACTGGAAATAAACAAAAAGGAGACATGGAAAGTAATCAGGAAAATATGCCATTTATATTCTTACTCTTCCCTGAGATAGGTGGACCCCTGGTCAGCCTGAGTATGGTTATTGTTGTGCTCATACATTGAACCTAAGGGATGGCTTAAATGGAGGTTTAAGATGAAAGTTAACATCTACTCTACAGAAAACTTCATTTGATCAGCTTAAATCCACAGAACGGCTTTGACAATGGAATTCGCTCAGGTCTGAAATAAGTTGCATATGGGAGAAAGAAGGAAACCTTGCTAATAAGATGCTAGACTTAGCATTTTTGTAGGCAAAGTACCCCCCACTGTTCTGCTTGTATCTCGTTCCTGTAGCCCATTAATGTAATCACAGGGCTATTTGGTGTTCAAATGCTATTTTGCTACTTTTTGAAAATGGAAAACCCATCGGGTTTCCCCACCCAGGTTAAAAAGGGCTGTTGTGAGTTGACCTCAGTAGGTTACTAAGCCTCTGCAGCTACTTACTCACTCGTCCCCAGTGGGACGAGGGAGACAATCAGAAGGGCAAAAGTGGGAAAGCTGAGTCACGTAGCCCACCAGAGTGCATGCCAAAGGATGTTCAGCTGGTTAGATACCTTAGTTTTAATTTAAACTAGATTAATTCTACCCTTCATGTCTGTGCTTTTCAGAAAAGGTTAAAATTCCTCTGATCTGATACACTGGGGAGCCGGCGACGGTGGTGGTGCATATCTGTATATATACATGCAGTCACAGAAAAAACAAACTGAGGTATATTTGGACTATTTTCTTGCCAAAATACCACTCTTCTCCACATTGGTATTGAATTTAAATAGACTGTATTATGTTTATCAATGAACTTAGAAGAGCATCTCAGAGATTATTTCAACAACTATAATCCTTGACTATTTGCTTCAAATACTTAATATAACACATATAAAAACCTCCGCATTGTCTCCCCTCCGCTGTGACTCCTGTTAGATCTTGTAACACAGCTTTGCGTATGCATATCGTCACATTATTTTTAAGATACTGCAAGATGCTTATGGCTTTCTTTTAGTCTTAACTGACTCATAAAATTCCTGGCAAGAAGCGATACTGACTTTAAGAGCAGAGTACAAAAACGATGCTCAGAGGGCTCTGCAGAGTCCAGGGCTCTCTTGTGCACACGCTCTTTCCGTGATCCCCATAGTGCATTTTCAGAATATTTCCTTGATTCTTTGATAGACGATAGAGAGAAATCTGAACAAGGTCAACAGCCAGGAGTTCTGCCCAGTTTACTTCCCTCTTATCTCTTTCTCCCTTCTTCAGAACTAGTGTCTGATATATAACGAAACTCAATATATTCTGCAGGATCCAGAATAATCTATCCTATGTTTATACTACGTTGATACTACCGTATCAGTGAGATAACAACTACTTATACATATCATTCATGCACTTTCTGAAAAGGTGAATTATAGTTTTCTTAAACCAAAAAATAAAATGAACTCAGAATGTGTAAAAACATTACTCAGATCGATATCTTCTTCTAAACTGATGACTTTGAATTTTTCATACCGGAGATTCGATACATTTAACTGCAGAAAAGCTTAAAGCATGTGACAAAACCAGCCCTCCAGACTTGCTCTTAAACAGTATCTGGATTGGAAGGGGGGAAATGAAAAACAGACTTTATAGCACGTTTTGAAGGATAGGCGACTTTACCTACTCTAACAAGTCTCAGTGTCTTTCAGAAATGTGCAGCACCACAGAACACAAAAAAATAAATAGATCTTCAGCTAACAGCAGACCAGGGAGGTTTTTAAAGTATAAAGTTCATGTATGTAGAACAAATTCTCCCTCAACACTTCAGACCTAAAGGGATATATATCAACAAGCAGTGTTTTGATAAAATGTCTGCGTCGCACAAACAGGTGAATTATACGAGACGGTCTTTGAAAAATTACTGCGTGCTGTAAGGTACAAGGAAAGAGTTTCTACTGCAACAAATAGAACAACGCTGTTGCTAGAGACAGTGGAAAATATCCTTTCATGTTTTGTAGTAGCAACCAATGCAGTTTGCAGGTTTTCTACATCTCACTGTTGTTTATGTGGTTTGAGTATTAGATCATAAAGAAGCTATCTTATGGATTTATGAACAAATTACCATGTTTATTTTGCTGATGAAAATACCTGGCTCAGGTCTGTGTACTGATGGTAAACAAAAGACCCACCAAACAGCACGCAAATCAAAACAAGACAGGTTGATGGTTTCATCAATGAAAGGAAGACAAAAATATAGGTATTAAGGTACCAAAAGGAGTATAACTCCAGAAGGTGAAATATTAAAAGAAATATGTCAGTTTTTCTATCAAGATTGAGGTCTTGCAATAAGTGTGATAGACATTCAGCAATGATGACCAAATGCTGCTAACAGCTTTCATAACCTTGAAAAGATTTTAAAGACAATTAGTTTTATGAAAATACTACAAAACGTTTTAACCCCTCAAGTACAGCTGAATAATCTCTTTAGTATTAGTGATCAATTCCCTCTCCAGTATGTTGATTAGGCTTAAGAAATACTAATCAGCAAATTTGTTAAAAAACCCTAAAATGATATAAGACACTGTGAGGTGGCACAAGGTGTTCCTTCACAACTCCCTAGCAGTCCCTCATTTAATAACATAAAGATTGAAGGAGCAGTCTAAAGTGTAATCAAGAGAGGTTCTGAGTTAGCTTGTCCTCATTTCACAGTATCACAGTATCACAGTATCATAAGGTTGGAAAAGACCTTTGAGATCATCGAGTCCAACCTATGACCCAACACCCACACCCACTCCCACTTGTCAAGTACACCATGGCACTAAGAGCCTCATCCAATCTCTCCTTAAACACCTCCAGGGATGGTGACTCCACCACCTCCCCAGGCAGCGCATTCCAATGGCCAATCACCCTCTCAGTGAAGAACTTCTTCCTAATGTCAAACCTAAACCTCCCCTGGCGAAGCTTGAGACCGTGTCCTCTTGTTCTGTCACCGGTCACCTGAGAGAAGAGACCAACCCCTGCCTGACTACAACCTCCTTTTAGGCAGTTGTAGAGAGCAATAAGGTCTCCCCTGAGCCTCCTCTTCTCCAGGCTAAACAACCGAAGGTCCCTCAGTTGCTCCTCACAGGGCTTGTGCTTCAGCCCCTTCACCATCTTCATTGCTCTCCATTTCCCTTAGGGACTTTGATCCAGTGTTATTCATATCACTAGAAGTCTGTCTGGCAGCGTCTAGGAGTACAGCAAAATGGTCTTGCAAACTCTCTTTGGAACAAGAACTCATGTTCTGTACTGAAGGATTGTCTTTTTGTTGCAAAATGTTGCTATTCTTTTTCTCCCACTCTTTTCCATCAAATATATTGAAAACATTGTCCAAGTTGACTTCACGTATTCATGTGGGAGTCACTTCTTTTCACATAAGTTTTAACTCATTTCATTTTGCCGTGTATGTCTCTATACCCTTCCTTTCCACTGCCCATCTATTCTGACTACAGTTTAGTTTTAAACCTTAGTCTAGCAAATATTTCACGTGTAACTTCAAGCACTCAAACATTCTTCAACAGTTCAGTAACAAATCTCTTGTGTACAGATCATACGCATACAGAAGAATGAAAGAGCCAATGAATAAGAGAATGTGAGCACAATTCCTGGCCAAAAAGTAAACACAAAGGTAAAAGGATACGGACAGTTAATGGTTAACTATTACCAGTAGTTGAAATAAGTTTGATTAAAATGTGAGTCCATGAGTTTGGGGCCTTCTGTGAAGTTCAGAATTTAATTCTGACTACTGCTAAATCTTTTTTCTTACATGTCTTTTGGCATGCACTACCTTGCATTCATTTTTTTTTTCTCTTTATAGGTCAGAGTGCATTACAAACCTTTCGTTTGAAAGTAAATGCATAAGGGGATTTCCAGTCTTGCAAAACTCATAAAAATTTACAGTAGGAACCAATGACAGTATCACAGTATCACAGTATCATAAGGTTGGAAAAGACCTTTGAGATCATTGACTCCAAACTATGACCCAAGACCTACACCCACTCCTACTTGTCAACTACACCACGGCACTAAGTGCCTCATCCAGTCTCTCCTTAAACACCTCCAGGGACGGTGACTCCACCACCTCCCCGGGCAGCGCATTCCAATGGCCAATCACCCTCTCAGTGAAGAACTTCTTCCTAATGTCAAGCCTAAAGTCAACCTTCGAATCAAGGCACATAGAAATAAAGTCTATTAACACACTGATCCCAGACAGTGAAATATCTTCTAAATGACAAACTTTAAGGGCAACGGGGGTTATTATGTTAACCCATTCCAATTCCCTGTGTTGCACAGGTTATAACTTTCCACTCAGTATGGATCAGAGATCCCTGATCTCTGGATGAGTTACAGCTCTTCTAAAAAGATAAACAACTTCAGTGGCAGATATTCTGTCTGAACCCCTTCTAGTAGTTCTAGCAGTTAATCACACTGAGGTTTTTTCATAGATATGGTTGATTTCTGGACTGAACTTACCTACCATTCTGTCAGCTTTTGGATATCAGTACGAATTTGCTATATCAGATAGCTCTCTGCTATCAGAATTCTTTCCTCAGAACTACTGTCATCATTTTGTGATCACTATATCCATTCTTTGATAAATTAAATGGAGAGAGATGTCTAATCCTATAAAGATCTCCTGCACTGAGGATTTTTTTTCTTCATCTCTGTTCTATTCTCCTTCAATAGGGCTGCTGAAACATTGACTTAATCAGTTTACCTGGTCCAGTAATTGGCCTAGTAACTGTACCTACCCTGCCCTTTTATGTCAAATATTATCTCAGCCACTACTGGGGAAAGTGCTTAGCACTGAGCACACAGGATCATTCTGCCAGTGCAACCTATTTCTGATTCCTAGGCACATGGAGTTACATTTGGCTTTATATCAGAAAAGCACAAAAAGGAGCTCTCAGGAACCAATTTTACACCCGATTATTTTTTTTTGTCTCATCTGCAAATTTTATTACAGTTTTATGTTTGTTTCCAGTGAAGTATTTGATTAGTACTGAGCCAAAGAGATATTCTTCCAGACATCCTAATTCTCACCCACATTTTAACAGCTGAAGATGCACACATTCTCCACTGGTGTTACATCCGACCAAAACCCAAGTCACTTATATTCTCCATGAATTTCTACATTCAGATTCAACAGACAGTCCTCAAGAACAATATACCAGACCAAAGACTTCATGCAATTTACATAGGTGACAGTATTAAACATTAGACATGAAGGTAATCTTTTATTTTAGTTCATATCCAAAGAAACTTATGAAATAGTTATTAGCTTAGTTGTAATGACCAATGTAATGTCCAAATTATCAGATTATCACATCTTTTCCTCAATAATAACTTACCCAAAATTGATACTGATGTACTTTCTGCTGTCTCCCATTTCTCTGACGCTACACCCACCCTTTCATTTCTTCATTAGATCATAAGGTTGATAAAATTTCCTCTGTAACCGGAGTGGGGGAGAATTGCCTGTGACCCAAGCTTTTACCTCACTCTTTGAAGGCACGTGCTATTGGCATTTTCTTCATCTTAGCTCTTGAGTTTCTTGTGGGTCATTTTTGTATCTTTGAGATCAACTTAACTTGTTATTTTTCCATTGATTTTTCCTAAATCCACTTCTACCCAGTTTCCAGATTGCATTTGTTTAATGACCAGTGAGTGAACAATCACTTCTGATTTGTGTTTAGAGCTCCGTGGTATTTTGGTATCATCCTGTGTTTGTGCTTTCAAGACCTTACACTCCAATGTTTTGAGAGCCTGTTACAATCCCTTTATTCCCAGCAACCTCCAAGCTGCTCTCAGTTAATCAAACTAATGTTTTATTAACCTTATTGTAGTAATACACACATCCTTGTCCTAGGACCAGTAGTAGAACATTTTACAAAAGCAGAATGCAGACACTTTGCTCTGGTAACTACTGACTATCAGTACCAACCAGTTATGGTAATAATAGTGGTTATTATTTTTAAGCTACTTTAGGATACAAGTCCCTTTTTCTTTTTTTTTCAGTCAAATTCAATTATTCTTACACTTACCTACTCAAGAAAAAAAAAAGAAAAAAACAAACCAGAGCAACCCTTCTCTGAGCAAACTAACTCTCTAGTCAAACTAAAAAACCCCTTCTTGATATATTTATATACATACTCTACCTTGCACAGATAGGCATACTCTTGCTGTGGCAACATTTGGTGTCAGTTGAATCAGATTCTGTTCTTATGGGAAGATTACGTAGCTTCACTTGGTGTAGCTCTGAATGCATTAACTAATAAGTTGTCAGCAAGTTTTATTACTAAGTTTTGAACACTAACCTAACTAAGGTTACTTACTATGGTAGCTGTTTAGTTTTTGGTTCATAGGTGGCTTATATCTACCTGGCTTGGGTACTGGGGAAGGAATAACAAATGCATTCCTGTGGGTTTTTTCTAAAAAACAGTAAAAAAAAAATATGTAGACATCAAAGTGTTCAGAGCAATGCTTTTCATGGGGGAACATATACTCTGAGAGACGTGTGAATTATTTTTAATAGGTCCATAAAACACCTAGAAAAAATCCCTAAACACATGGTCAGTAACCTTAAAAACCTTGAGAAAAGGGTTAGGACAAGATGAACTCCAGAAGTCCCTTGCAATCTCAATCATTCTGTGATTCTGAATTTTTTCTGATAGGATCCAACGCTATCTTTTAAGAGAAGAATCACCAGTACGGCTTTCTTACATTCTTTGGTATTCAGGGAGGAAGACAGTTATGGAAGTTAAAAAAGAAACCAACCAACCAACCACATAATTTGAAAACCATTCTTCTAAGATAAATCACAAAATCTGAAGTAGCTACCGAGCTGAAATCTGTCGATTTGCTCTAGATTAACATCTATGCAACCTCAAGAGGCATTTTGCTGTAGCTCACAGAAGTTGCTTGTTAGAGAATTTTGTATTAAGGTAATTACAAAAATAATCAGACACATGAACTAGGGAATCACTTTTGAGACAAAAGTTAGATCAAAATGTGACTGGTATTTCCTGAATTTCTGAGTTCCAAACAACAGTGTTAGGTGTATTAGGTTCTGAACATAAACATCGCAACAAACACTTATTATCACAGTCCTGTAGTTTAGGCCAGGTGTTTTTGGTATCTGTTTAATTCCTTTGATACTGAAGAGTCAAGTTTTCAGTCAATTGCAGACATCACATTTTGGTGACATAGCAGTCACCTTAAGTCATTAATCTGAAAACCTTCATTCTTTGTAATATTACTTCAGACTACCTGACAAAACTCTCTTGACATAAACGTTCATTGCAGATAATGAAGTAAATTCACTCCTACAGACTTGTAATTGCTCTAGCACTGTTTCTCCCTGAAAATTACTGAAGGAAACTAATGGATTTAAAAGTTCCTTGTAGCTAATAAAAATATCTGATTGTTTAGTGGGCTCTATGTCAGGCTGCTCAGAAAGCACAAAATTTATACAAGATGGGTTGATACTCTAGCTGTTGTTCTTGTCCTTACGCAGTGTCACGGTCCACTCAGGGACTCGTGATGATTCTTTTACCTTGATCTCGAAGCGCAAAATTAAGGCAGCCAAAATGCCAAGGGGTTATAATTCAATCAAAGAGAAACTTTATTATTTTGCCTGTAAAGCAGCACGCGATAGACAAAGTGGAGGAAAGGGGAGGAAAAGGAGGAAAGAGGATTACAGCTACCACCATGGATCCAGAGGCGTCCCTATGGTCCCAGGCTCCGAACAGTGTCCTGTTGGTCCTCAGTTGAGACTCGTCGTCACGATGGGCGATCTGTGATCCAGAGGTGGAGAGATCTCACCGGGGTTCGATTAGGAACCATCTTTTATGCTCAGCAACAGCACCTCGCACCTCCTCTCTCCCATGGATTGAGGCCAATCTCCGCCTTCGTTTCGCAATCCAGGCTGGACTGTGCAGGCCCCAAAAGTTCTCGCTTCGCTTGCCAGAACTCGTCTGCGCCTGCACCACCTCGTGTTCGAGGGTCTTCTGCTTCCTCACCTCATCTTCCTCTCGTGACCGCTAGGTGACCGGAAGACCCTCTGCGAGCCTCTGTGCATGCTCTTCCCTTGTTGGCGTTGGGTCAAGGAGGAGGTGGGGTAACTTTGGCTGAGGTAGCAGGTGAAATCCATCTTCTGGACAGCAGCTATTCAACTTTTTCTTAGATGTTACTGGCAGTCCTTGGTCACGGCGACTGCTCCTTCCAGGCAGTGCCTCTATCTCAGGTCATTGCTCCTTGGTCTTTCTCTGAGTTCCTGATGGCGATGTTGAGACAAGTACTGTTCTTCGGACCGAGACAAATACTGTTCTTCGGACTGACTCTTACACGCAGGCACAAAATTCATACATGAAAATAACACTAAGAGTCTGAGATTGAGTTGTCTATTATAGCCCGGCTTTATCCTCTGATCCCAGCACAATATTTTCCTGGCTACGATAAAAAGATTTCTGGTGAGCATTATATTCCAGTGAGACCCAAACCCCACTCTTAGCATAGGTCTACACAGATCAAAGGGTCTAATTCTTTGCCGAAATGTTACAATCCCCACCAAAGCCACTGCAAAAAGAAAATTATGAGGAAATTTACCTTGCATGTGGATGATTGAACTTGGTCTGTTGTCTCAGATAAATACTTCTAAAGACAAACTATCTTGCAGCTATAATGTCTAGTAGTTATTTATGAAAAACTGATATCGCAGCTTATATAAGTGGTGTATGTACTTTAATTTTAAGTGTGCAACAGCACGGGACAAAAAGCATGAAATACTTCTACCAAACATAATAAATTAAACCTTTCTATAAATTCACAGGAATTCAGGCACTGCATCCGAATTTGCCTTTTAGATGTTCAAGAATCATTTGCAAAGAAAAAGATCGGTTTGATAGGGAACTGATATGGATTTCCAAAGACCTTGATTCAATCTCCAAGTCTGTCACAGCTTTATTATGTGACTTCAGTCATCAAGATGCAATTCATTGGACCAAACCTAGCTACACAGAAGCATAGTTGTTAACAGAGATAAAGACATTAAGCTGACTTTATAATCAGAGAAGATAAAAAGACACTTTTAGGGTGTGATTTATCTACTCTTTAGATATTCAGTTGGTGTCAAGGAGAATTACAGCTTGGATGTGCCTGGTTTTCAGTTCTGATTTAAAAGGGACTCTAAAGTCATTAGCTTACATGTAGATATCTATACCATGGATAGCTACAACAGTTCAGATGAGTCCTGCTGTTAGTGCATTTGTGCCTTAGTTTCTGCGTGTAAATCGGGGATAATTATCTGTTCTTTTTAGAGTTGTTTACTTTTTAAGTCTGTAGAGACCATATGTTCCCAAGATAAGGTCTTCTCTCATTTTATATGCAAAAGTGATTTCAGCTTGGAACAGTTCAACCACTATATTGGTAAAAAAGTACTTACATTTTTAATAAATAAATCACTAAATTAATTTCAAGAAATTATTTTCTTCACCCCGGCTGGGGCTTCTTTTTTTACTGACAGTAGCATAGTTTCTCTTTAATGGCCATTATATCTACAAGTGTTCAGAGCATCTCCATATCACAATATGCTTGAATATATGAAACTTCATTCAGAAAATTCATGGCCTTAACACTGAACTCATTTTGCCAGTTTCATTAACTAAAATCTCATGTGTTGTGGATAGGAATTTGCAAAACTTTGGTTTATTAGTAATTTAGAATTTATTAAGATAAGATTGCAAAATTTCTATTAATACTTAATTATCCATTGATTAACAAAGTAATCAGAAGTGATTCAATTATATATTACAATTCAGTTGATCGGTGATTTAGGTTAAAAAATAATGAGATTCACTCCTATTTACTACACAGTGTAATAAGTATATATGCAAGCACAGAGATACAAAAGTATGCACGCATGCAAAGATTTATCAATATTTTTAGGTATAAGAAAAGTACAGGTCATGATAGATAGAGTAGTGACATCGAGCGCACCAGCATTCCACAACAGGCAATGGCTGGACCTCAAGAAATCTGAAAGATTCCTTGAGCTGAGTGAGAATACTCACATTCAATGCACCAGCATTGCCAACTGGCAATGGTCAGATCTCAAGGGTGGATAATTTCATCTAAGGCCTTTTCATTTGTGGTGTCAGCAAATGAGATAGCGAACTACACCTGAGGGGCATTCTAACTTAGCAGGACATTATTGGTCTCAGCCTGCTGCAATCCAGAAGAGCTCAAAGGGCCTTTTATATAATTACCTACTTATAGAGTTTGGAGATAATTGACTTTCATCAGATAAAATGAATATTCATATTCATGTTTTAATGTTCACTTTTACTGCACTTGGAAAGTGTCGTGCTAGTGGAACTTCCCTCTAGTTGCATCCGACTACCTGACTTGGGCCACAATCCAGGTGTCTGGGGGGGCATGACCAATGGTCAGCCTCTTTCTCAGGTGATGAGAGGACCTTTTCCCAGGCACACAGGACTGCAAGAACGCTGGGGGAGAGTGCCCAGGTGCTCTGGATCGCTGTGTTGTAACCATGAGTGTTCTTTCCTCATTGTGCCTGGTCGAGATGATCGATTACGAATCCCTTTCTTCAGGCAGTAAGGGAATGTCTTTCCTAATTATAACAGTTTCATTGCAAAATGAATGTACTGTTCTAAAAATCTTGATAAGCAATCACCAAAACAGAGTAAGATTTGTTAATATTAAATGAATTAGCAGACTTTTTACTGATTTAAAGAACAAAGAACCCAGAGAATCTGATAAGATCAGGTTCTGGACATGTGGACTGGGCCTTGTACCAATTAAAGAATGAAGGCCCAAGAAGGTCTCATGGAGAACATCTGTACCATGGCAGAACATGTTACTCAGGCCCCGTCATCAGCTCTGCCCATTTGGCAGAGAAACATGAGAAACCCACCTCCAGAAGCAGGTCCCCTACTGGCTGAGCGGGTGTAATAGAGAACTTCTATGATAAAATCACCTGTAATGTTATGCAAATCACCAACCAATCATTTGTAGAGGGAAGTACTTGGCGCGTATTCATTCTGTAACTTTTGTAATAAATCGAACACAGAGGATCCTGTCGGAGTGTTTGATTTGTGAAAAGCCACCAAGCACCCAGTCTTGCGCAACTCTAATAAAATCAATGGCTCGCCTTGGTGGGTGAGATTGGCTATTTGAATGCTGGGTAAGGAATCCAACATTTCCAACAACAGCTTCAAGAGGGCTGAGGGGTTGTCTTGGTGTCCTGAATGACTGGAGCACAAGCCCTGTGAGGAGCGAGTGAGGGAGCTGGGGTTGTTTAGGCTGGAGAAGAGGAGGCTCAGGGGAGACCTTATTGCTCTCTACAACTGCCTGAAAGGAGGCTGTAGTCAGGCAGGGGTTGGTCTCTTCTCTCAGGTGACCGGTGACAGAACAAGAGGACACGGTCTCAAGCTTCACCAAGGGAGGTTTAGGCTCGACATTAGGAAGAAGTTCTTTACTGAGAGGGTGATTGGCCATTGGAATGCGCTGCCCGGGGAGGTGGTGGAGTCACCGTCCCTGGAGGTGTTTAAAGAGAGATTGGATGAGGCACTGAGTGCCATGGTGTAGTTGAGCAGTAGGAGTAGGTGTAGGTGTGGGGTCATAGGTTGGACTCAATGGTCTCAAAGGTCTTTTCCAACCTTATGATACTGTGATACTGTGGTACTGTGATACTGCCTCCTGACAATGGGTAATCTTCTCCCTACAAAGGCTGTGTTCCACTAGATCAGGTGCAACCTAAATAATGGAGAGAAGGGTTTTTTCCAAGTCCGTCAAAAATGTTACACAAAGCAGCACAGAGAATTCTAGCAGGATGGGAAGAAGTCCCACAACCACACCATGTTAAACCAAAAAATAGTAGTTTTTAATCATTTCACTCTCCTTTAAAAAGCAGATACTGGTCTTTGCTATAAGGTGTTTTTCCTACTGGAAAGTGAGAGTGTGCAACTTGTCAGTAAGAAAGCCAGAGTGCTTGAGTGATTTTGGACTGTGCATAATTTGTTGAGAAGGTGTCTCCTCTTGATTAGTACTTTCAGATAGTAGAAGGGTGAGATAGAAACAGATCTGTTCAGCTACTTCAGTAGCCAGAGAAGTGAATTTGGACATAAAGATCTCCTTGGATTTCAGTAATGCAGAGAAATTAATTTCTTATTAGCTTTGGGTTTATCAATTCTGATATTGTTTCGTCATTAACATTTGAAAAATACTGTTAATGGATAGAAAGGGATTAGAAAACGCTAGCTGTAAATCCTGCTAGGCTTAATTAATCACAGTTATTCAGCCTAATGAGGGCACCCAAGTGTTTTCCAAAAGGTGAATGTGCATAAGTAACGTAAAAATCAAAGAGCATGTAAAAGCTAAAATTTCACCTTGTACAACAACACAACTGAAAATGAGCTACCAGGCAACCATGTGGTGCTGGAAAACCGTGTGCCTTGTTGTGAGCAAGGGCACGACACTGCAAAGCTAAAACCTCTAAGTGATTCTTACATGAGGGGGCCTAACTGTAACTGTCTGGCTTAGGTGTTGAACAGGCTGGCTCGGTGCTAAAGAAAAATTGCTGAAGGGTGTCCTCCCACCAGAAAATATGAGTAACTGCTCTGATGCTTTAGGATGACTACACGAGGGAAGTCATATGCCATACTGGTAGTTTTTATTTTGCTCTGAGGGATGTTTTCTGATAGTATCTTCTATATAACACCTCTGTAATATCACCCAGTGAAAGACCTGAAATGTCAGATGCAAACTGAGAATGAAGTAGGAGTGAAAAAATACCAGCTAATTGCAATTAGGCAAAATATATTTTTTTAATGTTGAAGGGACGATGTAATATTTTAAAAAAACAACTTTATATTTATTTATTTATTTATTTATTTTTATATATATTATATTATTTGGATCGTATTTTAATA